>OY282640.1:21105134-21755134 GCA_958299015.1 Tetanocera ferruginea
CATGCGTACATTTTTGCATAAAGTTGTACTTGTATAAGAAAATATATAAATAAACATATGTGCAGAACATGTTGTAGATTCGCATATAGTATGTATGTATATATGTGTGTACATTGGCTAGTATGCAGTTTGACAGAGATAATTGTATAAAAGAAACCTTTAAATATTGAATTTAAAATTAAAAAAAAAAAATCATGAATTATGCAAATGTTGCTCTGTTCGCCTGTGAGTATGGAATCAAATTTAATTTTCATGCACATGTGTATGTTGGTTGGTGTTATAATTTTCCTTGTGGTTTGTAGAGATTTTTACATATTTTTTTTATCATATTATTATTTTTATTGCTCCTTTACGATTGCCTGATTTTCACACTGAATACTTTTTTGCAATTTCACTTTGATTTTTGTTGGCTGTGCATTACTTGGCATTATTTTTAAATTTTTGCCTGCTTCGCAGTGTTGCATTTTATATGCTTGCTCACTTACATACTTCCCACACATTTGCATGTAAATGTTTTTTTTTTTTTTTTTTGTTTCTTAAACATTGCTGAATTATTTATATGCCACGACATTTCAAATTTCTTTTTCAACGCATGTTTTTCTTTTGTACTTTTTGCTACTTCTTAATTTTGCTGCTTGTTCAACATCTGGTTTATATAGTATATTGAGAATAGTACTCACGCCAGGCATGAGTTGCTGTTCTTTTGTTACTTTTTATTTGGTTTCTTGTTAATCTTCTTATAATTTATGTAATGCTTTTCACTTAGTTTGTTGTGTGCCTTGCATGTTTTTGGTATAAGTTATATTTACGCACAAAAACACACACACACACTCACATTCACACGCACACGCAATCGTTTTCTTGTTTACACTCATGAACTTTGTTTTTCGGATCCTTTTATATTTTGTATTTTATATTTTATTCAATGCAGGCAATGTTATTAAGTTGTTTTTTCTTTATTCGAAGTATTTTTATTGTTATATTTTATTACTAAAGCCCGCGGCCAAAATTGAAACGATTTTTTAAATTGCTTTCCGGTCATGAAAATATATTGTACGTCTTTGCATATAAGAACAAAACAAAAAATAAATGTTTGGAAAATGACTTAGTTTTAAGCTAAAAAGCCAGAAGTGAAAATTTTGAGCGAAACATTGAGCATCTTTAAGTGTTTCTATAAAACACATTAATAAAGAGAGCTTGAAGACAAAATGCTCACATTTCTAAGAATTGTAATGTTTATCCGAAAAATTTAAATAAGGTTGAAACATTTAGGAAGTACTATGGAGGAAGGAGCGATTTAAAAACTAAAACATTAAAAAAATAACGCGTTGATGACTTCAAATTAATTTGTTTAAATTTGAGAGACCTTTTAAATTCATCAAATTAATCTTGGCACTGTTTGAACTTGTCTCCCTTCTCACTTGAAAAAAATCAAACTTCCTTTAAGGAATCAAACTGACTTAAAGAAATAAAAACTGCTCCGCTGAATTTACTTCAATGTGAAAAATTTAATACAGAAATCCTTTTTACGAGTTATTCTAGCCTATGATATAACGAATGCTGGTTCTTAAATTCTAATCCGGTTTAATCATAATTTCTGTATCGACAAGGAATAACCGCTAAAGTTGAGTTAGGACAAAGTCAGGTTCTAACTTTCATTGCGTTTTTTTGCAACTAATAACCCTAGTATGCAAATTTTGATGGCTGTACTTTGAAAATTAAATACTTGAGGCCATCAAATCTAAACAGCAAAAGTCAGGGAAAATCTGATATTAGGTAGCGATTTTAATCTTGAAAATGCTCTTCTGAAATTTTGAAAATGAGTTAAGCTGTTATTCCTTGTCGACACAGATTTATATCTTTAAAAAACACAATTACGTGAAAATTTTGATGCAGGTCTTTGCAGGAAAAAAACCGTTGGTCAAACAGAGATACCATTTTGGGAATTTCATAGGTTAATATGATATAACGAACGGGACTGAAATTCGACTTTATGAAAATTAAGGAAGCTGAAGTAGTTTATTTTTGAAAAGATGCATGCATCAACTCTTTACCAAGATATGCCCAGCGGAAAACATGCCCGACGATTGGAATCTTAGTGTGCTTTGTATTATATTAAAGACAGGAATACCGATAACCTGCGCCAACTGCCAAAGTTTCTATCTTATTTCTCTCGCCCATATTTTGTGAAGCATTGAAGCTGACAAAAACACTGATTGAACCTTATCAGCTTGGCTTTCGTCCTGGCAAGTCCACCATAGTTCAGATTTTTGCGCTACACCAAATCGTGGAAAAAAACTCGAAATCCCGTAAATCAAATCGACCCTCACCATCTCTACGACAAAGTCTGAAATCGGTATAGCTGCAAAGTTGATAAGACTCTGCAAGATGACGTTGAGTAATACATGCAGCTCCGTAAAGCTAAGAAATTACCTCTCCGTAACCTTTATTATCGAAGGAGGTGTCAGACAAGACAACTCGCTATCATGTGATTTCTTAAATTTTACCATGGAGGGAGGGATCCAACGAAAGGCGGGTGTTCATTTGACCGGATCGAAAAAAAAGTTCATGTGCGGGGGTCTGAAATACAAGTTTAAAGCCTAGTACTCGCTTCGTTTGCGTGAAATTTTTCTAGCAATAATATTTTTTTTGTTCCATGAAAATTCTGACAAATATTTTGTTGCAGAGAAATTATAAAATTTTAGGAAAGTCAAGCATTACTTCTCAAAATAGAGAAAAATAAATATATAAAAACAAAATATGTACGACAACTGTCACTTTTCACTTAAAAATAAATGGGCAGTTCAATTAAATTGTTGTGAAAAAATGTTGCAAGAGAAATATTGCGATTATTTTTCACTGCGGAACAGAGTACTACTTAGACGAGCACAAAACAAAACAAATTGGCCATTTCAGCCCTTGAAAGGACTTTGACCGAGCTCCTAGTAATCAATTGTGTTGTTGTGTTTGTAATTAAATGTTTTCACACAATTGACCGAGAATTGGACCTACATGTTTTATGCCGACTTCGAACGGCTAAAGTTCATGTTCTCAAGAAGATTTAGATGGCATTATTTACTCTCTGAGGTTTGCAATTGTCTGCAGAGGGGAGGTGACCGAATAGAAAAACTTTAATTGAAAACAATTTCGCCGCAACTGGGGATCGAACTCGGACACCGAGCATGCTAGCCACACACTTAACCTGCATGCCACGGTCACCACTTAGTCTTAGACGAACATGTTGTGCAAATTTGCAGCTGTTGCTTTTTGTATGAAGATTCGAATGCATTTTCACATGGCACTGAATAGAGTAGCTTTAGGTCGAGAAAATAAAAAATGTTTTTTTTTTTTTACAGAGTACTCCTCGTTAAGCCTAGTTCTCTGTTCGTTTGCGTGGAATTTCGCTCGCAGCATTCATGTTTTGTGGCGTGAAAATTCTGACATATTTTTTGTTGCGAAGAAATTAAAAAATTTGAGAAAATCATGCTCTACTTCTCCAAATAAAGAAAATATTGCCTGTGGTTGAAATTCGACCGATGTTTGCTTCCTTATTTTTAATTCCATATTAAAAGCAAAAGAACCAAGATGGTTAAAACCAATGCGAGGCTGTAACTTTTAATTGATTGGAGATATACAGTTATTTCCTTCAAATAAATTATATTTGAATTTTATTAATTTTTAAAAAAATACAAAACAGCATTTTGAAAATACTTGAATTTTGTCAAATAATTCATAGAGTAGGTAGGTAGCCTTTATTTTTGATGGCACGAACAGATTAAGAATTTAGTGTCAAGGCAAAATAAATCCAATTTAAACCTCATATTTTCAAAAACGAACAAATTTTGTGGTCTCTTCAAGCAAATTATAATTTATATATAAATAAAAAGTAACGGTAAAATTTTTAATAATTTTTTAAGCTTACAGATAAGACATATATATAAAAAGAAACAATATCATCTTTTCAAAGATGGCGCAGATATTGGCTTTCCAATTCAGAACATTGAATTACAGGCAGTTTTTTCTCTATCTTGGCATTTGGTTGAAGTACACGCTAAATTACTAACGACAATGCTAAGAAAATTTTGAAAAAAAATTTTCGTTAGAGCTTGACAGCGATTGTTCTCAGCTTTGAAAGAAAATTAAATGACATTTAAGAAATAATTAGAAAAATTGGAAAAAAACGTTCTGAGATATTAACATGGGAAGTAAAAATTTTTAATTCAAAAATGCCTTTATTTTACAAATTTTCACGATATTGACTGCATAAAATTGAATTTTTTTAAGAAAAATTTGACTCTCGAGAAAAACTCAAATTTGACTAATTTAAAAGCTCTCTTCTAATAAATTTCATATTGCTCAAAATATTTCATATTAATCGAGTTTTAACAAAAGTTTATTTTTCTCTGAAAAGGTTGGGAACCATCAGATTTATATATATATCTAGTCGTGCCATAAAATTTGTTACAAACTAAATACGATGAAAAATTCAAGAAACGAGTTCTTAAATTATTTTGCAATTATTATTTCTGAATTTAAAGCTAATCTCTCTAAGAATTTAAAAAAATATTCAAAATGATTGGCTCTTGTTTTGATGCATGCTCTTAGACGGTCCAGCCATTGCGCTAAAGCTGCACGTATGGTTTCCTTTGGTTTTGATGACGTTGCTGCAATTAGCGTTTGCTTGAGACTTTCCACATTTCGGCGGCGAACTTTGCAAACCATACTCTCTAGATCCGACCATAATTTGTACTAAAGAGGATTCTAGTCTTGATTTTGATTTTGATTTTGATTTTGATTTTGATTTTGATTTTGATTTTGATTTTGATTTTGATTTTGATTTTGATTTTGATTTTGATTTTGATTTTGATTTTGATTTTGATTTTGATTTTGATTTTGATTTTGATTTTGATTTTGATTTTGATTTTGATTTTGATTTTGATTTTGATTTTGATTTTGATTTTGATTTTGATTTTGATTTTGATTTTGATTTTGATTTTGATTTTGATTTTGATTTTGATTTTGATTTTGATTTTGATTTTGATTTTGATTTTGATTTTGATTTTGATTTTGATTTTGATTTTGATTTTGATTTTGATTTTGATTTTGATTTTGATTTTGATTTTGATTTTGATTTTGATTTTGATTTTGATTTTGATTTTGATTTTGATTTTGATTTTGATTTTGATTTTGATTTTGATTTTGATTTTGATTTTGATTTTGATTTTGATTTTGATTTTGATTTTGATTTTGATTTTGATTTTGATTTTGATTTTGATTTTGATTTTGATTTTGATTTTGATTTTGATTTTGATTTTGATTTTGATTTTGATTTTGATTTTGATTTTGATTTTGATTTTGATTTTGATTTTGATTTTGATTTTGATTTTGATTTTGATTTTGATTTTGATTTTGATTTTGATTTTGATTTTGATTTTGATTTTGATTTTGATTTTGATTTTGATTTTGATTTTGATTTTGATTTTGATTTTGATTTTGATTTTGATTTTGATTTTGATTTTGATTTTGATTTTGATTTTGATTTTGATTTTGATTTTGATTTTGATTTTGATTTTGATTTTGATTTTGATTTTGATTTTGACTTTGATTTTGATTTTGATTTTGATTTTGATTTTGATTTTGATTTTGATTTTGATTTTGATTTTGATTTTGATTTTGATTTTGATTTTGATTTTGATTTTGATTTTGATTTTGATTTTGATTTTGATTTTGATTTTGATTTTGATTTTGATTTTGATTTTGATTTTGATTTTGATTTTGATTTTGATTTTGATTTTGATTTTGATTTTGATTTTGATTTTGATTTTGATTTTGATTTTGATTTTGATTTTGATTTTGATTTTGATTTTGATTTTGATTTTGATTTTGATTTTGATTTTGATTTTGATTTTGATTTTGATTTTGATTTTGATTTTGATTTTGATTTTGATTTTGATTTTGATTTTGATTTTGATTTTGATTTTGATTTTGATTTTGATTTTGATTTTGATTTTGATTTTGATTTTGATTTTGATTTTGATTTTGATTTTGATTTTGATTTTGATTTTGATTTTGATTTTGATTTTGATTTTGATTTTGATTTTGATTTTGATTTTGATTTTGATTTTGATTTTGATTTTGATTTTGATTTTGATTTTGATTTTGATTTTGATTTTGATTTTGATTTTGATTTTGATTTTGATTTTGATTTTGATTTTGATTTTGATTTTGATGATTTCGATTTTGATGATTTCGATTTTGATGATTTTGATTTTGATTTTGATTTTGATTTTGATTTTGATTTTGATTTTGATTTTGATTTTGATTTTGATTTTGATTTTGATTTTGATTTTGATTTTGATTTTGATTTTGATTTTGATTTTGATTTTGATTTTGATTTTGATTTTGATTTTGATTTTGATTTTGATTTTGATTTTGATTTTGATTTTGATTTTGATTTTGATTTTGATTTTGATTTTGATTTTGATTTTGATTTTGATTTTGATTTTGATTTTGATTTTGATTTTGATTTTGATTTTGATTTTGATTTTGATTTTGATTTTGATTTTGATTTTGATTTTGATTTTGATTTTGATTTTGATTTTGATTTTGATTTTGATTTTGATTTTGATTTTGATTTTGATTTTGATTTTGATTTTGATTTTGATTTTGATTTTGATTTTGATTTTGATTTTGATTTTGATTTTGATTTTGATTTTGATTTTGATTTTGATTTTGATTTTGATTTTGATTTTGATTTTGATTTTGATTTTGATTTTGATTTTGATTTTGATTTTGATTTTGATTTTGATTTTGATTTTGATTTTGATTTTGATTTTGATTTTGATTTTGATTTTGATTTTGATTTTGATTTTGATTTTGATTTTGATTTTGATTTTGATTTTGATTTTGATTTTGATTTTGATTTTGATTTTGATTTTGATTTTGATTTTGATTTTGATTTTGATTTTGATTTTGATTTTGATTTTGATTTTGATTTTGATTTTGATTTTGATTTTGATTTTGATTTTGATTTTGATTTTGATTTTGATTTTGATTTTGATTTTGATTTTGATTTTGATTTTGATTTTGATTTTGATTTTGATTTTGATTTTGATTTTGATTTTGATTTTGATTTTGATTTTGATTTTGATTTTGATTTTGATTTTGATTTTGATTTTGATTTTGATTTTGATTTTGATTTTGATTTTGATTTTGATTTTGATTTTGATTTTGATTTTGATTTTGATTTTGATTTTGATTTTGATTTTGATTTTGATTTTGATTTTGATTTTGATTTTGATTTTGATTTTGATTTTGATTTTGATTTTGATTTTGATTTTGATTTTGATTTTGATTTTGATTTTGATTTTGATTTTGATTTTGATTTTGATTTTGATTTTGATTTTGATTTTGATTTTGATTTTGATTTTGATTTTGATTTTGATTTTGATTTTGATTTTGATTTTGATTTTGATTTTGATTTTGATTTTGATTTTGATTTTGATTTTGATTTTGATTTTGATTTTGATTTTGATTTTGATTTTGATTTTGATTTTGATTTTGATTTTGATTTTGATTTTGATTTTGATTTTGATTTTGATTTTGATTTTGATTTTGATTTTGATTTTGATTTTGATTTATTTTTATTTTGCATTGTTTTTTCTTTTTTACTTCGATTGTAGTTTTACTTTTTATACCCTAAACCTGAAAGGTATATTAACTTTGTGCAAACGTTTGTAACGCATAGAACAAAGCGAGTCCGGTATAGAAAAGTATATATATTCTTGATCAGCGTCACCACGTGAGTCGAGCTATCCATGTCCGTCCGTCCGTCCGTCCGTCCGTCCGTCCGTCTGTGTGTTGTCCGTATACACAGGATAAGAAGAAGGAGTTGAGATATTTAGATGAAACTTGGTACACATGATCACATGCACCCAAGGATCTGCACTGTTGAATATTTTTGGAATCCGCCCACGGACACGCCTACCTCCCATACAACGCAAAAATTTAAAACTGCATAACTCAGCTCATTATGAGCCTAAAACAATAAAATTTGATATGTATGTGTTTTATACAAACACAAAGCTGTGCGCACAAAAATGGACGTCATCCGCTCACGGACACGCCCACCTACCGAACAGCCCAAAAATTTAAAACGCAATAAATAAGCCTCTGTTTAACCTACAGAGCTCAAATATGGCACGTATGTTTTTTATGACAAGACAAAGATGGTTTTGAAAAATTGACGTCATCCGCCTATGGACACGCCCATTTCCCATGCAACCCAAAAAGTTTTAAACTCAATAAATAAGGTTATGTTTGTCATAGAGAAATTAAATTTGGTATGCATGTATTTAATACCAAAACTAAGGTGTGTTCAAAAATTGGAAGTAATCCGTTCATGAACACGCCCACCTCCCATAGGGAAAGCACAATAAAGGCATTAACTGTGAGCTACAGGAATAAAACTTGGTATGTGTAAATTTTTCATCAACATTTAAATGCATATAAAATATACGCTTCATCCGCCCACGGACACGCCCATTTACAAAAATATTTACAAATTTTTTTTTGTGTTTGAAAAGTGGGTTTAGGGTTCATTTCATAGTCGGCCTAGACCGACTTTAGACTTTCTTTACTTATTTTTATTGTTTTTATTTTTATGTAATTTTGTTATTTGAATTTTTATTTTGTTTTATATTTTTAAGATCTATTTGATTGTGTTTATTATTGGAGTTTCTATAATTGTGTTTTAAGTATTCTGTTTTTAAATGTTTTTTTTTATTGTTGATTTCATTCCAAGTTTGTTTATTAGTTTTAATATTATTTTGTAATAATTTTTTTTTAATATATTTTGATTTGTTTTTTTTTATTTGGACGACATTTGTTGTTTTTAGTTTTATTTGTTTAATATTTTGTGATTATTTTTTTTTTTATATTTGTATTTTTATATGGATTTTCTTATATATATTTTATTTGCACTTCCTCCACCGTTAACATTTTTTCATCAGTTAAAAGGATATTTTAATGGCCATTGCTTGCATGCCCCTGCAACAGCTTTTTGAATCTTTCCAACCTTACTTGCTTTAAGAGTGCAGTTAAAAGATGACTAGTGCTTTTTCGAAAAGCTTTCATATGGAGGTCATCACGGATTTTTTGGGACATGGATCTGGTAGACATGTTCATCTTTCTAGTCATTATTTTCTGCTACCTTAAGGGATTGCGGCGAATTCGCTCAAGTACTGCTTTTATGACTCCAGTCGTACGAATAACACACGGCTTTTTTTTTTTGTTAATATTTGAAGAAAAGAATACAGTTCCAAAGAATAAAATTTCTAATGTTATCTTAAATCAACAGTCCTAGATCGAGTAACTTAATTTCATGCGTGCATACCTTGCACAGTTATTGTTACTGTACTTCCAACTTTTTAAGCTTACAATTGAACCAAAGTTTTCTTCGATTTATTTTTCCAAATTGTATCTTCAAATCAAACAAATGCTTAAAAAACAAAATTTATGCATTCAAGTAGCTTTGTTTTACATAAAAATAAATATTTACATAAACATAATGAACATAACATAAGTGCTATAAATTTAAAAGTAATGTACTCAAAAGTACCGCAAAAAATAGAAGAAACCGTAATAAAAAATATAAATTTAAGTGGCAAAAAAAAAGGAATAACGTAGCTAAGGATAAAGCAGATATAGAAGAGAATTAAAGGGACATTATGCAGAAATTGTCCGTACTTAAGACTGAAGGACACTCAATGGCAGTCGTTTGAGAAGATTCGCAATTCAAGTGTTGCACAGATTAATAAGTTTAAGAGCGCAGCTAGAGAAAGAGAGAGAGGTTTTATTTAAACAGGTATACAAATTGTGCAAATGTGCTTGTGAAGTCAATAAACGTATGTATATGAGTTGCTAGCTGGTTAAAATAATTTTCAATAAAAACTAAATTGAACTTAACTGAGCTGATATTGAACTTATACCAAACTCTTGAGGGTAAAGTGCATGATGATTAGTATTAGTATTAAGGGGATGAATGCTGAAGTTTTTATGTCTGGCTTTTAAATGCAATATTCAGGCAAAGAAAAAAATTATTCCGATGAAAATGCAGAGCATTTATAAGAGTCTTGTGAGTATAATTTAATATGTATATTAAATTATTACATTTTTTTTTAAAGCATTGATTTAAAGCACTTTAACAGATTTTATGTTTGGCTAGTCTAATAAAACCACTCGTTCCGACTTTAAAGACTAGATAAGCCAACTTAATATAAGCGAAATAGGCACATTAACTTAACGAATCTAGATTGTTCTGCATTGAATATGGAAACTGATATAAAATTCCATCACATGTTCTGAAATTTATGCGCCATTATGTGCACCAGACTTTATTGACAGCTACAACAGCAGCTAAAATGGTTGCTTAACTGCAAAGTTGTAGCGTAGAACAACAGTTCATTACATCGATTTTACGCCTAGCTTCCATTTTGATTTTGTTTTTTTTTTTTTTTTTTTTTTAACATAGACACACAACAGATGATCTCACTCAAACACTCACACTTCAATACATGCTCATTCTAATGTTTGCTGCATAAAGTTTTGTCCAACTTATGGGATTTATAGGTTTCGTTGTCGCCGTTTTACGCGTCATTAACGATTACGTTATTTATTATTTGCCGCCAACTCTGTGCAGCAAATGTTACAGTTTGTGCGTGTGTGTGTGGGAGTGTGTTTTAATATGTGCTCAACAGATGTCACTTAAAGTAGGCGTGATACAGTGTAAGTGAGTGGCAGAATGTACCATTTTGTGATTTTAATATGCTTGACTAAGTCAAGTGCTTCCGTTACCTCTTCCGTGCACTACTGACAGGACTGAGAAGGACAACGCAAAAATAATCTAAAAAAAAAAAAAAAATATAATTTTGCTGCATACTTGATTAATTTTATACCCAACTTCATTTCTTGTCTGACAGTTGTGACAAGTGGGTTGGCGCTGCTTTTTCTTTAATGGTTCTGCTTAATTTATTTTGCTCCATTTAGCATTTAGGTAAAAGTTAACCGACATTCAAATGTTTAAATTGACAGATTTTGTGACTTCAAACGCTGCTCTTGACATTTTTCTCTCTAAAAGCATTAGTGTACAAAAGGTCCACAACAATAGTGCTTAATTAGGCAAAATTGGTAATAAATTTTTAATTTTTTGTATACATGTCAAAAAAGCGTATTACTAGCTAAGCGATTACAAAAAGATTACAAATTTCTTCAATCGACTAGCATCATAAGTCAGCCATGAGTCGGACCAACTTACATTGTAGATTACTCTGTTAGCACTGGCAATTATTGAAGCATTTCTGGCATAAGAGCCGGCTGAGCAAAATTTAATTAGTTATTTTTAATTGGCTGAGCAACAGTGCGAGTCTTTAATTGCATGCTACTTTATTAACGAAAGCTCTTCCTAAAATCAGCCAACTTAAAATGAACAGAATCATGTTAATATTGCAATAATCGATACATTCGTTGAAGCTCTAAAAATAACTTTATCTTGAGTTTGAATATTTCAAGACAAAAATCTGACGTTAATGTGGCTAATTTTAATTAATTTTCTGAATAAATAAGTTCATATCTTTTGCATTCGCGTTCTTTCGAATATATTTAGGAAATATTAATTCGATAAGATGCTTTAATATGCTCTTTTTGTCTAATATATTTTATTGGCTTTGTTTTCAGTGGAATTCAAATATTTCTTATCTTCACACAAGACTTAGACAAGGTTTTTATCATCTTTTTTCATGCCAACATTTTATAACTAATTTGACGTAATCAAATGGAAATTTCAATTAATTTTGCACATCCTGAACATCATGCGGTGCTTGAAGAAGAAGAAACATATCTTTAAAAATATTAATGGGTTATAGTTAATAGTTAAATATTTTTAATATATTTAACTAAATATTTAAATATTTTAAATATTTTAAATATTTTATCTAACCTCAACTGAAAATGCAACTGAAAGGCTTAAAATTAACTAAAACTATATGTTCAAAAATATCACGATCTGAAATGTGACAAATAATTTCCAAATTTTACTCGCTTAGGATTCAAATGTTTGTAATAAAATTAAATACTAACTGAAATATTAATATAATATAAATAATTTAAATTCATAAATTTTGATACATTTTTTAAATATCAAAATATGTACAAAATGAATACAGAAGTGGAACTTCTAAAGCTAAAATTGTTAGACGGTTTTTATCGTATCATGAAGTTAGTATGTACTTGGAAGTTGTATTAATTTCTGTTTGAAAATCTAAATACATAAATTTAACGCAAGTGTCATGCTCCGCACCTAATATCACTCAAACTGTTCACTCAACTGTTCAAGAAAAAATGATCAGCCTGAAAGTATGCAGACCGAATTTATATGATACTAGTGAACCCGGCAGACATTGTCATACAATATTACGTGGGAAGTGCTTTAGTACCCGACAAGTACTTTAAATTACGTGGGAAGTAGGCGTGTTTTCAACTTGACCTTCTTTTTTAAGAAAACACTCACAGAAAAATTCAAGCCAATACAAAAACACACTCAAAAACTTGTGAGTATAAGAAAAACAAAAGGATTCTTGGATTTTAACGAAAATTTTTCGTTATATTGTTGAAGTACTAAATTTTTAATTCCAAAATCTTAACTGCATTTTTTGATAAACAAGAAAGTTTTACAGGTTTAGAAAGTGACTTTTTGCGAAAAATTGCCAATTTTGTATGGGAAAATATTCAAAATTAAGCAATATTCAAAATTTAAAAGTTTATTAAATAAGTTGATGACCCTTTTATTTTTTGTAGTGATTTTGACGAAGAAGTTAGTAGCGTTGAAAGTCAGAAGTAATGTGTGTTTGATTTTGTGAACATATTGTATACATTCATTTTTTTTTAATTTTTTAATTCACAAAAGTTACCACTGTATGGTATCGCAAAGTTAGCACTGTGCGATATATTGAAAACTTTGAGATTTATGAAGTTAAACTATTCTAATGACGTAACTTTATATGGAAGGCTCTTGTGGTTTTTACTAACTTACAATTAGTTCATATTTGAACTTGAGTTTAATGCCATGTTCACACAGAGAGTTTAGTTTGCGTTTCCAGTACAAAGTTGCGTTTTGCCCTTAAACTCAATTTAAACGCTGGCGATTCCAGTACAATTTTGCAGGAGAAAACGCAACTAAACTCAACTTGCTTTCTACGTTTACCAAAACTCAATTTGATACATGCCTAAAAGTGTGCTAGTGTTTGATAAAAACATTCGTTCAGTTAGATTTTAGCTGTGTTCGATTCGATTGAATGATAAAAAATGTCAACAACAGCTGATTCTCAATTGTGCAAGTTTCTATTTGTATTTTATTATTAACAAAAATAAGCCAAAAAAACATATAAAAGAACTTGGGAAAGTTAAGAAGATGAGGGTTTCTCAACAGTCAGTCAGTATGGGCCGTAAAAAAACTGAGTTTTGAGCGAAATTCCAAAAATTGGCGATCATTTCAATCCACCGTAAACTCTATTCTGCCGATGTATCTCTGTGTGAACAGCTGCATTTAAACGCAAACGAAACGCAAACTTAACTCTCTGTGTGAACATGGCAAAAGTTTGATCATAAAATTGATATATCAAATTTCAACACGGTATTTGAAAAACGATGGGACTATGGAGGTTTAGCCATTTCGATTGTCGAGACTTATAACCATAGTAGTCGTGGTTCTTGTCCGGTTTAGTTCATTTTTGAACTTGACTTTTAATTAACTATAAAATATGTATGTAACAATAATATCAGAAAATACAGAAAATTATCATAAAAATTGCCGGATGCATAACAACAATTAGAAAAAAATACGTATCTTTCTTCGATTAAAACAAATTTCTCTTTTTCAAACAAAATTAGAATAAATTTTCATATTTTCGAAGAAATATTTCTTCACTTATGGAAATGCAAAAAAAAAACCAATGTCTCTAATAATGTTAAGTATTTTTCTCGCACAAAAAAAATCTCATTTAAAGAGAAAAATTCACTGAAAATGGAAAATGTTTCCTATATTTTCATAAAAATATAACACTCTGCGAAATGTTTTCTTCAATAGAAAGAAATCTTTTCTCAAATGTAAAAAAGTATACTTTTCTAAAAAAGATATATTTTATATATTCCTCTTTTTCACGGAAGCTGTTTAAAATTTTTAGTAAATTTTTAGTACCACATTTAAAGAAGAGCATTCTCTACAGCAAACTCTATACCATTTTTCTCTAAGTATGATGCCTTCTTTATGATATTTCAATAAACTTTTTTCTGAGTGTGAGTAGGAAGAAAAATAAATATGTTAAAAATCATTTTCCCAGCGAAAACTCACAAAAAAGTCGTTTCGGGTCTCAAAATAACCCTTAGATTTTGTCAGTGTTAAAACAACAACGATTATATATTATTTTCAAAATAATCACTGTTAGAGGCGATACACGTATGGTCCTGAATGAGTTATTAAGGTACTATGACAGTGTGAAGCTATTAAAAACAATACTTTTTTATTAATTTTTTTTACATAGTATTATTAAATTATTCAATTCAAATTTATTAAAATTATGTACAGTTAAAGTTGAATTTTTAAAAAAATATTTTGTTTTTGTTTTTGTATTTGTTGTTTATTTTCTAGAGGTCGTTGAAGTTGGCGTGTTTAAGAAAAGGTTGTCAGTTGGTTTCTCGTCTCCAGCATTTCCAAGGCGGCGAAAAGTAAAAAATCAAAGTGCATTCTTCAGAAGAGGGCTGTAGTTGAGCACTCTACCTACGCAAATAAAAAAATAAGGCAAACAAAAAAAAATGGCATGCGTTGAAAAACAAATTTACAAAAAAACCCCTCTTTTTGGCAGATATTCTTTGCCGTAAAAACAAAATATAAAAGTTTCTCTGTTTTTTATAGATAGAGTGCTTAACAGTGTCTATGAAGATTACAATAAATTAAGTTTCATCGAAATCGATCAAGCAGAACTCGAGATATCTTAGAAACCAATTCGAAAAAACTTGTTTCGAGAAAAACGCGAATAGATTTTCTTCTATGAACGATAATATCTTATATATTAATCTTATATATTAATACGTGAACATTAAAGTTTGTCGTACGCTTTTTTGGTATTAATTAAAACTCAAAATAATTGAAACTTATATCATTTGAAAGGTTTTGTTGTCCAGATGTGCAGAATGTATATATAAATGATATATCTGATAGAGGGGGTTCCCAACCTTCTAAGAGAGAAATTAAATTTTTGAGAAAAAATCTGCTCTTTGATTGATATGAAATTTGGTTGGAGGAGAGTTCTTAAGTTGTTCGAATTTGAATTTTTTTTAAAGGTAACAATTTCTTAAAAAATTGTAGTTTTATGCATTCATCAATTGTTAAATTTGTAAAAAAATGTGTTTTGAACTCAAAAATTTGACTTTCCATGTGAATATCGTGGTCGGATTTTAACGGTTTTTTATTTTTTTTCATTTTTTTCTAAAAGTTTGATAAATTTTATTTTAAATGTGCTAAAAATTACAGCAAAATTCTAACCAAAAGTATTTTTAATGAATTTTCTTAATATTGTCGTTAGTTATTTAGCGTGTGTTTCATGGCATTCGGTTGCCAAGAGAGAGAAAAAAACTGTCTCAAATTGAATGTTCTAAATTGGGAAGCCAATATCTCCGCCATCTGTGAATAGATTTTATTTATTTCTTTTTTGTATTTAAGTCTTATCAGTTAACTTAAAAAAACTTTTGAAAACAAAACCGTGTTTTTTTTTTTATATTTAAATTATTAATTTTAAAAAAAGACCATAAAATTTGATTTATTCTAAAAATATGGGGTAAAAATGATTTTTGTTGTAAAAAAACCAAAAACTTAAAATTGCATTTTTGATTTTCTTTCAAAGTCTATACCGAATTTACGGTGAATTTATTTTGTCTTGACACTAAATTAATAAACTGTCCGTGCCATACGAATATAATGTATATTATATCTATTTTTTATTTGATATTTATTTTTAAAATTTCGTACACGTGTTCTTAAGACTTTAAGGAACCAAATTCTAAAAACAAAAAAAAAAAAATTTTTAATTTTTTACACACTGTAATAGTACCTTAATATAATAATTGAGTCATAAAAACTTGCGCTGACTGTTGCACAGACGTGCAGCTGAAAGTTTGTTAAACAGTGTTTTAACTGTTTTTAATTTTTGACTTTGATCAATTTGCTCCACATCTGTTTGTGAAAAACTTAAAAACAAAATTCAAAGAAGACTGTCAATCCAAAATGAACTTATTCTTAAAAACTTAGGATATATAAATTTTGGTTAGTAAACTCATGAAGTATTTCACGCTTCCATTGAATATTTACATGAATTTCATGCATTATTTTTTCTTATATCATAACAGTTCTTATTCTTCTTGTATTTTTACATGAATTTTATGATTTTTTTTCACAAAAGCTATGAATGATTCATGGTTTTCACTAAATTTAAGGGGGACTTGATATTGGTCGTTTTTTTTTAAATCGATTTTAATCGATTATAGTTTTTTTTATAATTTTGTATTTTTTTAAATATTCATATTTTGACGAAATTTTTTTTTTGTATTTTGTTAAACTCGATTCGCTATCGTATGACACGAGCTTTTTTAATTTTTTTTTTAGATTTTTTATGAATTTTTAAAGTCAATATTTTTTTCAAAAAAACACACTTTCAAATTTGGAACATCACCAAAAATTGAAAAAAAATTTTAAAAAAAGCTCCTATCATACGATAACCAATTTTGCTAAGATTTCAAAAAAGTCATTTTTTTCCAGATCAGACAATTTTTGCGACTCCCAGCGCTGCAACCATAAGGCCCCGTTTTTTTTCTCTGCTGCCAGTTTGGAGCTCTATAAAACCATGTTGGAATGTTGGAGTGAAAAATATATTTTTTTGAATTTTTGTTCTTGTAATTTGTTCAATTCTCTACAATAATAAAAATAATTTTTGAAAAAATGTTTGTTTTTGACTATGTTATGAATTTTTAAAAAAAGGTCTGTTTTCTCTGCCGCGAATGTTATGTCCCACCTTAAGTGTAATTAATAAATCTTGAACACACACTTTATGAACTTCAAAGACTAGAGTTATGATCTATTCATATCTAAGTTTTTTTTCTTTTGTGTATTTTATACATTGATATCTTGAAATTGGTTACTGAACGAAATTGGTGTTATAGAAAAAACCAGAGTCATAACTGTTATAAGAAATATCTTTAAAAATTGGACCATAACAGTTATATTGTATGAATAAAAATATTTATCAATAATAACTATTATTTAAAAAAAAAACAATTTTTTGTCTGAAATAAGAGTTATGAATGAAGAAAATATTTTTTCGTTGCTGAAACGTTTATTTTCAATTTTTATTTTTTTACGTTGCCTCAAAACTGTTATAGACGAGAAAAAAAATTTTACGTTGCTCATAATTTGTATGAAATAAAAAATCTTTGTTACTTTTTTACGGCAACATGTGTAAGATTATCAATTGTAATTTTATTTTCTTGCTCTCAATAAGAGAATAAGGAGTTTTCACAAAATTAGGCATTCCTAAAAAATGCAGTTGTGAATACAACGTAAGTGTATTCTTATATCGTATTTTAGGGCAACAGCAGGAAAAGTGATTTTTCGGAAAAAAAATTAGTTACATAAATATGAGAACGCAAAGAAGAAATTGATATTTCATTCAAAAAATCATTCATTTCAGTAATTTCACATGTCATTTCAGCGAGTAACCGCGGATTTCACAATTTTGTATAAACGTATTTAAATTGTTTGTTAGAGAAAGAAAAGTATAATTGCACTTGGACTAGACTCCTGAATAGCATAAACTTTTTGTTTAGGCGAACAGTAGTATAATTGCAGTTCCTGTACTTCTTTTTCTGATTTTTCTTAACCATAGAAGTAAAAAATTCAAATTTTGTATAAAACTTAATGACACGAAGAACCAACTACTCATTTTAAGAGAAAACAAAAATACAGTAAAAAACAAGCAACTAAAAACGATGCAAATGGAAGATTTTTATTGGTTAGTGACAATAGGGGCGGTGCCATGTCCCCTTTCCAAAGATTGCTCAAATTTATCAGTCAAAGGGCACGACTCAATAGTTAGTTCTAGGTCAGTTATAGGTCAAAACTTGTGTTTACCGTAAATTTGTGTTCTTAAAAAATGCAGCGCCACTAGCGGGTAGGAGGGTGAAAACAAACTTTACAACCTATTCTCATACCTACCAAATATATAAAAAATTTCGACTACAAACACCGTAACGCGAAATTTTTATATATTAGAAATAACGTAAAAATTTATTTCTCTACAATAACTCTTACCAGGCAACGTAAAAAAAAATGTTTTTGAAAATAAAAGTTATGAGCAACTTAAAAAATTTTTCTCGCATTAACAAAATGTTGATGTTTTTAATAGTTATATTAACCCTTAAATGCCGATTGTATCTTTTAAAATGCAACCACTAGAAGTCTCTCATTCCAGTGTTAGTTTAAAGATACAATTAATAAAAAAATATTTTTTTCAAAGACTTTATGAGAAAATGTGTTAACCATACCATTCAACACAGTTCATGTTTTCAAAAATCGAGTTTCTTGGGCATTTAAGGGTTATGTTTTAGTGAAAAATATGATGAAACCTTTACTTTGACGAAATCTAATTTTGATCACATCTTCTCTCATCATAATAGCGTTTTTTTTCTTAAATCATGAAAAATTATGAGGTCAGAAGAAAAACAAAAAATGTTTTTTTTTTTTTTAAATGTAGTTTACTTTTGGCAGTTTACTTTGGAGTTATTTGGATTTGAGTTATTAACTAGTTTCATAATGTTCCAGATAACACAGTCAGTAACAATGGCTTTCCCTGTTTGCGGGAAAAGAAACAAGAAAGAGCCCTGTCACCGACTTTCCGGTCGGACTCAGAAATACATTAAATCAATGGCTGAATATCATTCTTCTACGACAAGAACAGCAAGCATGTTTTTACAAAACACGTTGGTAACGTCTTTGTGAAACCAGAATACTGGCAAATATATGATTGAAAGGAAATTTAGATACCTTACAAGTCGTAGTTTTCGATACAAACAGCAAAGAGGATAATATTTATGCAACATTCAGAAGGCAGTAAAACAAAAATAGAATTCCGAAACGAACGAATTTTATTTTGTAGATGTTGGTGCCTCTTCACTCCTGTTTAAAATGCGATGCCAACATAAAATTACTATTCCAGCAACAACAAAAGCAGTGCGGCAAATTTTAAATCAAATTTTAGAGAAATGAAATGTTAAAAATTTGCTGAGTAAAAGTGGAGCATACTTTAGAAAAGACTGTGAACTTAAACCAGCAAGCTAGACAGCTGTTTTGTCGGTCGCTTTTATAAAGTTCAATTAACATTCTATGTGAGCCAAGACAAAAAAAAAAAACGCCTAAGTGAATCAATAAATTTATTCGATTTCAATTGGATGTAAGCCGCTAGATGTAAAAATTAAATTATCAGCGTTGTTGCACAAGTGCCTTGATTTGCGTCTCTTAACCTGATATGTTGATATATTTTTACTCTATCTACTAAAGTTGTTTGGTTTTTCTGCAAAAAGGACCTAAGTACTTTTTTATTACCCAGCAATATTTCAGTTAATTAAAGTGTATCTATTTTAATTAAAAAGGTATGCAAATAATTTTGAATCTTTTTAATAATAAAGAAAATGAGCTACAACTCGTAAGCTGTATCTTTCGACCTTCTCATAATGTGACCTTCATGACTTGGGTCGCGAAAATTGATTTTATGTTTGTGATATAAATAACCGACGTTGTTTTAGCTACCTACCTTATTTTGTACGAGACGGTAGCTAGTTATTGAGAGAAAACGTGTTGCATATTTTAAGGCTAATTAAATGTGGGCTTCATTCAAGGCTTAATATTTCGTTTAAGGATTATTAAGAATTTCTCGCGGCTTATTTTATTGAATATTAATCATCAAAGAGTTGTTTACAATTTGCGTTCAGACGATATGGTGGTTATTTTACAAACCTATTAAGGACTAATTTATAAGAAAGGACTTCAAATTGCAAATAAGTTTTTGTAAGCCATACAAAATATTTCTCAATCACTGAAATATAAAGATATTTAATAATAAAATCATATATATGTTTTTCTCTTAAATTGTCAATAATTTATTTTTACAATTAATTTTGAGAATTAACTCAAATATTTACACAAAATTTAAGTACTATATCAATATTTTTATGGCCAGAATGAACAATTTTGACATACAAATTTAGCTTTAAGTTATTAAAAATATGTTTCTGTTGTTCTGCAGAAAATACTTTTGTTTTAATGTCCTTTTTTAATTGTGTTGAATTTTTAATGTATTGTTAATGTTTTGCCTGTCTTTTATTTAACAGCATTTAACGTATCATTAGCTCAGCCTTTTTGTTTCTTTTTTCACTGTCTTTAATTTTTTTGTTTTTTTTTGTTGGTAGCAAGTCATACCAACACTTTACATTGCTGCAATTTGCTTTCATTATTTTTAATGTCTCACTTATAATTCATGATTCATAATTTTTATTTTGTCAGCTGTTTAACTCGGCATGAATTTCATGTCAAATCCTCCAACTACTTTCATCCTGCTTGCTCCCCACCACCTCCCACCCACACTAAATATCATGCAAACACTTTGTCTTATTATTATTCATATGTTGTTATTTGGCTCTGCACTGTTTGTCCACCGCCACCGTTACCATCGTCACCGTCAAGATAACTGTTTGTGACACCTCAAGTAATCCTCGTCCATTTTTTTCTTTCTTTCTCTTCTTTTTTTTTCTCGTTCGTTTTTTTTATTTGTCAAGTTTTTGCACTTACAGCAGCTCTGTTGGGAGCACGTTTTCGTGCTGGTTCAAATGCCGGCATGCTCGGTCTCGGCGGACTGCCGGGTATCGGTGGCTGTGGCGGTGATGATGATGGCGCCGATGGCGATGGCAATAATTTGGAAGTACCTGCTGGCTGTAATATGGGTAGACGACGCAGTCGTGCCGTCCTCTATCAGCTATCGGGACATTATAAGCCAGAAAAGATGAAGACAAAACTGAAACTGGGGAATGTAAGTGAAACAATGAGTATTTGTTGATTTTATTTTTCTTTATTTTTTATTCTGTTCATTTGTTATTCCAACGCTTACATATTTGCTGTGAAATAATCCTATGGTGCTGTTTCACAGAACCTGCTACATTCCACCGAAGCACCATTCCCAGAATACAAAACACAGTCGATAAAAAAATCGCGCTTCATCTTGCCGCATTACGGTGTCTTTAAAGGAGTCTGGGACTGGATAATTTTGGTGTCGACTTTTTATGTTGCGATACTGGTGCCATTTAATGCAGCCTTCGCCAAAGCGGACCGTCAGACAATGGTGTCCGATGTTATCGTTGAGGCGTTATTCATTGTAGGTAGGTATAACACTTAGTTGAGTGGGCGGAAAGTGGTATGAGTTAATTGTTTTTTTTTTTTGTTTTGTTGGCTATAGCAAGGTTACAATATTTTAACACGCTTTACTTTTCATTCATTGCAGATATTTTATTAAATTTTCGCACAACTTTTGTGTCTAGCAAAGGCGAAGTCGTCTCTGATTCCCGGCTGATTGCCATCAACTACTTGCGTGGCTGGTTTGTGGTGGATTTGTTGGCTGCTCTGCCATTTGATCACTTATATGCATCGGATTTATATAACGGCGAGGTAAGTTTTGTTTTTTTTTTGTTTTGGCAGATGGAAGATGCTGGTTTGAGTTCAGACTGTGGCATAAATTTAAAATAAAACTGTGTGGGTGCTTTTTAAGTGAAATATAGCAAAGTTATTTTGCAAACTTTTGCGCGAAGATGTGTGAAAATGTGCGTTCTGAAGTTCTGGGGAGTAGGGGCAGGAAGCATATATCGACCTCAAATGACCATTTTATTTTGTGCTGAGTTAAACTCAGGTTAACTTAAAGCGAATGTAACTAAAACATTAAAGAATTAATTCAGGTCTTACAGTAAGAGTTGATAGTGGCTGATATAAAAGCAATATCATATAAAATAGAATTTTTTACATTGGACCAGTCTTAGCAGACCCGTAGCCAAGACAAGGCGATTATGGGTATTCGAACCCTTCCATAGATACTATAAAGTAACAAAAAATAAATTAATCTGGTTATGAGACATATATTAGCAATCACACAGTGCGACAAAATTTAACGAAATTGAATTGGACATTGTAAGAATGTCCTATACTTGCAATTTTCCAGACACCCCCACCGAATTCTAAAAGACAAAACTTGACCTTTTATAGCGATATATATTGTTTTGGAAAACTAGAGAAAATTGTGAGTTATTTTATCTGAGTTATGTTATTTACTCTGCAAAAACAACTTTTTTAAATTAGTTCAACTGTTTCTAACTTTGACGATTTTTTTATACACAAAATTATATTGAGGCCACATTAGTCCTGTACGGATTCATAAAATATATCTATTAATTATGAAAACGCAATTTAATTTGCAAAAATCGCTTAGTAATTGACAAAGACATTAAATTTTTCATGAAAATAGATTTTTAAGAATGCCACTGACTCAACTTGTTGAACTTTTCAAAAAAAGACATATTTTAAATCAATGTTAGGATCACAATACTAATATAAAATGAGAGTTTAATTAGGACTAATATCGCCTGGGGTCGAAATTCGACAAATTTATTGATTGCCTATTTATACTTATATGCGAGATGATAAAAATAAGTTCGAGGCTTTAACTCTTAAATGATTGGAGATATAAAGCTTTTTTCTTCAAAAAAATTATTTTTTTATTTTATTATTTTTTGAAAAACAGAAAAACAACCTTTTAAAAAAATTTAATTTTGTCAAAGAAATCATAGCCTTGATTTTTTGATGGCACGGACAGTTTATTAATTTAGTGTCAAGACAAAATAAATTCACCGTAAATTCGGTATAGACTTTGAAAGAAAATCAAAAATGCAATTATTAGTTTTTGGTTTTTTTACAACAAAAATCATTTTTACCCTATATTTTTAGAATAAATCAAATTTTATGGTCTTTTTTTAAAATGAATAATTTAAATATAAACAAACAAAAAACGGTATTATTTTCAAAAGTTTTTTAAGTTAACTGATAAGACTTAAATACAAAAAAGAAATAAATAAAATCTATTCACAGATGGCGGAGATATTGGCTTCCCAATTTAGAACATTCAATTTGAGACAGTTTTTTTCTCTCTCTTGGCATTTGGTTAAAACACACGCTAAATAACTAACGACAATATTAAGAAAATTCATTAAAAATACTTTTGGTTAGAAATTTCCTCTAATTTTTATCACATGCGAAAGAAAATTTAACAAACTTTTAGAAAATATTAGAAAAATTGAAAAACCGTTAAAATTCGACCAAGATATTCACATGGAAAGTCAAATTTTTGAATTCAAAACACACTTTTTTACTAATTTTTCAATTGACGAATGGATAAAACTACATTTTTTTAAAGAGATTGTTACTTTAAACAAAAAAATTCAAATTAGACTAAAAAACTCTCTTTCAACCAAATTTCATAGTAATCAAAGAGCGGATTTTTTCTCAACAATTTAATTTCTTTCTTAGAAGTTTGGGAAACCCCTCTATCAGATATATCATTTATATATACATTCTGCTCATCTGGGCAACATAACCTTTCGAATGATATAAGTTTCATTTTTTTGAGTTTCAATTAATACCAAACAAGTAAAGAAAGTCTTAAGTCGATCTAGGCCGACTATGAAATACCCTAAACCTACTTTTCAAAAACATAAAAATTTGTATTGAAAATAGGCGTGTCCGTGGGCGGATGAAGCCTATTTTTAATATGTATTTAAATATTGATGAAAAATTTACACATACCAAGTTTTATTCCTGTAGCTCTCAGTTAATGCCTTTATTGTTCTTTCGCTATGGGAGGTGGGCGAGTTCATGAACGGATTACTCCCAACTTTTGAACACACCTGAGTTTTGGTATAAAATACATACATACCAAATTTAATTTCTCTATGACAAACATAACCTTATTTATTGAGTTTTAAAATTTTTGGGTTGTATGGGAGGTAGGCGTGTCCGTAGGCGGATTACGTCCATTTGTCAAAACCATCTTTGTCTTGTCATAAAAATCATATGTGCCAAATTTTATCTCTGTAGGTTAAACAGAGGCTTATTTATTGCGTTTTAAATTTTTGGGTTGTATGGAAGGTAGGCGTATTTGTGAGCGGATGACGTCCATTTTTTGAAGACATATATGTGTTAGTATAAAACACATACATATCAAATTTTATTATTGTAGGCTTATTATGAGCTGAGTTATGAAGTTCTCAATTTTCGCGTTGTATGGGAGGTAGGCGTGTCCGTGGGTGGAAGATGTCCATTTTTCAAAACCATCTTTGTTTTGTTATAAAAAAACATTCGTGCCAAATTTTAGCTTTTTAGGTTAAACAGAGGCTTATTTATTGCGTTTTCAATTTTTGGGTTGTATGGGAGGTGGGCGTGTCCGTAAGCGGATGACATATTTTTTCAAAGACATCTTTGTGTTGATTTAAAATACATACGTACCAAATTTTATTGCTGTATGCTTATTATGAGCTGAGCTATGCAGTTTTAAATTTTTGCGTTGTATGGGAGTAGGCGTGTCCGTCGGCGGATTCCAAAAATATTCAATAGTGCAGATCCTTGGGTTTATGTGATCATGTGTACTAAGTTTCATCTAATTATCTCCTTGGACAACACACCGACGGACGGACATGAATAGCTCGACTCACGAGGTGACGCTGATCAAGAATATATATACTTTTCTATACCGAACTCGCTTCGTTCTATGCGTTACAAACGTTTGCACAAAGTTAATATACCCTCACCTTTCAGGTTAAGGTTATACAAACTCGTGTATAGCAACGTACACGTGGCAGAAGTGAAACTTCTTAAACATTAAAAAATAAGAGAGATTTTAGCGTGAAATAGATAGAGAAAGTTTCTGAAAAGAAATTCAATTAATACGAAATGAAATAATAATCTGAGGATTCAATATTCAATATTTACATCCTTTATCAGGGACCGTACCGGTCATGGTTTTTATTGAAAAAGTCACATATTATCTGTTATCTTTTAACATTAATTTTTTCCGACAAAAATAAAAGCTATTTTGTGCCTTATATTTTTTTGGGCAAAAATAACAGTTTCTTTTGACTTTTATTTTATCGGTCAAATATAACAGTGTTTTTCTGCCGTTTATTTTTTCGGTCAAAAATATCACAAAATAACTGCTATTTTTGATCTATAAAATGAGAGTCAAAAGTAACCTTAATTTTTTTTCGATAACATATAAAATAAAAAATAACAGCTAACTTTTTAGTTTTAAACAATCTGTCGAAAATTAAGAAGGCACTTAATATTCGTGAGGCGGAGAACATTCGTAACATGGCATATTTGAAAAAGTCCTTCCTTAATTTTTTTATTATGTCTTTTTCAATTGAAAATTGTAAGATAACAGTTATTTTCGGTCCCTGTTTACATCGCGTTCAGTTGGTGTATTAGTTGCTTTCGAATGTCTTCTCAACTTTGTCAATTTTTGATTGCTAGATTGCATTTGCATAGTAATAATCGTTGTATGTTGATCATGATGAGTGAGGGCCTCGTAAAGCAGCGAACATTGATTGTTGTGATCAACTTGGTTGGCTTTAAAAATTTGTTGAGATGATGACTGAGTTCCAAAATTCATTTTTACAACGCATCAGTGTGTTTTTCTACAGATTGGTTCTTTGCAGATTCACCAAAACTGCACAACTGGATTACTATTATTAAGCACGTTTTAGTTGCTCAGTTTTAGTAAATCTATTATGCACCAATCCAATAAAAAACACACTGTTGTATCGTAAAAATGCATTTTGGAACTCAGCCGATGTTGCAATCACCTAACCTTCATCGCCGATGTTGCAATCACCTAACCTTCATCATTAGTTGCAGACCCAGTTGCGGCTGCATTCTAAAGAGCTCTAATTCACAATTTATGTTCACGAACGCGCTCTGTTCCTGTTTTAGCTACTTTTCTTAGATTCGAGACGTTTTTTGACATTTCAAAAACGATTCGCCAGTCTTAGTTATTACACTTTTAATACATTTTTTTACAATTTACCTTTAAGCTCAGTATGCAGCGAACAAGCAGTAGCAGTTTTTTACGCTATTTGAATCTCCACACAAAAAGTGTAGAATTGTATGCCTAAATATTTTCGTTCGAAGCTTAAAGAAATAAATTTTCCGTGCATACTTTTTGGATGAAAATTAAAAGACATAGCTTGTGTCTGTGATATACTAGATATCAAAACCATAGCTTGTGTCCGTGATATACTAGATCAGTGGTCATCAACTTATGTTTTCCCATAGCCCACGGGCGTCGTGTGTTTTTGAGCTTTTGCACGCGAAGTAGTATTCGGCTCGCCGTCAACTTACACTGCGTAAAAGTTTGTTTTTCTGCTGTGCTTTAAATTTTTAGTCAGTTTGTTTTGAGCGGTCATGCGGTGAGGTTGTCGCTTGATGGTTTGTTAATGAATACAAATATTTTGCAAAGTTTCAGGAAAGATGGTGTTTACAATTGTTATTTGAAGACAATTTTTATTGTGAATAACAATGTATGATATTCTTTTTTCGTCGAACTTCTTAGAACATTATATTCGTTAACTTTTACCATAACTTTTATACCTTTTGCTCTTTTCTATGTTTTAAGATCTATTATATAATTGAACATGCTATTTTAATAGCAATAAACAAAAACAAACACAAAAACAAAACCACAACATTAGAATGTAAGTCGAACACGTGACGATATTTGCTTGAACCAAATGGTGCGAGAGCTTTTGAAAACTTCTTATTTCAGTGTAAAGCTCTGCACTCGGAAAGCTCTCTTTGTTGTTGCTTGAACCGTGCGTTGATGACCACTGTACTAGATACGGGCCACAAACCGTTCAATATTAATCCATTTTGTTTACTCTCTTACCATGTGTCTATATAGCATAGTGGTAGAGCTTCCGACTCTTAAGGGATTGTCAAGCTGGGGAAGTCTGGGTTCAAATCCAGCGTGCGATAATAATCTTTTGATAATTTTCATGTGAATTGAAAACGTTAGCCTAGCATCACGAATAAGAGACCTTGAAATTTCAGTCGCCGCCAAAGAAGTTTCACTTCAAAAATATCGGTGGAACAAAATAAGAAAAAAAATTTGATGATAAAAAATGAAAAAAAAAAAATTTTTTTGTAAAAAATTTCAGGATCAAAATTTCACCAAAATTAATCAGAACGATTTTTCAAAATTAAAAAAAAAAAAAAAATTAAATTAGTAAAAAATATTCTGTAAAATATGCCATCAAAATAAATTTAATATTTGTTTTGGTTTGGACACCATATTTTTTAAGTTGGTTCAGGTACTGCATATTTTCAAAATTACCTCTAAGCGATTATTACCTCTACACTGAGAAAAAAACACATACCTTGCTCCGGTAAAAAATTTCTCTATTTTTGATAATAGCAATTTTCTCTTTTTCAAATAAAATTTTCTTCACTTAGAATAAATTTTCACATTTTCGTAGAAATATTTCTTTACTTCTAGGAAATGGAAACATTTCAATGTCTCTAATAATGATAAGTATTTTTCTCGCACCAAAAATTTCTCATTTATGGAGAAATTTTATTGAAAATTAAAAACTTTTCTTATATATTGATAAAAACTTTACTATGAGAAATATTTTCTTCAATAAAAACAAATATTTTCTCAAACAAAAAGTATTTTTCTCTAAAAATGATATATTTTTCTATTTCATGGTAGCTTTTTATCATTTTTAGAGAATTTTTAGTATCGCAATTAGAGAATATCATTCTCTGGAGCAAAGTCTATACCATTTTTCTCTAAATATGATGCCTTTTTTATCATATTCCGAGACACTTTTTTCTGAGTGTACACTCAGAAGAAGTTCTACGGAATATGATAAAAAAGACATAACATTAAGAGAAAAGTGGTATAGACTTTGCTCCTGAGAATGCCTTTCTCTAAACGTGATCCTAAAAATTCTTTAAAAATGATTAAAAGCTTCCATGAAAAAGAGAAATTTATCAAAATATATCGTTTTTAGAGTATAAAAATTGTTTCTTTTTTGAGAAAAGATTTCGTTTTTTTAAGAAATTTTTATCAAAATTTAGGAAATATTTTTCATTTTCAATAAATTTTTTTCTATAAAGGAGAATTTTTTTGAACGAGAAAAATACTTATCATTATTAGAATCATGAAATATTCCCAGTGAAGAAATATTTCTTTGAAAATGTGAAAATTTATTCTAATTGAAGAAAATTTTATTCGAAAAAGAGAAAAATTGCTATCAACGAAAATAGAGAAATTTTTTATCGGAAAAAGATATATGTTTTTTTTCTGAGTGTCGGGTTGAACTTTTAAAAAGTTGGCGCGTACCTAAGAAAAGAAGATGTTTAATTTTTCCCATACAATTTTGAACCCTTCTAGTGCCCACAAATGTTAGAAAAAGTGATTGAAAATTGGAGCTCCAGATCAGATCTCCAGATTAGACCAGATTAGACCAGCCGTGGTGATTAAAAGATTATCTTTTGAATAAAATCAACTTTATGTCAGTTTTAAAAATTCATCCTTGTTTTATTTTATTTCAAAGTTCTTTACCTCTAAAAAAACACTTTTTATATGGTATATATAAATATATAATATATAAAAAACCATTATTATTCAATTCACTTGAGACTTTCTGAGAATATTTTTTCTATGTTTCGAAAAATGCAATAAAATAAAACTTATTTTTGGTCGCCGAAAAACTTTTATGGACCTGTACTTAATAAAATTTTTGGTCTTTGAAGTTTATATATTATTAAAAAAAAAATACTTTAAATAATCTACAAAAAAAAAATCAAGTCACAATTTTCTATAACTTCCTTTTATTACGGTTTCTTGTAGCTGGGGTGCACATGATCCCAGTTTGCCGAGTACGTTATACTAGAAAAGTGTGCCGAATAAGGGTTAATGCTATTTTTTTTAAAGTTATGACTAATTTTATTAAGCTACTTTTAAGTAACACGTCGCACAGTGGGTTTAAGAGTACCAAAGTCTATAACTCTTTACTGGATCTGAGTTTCAGAATATAAGTGGTGGATACTCTTGAGGTTATTTAGGTCACTGATAACAAATCTGGAGTAAAAAAAAAATAAAATAAAAAAAATCATGTTCTGATTATGAATTCGGATAAAAATATTGATGATTTCATCTAATAAGAAGTCTAGAATTGTAAATTAAAAATACTAACTTCAATATATCTGCCATAAAAGTTCTACAAATCAATTGAAATTTTTAAAAATTTAGAATTAAAAGCACTAAAAATATGCACTGGTCAAAATGAACTGATATCAAACTACTTTTGGTGTTTTGCTATAAAAGATTTATAAATAAAATAACAACTAGCAACAACAACAGCAAGCCTTCTTGATGAAATAGTAAATGATGAAATAATTATGTTCATGACATTTTATCTCAAACTGTCCAACAAAATTGATGTTCAATTTCCATTCTTGCATACTTGCAAAAAGTAAAATATAGAAATTTTAATATTATCCGTATTGTTGCTGACAATGATAAGTCGCTGTTGTAAAGCGCATCAAAGTAAAAAAATGCAACTTAAAAAAGTGACTCTAGGGTCGAAAATGTGAAAAATAAATTATGAAAAAAAAAATCTAACTCTGCAACATCGTGCACTCGTTCCCATCGAGTGGTGGGAAAAAAATGAGAAATAAAATATTTTCGTTATAAAATATGACGAAAGATTATATAAGATGAGAGAGAATACTAAAAAACAATGTTGTTTTTGTTTTTTTTTCTCTAAAGGGATTAACTATGGGGAACAAATATATTTTCAACAGCTCAATTTTGTGAGTTGAAAGAGCAAAAAACAAACAAACATGTTTTTATGCGTTTAAAGTTAACTGTTTTATTTGAGTAAAAAAAAAAAAAAATACATGAGTTACCTTCAACTTTGAATATATTTATATATAGCTTTTGAGCTTGTTTTTTGCAATATAAAAATGTATAATTAAATGTGAAATAAGATCATGTGAAGGGAAAATGAGAGACAAATTAATTTCATTTGGCTTTAAACAGCTGAATATTTATAGCAATTGCTTACATACGACAAAATATACATAAGCTGTAGTTTAGTTGCAGAGAATTAAAAAAAGTGAGCTGTTTGTTGTAAAAGGATTGCAGTTTTTTCAGAAATTTTTTAAATGCTCTGAAAACATCAATAATACAACTAAATGCGTATTTTTTATACATTAATTTTATAGACTGGATATACAAATGCATAATCTATTCTTCAAGTTTAACAGCCAAACTAACAATATGATGACTTCAAGAAATATCAAACAATTATTTAGAAATAAACTTTGAGAAATGTACTAAATCGTACATTAATTGAAAGAATTTGCTATAAAACATGCTATTGATTGAATAAACGATTTATTCAACGCCCACTATTTGACCAAAAATTAGAATAAAACTCTATTTTTATCTTGTTTCACTCTGGGTACAAGTATATGCCAACGATGACGCACAAAAATTACTTCATAATGGACCATTTCCAATTTTATCTATAAACTCAGATGCAACTGAGCTTATCTTATATTCATTACGAAATATTATCTAATTCATTTTTCAACTGAATTTCTACAAATATTGCTGAAAATAGAACATAGCAAATCATGCAATGGCAAATCAATCATGCAATGGCAAAAGAAAACCTACATAATTTATACAATAGAAATTTCACAATTCAGCATTACATACATATGTAAAGTGGTAGATGTTACAAGGCTAATTAGAGGATTTATGCAAATATAAATAACATTCACTTAAGTACCTGCTTAACAAAAATTGCTTTATCAAAATGATGGATTTAGCCGAGTGTTAAATAGGAACTATTTAACAACCACATGCATAAGAAGTGTACTTAATTATAAATAATTATGAACTAGACATTTATTTAGAGGAAGTGTTAAACACACTTTTGTTTTAGCCAAAATATTGCGACAAAATAACTGTTTTTAAAAATTTCAAAGCTTGGTTTTTTAGTACGCGAAAAATGTTCCTTTTGGCATCAGCAGTTTGATCAAATTATACAATTTTAATCAATTGGCGCTAACAAATCTCTTTTTTGATACTTGAAAACATCTCGGGAAATTATTGGGATAGCTTGAAAATGGACTGAAAATGACTAAAAACGAATAAAAATTAATAATGAATAAAAAATGTCTATTTGTAAACAAAAACGGAAGAATAAATCATAATAAAGAAACTAAAGTGTACATAACATGGCGACAAAAATTATTCAGAATATAAGTAAACATATGTCAAAGTATACGGTTTTTGCTGTGGCGCAACTCATCTGAAAAACTCGATTATAAACAATGCAAAGGGATGTGTTTTGGCGGTTCTCCTTCTCCGGCATATTTTTCTTGCAAAACATGCAGAAATCTTAGCTGGAGGCGGTTTTTTTCTACTACTGCTATTGCGTCACCTTTCTCCGCTAATCTTTTCCGAAGATTACGAAGTGACGAAGTCGATTTCCGTGAATCATGTTTAAGGGTAAACATGGTGTTGAAAATGCCAAATGCCTACATATCGAGCGGCTACATACGGTACCTGCTATGCGTTGGGAATGTCTTGCTTAATGCCAATTCAATAGCCTCAATTGATAAATGTGATGTATGATTACACTGTTCAACAAGAGCAATTTTTTTCCAAAGTAACAAGGTTCATATTATATCTTTATAATTTACATATATTATATGTAAAGGCTACCTTTGTTTGGTACCTGTAGTGAAATAAGTAGTATGCAACATATTTCTTTCATATAAACTTGTCCTCTAAAATGAGTTTTTGTGGGTTATTTCCGCATCAATTCTGAATAAGTTTGAAATTAACACTTGAACAGGTTGTAAGTTTTCACTTCTTACTAGCATTCAAGTTGCATTTTGAGTTTTAGTGCATTCAGAGAGTTATAGTGGAATTTTATGACATGTATTTTTGTGGGACATTTCAACACCCTAAAGCTTTGTATTATGTGTATTTTTTTTATAATTTTCTTATAAAGGCACAAAAATACTCACACACTGAAGAGTTATAAGGTTAAAATATTCTACAAAAATGTTTGTCCTAGTTTTTTTACATAAATCTTTCAGGCAATCCATTCTATCTTATTATTCTACTATATAGTTTTTTTCTTTCATCTCCTTCTTCTTCTTTATTATACCATTGTTTTTCAATTTTAAATATTTTAAGCTGAAAGCTGAGTAAAAGAGAAGAGCTGAATATTTTTAGCTAATATTGTCTTATTTTTAATATTATTTATTTTGTTATTTTATTGTTATTTAAAAGTTGTTATAACGTACTAATGTTTATGCTGTACTTTAAAAGAGCTACCTCTTAGTGTACCCATTATATTGAAATCTTAATAAATCTAAATCTAAAAATCTCCGAAACACATTTTACAGCTAAATGAGCTAAATGATTTTACAGCCAAGCGTCGCATGGTTTCTTGTTAAGATTCGCCATAAGAATTTGCAAAACAGGGGAAAATTGAAACCACCCCACAATAAAACTCAGACATAAACTCTCAAATGCCGAACCCTCGACCCGAATTGATATTCATAAAAAATATTCTAGGGATTAAAGCTTCATATATGTGTCTTTTAAAAACCCTTACCCAGATTTGGCTCCGTTCCGAAAACCATAATTATTTTGTAATCTGAAAATTTGCATTTTTTGAGCTAAAAAAAATAACTCCCTAGGGGCATTTAATCTTAAAAACAGTAATTTGGAGATGAAGTTTTCTTTTTATAAATAAATAAAAAAAAATTTTGCCAAATAAAAATTAAGGTTGTTGGTCGGAATTTTTTTTTTGTAGAAAATCAGAGAAAGTAGAAATAATGAAGTAATTTCTTCATATTTTTTACTAAATAACTACTCGGGATATCGAAATTTTTTCGAACAGCCAAGTTAAAAAATTCGTTCATAATATCATCAGCAGAACTCAATTGTTGCTCGTCTCTAAAAGAGATGGCTGAGAAGTTTGACATTTATCTTATCTGGGCGTCTGGCTTAGTGACATTTCTGGAAACTGTCGAGCTAATACGCTCGGGAGGGGGGGGGGGGCGGGCGTAGGGGTGTTGGCATCTCGAAAATGCAGACGTCAATCGTCTGTTGGGTTTTGTAGTAAGTTTTGGTTGGTTCTCATGAACACACAATGGATTAATCCTTTGGTCTAAGTGAGTTGACCGCAGTGTGTAAATTGCTTTTAGTAGAATAGCAAAAGCAACGAAATTTTTACTGCGGTAGTGCTACCGACAGTTTTTAAAAACATTGTTATGTTGTTCATTTTGCTTTGCTGTGTGAATTTTGAAAAGAAAAGCAAAAGCAGCAGCATTAAAAAGAATTTGATTTACTGCGTAGCGCTACGCAAGCAAAATAAATTATTTTATTGCTTAACTTTTAATTTTGTTTTTCTAATTTGTCACAACACTACGACTGCAACAGTTATTAAGCAGTTAAGTTTCGCTTTGCTTTCGGTTCTTGTGTATTCGTTTGGCTTTCGTGATTTCTTCTTCGTCGTTTCTATGCTGCGTCGTTTCAGAGGCGCTTGTCTATTTGCATGTTTGTTTATATAATATGTACACTTGTGCGCAGTCGTGTATGTTTTTTGTTACTTTGAAAAACTGTCGGTAGCATTACCGCAGCAAAATATTGCTGTTCTGCTATTATTTTTCTGTTTTGCTGAAACTATTTTCATCCCTCAGCAAAACGAAGCAAAGCAAATGAATTGCTGTTTTCGTAGTGCTGCGACAAATAAGAGAAGCAAAATGAAAAGCAAAGCAATAAAATAATTTCTTTTGCTTTCGTAGCACTACGCAGTAAAAAAATTATTTTTAATGCTGCTACTTTTGCTGTTACTGTTCGATTTTCAATAAGCAAAGCAAAGTAAGCGCAAAAACAAATTAAGTTTTTTAAGTTTTTTAAATGCTGGTCGACCGTACCGGTCGATAACAGTGAATTGAAGCTGTCAAGGGGAAAAATATCGCCCATCAATATTCAACTTCGTGATTATTTCTCTATGAATTTTTACTTGATCAGCATGAACTGCATTTATATACTTTGGTTCAGTAACTGTTGACATAAGTCACATGAACTATTTATGATATCTGTTTACTTGACCAAGTAACCCTGTGGTCACTGAACACAGCCGCAACCAACCATCTACCCGCCGTTGTGGCAAACAGGGCGCTGCAGTCATCTCGGAGGTCGGCGCGCTCAGCACCTTCGTGATGTACAAAGGGCCCGAAGAAGAGATTTTTCTGAAGAAAAGCAAAGAAGGACATCTTTAAGAAAAATCCACCCAAAATAAAGAACAAAAGAATACATCAACGGATTACAAACAAACAATCCATCACTCACCCGACAATAGAAGACATCAACACCAACATCAACATCAACATCAACATCAACATCAACATCAACATCAACATCAACATCAACATCAACATCAACATCAACATCAACATCAACATCAACATCAACATCAACATCAACATCAACATCAACATCAACATCAACATCAACATCAACATCAACATCAACATCAACATCAACATCAACATCAACATCAACATCAACATCAACATCAACATCAACATCAACATCAACATCAACATCAACATCAACATCAACATCAACATCAACATCAACATCAACATCAACATCAACATCAACATCAACATCAACATCAACATCAACATCAACATCAACATCAACATCAACATCAACATCAACATCAACATCAACATCAACATCAACATCAACATCAACATCAACATCAACATCAACATCAACATCAACATCAACATCAACATCAACATCAACATCAGCATCAACATCAACATCAACATCAACATCAACATCAACATCAACATCAACATCAACATCAACATCAACATCAACATCAACATCAACATCAACATCAACATCAACATCAACATCAACATCAACATCAACATCAACATCAACATCAACATCAACATCAACATCAACATCAACATCAACATCAACATCAACATCAACATCAACATCAACATCAACATCAACATCAACATCAACATCAACATCAACATCAACATCAACATCAACATCAACATCAACATCAACATCAACATCAACATCAACATCAACATCAACATCAACATCAACATCAACATCAACATCAACATCAACATCAACATCAACATCAACATCAACATCAACATCAACATCAACATCAACATCAACATCAACATCAACATCAACATCAACATCAACATCAACATCAACATCAACATCAACATCAACATCAACATCAACATCAACATCAACATGAACATCAACATCAACATCAACATCAACATCAACATCAACATCAACATCAACATCAACATCAACATCAACATCAACATCAACATCAACATCAACATCAACATCAACATCAACATCAACATCAACATCAACATCAACATCAACATCAACATCAACATCAACATCAACATCAACATCAACATCAACTTCAACATCAACATCAACATCAACATCAACATCAACATCAACATCAACATCAACATCAACATCAACATCAACATCAACATCATCAACATCACCAGTAAAATATAAATAAACACACATTGTTCAAAACACTTATACACAAAAAAGCCTGAACCCAAAGGTAAAATAAAATAAAATTGCATTGAAGTATTAAAACTCAAACTAATTCTTTATCTTCTCCGCCACCCGAACCACCCGTGGTCATCACCCGAACAATATCAATGTACAAAATACACATTAAAAGTACACGAGAATAATAATGCGGTGAAAACGATTATTTCATGAAGTAAGTATCAGTAATTCATGAATATCTTATGCAGCAATATTTAGCTGAGAAACAATTTATATCTTGTGTCAATAAAGAAAAATATGTTTGGTGTATGTGTCGGTAAATGTCCTATCTCCTTACCGAAAAAAGTGGAACTTCTAGCACAGTTTGTTGGGTTCCCAGTGTACGAACGAAGACTTTAAAGAGCACTACTTTGTCTATTGAGTCCGAACATAGTCACTTCATTTTGAACACTTTATTGACTAATACAGACCAACTATGATACTAAGCCGGATCTAAAATTAGATATCGCCGGACACCGACTCAAAAGTTAGAGGGAGTCTTAAGATTTATTTCTGCATAATTTTTTTTTTGAATCGGAAAAATCCATGGAGAGATTTTGGTTCTCCTTAACCCCTTTAAAGGCCAAAACTCAAGTTTTTTGCCTATACAATTTTTTTTCTTCAGAATGCTTACCCAAGATAAGCTAAACAGTGAAGATTGTGAAAGTACACAAATATTGATAAAAAAAACTTTGAAATTTGTTGCCTTTACAAACTCTTTTGAGACCCCAAAAATCGATATTTCGTCATTTTCGAAAATACGTTTTTTTAAACATATATAAAATATGTTTTTCCATGGCATTCATATGCATATAAGCTTATTGTCCACATGACTTTTTTTTCCATACATAATCGATCCGGCTTACTATATATTTATACCTATTGAGTCTATTTTGGAAGTTATGTAAAGGCAGTCAAAATATATATAATTAAATTAATAGGCTAAGGTTTTTTTTGTGACTTCAACTCCTCCCAGACCAATGAACCGATTCTATCGATTTAGATGTCATTAAATCAGGTTTAGGCTGTTTATGTGCAAACCACTTTTAAAAATTGTGATTTCACTTCAGGGGGTTCCCAACCTTTTAAAACAGAAATAAAATTTTTGTACAAAAATTCGTTATTTTATCGATTTGAAATTTAGTTTGAGAAGAGCTTATGAATTGATCGAATTTGAATTTTTTTCAAAACTAAAAATTTTTAACCAAAATTATCTTTTATGCATTCCTCAAATGTCAATTGTCCGAAAAATGCAGTTCCAAAATCAAAAATTCCACTTTCCGAGCAAAGAAGTCAGTCAAATTTTAACGGTTTTCAAAATTTTTTTGTTTTTCTAAATTTTTGTTCAATTTTCTTTGAAATGTGTTGACAATTACAGTAATTATCTTACCAAATGTATTTTTAATGAATTTTCTTATTATTTTCTTTAGTTGTTTAACGTGTATTTTTATCAAACGCCAAGACAGAGAAAAAACTCTCTGAAATTTAAAGTTCTGTATTTGGAAGCGAATATCTCTGCCATTTTTTAAAAAATTTCATTTATTTTTTTTTTTGTATTTAATTGCAATTAATTGACTTTAAAATAATTGTAAAGTTTTTACCGTTACTTAATTATTTATATTTAAATCATTGCCTTTAAAAAGAGTCCAATAAAACGAATGTTTCCTCAAAAAATGTATTAAAAATTGTTTTTGTTGTAAAAATAAAAAAATTTCAATTTTTTTGGGTTTTTTGGTGTTTTTTCATCTAAATTTGTCATTAATCGGTGTTGTAGGTTTTCTGTAAGTACCTTTTATTAATTTCTGAAATATACATATCTTAGTATTATTTCTTAAATCTATTTTAATGCGTTTTTTTTTTAATATTAGTTATGTTTTATAGCTGGAAGAGTTAAGCTGCGATATTTTCGAATAGTAATAATGTTTTTCTCAGTTGTTATATTAGTATAAGTCCGTCTTCGTATTTTGACAGTTACATTAAAAAATTTTGTGTCAGATCAAACATTTCAAGTCAAACCATTCAGATAATGATCTTTTATATCATTATTGAGACTCAATATATCGTTATTCGTTTTAACTTATTGAATAGAATATCATATATTAAACGTCTATAATGTTTCTAACAATTAATTTTTATTGAATTGCTCGAATTCGGGCAACAGGTTTACTAGTATATAATTAAATTTTTATAATTGAAAATGCAATAGTTATTATTTACATTTTTATACTAAGAATTTCAGTTAATATATTTTTCAGTGTACAAATGTTTATGCCATCCATGATTGTGGTTTAACTCATAAATGATGTGGATACTTTAAGCTCAGTTAATAAAACAATCCTTAATAATTTATAAAGTGGTCATCAAAGTTTCAATGAGATTTTAATAGCTTGTAATTGGATTTGTTATGTTATACAATTGATGACCATTCAAGTTGTTTTTGACAACTTAACGATTAATTAAGATTGCCCAAAACCAAACTAAGCTTATTTATAACAACCTTTAATTAAACAATGTTATGATGTTAGTGTTAGTCCTTTTGTTTGTGCTGTTGTCGTTGTGCCTTTTGTTGACGTGCTATAATTTCTTGAATTAATTCAATCTTGAAACTGAAGGTAAATGCCGCGAGGTGTGTAAGCTTAAAATGGTATTAGCTGTAATTAACTGTTTTTCCGCGTAAAATTGTAAGGCAGTTGTGTTAAGTTAGCTTGCAAAAATTGAAGAAAAACATTTTTTTTTAAAGTATAAGCATTAATTTGCATGCCTGACTGCGTTCACAGTGTTACAAATGCAGGTATTCAAAAAATTTTGCCTCACCTTTCAATGGCAGCGCATTGCAAAAGTTATGCTACAACACTGGCAAGCGGGAAAATTGCAATATAAACAGACAAAGTTAAACAGAAACACCGACAACAGGGTTGCCAAGCCACATTATTAAACGTCAACAGGCAAACCTAATTATAATGTTGATGGTCGTTGTGCGACGAAGAAAAACGGCAGGGCAGAGCAGCAGTGTGCTATTTTCATAAAAGTTTTCTTTTAATAAAGAGAAGTAGAGTAAACAAAAGGAGCAGAAAAATAAGGCTAAAATAAGAGAAATAAAAATATAATGAATAATGAGCAATAGCAAGTTTAACAAAAAGGATATTCAACATGTTGGTTAGATGCTTCAAACGTAAGCAATGTGCCCTTCTTAACGATTAAATTGTGCTGGCCGACAAGAACGTTTGTTGAGCAGGCCGTAGTAGAGAATTGTTGTTGTTAATTGTCGTCTGCCAATCTCAGTGTAGTATTTGCTTTTTCGACGCACTTTACCGCGTGTAACGTGGAGTATTTTTAAAAAACAAACTTTATTTTTGTAGTGGCTGTCGCTGCTGCTGTCACTCCTGCTTCTGTTATTATGATAAGCATTTGCAACGCATCATCAACTCTGCTGGAAGTTAAGCATTAAGCTAGGCATTAAGTGAGGCACAAATTGGCAGGCCGACTTGATTATTGGGCGCAAAATAATGACAAAAATGATGAAGTGACAAAATTTGGTGGGCATGTGCTAATTTGTTGTTGTTGTTGTTGTTGTTGTTGCTGTTGTTCTTATTACTCTAGCTGTTATTAATGACTAGCTTAGGTAGATTAGGTCGGTGACGACGAGCTGCCTTGGTTGCTGTCATTGATGATAACAGCTTGAGGCAAGAACTGGTTGAAATTTTGATGAAAAGTAAAGTGCACTCAGCGAAAAATCAGTTAAGACAAAGTTTGTCAACCATTCTATAGCCTAACATATAAAGAACTCTTCAAAATTTATTGCTGCTTTAAGTTTAGTTTTATGCAAAAAAGGTTTTCTTTTCAAACAAGTTGTTATAAGACGCTGTTTCTGTCATAGAAGTAGATAAGCTTAAAGCTAAGTTCAGAATTTTTTTTGGTTTTGTTTGAATTAAAATATGAGCTGCGTTGTTTTTGCTGTATGCTATCATGTGTGACATACGAAAATGTGTTCTAATGAGATGATTTTGATGTGTGGGCGCTTTTAAAATGCGAATTTTGCGCCATTATTTTGTTTTAGAAATGCAAGATTTGTAACCTATGTTTGCCATCACGTGTTCGTATTTGAAAAAATAATTACTTTTTTAATTTGAATTTTGATGACTTAACACTTTTCAGTGTGAAATTAACACCACCATTATTTTGTTTTAAAAATTTCAAACTGAGCTGTAATGAACTCTAATTGTGATAGTGAACTCTTTACGAAATACTTGAGAGGAATATAAGCCGACGCCTTATAACAGTCAAAACAAGTATTTGATTATCTTTTGACCACTCCCTTGTACCTTTCTGCATGCTTAGAGTGCAAACTTACTCACAAGGAAAGGTCCCCAGGTGACAGTCTTCGATTTGAATAATTTTCGGATTTGTGATAGAAGACAAAAATCACGTCCTTCAAAGTGCATCTCGGCTCAAATTCGTTTTGATATGATTTTTTTTTTAAAAGAACTATTGTTTACTGGTGCGATGAGACTTACAAGAAAAAAGCACACATTTTGTATGGAAGCCCTATGAAATGTCAACTTTTCCGATAAAATATTTAAACATGAGAATAGGCCATGAAAAAATAAAATTTTTGATGCCCATATTGAGTACATTTAATACAATGAAATTTTTTCTTTAAGGAAAATAAATGCATTTCAATAAAACAAAAATGTTATTATAAACAGTAACAAATTTGAAAAAACAAAAATACACAACATAAATTAATATGAAATGATTGTGTCAACATACTTCTTTGATATCGACTAAACATTACTAAAAATTACAACAACAAATGTACAACAAAATGTTCTTATGTAAAATTGATGAAACTTCTAACCTTTATAACTTTTTTTGAGAGAACAAAATCAATTTATTCCTTCGTATTGATTTTTTATGAAGTTTATTAAAACAAAAATTTTAAATCGAAGTTATGGGGTACCTAGAGCAAAAAAATTAAAAATTGTAAAATATCTACTTGAAGATGACCTCTGACACCATCGACACCAAAGTACACGATGTAGTATTCTTTCAGACCTATCAAACAATATGCTGACTTCATGATCGAACTTAAAATACTAATGTTATAACAAAAAGACCATTTTGGGACACCAAAAAAAAAAAAAATTTATAGTGCTGAAACAATTTCGATATAAGCTTTCATTTTAGGGGGTGTCTTTTTATATTCATTTTTTCTCCCATATAAAGCAACCCACTCTAGTGTACAAGCGTGTTAATAAATAAATAAATAACATTCTTTTTGGTGCGAAATTTTATGAAAAATCGTTGAATTTTGAGAAATTCTGCGGGGAAAACCAAAAAATTAGTTGGCAATCCTGGTCTCAACCCACGTAAGAGTCCAAGATATGATCATATCAATTCGTTAAATGGTTTAAAGCTACCGAGTATAGGTGTTCTCTTACACTGTTTAATGCGATCTTTAGAATAGGTTACTTTCCATCGGCTTGGAAAAAAATCACATGTAATAATAATTCAAAAACCTGGAAAAAACAGATCCCTATCATCTTCTTATGGACCTTTAAGTTTTTTTCTTATGAGTTTGCTTACTTTTTAAGCTCTCACATTATCTTAGCGAAAATAACTTTATACCTCTCATCAATTTGGATTTTACAAGCAACACAGTACCATTGAACACGTGAAACGTATAGTTAATGAGATAAGAAAGGCATTCAAGCTACGATAATACTGCTTTGCTCAACAGTACCACCCAACAGTTCTGCTTAGTTCAACTATACCACAATCCTATGAAGTCACATAACTCGGCATTCATCTGGACCGACGACTAACTTGGCGAAAATCTACTGATTCTAAGAAAACGTATCTTAGTCTCAATGGGAATAGTATACATTGTCTTATTAATCATCGGTCTGTGCTGACTGCAAAGTTCAAAGGTCGATTAAAAAAAAATTCGAACTAACATAAACAAACGCCGCGATAAGGGTCTTTTAGTTTAGCCTCTATTTTCCACTCTTTTATTACCACTCACTCTCAGAATCGACCTAACTTTTGCTAACCAGAATTTGTTCCATAGTGTTATTATTATACACTAAGCCTGAAAGGTCAGGGTATAATAACTTTGTGCAAACGTTTGTTTGGTATATTAACTTGTCAGGGTATATTAACTTTGTGCAATAGAACGAAGAGAGTCCGGTATAGAAAAGTATATATATTAGAGTGGGTCGAAAAAAAAAGTTTGAAAAAACCACCAGAACACAAATTAAACAAATTTGACGGAGTTTTATTATATGGGAAAAAAAAGAAATTTAAGTGGGATAAATCGGGCTAATGGGGCTTACTAATTGAATATGACCTCAAAAGTAAAAATGTTCTAAGAAGACATTGTAGTGCTCGTAAAACCCTTATCAACGACATATAATTTTTTTAAGATCTGACATGTAATGCTTAAGTTATGCAAAAAATACCATTTTGGCTGTTTTCCGGTGGTCCAAAAAAAAATTTTTTTTGTTTTCGGAATCCTCTTGAGGTCAACTTTAAAATAGGGGGTGGTTTTTTCAAACTTTTTTTTTTTGTATGGAGGCCGACCCACTCTAATATATATTCTTGATCAGCGTCACCTCGTCAGTCGAGCTATTCATATAAAAAAGAAGGAGTTGAGATAATTGGATGAAACTTGTTATACATGGTCACATGGACCCAAGGATCTGCACTATTGAATATTTTTGAAATCCGCCCACGGGCACGCCTACCTCCCATGCAACGCAAAAATTGAAAACGCAATAAATAAGCCTCTGTCTAATCTACAGCAGGGATGATATTTTGAGTGGAATAGTACTTTTTTGAGTACTATTGACTCTACAAAAGTACCCGAGTACCTTCTTGCCGAAAAAAGTACTTTGGTATATTGAAGAAATTTAATTGAAAAGAGTTAAAGAGTTGTCAAGAGTTAAAAAAAAATTATTTTTGAAAACCAAGTCAAAAACTTCGTGCCAAAACTTTCGCCCAGTCACATATTATTTGCCGTTGATTTTAGAGATGTTCCTAGAACAAAAACTTTTTTATAAAAAAGTCGAACATTTTCATTAAAATTCGAAATATCTCTGGTCAGGCCGCAAAGATTTGAAATTTTTTCAATTAGATAGTAAGATCTTCTTTAGTACTACTATTTCCAACCATTAGTTTATATGTAAATGCTACACCAGCTAATATTTTTACGAAAAACATGGTTTTTGGATATTTTTCAAAATGGTTTAGCTCGCTGGCGGCTATCGTTACAGCAAAAAAAAAATTTTGTGCATTCGTCTTAGAATCGATCAAGGTTTATTTTAAGTTGGTGGTAATGATAACTTTTTTTTCCCCCCATAGAAGTTGAGGCATCCTAACATACGGGTACATATTTAACGGGTTCTGAAAGAAAGCCTGATTATTTATTGTTCCTTTAGGTGATAAATATAATAAAATTTAAAAAAGTATTATTTATTTATTCACATATCATTACTTAATAGAAAGTTCTCTAAACAATAAAAAAGTACTATTTGCCTTTGTAAAAAAGTACTCTCGAAAATGATTCGATATCATCTCTGATCTACAGTGATAAAATAAGGGACGTATGTTTTTTATGACAAAACAAAGATTGTTTTGAAAATTGGACGTCATCAAAACTAAGGTGTGTTCAAAAATTGGTAGTCCATCCATGAACACCCCCACCTCCCATAACTAGAATAATAAAACTTGGTATGTGTAAATTTTTCATCAACATTTAAATGCATATAAGATATTGGCTTCATCTGCCCACGTACACGCCCATTTTGAATAGTATTTTTTTTTTTTTTTGAAAAAGTAGTTTTAGGATATTTCATAGTCGGCTTAGACCGACTTAAGGCTTTCTTTACTTGTTTTTTCTTAAAGGTATATTATAAATTTAAGTAATTGAAGATTGTTCAATGCTTGAATATCATCAGACGCTAAACTGATGAGTGACTGTCTGAACGTAATAAATTCTTGCTTATTACACGGTACAACACTCAGGAACTCCCAAAGAGTTTCTCAACGGTTTCTTAAGGTTTTTAGTCCGCTGAATCCGAATCTGAAGTCAGAATTTTCGGATCACCCTAGGTTTTCGAGCTAAAGGGGAGGCTGAACCCTAATCCCCTACTGTCAATATGACCACCCCCCATTAATTTTTCAAGAGGAACATTTTTTGCCTTGGAACCCATCCCCTCCAACCCCTCCGTATGGGGCTTTTATACAAATTTTATGATTTTTGGATATAATTTACATGAAAATTTTATTTAAAAAAAAAATTTTAATAATATTAATTTATTGCAATATAAAAAACTTGCTTGAAATTAATTTTCTTTTTATTTTTAATATATTTTATTATTTAGAATTCTACATAATTATAAAGAGGCAAACAGAGGCAAATTTGTCAAGTTTTTGTTTTTTAAATAAATAATTTCATAGAAAATATATATGAAAATCATAAAATTTATATGGAAGCCCCATACGGAGGGGTTGGATGGGATGGGTTCCAAGGCAAAACATGTTCCTCATAAAAAAGTAATGGGGTTCGGTCATATTGATTTCATTAACAGTAGGGGATTAGGGTTCAGCCTCCCCTTTAGCTCTAAAACCTAGGGTGACCCGAAAATTCTGACTTCAGATTCGGATTCAGCGAACCCAATACCTTAGTACACTGTTGTGAAACCTCTTGGAATTTTTAAAAATGTCAGTTTTGTTGTACAGTGTTATTAAAAAAATTGTTTGAAGAAAAGTTTCTGGAGTTAGATTAAAAAATAATGAATATATGTGGTTTTAGTAAAAATTTCATTTAATGTGACTTATAATCGTGTCCAAATTTAACCTGAACTAACTATGAATCAAGTCAATAAATTGATATTTTATTTAAATAAAAGTAAAAACTATCGTCATTTTTGACGGTTAAAAGTGAGTTACGTCATATCTTGAGAAAACCTTATCAAATTACTATACAGGGCATCTTTAATTCAGGTTTTATCGAAAACCTTAGTAAACTTTGAGTTTATTGTTTTTTAAGAAATGCATTTTCACTCCTGAAATTTGCAAAAATGCAAATTTTTATAAAATATCTACAGCACATGTCAACACGTCTTAGGCATATTACAGCACAATTTCTGGTTTTCTGAAAAAAATTAATGGCAAAGCTAATTCACATAAATACATGCTACTTTATTACATAAAACGAATATAGTTTTTTCCAGTGCCAAACATGTTAGCATACATGTGTTACAACGCAGCACATTTGTTTTTAATCATAATAAATTAAATATGGCGTAGATAACTTGAGATACTAAGGAAAACAGTGTTTCTTTGTGTTTGAAAGAAAGCTCTATGGTTGTCATAATTAAGAGAAAAATAATTTAAGCAAACAGTTAAAAAAAAAACTGCTGCCAACAATATCTGTTTAACGCAGATAAACAGAGGCCAAAGTCTTTTTGCAACGTCTTATGTCTTTTGGCATATTTGTTTAATTTTTTTTTTTTTAATTAAAATAATCCTTATTTATTTCTCTTACCTTCTTCCATGATTTATCTCTTTAAGGAATCTCACATTCATCTCGTCAAATTGACGCGTCTGTTGCGTCTGGCACGGCTTATGCAGAAGGTGGATCGATATTCGCAATATACGGCCATGATTTTGACGCTGCTGATGTTGTGCTTCTCGTTGGTGGCGCACTGGTTGGCATGCATCTGGTACATGTTGGCGGAGAAGGAGAACATGATAAATGACAATGGATGGGATATAGGTAAGTTTAAGTTCTACATTGCACAAGTGCACACAAACATACACACACACACACGCACATACGTACACTCATAGAAATATTATGGCAAAAATTGTGAGAAATAACATGGTCACATCGATATACATATAAAACATACCTGTATGGAAGAATTGAGAGTGTGTGCTGCACGCTTCAGTTATTTTAATGTTGTTTTTAAAGTTGTTATCTTATGTTACCTGTTAAAGTTGAAATGCTTCAGCTATTAATCGAAGTTGGTTTAATACTGCAGCATTGCTTCTTATCCTCAAAAATGATGCAGGTAGTCTTTGAATATTATAAAAAACTTTTTAGAAGAAATTCTGCTGCAATAATAGTTTTAGAAAAACTTTGTTTTTAGTATGTTTTACAAACTTTAACATATTCAAAGTTTCAAAGTTTAAAGTTAGCAAAAATTTCTGCGGGGCATTTTGTTTGCTATTCAAAAATTTCAAAAAGAAATGTTCAATTTAAGAAACTGTTCATTTCTTTAAAATTATGAACAGAGCAACTTCAGATCTCCTTCAGCGCGCTCATTATTATCTTTATTAAATCTTTACTTTCAGCAACTTGTTGTTTCACCTTTCTCAGAATTTCAAAGTTAAATTGAATAAAAACAATAATAATAACAACACAATTACAAAGAATTCCCCTGCCAGCATAACCCAGGAAACCAGTCATCTGGCTTATTCTAGAGCTGTCAAAGTTTCTGTTTCGTTTTTATTTTTTTCCATATCAAATATCAGTTCTTTTAAACAACATCTAAGAGCTCTAACTTACAATTTCAACAAACAAAGCACAAATTTAAGTGTATGTCTGTTCGTCGGTCTGTCCGTTCCTCTCTCAGTGGAATCACAAATACCAATTTGAGCAAATAACAATTGCTAGCAAAATACTTTCTAATAATTTTACGCAAAAAAATAATAAACTGTTCAATGTCTGTGCTGCTTTTGCTTGTCGTTTGAGCAAAAGATTCTACAACTGAATATCAGGAACAAAAAAAAAAACCGTACTTACACTTTGTGCTTGTATTGCATAGCACGAAACATAACATAAAATCCGCATCACTGCGCCAGAAAGTATACCCTATTTAATGACACAATAAAACATGGAAAGCAACAACACCAACAGGCAGACAGCATGAAAGCATTGCAGACAAGGTCAAACTTATGGCTAACTTACGCAATGCCCAGACTTCTTCCTACACTATAAGCCGTTCAAAACAATTTCTGCGCGGCCAGAAAGCTAATAAAGAATAACAAAAGCTCTGACAGCAAGAGAAGCTCAAAGGGCAAATCCAATTAGGCGAGAATTTAAGAGATCCAATATTGGCAAAGTCGTTGTGAAGGAATTCCGGCAGTAAAGGGACATATATAAAAGGGTTGTGTGTGTGTGTGTGTGTGTGTGTGTGTGTATGTATGTGTGTTTCGTATTCAGCTAAATGTCCAGCTGAACTTGTGCTTTGTGTTAGTTTGGACAAATAAAAAACTTATTAAGCTGGCTTAACTTTATGAGATCGGTTAACATAACAAAAAGTATATAAAAGGTGGTCGATATCGATGGAAGGTGGTAATAAAATAACATTTCCTAAATGGGTTAAATCAAATATAACACGAAATCGATAAGATTAGAGTGTATAAAAAAACACCAAATAAAAATAAAAAAAAATGTGCTTGAAAACCTTTGAGTGTGGTTGTTATAAAAAAAAGATTAGACAATAATTAGAAGGAATGAAAATCAAAGAAAATAACCAGGGGACAAAAGTCTTTAAAAATAAAAAAATATACAAAAAAAATTAAATTCAATTTCAATTTCAATTTCAATTTCAATTTCAATTTCAATTTCAATTTCAATTTCAATTTCAATTTCAATTTCAATTTCAATTTCAATTTCAATTTCAATTTCAATTTCAATTTCAATTTCAATTTCAATTTCAATTTCAATTTCAATTTCAATTTCAATTTCAATTTCAATTTCAATTTCAATTTCAATTTCAATTTCAATTTCAATTTCAATTTCAATTTCAATTTCAATTTCAATTTCAATTTCAATTTCAATTTCAATTTCAATTTCAATTTCAATTTCAATTTCAATTTCAATTTCAATTTCAATTTCAATTTCAATTTCAATTTCAATTTCAATTTCAATTTCAATTTCAATTTCAATTTCAATTTCAATTTCAATTTCAATTTCAATTTCAATTTCAATTTCAATTTCAATTTCAATTTCAATTTCAATTTCAATTTTAATTTCAATTTCAATTTCAATTTCAATTTCAATTTCAATTTCAATTTCAATTTCAATTTCAATTTCAATTTCAATTTCAATTTCAATTTCAATTTCAATTTCAATTTCAATTTCAATTTCAATTTCAATTTCAATTTCAATTTCAATTTCAATTTCAATTTCAATTTCAATTTCAATTTCAATTTCAATTTCAATTTCAATTTCAATTTCAATTTCAATTTCAATTTCAATTTCAATTTCAATTTCAATTTCAATTTCAATTTCAATTTCAATTTCAATTTCAATTTCAATTTCAATTTCAATTTCAATTTCAATTTCAATTACAATTTCAATTTCAATTTCAATTTCAATTTCAATTTCAATTTCAATTTCAATTTCAATTTCAATTTCAATTTCAATTTCAATTTCAATTTCAATTTCAATTTCAATTTCAATTTCAATTTCAATTTCAATTTCAATTTCAATTTCATTTTCAATTTCAATTTCAATTTCAAAAATTTGATTTTGATTTTGATTTTGATTTTGATTTTGATTTTGATTTTGATTTTGATTTTGATTTTGATTTTGATTTTGATTTTGATTTTGATTTTGATTTTGATTTTGATTTTGATTTTGATTTTGATTTTGATTTTGATTTTGATTTTGATTTTGATTTTGATTTTGATTTTGATTTTGATTTTGATTTTGATTTTGATTTTGATTTTGATTTTGATTTTGATTTTGATTTTGATTTTGATTTTGATTTTGATTTTGATTTTGATTTTGATTTTGATTTTGATTTTGATTTTGATTTTGATTTTGATTTTGATTTTGATTTTGATTTTGATTTTGATTTTGATTTTGATTTTGATTTTGATTTTGATTTTGATTTTGATTTTGATTTTGATTTTGATTTTGATTTTGATTTTGATTTTGATTTTGATTTTGATTTTGATAACAAAATTTTTTTTATCATCACATTCATTTTTTTTTAACTTCATTTCCAATGACATCAAAATCGTAAGTATATCTTTGATTTGGTTATTTATTCAAACAATGAATTAAGCTTCCTGAATACTTAAGCTTAGTTTCTAAGTATTATCTGGTAGGATCCTTTAAGTCATAAGAGCTCATCTAGTCTTCTTCGTTAGTTCTTTATGAGTAGCTTACTATCCAAAGATATCAATATAATAACCGACAGGCATAATCTATTAAAATAAATTAATTCATTGATTCCGGCAAGAAAATCTTGTATTAAAATTTGACTTAATTTTTTTTAAATATAAACTATACATATTTCGATTAGATCCGTCAAAAGCTTTTATTAGAAAAAACAAAAAAAAAAAAACAGCTTAAAAAATGTGACATAAAAAAGTGATCATAAATTATAAATATTATCAGATCATAAATTATATTAATATGAAATCATAAGAGATTAATTAAACAAAATATAAAAGGTTCGATAAGTATAATTTTAACGTTTTAATTGAAATATCCTGAGTTCATATAACAGATCAAATCAAAAAATATTATTGCAGTTATTAACAAAATTTACACATTTTCACAATTCCACCTTAATTCCACAAACACATAACAGCCATAGCTATACCGTTTTCATAAATTTTTTATCTTGCTAAAATATGCTTTCTTTTTCTTTATTAACCTTTCTTTATTAGGTTGGATGCATGCTTTGGCCGAGCGCCTAAAAGTGCCCATCTCAAATATAACAAATGCTGAAGCCTACTCTACGGCGCTCTATTTTACATTTACCAGCCTCACATCTGTGGGCTTTGGCAATGTTTCGGCCAATACAACAGCAGAAAAGGTTTTCTCAATTATGATGATGCTAATTGGAGGTAAGTGCCAAGCAACAGGTTCATGTCGGCGCCTTTAAAATATGCCATGCAAATGAGTTAAGCCAGTTAAGGCACATAATTAAATTACTTTCATCATCAAACTTGCAGCACTGATGCATGCTGTGGTTTTCGGTAACGTTACCGCCATCATTCAGCGCATGTATTCGCGACGTTCGTTGTACGAGAGCAAATGGAGAGACTTAAAGGATTTCATAGCATTACATCAGGTGAGAGAATAGGGCGGGAAAAACTGCATGTATTAACATTCATCAATGTCACCAACGACAATGATGCTGGATGTGTGGTTGTGTGAGGGAGGATAAGCATTGTGTTGTAAATTAACATGGCTGAACATATGTTTGACGCGGTATGCATATGTGTGCAAAATATGTCAGTACTCTGACAGCTTAAATAGATGGGGTGAAGCATACAAGCAAGTCAGGCAATAAAAAAAAAAGATTGGTTTTTTTGAGAGGTTATGCTAATGAATGTGAGAATGTGACTTGAAAATGTGAAATTTACTCTGCAAAAGCATTTTAATCCATTGCTCAAAATCTGATATAAGCTGAGTATGAGAAAAGTGAAAAATGAGGATTAGCTATCGTTTAACTTAGGTTCAAGTTCAGACAGCTGGGAAAACGTTAAGTGATTAATTTGTAAACATGTAGCAGAATATGAAATGAGAGAGTGGCAGAAAAAAGTAGCAAAATTTCTAAACTCAATGTAACATAAACAAGACAGCTGCAGGGCAAAAAATCGCTACCTCACAGAATTGCAACTGTCGAAACCAATAAAAAGTATTTGTTGCACTGAACCAAAAAAAAATGCTCAATTATTACTTTTTAATATGATCTCCATTAAACGCATTCATGAATTTTGGAACAGTTACCTGTGATATAAGTCACATGAACTATTGACAAAATGACAAAATGAGAAGTACGCATGAGAAATTAACACTAGAACATGAATATTTCATAAACGTGTTTATGAAGTGTTTAAAGCAGCGACCGAAAATAATTAATATTTTGAAAATATTTAAGGAAAAAATTATCATGTTAAAGGCACTGGGGAAGAATGTAACGTATACCAAATTGATACTTGTTTTCATTTGTTCAAAACAATTAAGATTTATATTTTTTTTAAGCTTTATATCAAAAATTCTAAAATAACTGTTATTGTTAAGTTTTAATTTTCGCTCATAAATGACACTTATTTTTTTAGTTTTATTTTATAAATTAGTAAATAAAACTTATTTTTGAGTTTTATTAGAAAACTTTGAAATAAAACTTATATGTTGAGTTTTATTTTTTTACTCAGAAAATACAAATTTTTTTTTATTTAAACTCAGAATAAAACACTAAACACTAAAATAAAACTTATTTTTTTGTTTTATTTTATTTATCAGAAAATAATACTTATTTTTGAGTTTTATTTTTCCACTCTGATATAAAACTAATATTTTGAGTTTTATTTTTTTACTCAATAAATAACACTTATTTTTGAGTTTAAGTTTTTCGCTCTTAAATATAACTTATTTTTTGAATTTTTTTTTTGTTCGAGAAAATAAAACTTGTTTCTCAGTTATATTTTTTACTCAGAAAAATAACATAATTTTTTGAGTTTTATATTTTTACTCGGAAAATTAAACTTAAATTTAATAAATATGACATAAAAAAAGAGCCATCATTAAGCGAGAGTACAATTTAAGAGCTGAAACAAAAATTACAAGAGTTTTATTTTGAGAGTAAAAGAATAAAACTTAAAAATTAAGTGTTATTTTCTGAGTAAAAATATAAAACTGAAAAATTTATTTGAGCAAAAAAAACAACTCAAAAAATTAGTTTTATTTTCTGATTAAAACATAAAACTCAAATAACCAGTATTATTTCAGACCGAAAGAAATAACAACTTAAAGTAAGTGTTTTTTCTGAGTAAAAATAGAACTTAAAAAAGTCTTATTTCAGAGCAAAAAATAAAACTCAAAAATAAATTTTATTTTTTAACAAATAAAATAAAACCCAAAAATAAGTTTTATTTCAGACCGAAAAAATACAACTCAAAAATAGTTTTATTTTTTCTGTTTTTTTATTTTTCTGAAACTGTTATTATGTGAGTAAAAAAATAAAATTTGAAAAATAAGTATTATTTCAGAGCGAAAAAATAAAACTCAAAAATAAATGTTGTTTTCTGAATACAAAAATAAAACTCAAAAAATAATTTTATTTCAGAGCGAAAAAATAAACCCAAAAATAATTGTAATTCTGTGAGTTAAAAAAATAAAACGCGAAAATGAGTATTATTTTCTGAAGAACGGATTTTTTAATAAAACTCGTAACAGTTACAGTCCCTGGCTTAAAGTTAAAAATGTGTGTGTACAATATACGTGAATCAATAAAAAAAGTTTTTAAATACCATTAAAAAAAAAAACAAGAGAAATATGAATCATGCATAATTTTTATGAATAAAATTCTTAAAATTCATGTACATGTACGAGAAGAACAAGAACAGTTCATGAGTAGATGACAAAAATACTGTGAATTTTTTTCAAAAATTTCTGTGAGTTAAAAAAATAAAACGCGAAAATGAGTATTATTTTCTGAAGAACGGATTTTTTAAAAAAACTCGTAACAGTTACGGTCCCTGGCTTAAAGTTCAAAAAGTGTGTGTACAATATACGTGAATCAATAAAAAAAGTTTTTAAATACCATTAAAAAAAACAAGAGAAATATGAATCATGCATAATTTTTATGAATAAAATTCTTAAAATTCATGTACATGTATTGAAAAATGCATGAAACTCATATTGTATATGTTTACAAGATAAGCGTGAACTGCTTTATGCACTTAGTACCATAAGTAAAGTACTAAGAACTAAAGTACTCCATACACCAATAGAAGTGCACAATAATTATGAATTTTTACATGATCTGCATGAATAGAATTCATGCATTTTGACTCATTTCACAACTATATGAGTCACATTGACTATTCATGATATCAATGCACAAAATACAAAAAAACACAAAAACATGATAATATGAATATTTCATAGACCTAGCGTTTAAAGTTGATTAAGTTTGTGTACAAGATACACGAATCAATAAAAAATTTCGTTAATGCCATGAAAAAATACATAAGAAACATATAGTATTCATGATTTTTGTGAATAAAATTCATAAAATTTATATAAAAATACGTATAGAGCAATAATAGTACATAAACAAGGAAAACGTGAACTTCCTAATGAATTAAGTGACCGAAATTCATATCATTCATGAACAAATTCAAGGGCAGCAAGAATAGTTCATGAAGTAAGAGTAAAAAAAATCAATGAAACTCACGTTGTTAAACAATGAAAGCGTGAACTATTTTAGAACTGGTAGGTTTTCTCACAAATATAACTAACAACCTGAACAACTGGGTAAAAATATTCCTTGGCTTATTCTGAAAACCTTCACGAAACAATTTTGCGATGCATTATTACTTTAGCATTAACTTCTTAGGCTTCCTGGAGTGTTTTGAAAAAATGGCCTGTATAACTGAGGAGCAGGAATTCAAATCCAGATAAGTCACAGGAAAAAAAAAATGTAGTTAGAAATGCTATTGTAAAGCTAATGTTACTATATATCGATCCATAAAATCCTCCTTGAGAAAAATTCTTTAAAAATCTCTTTTTCAATCAAAAGCTGACACTGTAACTTTGTCCACTGTAAATTTTCCATCAAAACCAGATAAGTCCAAGCAAGTTTTCATTTAAATTTTAAAAATTTGTTGTGTCAAAACGTTGGTATAAGTAATAAAGTTAACATTTTAGTGGATTTGGGTATGAGTTCTGCAAAAAATAAAAAGTTAAAAGCAAACAAATATTTTTTTTTTTTTAATAAGGACCTGCAGGAGAATCAAAATTGCTTCGGCGGTTATCCTCCGATTTGAAAAAAAAGTATGCAGAAATCATTTTAATGAGTTCCTCTAACTTTTAAGACCCCGAACGGCGGAATGAAAAATTTTGATCCGTTTTAACTTTCAAAACCAGACAAGTCCAAATTTTAAATTGAAAATACGATTTTTTTTGCACTATGAGACTATTTTAATTTTTTCGCATAATGTATCTATTAAGGTGGAGCATAATTTTGCATAATTGATTTGTTTATAAAAAATGTCTGTTAAAATTAAGACGTTTTTTTCGATTTCCCAACAATTCGATCTGTTTGACTTATCTGGTTTTGAATGCAAGCTCCTCAATTTTTAATGGCCGCACTAAAGTCCACGTGAAAACAAACTGAGTTTTTATATTCGTCAATAACAAAGAGATGCTTTAAAAACTTACCGTTCTAATTTTTGTAAAAAAGTACACTTAAATTGTGAACTCATTCATGACCATAAGTATTAGTGAACTAATTAATAATATTTATTTTAAAATTTTCATACTCACATAGACGGTATATGAACCTACGTCCTCCAGCAAAACATATTGAAGTACAACTCATCTCAAAAACTGTCAAAAAATTTGAACAAAAACATATAGGTTCTTGTGTTTGCTATTTTATTTGAATTTTAGCCCAGCTATGAACCAAGCATTTTTATACCCCCACGCGTACTGCGTAAGGGGTATATTAATTTTGACACGACGTGTGTAACGCCAAAAAGGAGGCGTGGTAGGTATAGAAAAGTATATATATTTTTTATCAGCATCACCATCTGAGTTGATTTAGCTATGTCCGTCTGTCTGTCCGTCTGTCTGTCTGTCTGTCTGTCTGTGGACACGATTACAGCCGTAATTTTCAAGCTATCGCAAAAAAATTCGAAATTTAAGCTTTTTTCTAGAAAACTAAAATCAAGTTCGAGAATGGGCTAAATCGGATGAAAACCTCGCCTGCCTCCCATACAACTCAAATAATGAGAACTCTTTAAAGAGGTTAATATTAAAGTTACAAAACTGAAACTCGGTATTTGTGAATTCTATGTCAAAACTTAGGTGTGTTAGAAAAATATGCTTCATCCATCCGACGCCCACCTCCCATACAACACCAAAATTGAAAACTTTATAAAAAGGCTTATATTAATGCTGCAGGAAAATAATTTGATATGTCTGTATTTTAGACACATAAATATAACAAAATCTTCTAAAATCTCATACAAAAAGCTCTCCAAATTAAGATTCTATAACCCTTAAGAATTGGCCTTGGGGTTATTTTAACTTCGGCCAAGTCGAAGATATATCTTACTAGTTTTTTATTTTTTTTAACATTTACATTTATATCTGTTTAAAAAAAAAAATTGTACACAAAAAAATATTTTGGTTTTTTACGGCCTCGTGAAATGTTTTAAAAACTAAACACTCATCACAATCGACCGACTTGGTCTCAATTCAATTCGAAATTTATTTTTCCAATATAAAATCATAAAAAATATAGATACGTTCAATTCATTGTTTGAAATATCAATGCGTTTGTTTAAAAAAATCATGCTACATTTTCCTCTGTGTACACTTACACACCTTATACGCGTATACAATACACATAACCCGTGAATAAGTTCTCGAAGGCAGTGTTCGCGTTCATGAATTTTATGTATGACAGATTTGTCAACGTTTTTATATGTTAACATAACTTATTCCTGTATTTTACATGGGCTTGTGTATGAATATTATTCATTGAATAAGTACGTGAAGTTTATGTAAAGGTACACATGAGCAGTGAACGCAATACTCATTTAGGTTTCTAACGAACTTATACATAATAATAATTTTCAGTGTGACGCGTCATGACGTCTTGTTTTATCGCTATATTTCGTGCGGTGTGTTTTTGCCAATTCCATCTTTCGGCTCTCAGCCCTAGAGCCAGGCGCGGATACAAGGGGGGGGGGGGGGTAAAGGGGGTAATTACCCCCCCCAAGAACTTTCAAATACTTTTTTTTTCATACTTTATTTGAAGAAAATAATTATGCCCACAGCTTAAGGGTACTTTTATGTTTACATAAGCGATTCTGAAGGCGTGTTTTGAAAGAATACTAAAAAAAAAATGGTCAGAGACATTGTTAAACTCTAGTTTTTTTATTGATTTCAACAATTATTAAAGTATATAAAAAAAATTTTGTTTATTTTTGTTTTGTGACTTCATTTGCGTGTAGATGACGTTTTTATGAAGCGATGCGAGAAGAGTATGACCATTTTGCTTGTAACCTTGTAACCTTTGCTTGTATGACAAACCAAAATATAATTATATTAAAGCAAACACCTACGTCAAGGTAGTAACTTCGCTTTTTTTTTTTAAATGAGCTTGAAAATAAAGTAACAGATCGTTATGTTCTCAAATTTACAGCCATTTTTTAAACAATCAACTTTAAAGACGCGTTATTTTCTTACAAATAAAAAACTTGAAGTCACTACCTCAGCGTAAGTTTTTGCTTTATAATAATTTTATTTTTGCAAAATATTAACAATTAGTTTAAAAATGCCCGTTTTATGAAATAATTGAGCAAGTAACAAGTAATAATTGAGCAATGCAGACAAGAGTTGCCACTTAAAATATTTTATTCTTCTAAATTTTTACTGAAAACCTGCCAAACTTTTTTGCAACCTATGTGCCAACGAATTTTACCATAAATAGACGGTGCACATAACCGTCCATCTGAGACCACCATAAAGAACGTAATTACCAAATTTCGGTCTACATTCACTCTTTTGGATTCCAAGCCACCGATAAGAATGAGAAGAGTGCGTACAGAAGAAAATATTGCTGTCGTTGAGGCCAGTGTCGAAGAAAACGTTAATTTATCGATTTGTCTCTGAAAATGAGGAAGGACGACGCGTAACCGTGAATAGAAATCGACACAGAACCATGATCAATGAATTTTTGTTGCCTAATCTTCAAGATATGGATGTTGAAATACGCCCTCAAAGACTTTTGGGTCGCAAAGTGGACGTCCAGAATGCCCTTTGTGCAAAATAGTCGTGTTGGCCATATGCCCGAAATTATATTTAAATGTTAACTGCTAAGAAATTATCTACCAAATAAAAATTTTTTTGGTAGATAATGGCATGTGTTTTATTTTAATTTCAAATCAGCAAGCTCTTAAAAAAACACCCTTTATAACAGGGTTGTGTTGAAGTGAATTAATGTTACGTTAAAGTTGCTAAAATTGTATCAACTGTGCAAATAATTTGTTGCATACAATTATTGTTGTTTAAGTAAATTCTAAATTGTTTGGAATTCTGAAATTTTTCAATCCTACCTTAACTTCATCTTTATATAAATAGGCGTAGGGAAAACGGTTAAGAACCATTTTCTCCCGTGTTTTTCAACCGATTTTGATAATTCTGTTTTTAAATGAATTAGAGTGCGGAGAAGGAGTGCACCGACAATTTTATACAACTATAAATAAACAAACAAAAATTGGGCAATTTGCGACCCCAGGGCGGTAATAGTAATTATAATTGCAACAAACCAACCAAATTACCACAACCGACTTTCATGAAATAAAACTACCACTTTTAGTCCATTTTTATTAAGGAACTAATTCAAATTCAATTATTTCATGAACTTAAAATTTGGCAGTGTAAATAGGAGAGCGACACTAATGTTAATGATATTAACGGCGTTTTTACTCTTTGTAATAATGACATTTTTCCACTAATTTCTATAACGTTTGCTATCTTTGCCACGCTTCCTATCAGTGTAGAAACAGCTGAGCGAAGTTTTTCTATACTGCGACGATTAAAAATAGGTTCCGTTCGAATTGAGAACGATTGAATGGACTCGCATTATTGCATTTACTTAGAGACATTTAAATAAATATTAACGAAGTTATTGATAATTTTGCGATGATTTTGTCATATGATTTTGTCAGTAACAAAATTAAGATTTATGAAAGGTGCAGAGATCTTGATAAACAATCCCGAATGAATTTTGGCTGCTGATATCAAATATGGACTCTATTTTTCTCCATCAGTTCGAGTTTTTGGCAAAAACATGATAATCAGTTTTTTTTCTGATAATATTGCTATATCTATTATATTGATCTACCGATTTGTTTTACTATGACTGATTTCAATGAAGAAATACTAGACCTTTCAATTTTTGCACATTCAATAACAATATATTCGACAGTTTCGAAGATATCGACGTTCAAAGACGAAAAAATTTCACAATTTTACGTGGGCTGCTCTGAGATATTATTCCAGAAAAAGGGAGAAATAAATAAATACGGAAATGTGCGTGTATGTGTCTGGGAAAAATGGTTCTTAAGCAATTCAATAATTTCAATTCAAAAAAGTACAATTTATCTATTTGTAAAAAGGCAAAATTTTCTCAAATCGAAAATGTGTGTCTTTGATAATTTACCCCCCCCAAGATTTTTTCCAGATCCGCCCCTGCCTAGAGCTAACTGTATTATTATACTACTAGTGTAAAAGCCCGTCCTACGACGGGATGGAACCATTTAGAGTACAAAATGCGACAAACAATTTATTGGATTTATATACAAAGGTTTTTATTTGAAAACATGTTTATTAAATTATTTTAATAAAACTTCCTTATATACAACATTTCTAGTAAACAAATTCTTAGAATTTGAACCAATTAACCTTGACCCTTGCCATCTATAATGCTTAGTTTAACACCATCAGCCAGCTAAAACTGCCCATGACTAAATACCAGTTCTTTTAGAAAAACTCCTACTTTTTGCAATATTTAACCTTGCAATTTATTTATGGTCATTGAAAATGTCAGTTTAACTAGAAATTGTCGCCTCCGGAGAGTGAAAGTCGAATCTGTGTTTGTCGGGGCCAAATCAATTGTAGGTATGAAAACTATTTCATGTGCGCCAGTGCGCCTGTCAATACCTGTGCGATGATTAATTAAGTTTTTAGGTTTTTCAAAACTAACCACCTTCCATTACAGGTATCTCGTTTGGTATTGAAATTTCGAAGAAGTATTATAATGCTTCCAATTTCGAGTTTTAACTTATGCAGTGGCATTCCTGAAGGATCAAATTCATTCAAAAACTTGGCAGGGTAATTTTGTTTATCGTTATCATCACTGTCTTCAATTTAATCCGTGCTCAGATCTCTCACTGTGTCACCAACTAAAATATTTAGAACTTGCTCGTTGACTTCGTTCACATCGGAATTTTTTGTGCACAGGATAGCAATTTTGGAATAACGGTTGATGTTATTCTGACTCAAAGTATCGCCACAAATCTATTTAAGCCTTTCAATAGATTTGTCCATTATATTGGACACTTCGGAAAAATTTTTTTTTTGTATTTTCCAACGTCTTTTCTAAATTCAAATAGGTTGGTACTATGAAATGAAGTTGTGCCAACATGACAAAAATAATTTTAGGGAGATATATAACGTTTAACTTAGTTAGATTTTCGATTTTATGCCCAACAGTAGCCTTCAATTTTTTTATATTGCGTGTTAATAAATTTTGCAAAAAAAAGTGATTATTGTGATTGGTGTGCAAAGTATAATTTTTTTTTTCTTAGAATAACAATTGCATAAATAACGCATTTGCATTTGTCTGCGGTTGTTTTAGTTGAACTAAAATATTATAATACAACGTTATCGTGGTTTTGTTAATTATATCAGACAGCCTGCCAAAAGCAAAGCAGTTCATGTATAAATCAGAGGGATGTTTTTTAATCTTTTTATTGCTTAAATGATGGCAACATAAGCTCAAAAAAATTTTCCACGATTATTCTAGGCAAGCCATTGAAAGGGTTAATAAGCGGGTTGTAATAAGCTTTACAAACAAAATGATCGGGAATTTCTATGATATCTTCATCTCCATTTCCTAACTTGAGAAGCTAATCGCTAAAACTTGGATCAGAAGACCGAACATTGTGATTTAATTCTAGCAATTCCAATTGACACCAACGTCACTGAATGTAATATTTGCTGTTCAGTTTATGCAGACCGAATAGGTTCTGGTTCTGTTAAACAAGAAGCACTGTATAGCAAGACATGATGTTTGATGTATAGTAGTTGAGAAAAATGACGATAGTCTTCAAGTACAAAGATTTCCAATACATAATTTAAGAACAGGTTCTGGTCCAGGCTGAACAGGTTTTAAAAGGTTTAGTAAGTACAAACATTTCAAATGGATAATTTTACAACAGGTTCTGGTACAGGCTGAACAGGTTTTACGATATATAGCAAAATGTTTAGTAAGTACAAAAATTTCAAATGGATAATTTCACAACAGGTTCTGGTCCAGGCTGAACATGTTTTACAATATAGAGCAAGGAGCAGTACGCTTGTTTTTTATATATTAAGATACTTTAGCCTTAGATCAATTTTTTTGGACTAGAAGACTGAGGCACTAAAATTTAAATCAAAAATTCATATCATATGACTTAGAAGATACATCATTTATGATTGATATGTTATAGTCAATTAAACTGCAAAAATGTATGATGCTGTTAAACAAAATATCTCTACAGCAAGTCAGTTAAAGCACGATTTTACAATTTTATTGTCTTTCAATTATCAGAAATACACGAAAAACCTTCCATCTACTTCAGTTTTCTCTTTTGTACTCTGCTCTGCGTAAGTTAGCTGCAACATTTTTGTTTTTGTTATTTCCGCTTTTCATGTGGCTTTAACTTTATACTCCATTAGTTTCCGTTGAATTAATTCAACAGGCACACCACATCCTATTTAGCCCAGTCATCGGACTCAAAAGCCATCGCACTCACACAAGGTCTTCCAAAGGCATTCAATTTTTTTTAATTCCCTCCATTATACTTATATACTATAGTCACAACTGTGTATGCATTTGTGTTTAATGGCATGTGAGCTATCATTCTGGCACGCTTATCATTGTGTTGTACAGGAATGTGCAAGCTGTAGCCAACATAGTGCATCGAACAGTTAGAATGCATCGACCACAACTGGAAGTTATTAAGGTACTATTGACTGGCATCTTTCGGCATCATCACGTATATAATTTGTATGCTTGTTGTAAACGTGCAACAGTGAGTTTCATGCTTTTGTGCTGTTCGTTTTATAACACCCTACATCAACACCAACAGCAACAGCAACACCAACACCGATAATAGCACCGCACCTGTTGATTGTATTTGCCTTGCATGTTGTCGCAAGGATTACATGCATATCTAGTCATCAAGGACATTTGATATCCATGCCTGCCACACGCGGTTGTTTGAGTTTATTTGCTGGCATTTAAAGCTTAGTAAAAATGGCCCTTTTAAGCTCTATGCTTGGCGCTGAAATGTCACGTCGGACGCTGCTCTTGTTTTGAGTGTGGCAAGAATTTAAATATATCGATTGCTTCCAATAAATGTAGACTGTGAATACATTTTTAATTTCGATTAGTTTGAGAGAGAATTTGTTGACTCTAAAACTTAAACACACTCATGGAATTTTTAATTATAAAATAAGGTGTAAGGCTGCCTGAAAGTATGCAATAAGCTTTTACGTCAGTGTGCGGGTAAATGTAAATAAATTGCTTTTAATGTGCTTTAGTAGAACTTGTTAAGCTTATATAAAATTTATGCCGAACATTTTTACCTTCCAAATTTTAACTAACAAAATTTTGTGTTTTTTTTTCTCTGCTCCTATTTTTTTCAATTTTTGTACACACATCATCAACATTGTAAGCAGATGCCGAAGGAACTGAAACAACGTATCGAGGATTACTTTCAAACGAGCTGGTCACTCAACCATGGAATTGATATCTACGAGGTGAGTTGTTTTTAACGTTATGCTCTAGCTTATTCACTCCTTACCATGTCAGCTGAGCTGCTGCACTCTCAGTCTGGTATGCAGAATGTGTGCAAGTTATTTATGTTTATGAATTGTTGATGCCAAGCGTACTGATTTAAATCGAGTAGCTGACGAAGTGCTATGCATGTGAAAGCAGCTACTTAAGATTTTTGCATATAAGGATTGGATCTTGGTTTTCACTCAGCGGCGGCAATTTTTTTGAGATTTATATTTTTTATAGTGGAGCTTTGTTTTTGGTTTTTTTTTGTTTTTTGGCAAAACTTTAAGTGGAGTGAATAAGAGCGGGGTCTTAATTTAAAAAAAAAAATTAAGACACAGATTTTTAAAAAAATCGTTTGGTGACTACATCTCAAGTTGAGCACATGTCATTTCCATTAGTGCCCCTTTTCGTTTCTATCCGATGTTTAGTTTGAGAGCTACACTTTCGTCTCTGTTCGATGTTTAGTTTGCGAACGACACTGGCTAGTGCTAGTGTGATGTGTGATCCAAATTAATTTGCATTCAAAACAAAAATTAAAATTTTTCAATTTTTTTATCTATTGGGTAAAAGCATAAAACGAAATATAATCTTACTTGTTTTTTCATAAGAGTTAAATCGAACCGAATCACACACCCATTTCGTAAAGTTAGACATTTTGAGTTCATTGATTGAGTTGAAAAAGGTTGTGATTGACATTTTGTGTTAAAATAGAGCACTCATTTCTAGGTAGTACATACAAGAACCAAATGAAAATGCCTGCGAATCAGTTCGTATAAAAAAAAACCAAAACAAGCAAAAACAACGAAACAAAAACAATGGAAGCAGCAGGCACAACATGCAAGCAGCTAATGATTGATTTTCTCGTAAAAAAATCTAGATTTTTCTTCTTATATTTTGCTATTTTGTGGCTTTAACTTAATAGTGACAAAATCCAAAATTAAATATTCATTGAGAGCAGAATATATCTGATATTAAAGTATATATATTATATTTGAACGATGAATATTAAAGGCTGTAGGTATCCCCTAAAGTATTCGTCAAAAAAGTTTCATTGCCTTGAAAAAATCTATTTAAACGACCCCATACAAACCGCGCTGTAAGACGTAATTCTTTGTCAAAAATCAATCTTTTTAGTTGAAAAATCTTTTGCCATGATTTTTTGTATTAAATATTTATAGTCACAAAAATAAAAAAAACTGATAAGCTGAGTTAAAACATTTCTTAGCTCAGTGTATTAACCTCCTGGAAATAATTTCATGATGCATTAATCCTATGGGCTTCCTTGAGTTTTTTGAAAAAGTACCTTGTTCTACGGGAATTTTGTGTCTATATTAATAATTCTATGTCGACAAGGAATAATCGCTAAAGCCGAGGACGAGTTAGGACAAAGTGAGGTTATGGCGTTTTTTCGCTACGAAAAACAATAGTTCACAAATTTTTATGGTTGTACCTTGAAAATTAAATATTTGAGGTCATCAAATCCAAACAGCAAAAGTCAGCGAACCCATGATATCTGATATCAGGTAGTAATTTGAATCTTAAAAATGCTTTACTGAAATTTTTAAAATTAGTTTCGCTGTTATTCCTTGTCGACACAGAATTATACCCTAAACTTGGAAGGTCAGGGTATATTAACTTTGTGCAAACATTTGTAACGCAGCGAGTCCGGTATAGAAAAGAATATATATTCTTGATCAGGATCACTTTGTGAGTTGAGCTATCCATGTTCGTTCGTCCGTCCGTCCGTCTGTCCGTCCGTCTGTGTGTTGTCCGTAAACACAGGATAAGAAGGAGTTGAGATAATTGGATGAAACTCGGTACACATAGTCACATGGGTTTGAAAATCTGCAATATTGAATATTATTGGAATCCGCCCACGAGCACGCCTACCTCCCATACAACGCAAAAATTGAAAACTGCATAACTCAGCTCATAATTAGCCTACAATAATTACATTTGGTATGTATGTGTTTTGTATCAACACAATGATGCCTTCGAAAAATGAATGTCATCCGCTCACGGACACGCCCCCCTCCCATACAACCAAAAATTAAAAACTCAATAAATAAGCTCATGTTTAATCTACAGAGATAGAGTTTGGAAGGCATTTTGTTTTATATCAAACCAAAGACGATTTTGAAAAATCGACGTCATTTTCCCACGGACACGCCCATTTCCCATACAAGCCAAAAATTGATAACGCAATTAATAAGAGTGTGTTTAACATACAGAGATAAAATTTGGTACGTATGTATTTTACAAAAAAATGAAGATGGTTTTGAAAAATGGATGTCAGTCAACCGCGGACACGCCTACCGTACAACTAAAAATTTAAAACTCAATAAATAAGCTTATGTTTAACCTATAGAGATAACATTTGGTATGTATATATTTTATACCAAAACTAAGATGCATTCAAAAATTGAGCGTTATCCTTCCACGAACATGCCCACCTCCCATACAACCCACAATAGTAAAAATACTATTAACCCTCACTTTGGCACTATTTACATATGTAAATATCCCAATTTTAAATTTGCCATAACTCCTTTCTTTTTTATGCGATTTGAATATGGCTTGGACTCTGTGGCTATTTTTTGGTTTTCTTTCTGGAAATTCAAAAGTTGTTTTGAATTTTAGAATTTTCTGATACTTTTTGGAAATTTTTCATTTTTATAACGTAGTTTGGTACATATTTACATATGTAAATATTTTGTATTTTAAAGGCTTTTATGGTGTTTTAACGCATTTTTTGAATTAATAATAGAATTAATTTTGAATTAATAATAATAGACTCTTCACATTTTTTTAAATATACATATTTCGTATTTGATAGCTTATATTGGGAAAATATTAATGAACAGAAATTTTTGGTTCGCTGGCACAACAATATGTCATGTTTTGATATTGTAGCTGGAAGTACTAATTTAATGAAAATAGTATATTTTTTGTTGAAATTGGTTTTTGTTTATTCATTGGAACTATAAATTTTTTTCAATTTGATCTTCATACTTACATTTTGGTTATTTCGTAAAGAGCTGGACCGTCAAGTGTGCATAATATGTAAAACGCTATATCGTAGGAAATAATGCATGGATTTCAATGGTTAATAATTCTTTGAAAAACCTTTCTTTTGATACCCATAAAGCTAGATATTGTTTGAAAAAAAAATACGACTTTTCTGGCCCATTTTCCCAACTTCCGAACCCTATAACTTCTAAGCCACTTGAGAGCGGTGTGTAAATTTTTCCGGAATTGGGCTTTGAAGGTGTTAATACATATATTCCATCTAAAATATCATGTAAATTTTGAGGTTCTGTTTATCTTTAATGATGACAAAAAAAATATTTACAAATGTAAAGATGTGCCAGATTACGTAGTAAAAGATTGGTGCCAAAGTGAGGGTTAAAGCATTAACATGTGAGCTACAGCAATAAAACTTGATATTTTTATAAATTTTTGTAAATTTTTCATCAAAATTGAAATGCATATAATATATGGGCATCAACTGACCCGCTTCTCACAGACACTTCAATTTTCATTACTATTGTTGTATTTTGAAAAATTAGGTTTAGGGTATTTCATAGTCGGGCTAGACCGACTTAAGACCTTCTTAACTTGTTTTTATGAAAAATTATTTTGAGTACAAAAGATTTCTTGATCCAAACTTATGAAAAATCCTGTCAAAGAGGTTTTTAGAAAAAGTTGCATTCACCAACCCATTTGGCAATATATTGCGAAAACTCAAATGTTTATTATTATTATTTTATGACTTCAATTGAGCTCTAGGTCAAGTTCTTAAATGAAGACAACAACAACTAACATCAACAACAACTCTGTATAGTGCTAACCATATAGCTCTTGCCTTGAAAGCACTGCTTCGTTGGCTGCTAAACTAAGTTTTACTTGTACACACGTGTATCCGCACATATTAATGTCCATATTAAATATGTATTTAAATTAAATATGTATTTAAATGCGGTTGTGTGTTTTTAATAACTTAACAATTTTTGTTAACCAAAAATAAACTTTAGGCTTTTATGAAGCATTATCATTAATGTATGATAAAATAAAACTTGAAATTTCATCATGTATTATTTTTCAATTTGCTTACTTTGCTTTTTTTAATTCCGGTGTGTTTTTTACTAAGTGCAGCCAATGCCTTCATTAGCAAGACTTACAAAAGTTGCTACTAAAAGCATTTTGCATATTAAAAAAAAAAAAAAATTAAAAAATATTTTCATTATTTATGCAAAAATTGGTAAAAGTTGCATTGAAGCAAATATTTATGTAACTCAAAGTATTCCAGAGTGCTGCAGAAGTTCATGACAAAAACTTTGGTAACTGAATGAGTTTGTAAAAAAGAGAGAGAAGGGGCTATAATTTGTTCTTGTCGCCAGGTTGTTCAGGAGTACGTTGATGACAGTTGAGTTAAACACTTGCAGAAAAAAAAAAAAAATCAAAAACGAACTTGAAAAAACCAACTTAAAGCTGATGATGACAGGAAATAGGTTGCAAAAATTTGGACTGAATTTTTAAACTTTAGCAGGAAGATAAGTTGAGTTGGAAAATCCTTTGTGGTCGTAATACATTTCCGACAGTTGAAGTTTAGAAACTTATATTTGTATATGATGCATACAGTTCAGATGAATAATTCTTGTGGTAACAAAAAGTTAAATGGTTAAAAATGTAAAAAAACACAAAATTTGTACTCAAATTAAAGTTTGACCAATGACGGAACAACTTATTTTTGGAACAAACGAATCAAGTAAGAAAAAGCTACTCTGATAGAAAATACATTTTTTTTTATTTATTGTATTTAAGAGCTTAACTAAAATCATGATGGCATGGTTAAATATTTTTTAATATAAACATTATTTAAAAATTATTTTTTTGCTAGAATAACTGCACGAAATGTGTTCTTCGTGTTCTTGAAAATACAGAACATTTTTTATTCATTTTTGTTTTTGCCTCAGCTAAGCAATAATAATGCTATGAACAAAATTTAGCCAATAGCATAATATTTGTGGTAATGCCTTAAATCTTTTTTCCATTTCTAAGTTATTCAAACAGCTGTTTAATAATTTTCTTAGTAGCGGAAATATGAAAACAGAACTTAAGCCACTTTATTATGTGACATGAAGTTTGTAGAGGTTTTACTAAAAATGACGCAACATGCAGAAATCTCTTCAGGGAAACCCTTTGGCTTTTGCACAAACGTTTTACACACTCACACACACACACACACACACATACATCAATGGTAAGAGTCTTAAGGCGCTGTATTTAAGCAGGCATAAATTAAGCACCAGTTGCGCAGCAATGCAAAGGCTGCTTGTTTTTATTTTTGTATGACTTTGAGCTGTTTTTTGCATTTGTTTTTTTAATTTGTTTTTCTCTCTTTCTGCTGTTTATAAAGTATTTAGTTGGAAAATAATAAAACAACGGGGCACAAACAAAAAAGTAAAAAAAAGAAACAGCGGCAAAGCTGCGAATAAGTAATCGAGCGTAAGCTGTAAAGGCAGCAACATAAGCTAAAGCTTTAACGCCTGAATGTATGCATGTAATTTGCGGTCTTATTTAAAAGTCAGCCTTAACAGCGTTGCCAACTAATTAAAAAGCGGTGTGTTTTTTTTGTATTTAAATTCTAATTTTCTTAACAACACGCACACCAGTCCAAAAAAAACAACATGTTTAAATTAATTCCTTAACTGCTATCATTTCCGCAAATGCATTGCCTTAGGCCTGTACAAATGTAAAAAAAAAAAAAATTATAATTTATTGTATTAAAAAGCAAAGCCTTCAATTGACTCTTATGCTCATTTATATACATATATATTTCAATTATGACTGCTGCTTTAGCTCAGAAAGTTAAGAATTTATGTTTTTTAAAAAAAAGTTGTTGCTGCAAACTTTTCTTATTCGGCAATTATTCGTAGCTGTGTGCGAGTGAAAAAGTTTTAATAGCTTTTCAAGACAAACAGATTTCATTTTGACATTTGCAGCAAGAGTAGAGGACAACCTGAACGAACTTTATGTGCTTGACACTCTCTCACATGCAAACATAAAAAACCCAAAAAAAAAAACTCAAAAGCAATAAATTAAGCTGGCAAATTTAAAGTTACTGTAGCGTTAAAAGCTAATCTATAAAAAAAAATTGATTGATTTCGAATAATACCTATACTACTACGTGCAAAAATAAGAACAACAACAAACATTTTTATCGGCTTAATTTTATTGTTTCTTATTTTATTGATTATTTACGAACTTTTTGCGTGTGTCTAAATAGCATTTCTGAGCAGAGAAGTTGCCGTCGTACAGCAACATTTTACTGTACATTTATTTTGATCATTGTTTTATTTTTGTGGTCGCTTAAATTTTTGTTGTTATTTTATTTTGTGGCTTACATAGAACCTTACTCAACGCACTCACTCACTCTTAGAAGCTTCAAGAGAAAACATAGAAGTAGCTTATAAAATTGAGAATTAAACTACTCGTACTCATATTTATGCTGACTAGAAATTGAATTAAGAAAACAAAACACAAAAACATATATTCACCTTGACATGGGTTAAAGTTATGCCATGGTTAGATAATGTCAGAATATATTTGAGCAGAGTAAGAGCAGAAGGAGTATGTGAAATTTAGCCACACCTGCCAATAATTAGTGGCAAATGCGTTTGAAGTTAAATTTTAGATGATGAACAATCAAAGAAGAAAATGCCAGGACCAAAGTTAGAGTATCAGGACCAAAGTTAGAGTATCAGAATAAAAGTTAATTCTTAGCCTCCTGACTATAACAAAATAATACAAAAATTATGATGTCATTCTGACTAGAAAAGAACGGCTTTAGCACCGAAAATACAAAATATTAACAGGAAGTCGCTGAAGATGACTCTTACGGAAACGGAAAAACTGAACAACTGATCACGACATAAATACAAAAATTTTAATAAATCATTTGGTAACCATTATCATTAGGTAAGGAAGTCAAAATAGAAGTTTGTGCAATACTATTGAAATATCGTTGCATGCATATTTAAAAGTCACTCAGCAGCAAGGTATGATTGATTATTTTTACAATTGCCAAGGATGGTTTTTTGGCCTTATAACAAGTAAAAAAAATTAAAAGAATGTCGCAAGAATGCGAAGGCAACAGCTAAATATGAAAAGAAATGCAACAAAAATGCTAAAACGTTGCATGAAAATATTAATCGATGGAATCTAAGACGATTATTATGGAAGGACTATGAAAGATGCTAATTTTGCATCATGATAAAAGCAAAATAAAAAATTAACAGTCAAGTATAAGTAACAAACAACAATCGAAAACCGACAACCTACACTCGGTGATTGAAAATCGAGAGTTGACTATCGACAATCGACAGTCGAAAATTGACTATCGGCAATCGACAATCGAGAATCGATAATCGATAATCGACAATTGACAATCGACAATCGACAATCGACAACCGACAATCGACAATCGACAATCGACAATCGACAATCGAAAATCGACAATCGACAATTGACAAGCAACAATCGACAATCGACAATCGACAATCGACAATCGACAATCGACAATCGACAATCGACAATCGACAATCGACAATCGAATATCGGCAATCGACAATCGAATATCGGCAATCGACATTTGACATTCGACAATCGACAATCGACAATCGACAATCGACAATCGACAATCGACAATCGACAATCGACAATCGACAATCGACAATCGACAATCGACAATCGACAATCGACAATCGACAATCGACAATCGACAATTGACAATCGACAATCGACAATCGACAATCGACAATCGACAATCGACAATCGACAATCGACAATCGACAATCGACAATCGACAATCGACAATCAACAATCGACAATCGACAATCGACAATCGACAATCGACAATCGACAATCGAAAATCGACAATCGACAATCGAAAATCGAAAATCGACAATCGACAATCGACAATCGACAATCGACAATCGACAATCTACAAGCGACAATCGACAATCGAAAATCGAAAATCGACAATCGACAATCGACAATCGACAAATGACAAATGACAAATGACAAATGACAAATGACAAATGACAAATGACAAATGACAAATGACAAATGACAAATGACAAATGACAAATGACAAATGACAAATGACAAATGACAAATGACAAATGACAAATGACAAATGACAAATGACAAATGACAAATGACAAATGACAAATGACAAATGACAAATGACAAATGACAAATGACAAATGACAAATGACAAATGACAAATGACAAATGACAAATGACAAATGACAAATGACAAATGACAAATGACAAATGACAAATGACAAATGACAAATGACAAATGACAAATGACAAATGACAAATGACAAATGACAAATGACAAATGACAAATGACAAATGACAAATGACAAATGACAAATGACAAATGACAAATGACAAATGACAAATGACAAATGACAAATGACAAATGACAAATGACAAATGACAAATGACAAATGACAAATGACAAATGACAAATGACAAATGACAAATGACAAATGACAAATGACAAATGACAAATGACAAATGACAAATGACAAATGACAAATGACAAATGACAAATGACAAATGACAAATGACAAATGACAAATGACAAATGACAAATGACAAATGACAAATGACAAATGACAAATGACAAATGACAAATGACAAATGACAAATGACAAATGACAAATGACAAATGACAAATGACAAATGACAAATGACAAATGACAAATGACAAATGACAAATGACAAATGACAAATGACAAATGACAAATGACAAATGACAAATGACAAATGACAAATGACAAATGACAAATGACAAATGACAAATGACAAATGACAAATGACAAATGACAAATGACAAATGACAAATGACAAATGAATGACAAATGACAAATGACAAATGACAAATGACAAATGACAAATGAATGACAAATGACAAATGACAAATGACAAATGACAAATGACAAATGACAAATGACAAATGACAAATGACAAATGACAAATGACAAATGACAAATGACAAATGACAAATGACAAATGACAAATGACAAATGACAAATGACAAATGACAAATGACAAATGACAAATGACAAATGACAAATGACAAATGACAAATGACAAATGACAAATGACAAATGACAAATGACAAATGACAAATGACAAATGACAAATGACAAATGACAAATGACAAATGACAAATGACAAATGACAAATGACAAATGACAAATGACAAATGACAAATGACAAATGACAAATGACAAATGACAAATGACAAATGACAAATGACAAATGACAAATGACAAATGACAAATGACAAATGACAAATGACAAATGACAAATGACAAATGACAAATGACAAATGACAAATGACAAATGACAAATGACAAATGACAAATGACAAATGACAAATGACAAATGACAAATGACAAATGACAAATGACAAATGACAAATGACAAATGACAAATGACAAATGACAAATGACAAATGAATGACAAATGAAAAATGACAAATAACAAATGACAAATGACAAATGACAAATGACAAATGACAAATGACAAATGAAAAATGACAAATGACAAATGACAAATGACAAATGACAAATGACAAATGACAAATGACAAATGACAAATGACAAATGACAAATGACAAATGAAAAATGACAAATGACAAATGACAAATGACAAATGACAAATGACAAATGACAAATGACAAATGACAAATGACAAATGACAAATGACAAATGACAAATGACAAATGACAAATGACAAATGACAAATGACAAATGACAAATGACAAATGACAAATGACAAATGACAAATGACAAATGACAAATGACAAATGACAAATGACAAATGACAAATGACATTTGTCATTTATCAACAACAAAACGAATTATTGAAATTATGACAATGAATTGGGTGACTCTAGAAAAAGAAGTAAGACCAGGGCTTGATTTTTCGCGGATTTAAAAAATTTGAAGAAAGACTGGAATAATGATAATATCAAGGATTTTTGCAATGATTCGGATAAGGATAATGATAAGCATATGAGCAAGAATGGAAAAGGATTAAGACAATTATTTGAATAGTTTTTGGCAAGCATAATCACTAAATTTTGACAAGGATTTAGGCAATTATTTGAAAATAGATAAGACCAAGATACAAAACTGGATAAAGATCTCGATATGGATATGAAAATGGACAAGGATTAAACAATTACAAGAAAAAGGATTTCAAGGAAAACATTGACAGAGATTTGAATATGAGCTAGCAAGGACTTTGAACAAACAAGTTGAACAAGGATTAATATAAAAATTTTGAAAATCATTTGGATAATTATACGAACAGTGATAAGGACAAAAGCTTGTAAGTAAGTTTGTGACAAAAATTTGGATAAATATTAGAACAAGGATAAAAGCAACTATTAAGACAGCGATTTCGATAAGTTTTAGCTCTAGGACGAATATGAATGCAGGAATAAGCAAGGGTTTGTTAAAGATTAAACATAGTTAAATATTGTATTGTGAACACGTACAAGGAAAAAGATTTATACATTATTTAATGCAGTTGTTAAGACCAGACTAAGTTCAAGAATTAATATTAAGATTTTTAACAAAGATGTAGATGAGGCAATGTCAGAGATGGGAAAATTAACTTGTACACTGATAAGGACAAAAATTTAGAGAAATGTAACTAAAGCTTTTGAACAAAATTTATGACGGAAATTAAGCCAAATATTTGAACATTGATGTCGAGAACGTGTAGAAAAAATATGAGCAAAAGCATGATGATAATAAGTTAACGTTGTTAGTTCTTTATATATACGGTTGTGTTAATGTCACAGCCTACTTTATTCTATTTTAAATTTAGTAACGTGATGCTTGCAAGCTAGAGATTGAATATTAAAATCAGTTAATTTTTTATGATTTTTATCATAAGAAAGAAATAAGTTGTTTCTCTGAGATTCTTGGAATAATTAAAATTTAATAACTAAATAAATAGGAATAACTAAAAATTAACTCAAAATTGTGCTAGCGGCTGGTTTCTTGAGGTTATAAAAAAAATTGTCTGCATTTTTAAATGATTTTTAAGTTTGTAGAAAAGTAAACCTGCCAATTTATTGCATAAACTTCATTTAGCTGGCTGTGTCGGCTGTACTGCAGTAGCCCATTCAGTCGGTCAGAAGCCCATCCGATGGTTTAGCTACTGTTTTATCAGTAGCAAGAACAAGATTGTGTTTAAGAAGCTGAATCGTTTCTGGATTGTCTGCACAACATTGAAATCAAAACGGTTGATTGCATGATTATCAAACTTATAACATAAAATATCGTTTGTTGGACGATTTGCATGGCACGTTCTGCCATCTTTCGAAAGTCAGAGTTACTTTTCATCAAATTATTTAATGTGCTGTCAATTTCTCTATTAAAATTCACACTGTTTTGGCAACAAAGCATCCATTTTGAATGTAAGTTTTCAATATTTCGAAACGTTTTTTAAGTAATTAAAATTCTCACTGTTTTTGCAACAAAGCATCTATTTTGAATGTAAGTTTTCAATATTTCAAAACGTTTTTTAAGTAAAAAATATGATGATGAATTTTAGTAGAACGAACTACATGTTGACGGCTCCTTTAAATTGTTAACAACTGTTGCGTTTTTGATGTTAACATGTCAAAAGTAGACTAAAAGCTATTCTGTAATTAGATCTATGTAAGCATGGTTAGTAGTACGTCCTGTGTTGTCCCTAAGCACAACCCAAACTTTGGTGGGTAAATTTTTTCCACATTAACTTTGTTTTGAGGCACTTGTATTCACATCTTTATATTTAAGGATGATATGGATTGTGGCTTTAAATGGGTTAATGCTGAGAAAGTGCTAAAAAGCTATAGTAGCTGAACTCTATTTGTTATTGCATGTATATCAACTATTATAAGATAAAATATCTCTCAAAAACTATCTGTTTTATTAGAGTTATGATCTTTGTTTTTTTTTCTTTAGTCTTTTAAAGGTTAAAGTTTATATTAAACAAGTGTGGTCCATCACCATTGACCTTCATTCGTCTTTATTAAAAAGAACAAAAAAAATTTTTGTTTTTTATTGGAAAACATTGTCTTTAATTTCACAGTTGCGTGTAAAAAAAGTTTTTTTTCAATGAAATAGCAAAAATTACATGCGAACAAAAGGTTTCTTAAGAAGCATTTGTGTATTTCTCAGTAGAAGAAAAATCTATTGTGTTTAAGAAAAAAACCTGTATTTGAATATTTTTGCACAAGCCGCCAAAAACGTGAACAAAATCTTTAATATTTTGTCTAGTTGCTTTAAATATCTGCAAAAGACGGTTATTTAGTTAATTAGAAGTTCATATCCAAGATAAGTATCTTAGCAATTGAAACATTTGTTTTGAAGGCAATTTCAACATATTTGCACACATAATCTTAAATAAAATATAAAAAAAAATAAACATTCTCTGGCGCGTTTTTTTGCTCATAATCATCTTTTATCATTTAACCTCGTGATCTTAATTGTAATGGAAAAAATAATACAAATTAAAACAACATGTTGCAAAAGCTGTCTGTTGTGAAGAAAACATAATTCGAAATTTTAAATAACAGCATGTCTGTTAAATAAAGAAACAATTATATTTCATGAGTGTTTTTTGCAGAACAGAACACAAACATGCAAAAGCTGAGAGGGCAGTTAAGTAATTATAAATTTTCATTTATAATTAGACTGCCTTATTTTCAGACAAGCTGCTTCAATGAGCTGGCATCATGAAAAATATGCTCATGTTTTTTTTTAAATAAGATACTGACAATGATTATTTTAATGAAATGTAACATGGATTTATCTGAAACGTCTTTTACCGCAAGGAAAAAGAATTTTTTAATTAAAATTTTTTAATTTCCCTAAAAAAGTTTACAAATTATTTATTTTATTCATTGAAAGTTTGTGTGAGTTAAGTGTTTGTCTCTGAAAAGTTTTTATCCTTTAACGATTTATTTGTTCACATTTATTGTTGAAGTGAAACTTCTTTGGCGAGTGAAATTTCAAGGTCTCTTATTCGTGACGCTAGGCTGACGTTTTGAATTCATATGAAAATTTTAAAAAAATTATCGTCGCCAGCGGAATCAGAACCCAGTCTCACCATTAAGCATCTCATAAGAGTCAGAAGCTCTATCACAACGCCACATAGGCATATGACAAATGAGCAACAAAATGTAGTTAATATCGAACGGGTTTTAGTCCGTGTCTTGCATTCCACAGACACACACCATGTCTGAAGAACGTACTGTACTATTTGATCCGTACTGTACCATTTGATTTTCATCCCACAAGTATGCACGGAAATTTTATTTCTTTATGCTTGGAATGCTGTATATTACGTAACAAAATATAACAATTGTGCATATTTTTTTGTTGAATATCGAATCCTAGCTTAAAGCTTAATTTGAAAGAGCATATCATAACATGGATTGTTATCAAAAACTTGAAAGGTGATTGACAACATGCAAAACAGTTAATACGATATAAAATTAAAAGCAAGAAGTGTAAAAATGAAATAATTAAGACTGCCAAATCGTTTTTGTCATGCCAAAAAATGTCCCGAAACTAAGAAAAGTACCTTAAAAATGCAACTGCAGCTAGTCCACAACTCAGCTCACGAAAGTGCTTTTACATTTTCGACTGATTCTTTAGAAATTAAAAGCTAACTGTTATTTTTTGCCTTTTATTTTTTTCGGGGAAAAAAAGGTTACTTTTTACTTTTATTTTATCGGTCAAAAGTAACAATTATTTTGTGACTTTTAGTTTTTCGGTCAAAAAAATTATGCAATTTGTGTTTGTTAAAAGGTCGCTTGACAGATGTTGACACCATCAGTAAAATGTCTCACCGATAAGATGAAAATAATATATCAATACTTTTTAGTCGGTTAAATGACCTTGAAAAAATACAAATTGCCTGATATTTTTGACAAACGGCAGAAAAAACTGTTTTTTTTGACCAATAAAATAAAATTCAAAAGTAACTGTTATTTTTGCCCAAAAAATATATTGACTTATGTGACTTTTTCGATAAAAACCATAAACGGTACGGTTACTGGATATAAATATTGAATAAATAGAATATTATTCCATTTTGTGTTGATTGATTTCCTTTTTCAGATACTTTCTCTCTATTTCACACTAAAATCTCTCATATTTTTTACTGTTTAAGAAGTTTCACTTCTGCAACATGTACGTTGCTACACGCGAGTTTTTTTATATGTATTTATTTTATCATTCATATTGTTTATGGTATATTTGTTCGTACAAATTTTTAATCGTTATTTACAAAATATTTAACTTTTTTTTAGAAAATTTTTTAATTAATTTAGCACTGTATACGATATAACTGCAAAAGTGTATATGTATTCAATTTTCAAACTTACACTTGCACATGAAGCTAGTAGGTTTAAAAGTAAGCTTTATATAAGACTTATTCTTTCTTTTTTATTTATTTTTGTTCTGCGTTGGCTGTAATTTTTATATTCGCCCCATATGACACCATAAGAAACTTATTTATAATAATTCCTTTAGTTAATTTCTGAAAAAGCAAAGTATTTCTCTTCTAAGTTAAGCATATTTTTCATCAGATATTAAAAAATATTTTCTTTTAACAAATCTTTGCTAAGAATGGCTTAATGATGAACAATAGCAACGCTACTGGAAAATAATTCCTTGCTGAACTTCGCTTGACAAATAAGACTTCTTAACATTTATGTTTTTTTTTATGGTTGGAGTAATGCTAGTTCCGCATTATTTTTTAATTTTTTTTTTTTTTTTGTTTGATATTTGATATGAAGAAGATTAAAGCTTGTGTGAAAGATTACTGTAGCCAAGTAACAATAGTAATATTAATTGATTGTTTTTTTAAAAACATTTTTTTATTATATTTAATTCATACATATCCAGAATATATCATTGAAATTACATCGAAAAGTCAGTTCAAATGCAATTAACTTACTTAACATTCACAACCACATTTTTGAATAGGAATTTGGTAGTTTCGTAAAATAAAATCGTTTATGGCGATCACGTTTACATTTACAGACTTTAGCATATTTATTGAATATTACTAACGTATACACTAGACCCGTGGCCCATGGAAATTATCAATGCGGCCGAAAGACATTAAAATGAACTGAGCTTTTCCCTCTCAGTAAGCAAAAAAAAAAAACAATAAGAAAATAAAAAAAATATATATACCGTTTACCGTTGAATCCGAAGCATTTGTCGTAAGGTAATTTTGAAATTTTTTTTTTGGCTAAACGTAAGTGTCGCATTTTAAATTATTCGATAAATAAAGTCTGATATTTAAGTATGAATATCAATTGAATGATCATCGACCTGAAACAGCTCTTACGTTCAAGATTTCAGATCTTACCATCCGTACGTACCACACTTATGCCAGAAAATTGAAGCTTTAAAAAAAAATCATAAATCTTATACTCAAGATAGTTATTGATTATTCAGCAAAACTATTTTATAAAATACTAGCGGATGTAACCCGGTGCTAATCGGGGTTGTGCCTCGAGCACAGAAAAAGGACAATTTTCAAAACTGCTCTCATTTTTATGTTTTTAAAATTATCAATTCAATTTTAAAATTTTTTAATTTATAATTTTTTGGGGAAGGAGGGGGCAATCCTTCCGTCCGTCGAAAGTGTTAAGTCAAATTTCCGTAAAAAGACATGATTAAAACAAAAAATGACAACTTCAACGTCTCGATCTGACGTCTGGTTTCTAAGGAAAATGGACACCAACACTCAAAAAAAAAACACATATCTTCCTCCGGTAAAAAATTTCTCTATTTTCGATAATAGCAATTTTCTCTTTTCAAATAAAATTTTCTTCAATTAGAATAAATTTTCACATTTTCGAAGAAGTATATCTTCACTTCTAAAAAATGGAAATATTTCAATGTCTCTTATAATGATAATTATTTTACTCGCACAAAAAAATTCTCATTTAGAGAGAAAAATTTACTGAAAATGAAAAATTTTTCCTATTTTTTGATAAAAAATTCACTATGAGAAGTATTTTCTTCAATGAAAACAAATTTTTCTCAAAATAAATAGTCTTTTTCTCTAAAACTGATATATTTTTATATATTTCTCTTTTTCATAGAAACTTTTTTTATCATTTTAAGAGAATTTTTAGGATTGCATTTAGAGAAAGGCATTCTCTGGAGAAAAATCTAAATCATTTTTCTCTTAATGCCTTTTTTATCAAATTCCGAGAAACTTTTTTCTGAGTGCAGTTTGAAAAGTCATTTCGAGATAAATGCGCTTAAAGTTTTTCTTAGCATGCATTTAGTATGCAATTTATCTCAAATAAATTCCATTTTTAAAAAGTCCTATAAGCATCGATTCGATTTTTGGATTTTCTTCGTTCAACTTCGGTTTTGGTCGATACTGTTCGGTTGATGTTTTTCATCTTGAAATAGCTTCTGCTCGTGTTCGTTTAACTTTTTTTTTCGTTCGTCTTTGGTTCTTTTCTTCGTTTGCCTACAGCTCATTCCTTGATTTTTGTCGAAAGAACTTTTAAAAGCATAGGATCTATTTAAGTTACAGATACAAATGACTACCAAGTTTTATCAAAATCGGTTCATCCGTTTTGACGTGAATGAGCCAAACATAGTTGATTGAATAAAGCGCACTTTCACGGAAGTTTTCTGAAATTTAAGTACAATGCACCACTTAAAGCGCCCTCTTGCGGAAGTCTTTGGAATTTTTTATATTTTATGTTTTATCTTGGGTGCAGTTGAATGTTCATACCAAATTTGATTGAAATCGGTTCATGCAATTAGGAGTTATTGAGTCTTAAAAACGCACTACTTAAAGCGCCCTCTTACGGAAATCTTTGGAATTTTGTTTAGCCTTTGTTATCTTGGGCGCAGTCGAGCCTTTATTCCAAATTTAAATGAAATAGGTCCAGGTGTTTTGGAATTTTTATATAGTGCCACGCCCACTTTTTATTTATGCTTTATATTGGGTGCAGTTGAGCCTCCATACCAAATTTCATTGAAATCGGTCCAGGTGTTTAGGAGTTATTATGTCTTGAAAACGCACTACTCAAAGCGCCCTCTTGCGGAAGTTTTTGTAATTTTTTATAGCCTATGCTTTATCTTGGGTGCAGTTGAATCTTCATACCAAATTTCATTGAAATCGGTTCAGGCGTTTAGAAGTTCTTATAGAGTGCCACGCCCATATACTTGCGCCCACTTTTTTACACCCCCTTTGTTCTTTCTCTTTATGAAAGGTACTATGCGTCCAAATTTCAGCTCAATCGGATAAACGGTGCGCGAGCCTATATGGAACAGACAGACAGACAGATAGACAGACAGACAGACAGAGAGGAGGACAAACATTTGATTTTATATATAAGACTAGCTGGTACCCGGCGCGTTGCCGCCATCCTTGTCCAATGTCTTTCCAGTTTACCAATAGAAGGCCATCTACAAATAGTAACTCCAGTCTGAGTTTCAATATTCTGTGACCACTAATTCCAAAGCTATTCAATTTCGAAATTGTCTTTTATGGGCGGAACCACACCCCTTGTTCTATACCCGTTTTAGCTTGCGAGTGCTTTCGAGCAGTAGGATATCACAAAAAAAATTACTCCAAACCGAATTTCTTTAATATGTGACTATTACTTCCATAGCTATTAAGTATTAAACAAATGTGTTTTACTTCTATAGCTATTCTGTTTCAAAAATTGTAATTGTATGGGAGGCGCCAAGCCCAGTTTTCCAATAGCCGTGTCTGTTTTATAATTCAAAGACCTGCTCAATCAGTTACTTCATACTGAGTTTCATTTTTAATACGACATTTAGTTCCAAATCTATGCTATATCAAAAAATTTAACTTTATAGGCGGTACCATGCCACCCTTTCCAAAGATCGCTCAAATTTGACAGTCGAAGACCAAGACTATATAGTAAGTTCGTATCGAGTTTCATTGATGTGTGATTTATAGACGAAAGTAAAGTTGAACATTTGTGTTCTTGAAAAAATGCCACTCCCTCGTCCATCCATTTTTGAGGAGTTCAAACACTAACACCGCGGAACGAGATTTTTATATATTCGATTTTAAGTTAGGTTTCCTAACGTAGGAGGTCCATTTTTAAATTTATCGTCATTGTTTCAGTATTTATAGTCAGATCTGAAATCAACATATATCGTTGAAGTTGTTCTCGAGGAGAACATTTGTTTAAATCTTATTTCTCCACGGAAAGAAATTTGAGCTGAAACTAATCCCAACCCACTTAATTTTGGGAGTGTTTCTGAGCTAAGCCATAATTTTCTTGATAACAAGCCCAAGTGTGATGGTTTATAAAAAAAAATAAATACGCGCATTTGTGCATAATGTATGTGATTTTTTAATTGTTCGTCAAAAAGATAATATGCTCACTTGGGCCCAATTTATAACATTTTGGTATTGATTATAAAAAAACATGCTCATTTGTGTTCAATGCATGCCATTTATGAATTCAGAAAAAAACAAGTTAACATGTCTAAGAATAACGATGAATAAGAAAAACGATGACAAGATAAAAACTCAAAATTATATTTTTATTGTTCAAAGTAGATATTAGGTGACCGTGGCATGCAGGTTAAGTGTGTGGCTTAGCATGCTCGCAGCCCGAGTTCGATCCCCAGCCGCGTCGAAAAGTTTTTTCAATAAAAAAATTTTTCTGATCGGTCACCACCTCTCTGCAGACAATGGCAAACCTCAGAGAGTAAATAATGCCATGTAAAGCTTCTTGAGAACATGAACTTTAGCCGTTCAGAGTCGGTATAAAACATGTAGGTCCAGTTCTCGGTCAATTGTGTGCAAACATTTAATAACACACACAACACAATTGATCATAAGAAGCTCGGTCAAAATTCTTTCAAGTGCTGAAATGGCCATTTTATTTTTGTTTTTTTTGTAGATATTTGATCCCATTCGGACAGGAAAATAAATTTTTAAATTTATGTTCTGCACTTTTATACACTTTTATACTAACAGCAACAAAACCCAAATGAGAATTATCTCTTTTGGTTGCTCGTTTTTTTATGAGCAAAAACAACAAAAATTTATTTTTTTGATCAAGCCCAAGATGACACTTATTAAACATATATCGACGTGTTTATAAAAAAAAACTACAACCCAATTTCTGGCATAAACTCGAAACGTAAAAAGCATGATTTGAGATGGTTTTGAGCTCTATTGAGCTGATATCAGCTGATACGAACGCTTTGAGCTTGGTTTTAGCTCATACTTTTCTCTTCGTGTTTTAAGGTACTTTTGCAGTAGCATTGTGTTTGATCAATCAAAAAACAAAACAAATTGGCCATTTCAGCCCTTGAAAGGACTTTGACCGAGCTTCTTATGATCAATTGTGTTGTGTGTGTTATTAAATGTTTGCACACAATTGACCGAGAACTGGACCTACATGAAAAAACTTTTCGCCGCGGCTGGGGATCGAACCCGGGCTCCGAGCATTCTAAGCCACACACTTAACCTGCATGCCACGGTCACCACATCAATTGATCAATCGCATCGCATTTTAATCGGTCATATATCGATATGATTGAAGTTAGCTATTTTCTGACGGTTTTCAAATTTTGATAAAAGTAAGTGTTGACCGTTATGGTAGCTTCATATACCAGATGAACAAAACATCGATATATCATTCTTTAAGATAAGAATTCAGAAATTTTATTTAACTCATCAATTCCATTCAAGTGGATCATTTATTATCATTTATTTGAAACCTTAATTAATGCAGTTTTTGTGTTGAAAATTTCAAATTTATTTTATTTTCAAAAAAATTCATTCGCCATCTTCAAGAATATATAAGAATTATATGTCAAAAGATAATTTTAAACCACTTTCCTGTCAACCAGAAAACTTTTACCAAAAATGTTTACTTCCACTTTCTTTTATAATACTTTTAAATTAACTGCTTTTCTAATATTTAATCGTTGTTTTGATTTCGTCTTCAATTATTCGCCTTGAATAATTTAAATATTAAAATTTCGTCATATCAAAAAAAAATATTCTCACGTTCTACATAGTTCAATGAGAAGATATATTGCTCTAGTGAATATCATATTTGATATGAGTGCGACTTACCCTGTGTTCAGGTTGCAGTTAACTCAAAACAATTCAACATTGAAATGTATTGCTTTATTTAAACAAAACGTTGAATAATTACTACATTTTCATCTCAGACCTTTTTGCACTTCCGAAATCATATTCAACTAGAAAACCCCGTAACCTCGATTGACCACCTAAACCCCTGAAGACGAATTTGTTTTTATCATAAATTTCTAAGAAAAAGTTTACTTTGTGCCCAAAAATACTTAATTGCAGTACAATTTAGTTAAGCCCTTTGTAAGGTAATTTCTTTAAATCGGATATTAAATTACATAGTAAATGAAAAATTCCAATTTCGAGGATATTCCGTGAGTTCAAACATATTTTTGTTTCTTTTTTTCTGTGTTGTATTGAGGTATGTCAAAATAAAAAATATCATTTTGGCAATATTCCAAGAGTCCAAAATAATTTGCATACCCTAAACCTGAAAGGTCAGGGTATATAAACTTTGTGCAAACGTTTGTAACGCATAGAACGAAGTGAGTCCGGTACAGAAAAGTATAAATATTCTTGATCAGGGTCGTCTCGTGAGTCGATCTATTCATATCCATCCGTCCGTCAGTCCGTCCGTGTTGTCCGTAAACACAGAATAAGAAGAAGGAGTTGAGATAATTGGATGAAACTCACCACACATGGTTACCGAATCCGCCCACGGACACACCTACCAACCATACAACACAAAAATTCAAAACTGCATAAATAAGCTCATATTCGAAAAATGCACACGCCCACTTCCTTTACAGCCAAAAATTACAAACTCAATAAATAAGCTCATGTTTCACGTACAGAGATAAAATTTGGTATATATTTATTTTATATCAAAACAAATACGTCTTCGTAAAAATGATCTCATGCGATCATAGCCTCGCCCAGCTCCCATACAATATAAAACTCAATAAAAAAGCTCATGGCTGATTCCACACAAATAAGGAACGGATACATGAATCTTAAAATGCTTTAAATTGAAATAATTTTTGGTTCTCGCATTAAAATGGAGTCTTAAGTTACTCTTGTTGCAAAATTATTTTTAGTTTTAATGCATTTTTATGGTTTTTTTGACAATTTAACTAAACAAACTCCGAGTTGAGAAAAACTTAAAATATTTTGTTTAGATTTAAAACGTTGAAAACAGCCACCTCTTGATGCACATTCAAAAAAATTAGGTTAGCAATGTTAAAAGAGATAACAATGTTATCCATGAACAGTTTATAACAAGGATTGGTTACTGCGTTTACAAAGAAAAAATATTTAAACTGAGTGTTTTTTCTGTGTCACACCCGTCCCAGAAAAATGCCATAGTTTTGCTAAGAAGCAACATGGGCTTATGATAAGAATGAAACTTTCCTAAAGTGAGGATGTTGATGTTTTACATAAATTTTTTAACTTTTTTCATGCAATAAATTACTTTTATTCTTCATTTCCGTTACAAGAAGTCGGTCACACCCGGAACGGTTTTCAAAATTTTTTCTAATATTGAAATTTTTGCAAGTATATGAATAAATTCTTTGATTAAAACAAGTTTTGTAAATTCATGTATAGCGAAATCATTTGTATGGGTATTAATTTGATCAAAAAATCTCCAAAAAAAATTTTTTGCAAAAATATATTTTTTTTTTAATATATATTAAAAAATCGAAATTATTTGTATAGGTATTAATTTGATAAAAAATTTATGCAAAAAAGTTTTCTGCAAAAAAATATTTTTTTTTAAATTAATACATTTATTAAAAACATATTTTTTTTTTATTTTAGTGTCAAAAATATGTGATGGTTATTTTATTCATTAAGTTCTTATATATAATTCCCACATCATTCGCACTCGTCATACCCGGGACAATCTTATGTCACACCCGTCCAATTTAAAAGTTTAAAAAAGAATGGTTATCACCATTTTTTCAAAATATTTTTCACTGGTATTCAACAGAAAATATATTAAATTTGAATATATGCAAGCCAAAAATGGTCTCATTGTGGCATATGGACTGAATTTCAATGTTAAACTCAGAATTTTTAGTTTTTAAACTTGTGCTCCACACACCCGTCCCAGGTGTTTAATTGCATGTAACTATTAAACTAGCATAAATAATTGCATTATGTTTTAGCATTTTGAAACCTTGGGACATATTTTGAAATACCCTATAGTAAATTTCTAAAATTTTAACCGGTTAATACCATTTTCAGCATGATAAAGAAGTCAAAACGTCACATTCATCTGTATGGAATGAGCCTCAGGTTTAACCTTAAGAAATAAAAATTGGTTCGTATGTATTTTGTATCAAAACAAAGATTTCTTCGAAAAATGGGTTTATCCGCACACGGACACGCCCACCTACCATACAACCCAAAAATTTAAAATTCAATATATAACCTTATGTTGAACGAACCTAAAAAAAAAAAAACAAATTGGCCATTTCAGCACTTGAAAGGACTTTGACCGAGCTTCTTAGGATCGATTGTGTTGTGTGTGTTATTAAATTTTTGCACACAATTGACCGAGAACTGGACCTACATGTTTTATGCCGACTCCGAACGGCTCATGTTCTCAAGAATTTTTACATGGCATTATTTACTCTCTGAGGTTTGCCATTGTCTGCAGAGAGGTGGTGACCGGTCAGAAAATTTTTTTTTTGAAAAAACTTTTCGCCACGGCTGGGGATCGAACCCGGGCTCCGAGCATGCTAAGCCACACACTTAACCTGCACGCCACGGTTGAACAAACCTACTGAGATAAAATTTGGTATGAATGTTTTTTCGAACAAACCGAAGATGATTTTGACCCACAATACAACCCACAATAGGAAAAATACTATAAAGACATTAACGTGTGCGCTACAGAAATAAAACTTGAAATTTTTATAAATTTTTGTAAATTTTCTATCAAAATTGAAATGCATATAAAATATGGGATTCATACGCTTACCGACATGCCCATTTTCAATACTATTATTGTATTTTGAAAAAGTAGGTTTAGGGTATTTCATAGTCGGGCCAGACCGACCTTAGACTTTCTTTAATTGTTTTGTTCTTGAATTTGTCTGGATTATCTTGTTAATCTTTAAAATAAGGCCAGCACTTTTAAAACTTTTGCTTATGTGTAGAGCAATCCTCTCCAATGTACATTATAAAAAAAATAATTTTTACTTAAATATTTTTCATGTCAAAATAGCTCTTGCAGTTTTCATCTACGTTGAATTTTTTACTGATCACATAAGAAATTCCCTTTCATCAAATTACATGCTAAAATATATAAAGTCACTCATACGCCATGTTGTTCTTAGCTCATACAATATTTTTTGACACTATTTCAGAACATAAGTTTTCATTAAAATTAAACTACGACTGCTTGCAAAGTAAGTCTGCCAGCATACATCAAATTATTAAAATGAATGTGTACACATAAATATATATTTACTCGTATATATACAAAAAAATACTTGATATGCACTCAAAAGCTTTCATGTGTAGACAGACATAACAAGCCTTCAGAGAAAAGTGATGGCTTTTTGTTTTTGAACGTGTTGATTGCAGGCTTCTTTGGCAGCTAGCTAGCTCTAAAGATGTCTTCAGAAAATGTTTCATAGAGCAGCTCATAAGGCTTTGCTGAAATATTGTGCTTGAACAACTAAAATCTTTATAAAAAAAATACAAATTCATTAGTAGTTAGTAGCAAGCAATTAAAAAATAGGCATTTGCCTATCATTTAATGTGATGGACAAATAAGAAGAACACTTTTGTGGCAGACTAAATTATTTTTTGTTAAATTTTTAATATTTTTAAATGTTTTCAGTGCTTCTTATTTCCGTAAAATTCGCACATTATTAGAATATTTGCACCTAACAAATTTAATTGTACCCTGAACGAATCAGCAATCGATAGCTGCATAGCATTCCAATTTACCAATGTTTATGTTTATATATACCATAACTTATAAATTCCAAATATGTTTTCGTGGTTATTCAGCTGAATTCCATTTTAATTGCATAAAGAAGCGCAAGTCAATGTCTAATACTTAATATCCTGTTTATTATGCTTGTTTATTTGTATCTTAAATTGATACGCATATTTGTATTCTTACTTTGCCAGACATAATATTGTGCAGACGCATTCTCTAGCACAGACACACACACACACACACATGCTTTATACATCTACTGATATATACATAACAAAATACATATTTGTACATTTGTGCCAACTTCCAAGTATCCTTGTTTTCTTACCTTGGGGAAATTTTGCTTGTTTGCAAAACCAAATCAGAGATTTTAATGTACCAACAGCACAAAAATAAAATAAAGCTGCATTGATTTGTTTATTTATTTATATATTTATTGCTTATTTTTTTTTTTTGTTAATTTTTTTTTGTTCCGCTTAATAAAGAACAATATGTTGTTCAGATATGCTGTTATTGCAGCTCTTAACTTTAATGTAGTTGTCCCCATGAAACCATTAAAGTAATGTTTGCTTATATGTTTAAAAGTTTGTTGCTTTTTTTTCTTCTTTATTTTTGAAACACTCTCATGTTGTTGTTGAATATTTAACAGTGGCATAAAGGAAGAGTTCATGTTGTTTGCTGTTGCTCTTTTGCAAATTTTGTGTATTAATTAAAATTCATGTCAAGTATTTTTGGTAAATAAAATGAAAATTTTAGTGTCTTGTGTAAGGTTTTGAAATTGTTCTCAATTATTTTTGTTTGATGTTGGGAATGAAGCATGAACAGCAAGCAGTTCATTAAAAGAGAAATGTTAATAATACACTGCGTGGTACTTAATGATGATGGTTAATTGACGGTAGCGTATGAGTGATATTGAATTAAATAAAATAAATAAAAAAATTGATGACTGTAATAAAGATACGGTTACTTTTTTAAAGTGCATACGTTAAAAATAATACGATTGTCATTTGTGATTATATTTTAAATAATTAACTTAGCATATTGCTTAACTTAGTTGTCTTTAACTTATTTGCTATCTTTGAATATTTCTTATCAAACAGCTTGTCATATACCGACTTTTGCAATAGCAGGAATGTCGAGCTTTTTGTTCTTATATTCATTATTTAATTTATTTTTTTTACCCAGCATCGCTTCAGTAAAAATATATATATCAGATATAACTTAAACTCTCTTTAGCACAATGTTATTGAAATTTTTAACTCGGTGGCGTATGAGTGATATTAATTATTATAAAAATGTTCACCTTTACAAATGTATTGCACCTTTTGCTTTAAAATAAAGTTTTTAACAAAGTTGATCATACCCTGCAAACATTTGGAAGACGATTGGAAGATTAGATCATTTGGCGACGCGCTAGCGATTCGCCTAAGGGTTCTTTGGAAGATTGATCGCTTTTCGATCGCCAAAGCGATGAATACGCGATTCTCAAAAAATTTAAAAATCTTCCTTCGCTCATTCCGGCGATCGTTGGAAGATGGATCGCTTTTCGATCGCCCAAGCGATGAATGCGCGATTGACAAAAAATGTTCAAAATCTTCCTTCGCTCATTCCGGCGATCGTTGGAAGATTGATCGCTTTTTGATCGCCCAAGGGATGAATGCGCGATTCATAAAAAATTTTAAAATCTTCCTTCGCTCATTCCGGCGATCGTTGGAAGATTGCTTTTTAAAAAGCTTTTCAAAATCTATCATTGTTGTATGAAGCAGGCTCTGAAAAATCGTTTAAATTAATGAAAAAATTCAAGTTTTCAAAAACTTCATGAAACTGGAATAAAACAACGTCTGAAGAGCCCGCTAGTTCAAACATGCAACAACTTGTAACATTCAACAACGATGCTCTGCGACAAACAAAAACCCCTTCTGCCATTCTTTGGCGAATCGCTTAAGACTCCTTTCAGCGAATCGTTCGCGACTCTTCCTGGCGAATCGCCTAAGACTCTTCTCGGCGATTCGTTGGCGAATCTTCCCGGCGAATCGCTTAAGACTCCTCTCAGCGAATCGTTCGCGACTCTTCCTGGCGAATCGCCTAAGAGTCTTCTCGGCGATTCGTTGGCGAATCTTCCAGGCGAATCGCTTAAGACTCCTCTTGGCGATTCGCCGGCGAATCTTCCCGGCGAATCGCTTTTATGGCCTCAGCTGCTTACATTCGGCGATACCCGGAAGACTCTCAGAAGAGCTCGCCGGCGATTGTTTTATCTTCCAAGCGATTCGCTGGGGATTCTCAGGCGATTGAAAATGTTTGCAGGGTAGCAACGAGTTAATTAATGAGAGAGTGTAAGTAAAAGCACAAATATTGTTTTTTATTTTTTAATTTAATAATAAGCAATTTTCTTTTGTAAACGAGCCTATGCAATATTTATGTCAGAAAGTTACTTTTATGCACAAAAATATTCTCCAAGGCATCAACAATAAAAAGACACAAACAACCAAAAAGCACAAACAATAAGTATAAAAAAAAGTTCTTAAGCCTGTGACGGATGGAGCAGTTTGATGGTGTGGATTTTGCGCGCTTGTATAACAAAGTTTAATCAAATTGCTATTTGCACCTTTTTTTTGTTCCAAGAACTGTTGTCATTTCTGCCTGCTCAGTGACTCTTCTGCGTCTTCAGCACAAACGCACTCAAATGAAGACAATAAAAACATATATAAAAGAAGAGAAAAAAAAAAACAAAAAAAGCAAGCAGAAAAAAAAAATATTTATTTTCAATTTTTCTTGGCCTGTCAGGATCTGTCTATCTTCTGCTGCTGCTGCTGCTGCTTTTATATTTTCTTTATCTTAACAGTTTTATTTATTTTTATCTTTTCTGTCTCTTTTATTCACAGACGCTGCGTGAGTTTCCGGAGGAACTGCGTGGCGACGTTTCAATGCATCTACATCGTGAGATACTGCAACTACCAATATTTGAGGCAGCATCACAGGTGAGCGAATGCGTACGAAAAAACTTTTAACTAAATAAAAATAAAAATAAAAAAACAAACACTCTTGCCTTGTGGGAAATACAAATAAAGCCATAAGAAAATGAAAAAGATTATTTCTTTGCCATTTCAAATCGATTTGTAGATAAAATTTATGGCCATGCTTTAAGATATATGTATGTATGTAGTTGTATGATATGGCTTGCAAAGAGTTGAATACTACACAAAAACGCAGACTGCATAAAAGCAAGCAGCAGAAAAAATTAAAAAAAAAAAAAAATATATATGCTAACACGGAGGAAACGGAAATCGAGCAAACATTGTGGCAAATGTAAAGTTTGTGCCGGAAATTGATAAATGTGTGGCTTGTGTGAACTTGTGTTGCTCGATATGAGCAGCTAAGGAGCTGGGGCATGATTGGGAGCTGGGGCTCACACATAATCACACACACACATACACACTCACACGCAAACATGCTACCAGCCAAGAGCACATAGCTAGAATATTTGTCAAGCATTTCTCAAGTGTCAAAACTTCAGACAAGTGGAATGCTTTTTTTTCTATTTTCTGCGTAGGTGTTGAGTGTATTGATCTTTTACTGCTCACATTTATGTTTTCACAGCAAAAGTCTGCATGCAAATTTTACACTTTCTGCCCGACAACTTATTGTTGGCTTAAAAATTTAAATGTCACAAAAAAAGAGATCAATAAAAAGTTGAAAAAAAAAAATGTTTAAATATTTTATACAGCTTATGTTGACGATGTTGGTTATGGCATTGCCAACCTATATAATAAAATTTAAGCAGCTAATATTGAAGACGGTATTGTTGCTAAAATGTACTTGAAACCCATATCAGTTACTGACATGGTCGACACAAGGAAACTTTTCTGCCTCATAAGCGCTTGAATAATTTTTATTAAAGCTGGTTGTGCAGCAGCATTTATTGCTCTATTTAAATATGGCAAATATTTTCTTTTTAATTTATTTGTTTTTGTTTCAATTGTTATATGCATAAATGCTAGTCAGAGCATAATTAACTGTTTATTATGTTCAACTGTCAAGAATTAACTGTGCTCAAAGTTATCTAGAGAAGGTAAAAATAATATTTAAAGTACACTTCAAAAGACACTCACAAAACTGCTTAAAACTTAAATAAATATACGCTTATTACGTATTCATGGGGACAAAATAATTTATCCATTATTTCTTATTAAATGAAAAAATGATAATTATGTAAGTATGTGCCTGAGCATCGGTAAACAAAGAGCTTCAGTAATGCTTATAAATCAATTAACATTCAGCTGTTGGTAGACAATAAAAAAGTTCTCTATTTATATTAAGTTTCCTTCGTTCTTCGATTTTTGTGTTTGTCAAAATGACTGACAATAAATGACAAGCAGTGACAATTAATGTCAATCAATGACAATAAATGACATTTATCAATAATTAATGACAATTAATGACATGAAATGGCAAAGAATGCTTTACATTAAATTAATGGCATAAGTTACGATGAATGGCATTGAATGACAATAAATGACAAGGCATGATAGTGAATGACAATAATTGCCAGTGGATGAGAATAGATGACTTCAAATGAAAATTAATCAAAATATATGACAAATAATGGCAATGAATGGCAATAATCATAATGAATATCAAACAATGATAATGAACAAAAATAAATGCCAATGATTTATAATGAGCAATAATGAATGGCAAAATATGATAATGCGAAACACTTAATGATAATTAATAACAAAACACTTCATGATAATTAATCAATGAATAAATATGAATGATAAGAAATGACAATAATGGAAACAGTGGTCAGTGGATAGCAATGCCTTACAATGAATGACTACGAGTGAAAAGTAATAACAACTATTAGCAATGAATGAGGCTGAATGACAATGAATGACGATTAAGCCGGATTGAAATTTAGATTTCGGTGGACACTGACTCAAAAGTAACAGGGATTCTTATAAACTATTTCTGCATAATTTTTTTTTTTTTTGTTCGAAGAAATCTTCATGGAGCGTTTTTTATTAAAAATTAAAAATTTTTCAAAAAGTTGGTAACTCTGGCATTTAAGTTCAAAAAATATTTTATTTTTTTTTTTAAATCGCCTTTCAAAAGCTTTATCACGATACTTCATTTACAAAAAAAAAGGGTAACATATGATGGGAATATGGTTGGTTTATTGAATATAACTCCATTGTCAAGACTTTTACTTTTATCAAAAATTGGCATCTCCATAACTTTACATAAAATGATGATAAAAAAATATAAATAACAGATCTTCTTTTAAGTGAAAAATAATATAAAGCCAAACTTTCAAGCAAATCGAAGAGCATGAAGCCAATCACGACTTGCATTAGGCGAAGAATGGCCGGGTACACAAACATTGGCTTAAAAGAAATTTTGACATTTTTTGTCTTTACAAACTCTTTTAAGGCATAACATTCGCGTCAGAGACCTTGTTTTAAGACCTTTTTTTTAAAAAAAAAATTCATAACTCAGTCAAAACCAAACATAGAGAATTGAACAGATTAAAAGAAAAAAAAAATTCAAAAAAATTTATTTTTCACTCCAACATGGTTTTATAGAGCTCCAAACTGGTGGTAGAAAAAAAAAAAAAGGGCCTAGTGGTTGCAGCACTGGGACTCGCAAAAATTGTCGGATCTGGAAAAAAATGACTTTTGAAATCTTAACATAATTGGTTATTGTATGACAGTAGCTTTTTTTAAATTTTTGGTGATGTTCCAAATTTGAAAGTGTGTTTTTTCGAAAAAAATATTGACTTTAAAAACTCATAAAAAATCGAAAAAAAATTTAAAAAAAGCTCATGTTATGCGATAGCGAATCAAGTTTAAAAAAATAAAAAAATAAATAAAAATTTCGTCAATAAATGAACCCGCTAGTGTCGCAATCAGTATGAAAAACATGGTTTCGAGATAAACGCGTTCAAAGTTTGTGAACAAAGAAAACAAAGGTTGATATAAAAAATGCGCTCTCATTAATCCGGTAACTTTTGAACTCGTAAACATTTTTCCATAAAATTAGAATCTTAGAATCTTAAGAATATGTACTAAAATACAAATTTATAAAAAAAGTCGATTTCAAAAAATGCCCAATGTCATCCATCCCATTAAGATCTCAAAAAAAAGTTTTTTTTTTAAACCCATTAAAATTTGTATTTTTCATGCCCTGCAAATATTTTGTTAAGGGGTCCAAAAAGAAACTCTAAAAAGAGTATGTTTATGCATGTTTTATGATGACTCATGAAATGTACTCATGAAAGAGTCTTTAATATTAATTGTCATATTAATATTAAATGATTGTTCAGAAATAAAACTTATAAAAGAGTGATTCAGTTTCAATCATGAAACATTTTCTCCCGGGAGTTGTAAATGGGAGTTTCCGTTTTTAAGATAAAGTTAAAATATTTTTTGGACATTTTGAATGCAATTTTGTTCATCAACCGCTAATATTCATGAGTGTAAAATAAAAAATGAGAGATCTTTATCTGCTATCTTAAAACAAGAAACTCCCATTTACAACTCCCGGGAGAAAATGTTTCATGATTGAGCTGATTATTACATCTGCTTTATGAGTACTCAGAAAAGACACTCATTAAAGAATAATAAATAAGACAGTAATATGATTGTTCATTAAAAAGACTCACAAGAGGATCATAGATTGATTGATTGATATATGCGTTATCATAAAGAAGACTCATAAAAGAGTCTTATATGCGAGTGTTTTATGAGAGAATAGAATCGGATTATTGCAAAAGCACCATATCTAATAAACAAATAAGAACTAAATCGAGAATATTTATTTTAATTGTATTAAACTTTGTAACTGTCCGTTATGTTTACATGCTATCCTGACGTCGCTTTTCGAAAAATTGTTTGTTTGTGGTTTAACGTTGCAAAAAGACTTCTTATATGAGTCTTAAAAGAGTATTCAATGTTAGTTTTAAAAGAGTACTAAATATGAGTCTTAAAAGAGCATTAAATATGAGTCTTTTAACCGTCATTACTATGAATTCAAAAAGACTCATAAAACAGTAATTTTTATGAATCATATTTTGCGGTCCACAACATACGAAAATGTACTCATAAAAGAGTCTCTATAGAACACATTATGATGATAAACCGTCATTTATATGAGTCTTGAAATAGTCTTTTAAGAGTCATAATGTTTGCTGGAATTGTATGACAAATACATATATGTATTGCACTGATGTATTTGTAAGACATTCGTTTGTTGTTGAAATGCTTATTCTATTCGAGTCTTAATTTGAATCACAATGTTATATAATGAAAATTTAAAACGAGTAAAACGTCTATGGCATCAATCGATTAAGGAGCAAAACGAATATGGAGTAAAACAAATACTGAGGAAAACGAATATGATATAAAACAAATACAGAGTAAATCGATTATAGCAAAATACTTAAACAAGTAAAATGAGAACTTCAGTCAAGCAAGCAAGAGTAGCTACCCAGCAAAATTTTTCGTTATGCCTTATTTTTTAATCGATTCTAAAATGCATTACATAAATGTTAATGCAAGAATTTAAATTTGAACTGTAATTAATTCACGGCAATGTCTTCACGATAAACTTGAAAGTTGTTATTCGAGTATTAATTTCGGGAAATCAGTTAAGTGACAGCGTTTTTGATTACCTCCAATGACATGCCTGATCTGAATTACTTTGTCGATTACATGTAACCGAAGATTTTGCTGGGTATATTCGAAATAATCGTTAGAATAAAAAGAGTATTTCGGATATTTTTATGCAAAAAAAACCATCTGCCAATATTTTTCGAAGCCGCACATTGAGGTTTTTATCAGTTCTAGAGAATAAAACATCAACTTTTTTTTCTGCTTAAGAAGATATGAGCCAAAATATGTCCGAATAAGGCATCGTAAAAATATCAATTGTCTGCTGCTAGTAGTTTTCTTGCTACATCCTTTTTAAGTCATTGTAATTTTGAAGAAATTTTTCATTTTAATTTTTTTAAGAAATCAGTGAAGTTTTTATAGCGTCGTTAATAAAACAGATTTTGTGCGACGTTTTATTACTATGGATAAGGCGTGAATCTACCACCAGATGATCTTAAACTGAAACAAAACCGTTAACTGTGGATAAAAGCTGACTGTTCAGCTCCAAAACAGCTGAAATCAGAACGATCGGCAAAAAAAGGTTTTGGCATCAGTATTTTTGCATTGAGAAAAAGGATTTTATTGATTTATTATTTTGAAGAAAGAAAACAAATGAACTTATTACTATTTCATAAGTGAATCTATTATTATTTAAATTATTGTATTTTTTGGAACACTGAACGAAAAAATTCATGAGAACAGACCTGCTTTACTGAAGGAAAAAATGATTTTTCATAAAGATAATGCACGTGTTCACACAAGCGTTTTGACCATGGCTTTATTAAAAAAAATTTAATGTAGAACTTGAATCAATATCCACGGATTTTCACCTGATTTGGTTCTCAGCGATTACTCCCTATCCGAAACTAGAAAGAATTCCTTCGTGGTAAGCATTTTTCGTTGACTGAAGAAGCTATGGCAGCTGTGGAACAATATTTTGAAGATCTTATGGAAAACCATTACAGAGTTGGTATAAAATTATTGGAGGATCATTAAAATAAGTGTTGAAGTTGAGGGAGATTTCATTGAATAAAAAAATAATATTTAAAAATTTACATGCATTCATTTTTGCTTTCACTACTTTTTAACCAACCTGTAGCTTTCTGTACTGAAAGCGAACGTTTTTCTGGAGAATATTATAAAGTTTATTCAGTTTTTTTTTTTTTTTTTTTTAAATAAATTAAAAATTTTGTATAAAAAAAAAATTTAATAAAGTGTACGGTCAAAACGTAAAAGAAAAAAAAAATTGCTAAAAATCTACTCAATAGATGTGTTTGAAATTTTCTCAGCATGTTCCCAATACCATAGCAGAAAAAAAAATTAAAATTATGCAAACAAAAAACAAAAACAAAAAAAAAATAATTACGTTAATATCGTAAAATGTATACTTTTAAGTGCAATAAGTTAAGATATTTTAGCTGAATTTTAATGCAATTACAATTTTAATTAAGTAACGCAATTTTCCCTCACGTGCAACTGTGGCTTATGAGCTGTTCAAATTTTCATCATTGCTTATAGCAAGTATGTCCTTCTAAAGTCAGCTTTAAATATATTGATTTGAATAAAACTAAATATATCTTTATTAAAGGGCATATTTCCGGTATTCTTGTAGTGGACACAAGAAAGATTTCTGCTACAATATGACAGCAAAATACAGCTTAGGCGTGCTCATAGTAGACACCTACCTACCTTGGCTTTAATTCTACTTGTCTTTTGGCTGGGATTTACGGTTTTTTGAAACTAACTCCGAAGGATCACAGGAAACATTAAAGAACTCAGTCTAAGAAACAAAACATCATATTGATGTCCGTCTAAGCAATCAACAGTATTAGATTCGATTGGGCTGATTTATCTAATAGTAGTTACTTTCTCAAATCTATTTATAGCAATACTAGCTTATAATACCCGACGCAGCTCGATTCTTATGGTGCTTTTTATGTGTTGCTTATGAGATGTGTTACGTTAAAATAGTTGGAATTTTTAGCATATTTTTGTTAAAAGGTTACTGGGTTGCTTGGTTAATAATTTTAAAACTTTGATTTTCATTAATGTATTCTGTTCAAATATTAACTTTTACCTTATTTTCCTATACAAATACTTGAAATTGCATTAAAAAACATTGAAGCGTTAGATGAAAATTCATATTTGTGGTGAAGTCTGATTAAAATTAAAAGAAAAATTCGTCGACATAATTAAAATTTTTTGTAAAAATCGACAACTGCGGCACCTATCGGTTCGAAAACTATCGTTCAAGCTCAAAACACCCATTCACAAAGTTTCTTTTAAATCGGATGTGTGGTTTCGGCTATAAGCGAAATGTGACTTTTATATATAATCATAAAATATGCAAAGAAAGTCTAAAGTCGGTCTAGCCTGACTATGAAATACCCTAACATTTATATATTTATTAAAATACAAATAAATTAAATCCATGCATTATTTGTACCTACAGAAGTTATACAGGTTTGACTAATGTGGTTTGTGTGGTAGGTGGGCGTGTTGATGCGCAGATGAGGTCCATTTTTTGTCCACGCCGCAGTTTTGATTTTAAATGTTCCCACAAGAAGTTTCATCTATCAAATATGAACATTTTATAATGTTTTTAATATTGTGGGTTGTATGGGAGGTGGACCTGTTCATAAGCAGATGACGCTCATTTTGTGAACACATCTTACTCTTGATACAATATTTTCACATACCTAATTTTATCTTTGTAGCTCATATATAAACCTCTTTAGAGAGTTTTTACCATAGAAGGTTATATGGAAGGTGGGCGTGTTGGTGGTCAAATGACGCCCATTTTTTGTGCACACGTTAGTTTCGATATAAATTCATCTCTCAAAGTCAGATATGAACCTTTTTATATTGTGGGTTGTATGGTATGTGGGCATGTTCATGGGAAGATCACGCCCATTTTATACTTTTTTATACCGATACGCTTCGTTCTAGGTGTAACCAACGTTTGCACAAAGATAATATATCCTTGACCTTACAGGTTTAGTGTATAAAAAGCCCTCTGAATCATAACAAAATGCTCCCAATTTTTCACGCAATTATTCTAAAATTTTGTGCTTTTCTATGTTCAAAAATCCAAAACAATTTGGCCATTTCAGCCCTTGAAAGGACATTATTAGAGCTGCTGTGTGTTTTATTGAATTTTGTACACAATGAATCAAAAACTGGATCTTCTTGTTTTATACCGACTGCGAACGGCTAAACAGCATGTTTTCAAGAAGCTTTTCATGGAATTTATAATTCTCTGGGATATGTCATTATCTGCAGAGGGGGAATCAAGGCACTTCGAGGCCAAAGTCACACACACTTTGTGACTCAACAGCCACGTTTTTATATTTAATCATTTATATCAAAATTTTTGACATTTTTTGGCCTCGCCAAATAAACAAAGGTCCTCATCCAATTCAGATTAATCCAACACCTTAAATATGTAAGGTTAATAATTTGCCCTGCAAGAATTTTCAAAGATATGTTATTGCAATTTGGTAGTTGCACACCTTTGTGGTAAGTAACATTTTTGGTTCAGAAGTATTTTATTAGACAAATTTCGTTTTCTTTAAGAACGTCCCAACCAGCAAAATGAGTAGAAATTTACGTATGAGTTCCCTTTAAAGCTGTTTTAAGAGGCAAAATAAGTTCCATGGCACTTCGAAGCTGCTTTATGGTCCGTTGTAGAACTTGACACGCCTAAAGCTGCTTAAAGGTACGTTGTGGAACTTGCCACACCTAAAGCTGCTTTATGGTGTCAATTTCAGGCAATAGTCCTTGTTGTTCCATAAGTTCAAGTTATAATTCTGTGCAGGTTTAATATAATTAAGTTCAAAAGGAGTTCTGAAGTGCCGCTTGTGCGTCTTCTTTACATTTATTTTGAACTTAAAGCTGCTTAATGGTTCGATTGAACCTAATTTTGCACCTTAACGCTGATTATGGGTACCTACGACAGAATTAGCTCTATAAATGAAAAATCTTTGTTTCGATATGAAGCTTCATGGCAGAATGGCTAAGGCGTCGGACTACAAATCGGCGAGACACGGGATCGAACTCTGGCAAAACATTTTAATAAAAAAGTTTGTTCACTGCGAATCAGATGGTACAAGTTGAGAACAAACGCCGATAATGGTAGAAAAAGAAGAAAATAAAAAAATTAAAAAATAAAAATCTGAAATATAAAACAAAGAAAATATTTCTTTTTTTAAAAAAAAGCTTTGCCTATTTTAGATCTTTGAAAATTTTCGAAGTTCGATTAGAAAGCTGCTTAGTCTATGCAACGTACTTGTTGGTACCTCAAAGTACGAAAATTACATACTTAAATTTTGGGCTGCTTACACTGCAAAGCAGCTTAGAGAATTCGCTGTATAAGCCAAATTTTGAGCGTTTCTTGCTGGTTGGGGTGCAAGTTTCTTAAATTTCCAAAAAATTGACTCCATAAAAACTTTCGTACCTAAAATACACAAACATTTTCTAGAAAAAAATCAATCAAAAATGAAAGTCCTGACTTCGAATGTGAATAACTCGGACATTTTACAAAGGCTTCCATTCATTTTTTTTTTGTTTGAAATTTTGATTAATTTTCCGTTCAATCATTTTTCCATTTTTTTTCATTTTCGTTTTCCTTCTAATGTTTATAATTTTTGAAAAAAAACCTTAACGAATTTCTTTATTTCTCAAGAAACTTTGAAAAAATTAATTGCTGTTCAAAAAATATTTAAAATTAAAAATGGCATTTTCAATGGTGTTTTATATGGTATGCATAAATATAGGGTTTCTTTAATGTTTCTATCATAAAAATATAAAAATGACTTAAACTATCGAAACATTACACTCTAAAAAGTAAAGCGTATTTTAAAGACTGCCTTTAAATCAACTTGTGCCTGAATTTAAGCATGTTTTGAATTGTAGTATTCTAAATGCTTAAAAACCCAAAGAAACATATTTAAAGTCAGCTTTTGGAAGTTGATTTTAAGACAAGCCAGCTTAATTTAAACAAATTTATTGGTTTTTGTATTAAAAATGTCTACAATTCGTCATATGAGTCTTAATTTAAGATAGCTTGCATTGCTATTCAGGCCAGTTTGTTTACGATAAGGGCTGAAATTCTGCGAAGGTAAGGCTGCATTTACCATTTAACTGCCTTTAAGTCAGACATCATTGAATGCTGTTTTACAGTATAAAAAGGCAAAAGTGATTTCAGCAAAAGCCGTCTTAATGCTGTTGCAGCTTATTTTAAGACAATTTTTCACCTAATATTAAGATTTACTTTTTAGAGTGTAAGCCTAACTATCATAAAAACTTGAGGTTTTTTGTTTGTTTATTTTATTAATTTCGTATTTTTGTAATTTTGTATGCATAAAAATCAATGGTGTAGTGAAAGAATCATGACAATTTCTCTATTCGTTTCTGAGTTATAATCCCAAATACCCCTTTAAACACTCCCACAGCAATATCAGCGCCACCTACTGGGTCAAACTTTAGATACAAACCGTTTACAGACCCAGCCGCATGTGCTCACCAAATTTCATTCAAATCGGTTTAGCCGTTTAGGAGGAGTTCAGTGACAAAGCCATGTACAGAAGAATTTTATATATAAAGAAGATAATAGAATCTATAGAACAGATTCAAGGCATTCAGCAGCGATGATTCTAGTGAATGGGCTTCGTACAATTGTTTCAAGTAAAATTCAATTGCCATATATGAAAAATTAATTATTATCCAAGACATGATGACTGCCCCAAAGTTACAGGTTTTCAAAATGAATACCTTACTTTGGTAAGGTACCTGGTTACCATTTCTCATAGAACCAATGTGTGAACTTTTAATTTGAGGATAAAAACAATTAATCTTCATTGGTCTGAAGCTAGACTGACCTTAAGTCTCTTGCATAAAGGGTATGCCAGCCTGGCTGTAAACGGTTGTACAAAGGCAACAGCACAGCGACTCGTTGTCTAGCTTGCGACATTGAGCTACCACAGCCAGCATAAAACTTCCCAAATGCACAGCTCTCGATAGGCTTTTGGGCAAAAGTATTTTTTTATAAGAATGTTCAGCAAAACTGAACATGAATTGATAGTTTTTTTGCCTTAATGACTTGATATACAAGCTTGTCATTGTATACCAGTATTATAATATTTCCAGATAGTTAGATAGGTTTTTATGTCGACACGAATTTGTCTTATCAAGTTAGACAACTCGAAGTCAGATATGCCATTATAAAATACGGACGAATATTTATTTGTTTTCCCATGACTGCACCTTCTTAGCTAATTCAGTTAGAAAACTTGAATTAGTCAAGCATACAACAGTTCATTGAATGATTGTATGCCCGAAGACAGAACCAATTTTGCTTTAAAAGACCAATTTATCTGTCATAATTTACTATCTTTGGATATAAAATATCATAGTTTTTACCATTTATCCAAAGGGTTATATCAGAATTCATATTTATGCCAGTAATAATCAGTAGCAAAGCCAAGTTTCTTAACTCTCCCCGTGTTAACAATATATTTTATATCATTCAAATGATATAAATATTACATATCAAATGTAAGCAACGGCCAACAAACACTGTCGATTTTTATAATGTTCACTTTAACAAGCAGAGAAACAGAACGAAATGGTACTGAACGTAACGATCAACGGCAACGAAATTATGTCACTTTTAAAATCTTTTGATTTGTATGATTTTTACTACAAAAAATGGAGAAACAAAACGAGACATAAGCAACTACATCTAGCGGTATAATTGTGTCACTTTTGAAATCTGTCGATTTGCATGATTTTTATTGCAACAAACAATGAAACAAGAGAAATGTATGTTACTTTTAAAATCTGTTGGTTTGGATGATTTGAGCTCCAACATGTAAAGAAACAAAACGGGACATAGGCAACTGCCTGCAGCAGCAAAATCGTTTTAATTTTAAAATCTGTCAAATTTGCATGATTTTCACTCAAAAAAAAAAAACCTAGAAACAGGCACGTTTTACAATCTGAAACTTCACTACAAAAAAAAAAATACTAAAAAAAATTTGATTTTTTCAGTATTCAATACATCTGTTCAAAATGATGCCTTTCAAAATCCTACATTTTCAGAATACATGTCATTTTAAGTTTTCTTTAGTTTAGAAATATTTTAGAAATTATTCCGCAGCAAGATAACTTTTGTTTAATTTTTTTAGAATTCTTTCAACTAATCTTACAAAAACAACTTAGCTACATTAATCATGTTTTGGGTCTTAAAAAAATAAAAGGAGCGCAATTTCTGAAGGTGTCTGTTCTGTAGGTCACTTTGTTTAGACACTTTAATGATAAACAAAATAAATTGAATTGACTTTTTCATCAATACTTTCCAGCAAAACTGGATCTTTTCTAAAAGTTGCATACAATTAATTTTTTTTTCTTATTTTGAATAAATTGCATAAGTCTGAAACTTTTTTCGTACCCATCAATGCATGTTAATGGATTTATAAAAAAAATATACAAACCAAATATTCCATATCAAAGAAAAATCAATTTGTATGCAGCAAGAAGAGCAACATTAATCATATCATATAGATACATGAACTATATAAAAATTATTAACCTCAACAAGATTTTTTATTAAATAAATTTTCTGCTCATTTATCATGAATATTTTTTTTATCTCTCTTTTTCTTCTCACCTTTTAACACATTTCCATACACTCATTCACACACACACTTAAACACACACTCGCAGGGTTGCCTCAAGCTACTGTCGCTTCATATTAAAACCAATTTTTGTGCACCCGGAGAGTTTCTGATACACAAAGGCGATGCATTAAATTATATTTACTACCTATGCAATGGATCGATGGAGGTTATCAAGGATGAAATGGTTGTTGCTATCTTGGGTGAGTGAATGTTGTTTTCTTTGTTCTGCACTCGATTTAACAATAAACAATAAACTTACGTGGAATACGATGCAGAAATGCTTGAACGCGTTTTTTGTTTGTTTATATTTGTTTTTAATATTTTTTTTTGTTTTTATTTAAATTTTATTCGAATAATGTTTTTTTTTACATGAATGTTATTTTAACATATTGTGTGCTATTTTCAGGCAAAGGCGATTTAGTTGGCTCTGATATAAATGTGCATCTCGTTGCCACTTCAAATGGTCAGATGACTGCAACAACAAATAGTGCTGGACAGGATGTTGTTGTGCGTAGCAGCAGCGATATTAAGGTAGGCACTTCAAAAGTTATTAAATAGTAAAACTCTTCAAAATGAACAAACGAACAACTTGTTAAATTAATGCGATCTTAAATTTGTCGAATAGGACTTTATTTAAAGTAATATACAAAAATTTATTTAAAAAAAATTATATTGAACTATGAAACAAGAATATTAGTTAATTTTTTTGAAAATGAGTTTATATATTAATAAGAAAAAAAAAATAAATCTAGGGTACAATTTTTTATGTATGACGTTAAGTAATAATAACTTGAGAATTTGAATCTGGGGCAAGTGTCTCATGTCCTAACCTCAGTCAATTCAAGTCTTTCACAAACTTATCTATCAGCAACAACTTTTAAATATAACATTTAAGCACTAATGGTTTTGTTATTCATACCTCAACATGTTATCTAAAAATTTTTGTCTCTAAAGACCAACATTTCATTTTTCTCCGTGTAGCTAATTTCTTTCTCTAACATCTCTTTTTTACTCTTAAGCAAAATCTCTTCTATGTTAACTTCTAAATTTTCATCACTTGTCAATCACCTGTAAAGACTCTTCTTTAGTATTTTTCATCTTAAATTTGAGTTCGAATTTCTTTTTTTCAGTGTAGCTGGGTTTACATCAAAAATCTGTTTCCTCTGCTTTTTGTAGCAAGTTTTTCGCATTAACATTAAATCTCTTGTCAAGGTTACCTTTGAAGCATTTTTGACTCTTCTATATTCATTAGCATAATTATTATAAAGAAAAAAAAAATAGCTAAAAGGTTAAAATTATTATCAGCAGCATCGCATTCTTACATTTATAAAATGTTTTACATATTAATTTTTTCTTGGCTGCGGCTTCTGTTAGAAAGTAAAAAAAAAACTTTCCTCAACATAAATAAACTCACTTTTGCAAACAACTGAAGGGTTTTATTATCATTATTAATACATTGTTGTTGTTTTTTTTTTTTTTTTTTAAGATAGAGCTTAAGTGTGGGTAGTCATAGCAAGCAGGCACACTTTTATTAATGTTGTGGTTGGCCTATTTTTACCCCATTTTTAAATGCAAATTAATGCTATCAATTATGACGCAGAAGGTTTTAATTGCTTTGCTGGGTAGATATACTATTTGGTTTGACGTTTGGTATTGTTTTGCTTCTTAGTCAATGTCACTTCAATTACCTTCGTAATAATAATAATGATAATAATGATAATTATAATACGGTGGTTATTAAAATGCTGCTCAAATCTGCTTTACGCTCTGATGATTGTCACGTGATAGCATAGAAGAATGGTTGGTGTCGGATATTTAATGACAGGAAATATTTATTTTTTGATTTTTCTGTTAATTGTATGCTTGCTTTATAATTAAGCGTGTTTCAATAATTAATGGAGTTATGAATAATTTTCAACGAATTAATACATTATAAATTTCAAATTTAGTGGCAACTTTTAAGCTTAACTTTAGTTATTATAGAGGCTTTTAAGTAGTTGCATATTTTTAGTAAATGACAGAAAAACTTTCCAGTCAACGAAAAGTATCTTGCTTCGAATTCATTTATTAACTCTTTCCGGGGAAAGAGTCTCTTTTGCAGCGCCAAAATTATTTATTAATTTCAAATCTTTTTAAAATTGCTTAGTCCTGAAAACGGGTTGAAAATCAACTCGAAATATCGACGAAAATAAAAAAAAAAGGGACAAAACAGCTCTTTTAATTTTACGGCCATAGTCCATCTAGAACAGCTTTATATAAATTTTTTTATTTATAATTAAAGGCATACCTAAATATGTGAGAAAAATGTCTCTTTAAGTTCCTTTATTTTGGCTTAAATTTCGCCATTTTTCTCAGCCCCATTTGTAAAATACCAATACGTCGCACAGTGAGTTGAAATCCTAAAAAATGAAGATTTATTCACTTAAAAGCCGGAGTTAATTTTTGACTTTTGTTTTAGTTAGAGCGAGTACAAATAAAAAAAAAATGCTGTTTGTCCGTCTGTCGACATGATTTAAGTCTTAATTTTGAAGCCATTGTCATGAAATTCGATATATGTACAAGCTTGTATCTAAAATATTTAGATAAATTTCAAAAACAAGCAAAATCGGATGAAAATCACGCCTACCTATTTTAAACGTCAAACCTCTCAAAAATTTAGAAAAATTAAAGAAGTGCCCTGAAATTTTAGACGTTAGTTTTTCTCTTTAATGTACACTCAGAAAAAAGTGTCTCGGAATGATGATAAAAAAGGCATTTAGAGAAAAATGGTATAGACTTTGCTCCAGAGAATGCTATTCTCTAATTGCGATACTTAAAATTCTCTAAAACTGATAAAAAGGTTTCATGAAATAGAAAAATATATCGTTTTTAGAGAAAAATACTTTTTTTTTTGAGAAAATATTTGTTTTTATTGAAGAAAATACTTCTCATAGTGAATTTTTTATCAAAATATAAGAAAAGTTTTTCATTTCAATAAAATTTCTCTATAAATGAGAAATTTTTTGTGCGAGAAAATACTTATCATTATTAGAGACATTGAAATATTTCCATTTCCTAGAAGTAAAGAAATATTTCTTCGAAAATGTGAAAATTTATTCTAAGTGAAGAAAATTTTATTTGAAAAAGAGAAAATTGCTATTTATCAAAAATAGAGAAATTTTTTACCGGAGCAAGGTATGTGTTTTTTTCTCAGTGTAGATGCGAACTATGAAATTCGGCAAAATTACATGAAAACCACGCCTACTTCTCGTACAAAATTACGTCATCTCAATAGTAAAGGATTCATAAAATCCTCAAACATTAATTCATTGCATAAGTAATACAAATTATTTTAATAATTAAAATGTATTCTGAATTTAAAAATCTGAGAAATTGGATAAAAACCGCGCTTTTCATTCATACAAATTGACGTCATCAATAAAAAAAGTAAAAAGTTCAAAAATAAAAAGTTCAAAACTTCAGTCGTGTTGAAAATCATTCCTTATTACTTTAAAATAAAAAAAAAATCATCAACATTTTTCATACAAGTAGCAGAAAATTTATTTGTAATATTATTATGTAGAAAAAATTTATGAATTTGTTAATATTCCTCCTGATGCCCAAACTCGTACTCCTCATACTCATATTTCTCTCCGTCGACCTCGTTATTTTCATCATCGTCATCTTAATCACTTGCCTTCAATCAAATGATCATAAATCATAAACCTTTTGATAACACGATTTAAGTAATAAAAATGATTCGCGGAAAAACGCAGAAATTTTTATTGCTGAATATGGAAGCTTAGGTAGTTAAGTTTAATATAAATATTTCATTTCTACTTAAAATTATGGTATTCCTATTTAAAACTCCACATATATTTAGATAATAGTGAAAATAAATAGCAAATTTTGATATATTTTACAAAGTTTGTTTCAATATTTCTACACAATTATTTTTATCCATAAATTTTTTAAATCCGGCTTAAATGCCTGAAGTTGAAGATTCCATTATAAGTATATCACTTTAGACTTAAAAAAAAAAATAATATTAAGTTTTAAACTATGCCAAATTTCAATTTGTTGAACTGTGCGTAATTTATTGAAAAAACAAAAAATTTCTCTTTATTTAGGCTATGCAGCAGAAAAAGTAAACAATATTTAAATTTATTGAAATTTTCTGTAGTGATGTAGAACTTCGTGCTCTTTAATCGAGTAGTAAAATTTAAAAATTAACAAACTTTAATTTTTTTTTTTAATATTCGGAGTCACCATTTCTGCACTGTCGTATGGTATTTAGAGAAAAAGTGACTCGACTCTCGAATTTTAAAATTTTTCCATTGAAATGTTTTAAAAACAAGTTTAATTATTATATAAATTATAATTTATATAAATTTTATATATAAATTATATATAAAAAATTACTTTCGGAACCCACGGCCGATTTGTGGGTAAAATAGTTGGTGACTCCAGACAGTAAATTTTAAGCCTCTGCTGAAAAAAAAACGCAAAAGCAACGCAAGAAAAACAAAGAAAGCAACAGGTTCTGCATAAACAGCTGATGATTGATTTCCTTAAATAAACACATGCATTTTTCTTCTTATATTTTACGATTTTGTGACTTTAATATCAAAGTGACAAAATGCAAAATTAGATATTCATTCAGCGCAGAATATATCTGATATTTTAGTATATATATTATCTTTGAACGATGATTATTAAAGGCTGTAGGTATACCCTAAAATATTCGTCAAAAAAGTTTCATGACCTTGAAAAATTTTGTTAAAATGACCCCATACAAAATGCGCTGTAAGATATAATTCTACGTTAAAATTACGCTTTTTGGGCGCAACAAGGATTTTTTTTGGGGTTTTATCAAATATATGAAAACAATTCTATAGTTACACAATTGGTTCCTTGTTAATATTTCAGGCTATTTATTTGTTCAAACTTTTTTTTTTTAAAGGCTTCACACAGCATTAGTTTCAACATTGTTCAAACAAAGCAAATGTTAACTTATTTTTTTTTTTTTTTTTGTATAATCAAGGGTGAGTTTTTTGGTATTTTTTTCCGGGCACAACTTTTGAGACTTCACGCATTATTACGAGGGTCATTCGGAAAGTTCTTATCCTAACAATAAAAAACAATTATTAGGCCCGTTAACTGACCTCCGAAGCTTAAATTCCTTAACCTCAGATTTCGTAAACAGAGTTTAAATTTTAATCTCAGTTAAAATTATTTTCGTAACTTATCTCATTTTTATCGGTAGTTTACTTAAACTCTGTTTATAAATTTGAACTGAGATTAAAAAACATATTTTAGCGGCACTGTAGTAAAAATTATACAACTTTGACGTAGAATATCAAAATATTTCAAAAATTTTTGATAAAATATTAGGGGTATTCACGATTCAGTGCACTTGCCAGTGTAGTTGAGGACTTGAGGACTTGTGCAGTTGTGCAATTAGGTTTTCGTGAGCACACCAAATTTTTTATTGAGATTATTATTATAATTTTTATTGAGATTATTATTATAATTTGAATGAGATTATTATTTATCAAGTAATTGAAACTTAAACTCTTAACTGTTGCATCATTATTTCAAACCTGTCAAATTTTTCAATGTACACAACTACACAACTGCTTAAGTCCTCAAGTTTAAGGCAATAGTAGAAATGTAGTTGTGTAGATTTTTGACGTACGTATATTTTGTTTTTGTTAAGTGCACAAGTCCTCAAGTCCTCAGCTACACTGGCAACTGCACTGAATCGTGAATACCCCTAATGTTTGTTTCATTGGAATAATTTTTTTTTTAAACTTAAAATATGTTTTTTTTTTTTTGTTTATTGTTTTGAATTTTTTGAAGCATGATTTTTTTAGTTTGTTTTTTTTTTTGCTTATTATTGAGAATATTTCCAATTTTCTCAGAGAATTTTTGACAAAATCTAAGTTTATATTTTTTAAACCTAGAATTTCTGTGTTTAAATTTAAACTTGCCTCACCAAGTTAAACTTAGATTTTTTGAGATGAGGTATCGGCGTTAAAATTTAAACTGAGGTTAAGGAATTTTAAACTTTGTTTAAGCTAAACTTTGTTTAAACTTGAGATCAGTAAACGGGCCTTAGAATTTTAAAATTATTTTTATTTTTCAATATAATCTCCTGAAACTTCAACACACTTAGTCCAACGCTTTTCTAGCAATTCTATCCCCTGATTAAAATAATTTTCCTGAAGCCCTGCAAAGTAATCGTTTACAGCTGAAATTGTATCTTCATGGGAAGTAAACGCTTGCCAGCAAGAAATGTTTTTAGACTTGGGAACAGGTAAAAATCAGAGGGAGCTAAATCAGGTGAATAAGGTGGATGGTCAAGCCTATCGTACTTTAATTCGTTGAATTTTGCCATTGTTTTAACACTCTTGTGTGCTGGTGCGTTGTCTTGATCAAAAATTACTTTTTGCTTTGCAAACCAGGTCGTTATCCTCGAATTTTCACATCCAATTGTTACAGGTTACAATAATATTCTGATGAAATTGTCTTGCCTTTTTGAAGATAGTCAACCCAAAAAAAAATCCTTTATAATACCAGAAAACCGTAGCCATAACTTTTCCAGCCGATCAAATTGATTTTGCCTTCTTTTGTACATTTCCACCAGCTTCATTCCACTGTTTTGATTGCTCTTTCATCTCTGGTGTATAATGATGAATCCATGTTTCATCAACAGTTATGAAACGAAGCTTTACATCCATTTTATTTCGCAAAAATCTATCCAAACAGTCTTGAGCAATTTTGATGCGAATACGTTTTTGATCAACCGTAAGCAAATGTGGCACCCATCTTGCAGATAATTTTTTCATTTTTAATTCTACATGCAAAATCAAATGAACTCAATCATTTGCAATGCCTATGGCATCACCTTTCCCTTGTTGATCGTCTAGTACCATATGATGTACTTTTGCTATCATTTCTGCTGATGTTGCAGTTTTTGGACGTCCACTTCGAGGTTCATCTTCAATGCTTGAACGACCACGTTTAAATTCTGCTATCCAGTTTCTTACCGTTGCAAATGAAGGAACATTCTCACCTAATATATTCACCATATCATTATGAATTTCTTGCCCCGATAAATATTTTTTATGTAAATTTTTAATTTCACAACGAATTTAAAATTTGTCTATTGTAACACAAATCACTGAAGAACCCTTTTTGAACAGCTGTTCTTATACGAAAGAGTTGCCAGATCCAAATGAAATTTTACATGTGTTTAAACGATGGATGAAAATTTCCAACAGATTTAACTTTTTGCTGTTTATGCTGTCATATCTGTGTCAGAACTTTCCGAACGACCCTCGTTGTTTCATTTGACAACTAAGAGAAAGCTCTCTTTGTTGTTGTTTGAACCGTGCGTTGATGACCAATGCAAGAGAAAGCTCTCTTTGTTGTTGTTTGAACGGTGCGTTGATGACCATTGCACTAAACATATGTTTTCCAGCGCTTCAAAGCTGAAACAAACTGAACAATTGACGAGACGACAGTGAAAGGTTTACATGAGGCAAGCTTTTGACGATATCGTTTGAACAATTAACGTTTTATAAGTTACATGATGAGAGCCCTGGTTAGAAAACTTAGTGCCAGACATTTTATTTCTATTCTTATTAAAAAAAAAAAAAAACGGAATCATTTGAAATAATAAAAAAACGAAGCAAATCTTGTCAAACACCAACAGCACAAATATTTTGGTTTGTTTAAATAAATTCACATATTTCATGGATTTATAGAATAAATATTATTTTTAACCAATTATCTTTAAAACAGCCGTATAGCTGCTCCTTGTTAAATTTTAAAACTTGTTCTCAGAAATTTCTTGCTTTGTGTGACACTCTTTTGTATTGCACAGACTGACTGTTTGTCTTCTCTTCATTATTGTTATCTGCCGAAAGGTAAACTTAATTTCCAAAGTTAATATTTTCCTAAAAAGACAACGAACGACATTTTATGTTCAACCATTGCGAGATACAATTTGTTGCTCTTTAATCCTGAAGAGTATTCGAGTAAATGTGCTGAAAGGAATGAGTTTCAGGCCAACTAATTGTTTGCATTGTTGTGTCGCAGGTGTATCTCGTTAAATATGATGTTATATCTACTGTTGTTGTTGTTGTTGTTATTTGTTATTATGTTGTTGTTATGGGGTTGTTATTGTGTTGTTTTGCTATTAAGCAACAATAATATTTTATCTTCATGGTTGCCAACAACACAGTTGAATAATCGCTGTGTTGGTAATAAATGCTTGTGACATGGCAAGAGCAGAAAAGCTGGGAAGTTTATTTTAATACTCAGCGATGGAATGTGTGTGTGTATGTAAGTAGGTGACTTCAGTTCAAACATGTTATATAGGTCTCACATAAACGACCTTGAACACTTATTCTAAATTGACATTTGACACATTTTGTTGCCTTAATTTTCTCGCTGCGATTAAAAATAAATGTTGTAACACATTACTTTTGCACAATATTTAGTATATGAGCTGCTATTTTTGGTATTATGAAAGATATTGCTGAATTTTAGAAGATATATTTTGTTACAAGTCCTTTTCATTACATAAAAAAAAAACAAAAAAACAAATTGGCCATTTCAGCCCTTGAAAGGACTTTGACCGAGCTTCTTATGATGAATTGTGTTGTGTTTGTTATTAAATGTTTGCACACAATTGACCGAGAACTGGACCTACATGTTTTATGCCGACTCCGAACGGCTAAAGTTCATGTTCTCAAGAAGCTTTACATGGCATTTTTTACTCTCTGAGGTTTGCCGTTGTCTGCAGAGAAGTGGTTACCGATCAGAAAAATTTTTTATTGAAGAAAAATTTTCGCCGCGGCTGGCGATCGAACCCGGGCTCCGAACATGCTTAGCCACACACTTAACCTGCATGCCATGGTCACCATGGCACTTTTCATTACATACTATTCATTATATTATATGCAATGATTAATTATTTTTTAATATTAGCCTGTTGAAGTGCAATTTTAAATATTAAAATAGTTATAGTTACAAAAATTATGTTAACTTTTTCAAATTCTTTCTCATTTCAACATTTTCGCATTTATCTACCATTCCAGGCCTTGACCTATTGCGATTTGAAATGCGTGCACATGGGTGGTCTTGTTGAGGTGCTGCGTCTTTATCCCGAATACCAACAACAATTTGCCAACGACATTCAACACGATCTGACATTCAACTTACGCGAGGGTTATGAGAGTCAAGATTCAGATATTGGTCCTTCATTTCCGCTGCCTAGCATCAGTGAAGATGACGAAAATCAACCCGATGCCGATGATGCCAATGAAGATGGTGAAGGTGGTGGAGCAGCAACAGCAACAACAGCATCGCCACATCACAGCATAGCTACGCCTTCGCCACTGCATGCGCGTTCCCCGCTGCTGGGCATCAGCAGTCCACGCCTTCTCAAGCTACATCCACGCGGACGCTCTCTTATAACAATACGTGATCGTGTGGAGCGGCAGCGCTCAATAAACATAGCCTCCAGCATGGATGCTGGTTCAATAGAGGATGACATCAATTTGGTGGGTGATGATGATGCCGCTCTGGTGGCGAACACGACGCACAAGAAACGCTCAATGGAGCGTCTAGACTCGCAAGTCTCTACATTGCATCAGGATGTGGCACAGCTTAGTGTGGAGGTACGCAATGCCATACAAGCGCTGCAAGGAATGAACTACTCCAGAATGGCGTCGCAGGTCGACCTCAAGTTCTCACCGGCACGTTCTATTCCAAACATATCGGGTGCAGCTGTTATGGGTGCCAACTTTGTGGCCATCAACAACGAGGATGCTGCTTTACATCGCTGCTCATCGCATCCACCTGAAATCTGGGGACGCGAGATGCAGCTACCAGTTGCTGGCATTCCAGCAGCATCCAATAGCCATCACTCCTCCAAAGCCAGCACGCCCATCACAGCTGATGTGGGGCGTGTCTCACGCGCCTGCCAGACGGATTTCTATAAAATAGACTTTCCCACCTTCGAACGCTTTGTTTTGGCAAATCCACGCTTGGTTCTAGGCGTGCTTGGTATTGAACCGACGATTAAGACTGAGATGGAGCTGCTGCAGCAACAACAATTTCTGCAAGTCTCGCCGCTGAACACCATTGAAGAGGTTGTCTCGCCTGCTGAAGGCTATGTGAGTGGCGGTTCACGAGAGCAGCTCTATAGCGACATTGATAGCGGAGTGCAGAAAACATTTCCGCCACTAGATGATGAGAACTCTAATGATTTTCGCTGGACATTGAAACATTCAAGCAGCAACATTAGCTGCTGTCGTTCCACCGATCCGCTATTAGAGGTAGAAGAGCCGCCGCCGACATTGCAATCACCAACGCAGCAGCAGTTAAGAACATCACCGCCTGCCACCACGCCACGCTATGAGAATATTTTGACAATAAGCCGGGAGCAGCAGCAGCCCAGCAATACGCAGTTGCGTCGTAACTCAAGCCAAAACAGCAACTCCAGCATTTCCAGCAACGGCTCGTATCACTCGAGCTCACCAGTGCCGAATGTCAGCACGACGCTTGGCAATGGAAACATTGTCAACAATGCTGGCAACAGTAGCATATCACAAACAAGCACTACAACAGTGGCCAGTGGTCACAATGGGCCACTCTTGCGTCGTCCCCTGTGGACGTCCCAGGCACGCAGCGACTACAAGCGGCTGTCCGATGCGGCGGAGCACTTAACGCCGTCCTACAACAGGCCCACGTTAAGTTACAGCTATTCGGTTGATGCCAACACAGCAACAGATGAACGTCTGGATTTGCTGCCAAAACGACGCTATTCACGCTCCAACTCAATTCAAGATGCAGTCGCACCCAGTCAGCCAGCTTTGTCTTCCCCGCCCATGGGTGTGGTGCAAAAACGCAATAGCCTTAATACGAATCGTTCGTTGCTGGGTGCTAATCTGAGTGGCTCTGAAGTACCAAATCATCGCTTCTCCGCTGGTGATGCGGACAAACTTGAGAAGGGTCTCAAGGGTCTGCCTTCAACACATTCGCTTCGTGATGCTGCTGCAAAGTGAGGCGCGGTAGGCGGAGGAAGCTGCAGTATAAAGCTAAACCATTGGTTGTGGGGCTGACTTAAGTACTGGCCTGGTTCCGTCTTCATTTCATATAAGACTGTGTAGGTGTGTAACCTAAACGCACACACACACACACACACACACACAAAACGTGCTCAATCAAATAGAAACAAACAAGAAAATATAAACAAACACATAACAAAACCCAAGCCAAAAAATAAATGTAACAATATTATAAAAAAAAACCAATCCTGCTGATTGTCCATTTCCTTGTCATCATACTGCTCCTTTTACACACTTGTTGTTGCTTTTTAGCAGAGTTTTGTAAATATTTTGTGAATTTCTTGTGATTTATTTGTTGTATTAAATATTGTAACTATTGTAGTGACCTTAAATAAGCTTAACAGAAAAAGAAAAAAAAAAAAAAAAAAAAAAACAAAGAAAATGTAAAACAAACAGTTGCCGTTTGCAATATTATCAAGCGAATTCATCTATGATTTAATTTTGTTTTAGCAACCGCTATTTTTATGCTTTGAGTTAAGTTTATCGATCATAAAATCTATATATTTTTTCAGCATTATCCAAATAGCCAGAGTGTTAAACTTCATGACTAAATGTCAAAAAAATGGTAGAGTTTGCTTATTTAATAGCGAAACAAATGCTTTGGTATGAACTAAGAGTTCAGAGAATAAAAGTGTTTTTCTTTTCAAGAAATTAAAAAAACTTTAAAAAAATAAATGACATTCAAATCTAGGCAAGAACCAAGTAATGGCTTTATTTGAAGAATTATTTTCTAAGTGATTTGAATAAATTATTCTGAAATATGGAAAAATCAGAGAGATAACCGTCAGTGTAAACAATTTTTAAATTTACATTCTTATTTTAAATTTTGAAGTACAGTTATATATTTTGGTGTGAAATTTCATTCTAAAAAAACTCAAAATATTGATGACCGCAAAATAAAAATGTTTCCTGTTCTTCTTTAAAATTATTAATTGCGATTAAAAACTTAAAAATTTGAACTCCCAAACAATGCAAAATGACATGCACATTGATATGCGTTGATGTTTCTAATGCTTGGAGTGAAAACTCGTAGACTGTTCCAAAAGATCTGAGATTCTGTTGGGGTTCACCTGTTGGTGAACTGTTAACTTGGCAAATTTTACATAATAATTATCTGTGTCTCCTCTGCCAAGGCGGTTTTCATCTTCAGTAGCAACTCGCACAGGTTTATTCTATTTTTTATTCTTATTTCTGGGGAATCAAGTATCTTCAACTCTGATTACGTTACTGCCAAGCCCTCTTTTGATGTAAGCGATTTTATATTTATACATTAAAAAAATCTCTAAAGGTTTCTCAACGGTTTTTTAAGGTTTTGGGTTCGCTGAATCCAAAACTGAACTCAGAATTTTCGGGTCACCCTAGGTTTTGGAGCTACAGGGGAGGCAGAATCCTAACCCCCTACTGTATATAAAATCAATTTAACCGACCCCCATACTTTTTCAAGAGGAACATTTTTTGAAATGAAACAGGCAGCTCTTTGTATTTCGTGATGAGATGCGCAGATCAGTGGAAATTTTTTATGCTGTCTTTGCGCTATCTTGTATTCTATCTTTCTTGTATTTTCTTAATTGTTCTGTTATGAAAAGTTATGTAAAGAGAAATTGTAAATAAAGTTACCGTTAATTTTCTGTTGTTGTTTTGCTTGGTCATTACAAAATTATGCACTTTTTGATACGCCATTAGAATAGGTTCACAATAAAACTCTACAGTTTTTGTCACAGTTCCATTAAAATCGGTACTTATAAAAATTTATAAAAATGGTTAGAGTATATTTTGAAAAAATGAGACGCGGAAAAGCTTTAAATACGAAGATAACATTTAAAATTGTTTTAAATACGAAGAAAGCAGTTAAAAATGAAGTGCAGAAGAAACAAAGTACTCATAAAATCGCTAGCAAGAAGATCGGAAGAAATCAAAACGTAGTATGCAATTTTTAAGACATAAAACCGACTTTGAAAAAAACATGAAAAGGTGTACTTATTTCTGCATATCAGAGAGCAATTTTTGGATACTCCTCCAACTCTTGACTGTCAGTGACAAAAATCAGTCATTAAGCTGCGGAAAACACCAATCTTTCAAACGTGCGACGGGTAATTAATAGTGCTCTACAACTTACAATACATAAGATTAAGAAAAAACCATAACTTAGCCCTGAACGGCAGGAAAGTTTGACTTTTTGTAAGAATCACATCATTTAGAAGATAGAATGGCAGTAGGTAGTTTTCTCAGACGAAAATAAATTCAATTTGGATGGATCAGCTGATTATAACTATTACTTTCACAGATTGCGAAAAAATAAACGATTTTTATCATAGCCATAAAAGTTTGGAGGGTTATATCCCCCCATATCATATTTTGAAACTGTTGAGCTGAAATTTCCAGCTTGTAAAATGTCGAGAAATTTATATAAAGCGATACTGACATACAATTTTCCAAAGTTTCAATATATGTTTGGACCCTTGCAAAGGATTTACCAACATAATAACGTTCCTATTTATACGGCACGTACCGTTACAAGCTGGATCAGTGAACAAAATATTCAACTAATATCATGCACTCCATACTCAACGGGAATAGAGTAAAAAAGTTTTGGGTTGGTTATTTCAGAATATATGGTGACCGTGGCATGCAGGTTAAGTGTGTGGCCTAGCATGCTCGGAGCCCGGGTTCGATCCCCAGCCGCGGCGAAAAGTTTTTTCAATAATAAATTTTTCTGATCGGTCACCACCTCTCTGCAGACAGTGGCAAACCTCAGAGAGTAAATAATGCCATGTAAAGCTTCTTAAGAACATGAACTTTAGCCGTTCGGAGTCACCATAAAACATGTAGGTCCAGTTCTCGGTCAATTGTATGCAAAATATTTAATAACAAATACAACACAATTGATCATAAGAAGCTCGGTCAAAGTCCTTTCAAGTGCTGAAATGACCAATTCGTTTTTTTTTTTTTATTTCAGAATATGTACAAATAAGGTAGACAGTAGGAAGACCAAGCGTCATTCATTTCTTCCATTAAATTGGCTTGGAGTGAAATTTCCTTGAACTGCATGGATTAACTTTATGCTTCAATTTTCAATGAAATTTCATGAAAAATCAAATTCCCCGCATATTTCAGATAAAATATTAAATTCTCCGTAAAAAAATCATTAAAACTTTGATGAATTATAAAATTCCCCGAAAATATGAGCCCATTCCCCGATCAACTTGAAATTCCACGCAAATCGGGGAATTCCCCACCAGTTGGCATCCCTGTTTAGCATTGAAGATAATTTTTATTAGTCGTATTTCCATAAAAAAAGCCCACTAACAGCCTATGGCATAATTTAATCATTCCTGATAGTCACTTTCGTTTAATTTGTGAGCTACATTTAAAAGGGCTGAGAGTTGAATTTAATTATAATTATTTCGTGAAATGTAGATCTGTAGAGCCATAAAGTCGATAATCTCGTTGTTGTAACATGTGAGAATTTTGCATAATTGAATAACCTACAAGTCGTATGTTTTCTTTTGTCGATACAGATCAAAACTAGGCCTAGTTGACTTAATTAAGAATCTACGAACAGCTCAAGAAAAAAAAAATTTTTTTGGAAATATTTAATCGCAAGGATTTTTAATAAAATTCCTATAAAAGCAGTGCAAAAGAAAACATTTTCAAATTTGTTCTATAAATTAAGATATTTCTAAAAATTTACTAATTTTACATGTAATTTAAAATTTATATAATTTATCAAAAAACTTCTTATAAGAAAATTTATGTTTAAAGTATTCACCGTTTATTCATACCAAAGCATTTGTGCACTTTATAACCACAATTGTGTTTTTTTTTTGTTTTAAATATCCTACACCTTAAAATTTCTACATTTAACCCAACCACGACCCTCAAATAAGGAACAGTTGTGATTGAATATTGAAAAAAAATAAAACAACACAAATACATGCAATTAAACTATATTTTAATACTATGAAAACATTAAGCTGATTAATTATTATATTTAAATGTAAATTTAAAAATTACAACAACAATTGAATGTTTAAAAATTGTTAAGACTTGTAAAACCAAAAAAAAAAACCAACTTATTTTCATTGTAAAAAAAAAAAACTTAAAAAACTAAGATGAAAAACCAGCAGCTTAAATAACTATGTCAATGTAAACTAAATATAATAAGATATAAGAAATTAAATGCAATGTTAAATGAGACAAAATGAGAAGAAAGCAAAATAAATAAAAAAATAAAACGAATGAAAACAAAAAAAAAAAAAACACAAAACAAGTTAATATGAAAGAAGTTTGTTTTTTATTTCAATGAATTGGAACTTAATTGCAGATACTTTTATTTAATACAGACCAAAAAATTTTATATAATAAAAAAACAGCATGCTTTGAGGCCAAAACAGCCTAAAATTATGGTACAACAACTTAGAAACCTTAACAGCTGTGGTTGGCAAAAACTTACTTTACTACTTTACAAAAAAAAAAAAATAGGAAAAAAAAAAATGAAAAATATATCAAGCGTTGTTAATAGAAAAAGTTTTTATGTTCATTTTATCTTTTGCCCGGCTTACAACGCACAACTGTCCAAAATAATTGCTCAATTTTTGGCCCAAAGCATTGACAAAATTCTTTAACTTTTAATACAGACAAACAATTTATTATGACTGCACACAAAAAAAAAACAAAACTACAGCATTATATAAAAGCACAAACATTCGCATATCCTGCCAATTGTTTTGTACATTATTCATTGCTGCTCGACTGTTGTAAACAGTCGGCTTGCAGAGACAAAAAGTTAAGACAGCATATTGAGATGGCTGAGATATTTAAAGTAGTGCTTATAATTGAAATCATGTCTTGGCATTTCCGCGAATGCAGCTACCATTCAAAGTTATGTCGAAGTTGTGTCTCGAAGAGCACATAATTACAGTAGTTGTGGAAGCGGAAATAATTCGTCGTCTGCTTAACACAAATAAGTCAGGAGATGAGATTCGTTGGCACTCGTTGAAGTTGTTTGCATGTGAAAAGAAACATTTTTATTGAATTTTAGCTGAGAATAAATTCTAGTTAAAGTTGTTAAATCGGCTAACGAGCAAGAAGAGTTAACGATGTTTCTATTTAGAAAAAAATCACTTGCACTAAAATTGTTTTGTAAGAAGAACATTGAAGGCTGCTGAAGTTTTAACTCTTTTTAAGTTCTGATAGCCTTAACGAACTTTAATTTTTTATTTTATAAATTTAAAAAATTTATAAATTGTTCTCTCCACTTGACCTGTGTAGTTTAATAAAGCAAAAAAGAACAAGGATATAAATTATAAATAGCGAGGCGGCTCTAAATCGACTTTTCAGGCTTAAATAAATATGTTTTCCTGATATTTAATTCTAAAGAAAATATCGAAAATAAAAGAATACAACCGCTTCTTTTGCGTAAAATATATCATTAGAATTTGTACATCCTTTTATAGCGTCAGTAAATCGACTACAGTATTCTATGTAGGCAAACTTTTTTGAAATGAAACTTCTTTAGCGGCGTATACAACATACGGCGAACAAAACGGGGAGTAAAACAGATGAAACACTTTATTGAAACGAAGCGAATTCATTCCTAAGTTATTAAATAACTCACCATAAACCATGGTGAAATAGTTTGAGTCCAAACTAACGAAACTAACCAAACAGACCTTACGAAGAAAAAGACTAATGAGCTAATCAACAAAGTTTGAACTCATAATTTTTTGAAGGGAAACTGCTTTATGGCAAATTAAAACAAGGAGTAAAACTACACTAATAGGTTTAAACCTCGGCTTTTTGTGCTTCTTTACCGTATATTTATTTTAATGTTTTAAGATTTTTTACCAAGATTATAAGATTATAATATAATGTAATATATATATTATAATTTATAATAATTATTATAAATAAAAAAAGAAACAGTTTCGATAGTATCGTAAATGTAGACGTAGAATTCCGTTTAAGTTGTAACCTCTTCTACTTTGTCTCTTTGGTTCGATTGTTTTGTTCATTTTGCACGTATTTTTATTGATCTTCCAAAAATTAACAAATAAATGAATAACACTCAATTATGGACTACTTATCGATGCCAAAACAAAGAAAAAGTTAAAACGTAAGTATGATTAAATGAGCAAGCAAAAATAAACAAGCAAAATTTAAAATTTTTTCGATCATTTTGTTAAGTTTGATAGGTTGAGTTCATTGACTTAGTTGAAAAGAAGGCGAAGCAAATGCACTTTCCATCGGTGCCACTTTCGTCTCTGCCCGATATATAGTTTGCGAGCTACAGTCAGTTTAACTACTAATTTTAAATTAAAATTAAGAGACCGATTTTTAAAAAATCGTATGGTGACTATATTTTACGCTGAGCACATGTCCTTTCCTCTCGTCTCTTTCTGATATTTAGCTACACTTTCATCTCTGTTCGATGTATAGTTTTCGAACTACATTCGCTAGTGCTAGTGGGATGTGGATTCCAAATTAATTTGCATTAAAAACAAAAATTAAAATTTTACGCCATCTATTGGGTAAAAGCATAAAACGAAATATGATCCAACTCGTTTTTTTCATAAGAGTTAAATCTAACCGGATCACAGACCCATTTCGTTAAATTTGACAGTTTGAGTTCATTGACTGAGTTGAAAAGAGGTTCATGACCAGAGAACTGCAATTATTCTTGTTTTTGAGTCATTGGTTGACTAACACAAAAAAGAGTATAAGTGGATTTAAGTCAAAGAAAAACTTCCACTCATATCCACTCATACTCGTTCGTGTGTCGTACACATAGCGAATGAATGAACAAGAATAATTTTTATGTTGATATGAACCGATGCAGTGCTCAGTTCTCTCATTGAGTGAATGGATTTATTGTGCTATGCCATAATGACTCACAACACTAATAAACACCACGAGTGCTGTGGAATGACTTAAGTACTTTTAGTTCAGCTTTCTTATCATTTCATTGAAATTTAATTGTAAATGTCCAGCAACACGTGCTAAACGAAACAAAAACTGTTTTGCCAGAGGCATAACAAAAAATAATACTCAACTCTTTCATTTTCTTTCACAAAATGTAAACAAAACATCAAAAATCATCAGCAGGGCATAACACTAAATAATACTCAACTCACTCATAGTTCTTATATTGCTCTCTCATGAATAAGTGAGTCACATCAGATTATTGACCAACATCCAATAAAGTCTTAATTGCAGACACACATGCATGTTAGAGAACTTTGAGTATTTTTTGGTTTTAGTGGGAATGATTCAAAGTATTTTGTTGAGTTGGAATAAGTACACATTTGCACCAATAGTTACGGCTCATGACTTAAGTGTACTAATTTTTTTGATACTCATTGCAGGTCTCTGTTCATGACCTCTGGTTTCAAAATAGTATACTAGAACAGTAGTGCATACATAAACCCAATGCGAACGAACGCTTACAATGCTGCCAAAACGAACCAATCAGTTCGTGCAAAACAAAAGCAATACAAGCATAAACAACGAAAGAAAAACAAAGAAAGCAACAGGCACATTATAAGCAGCTGATGATTGATTTTCTTATATGCAAACATGCATTTTTCTTCTTATATTTTACTATTTTGTGACTTTAATATAATAGTGACAAAATTCAAAATTAGATATTCATTCAGGGCAGGATATATCTGATATTTTAGTATATATAATATCTTTGAACGATAAGTATTAAAGGCTGCAGGTATACCCTAAAGTATTAGCCAAAACGTTGCCTAATGACCAAGAAAAAATCTGTTAAAACGACCCCATACAAACCGCGCTGTAAGACGTACATAATTCTACGTCAAAATTGGGTTTTGGCCTATTTTAAGTAAATTTGTCCAAAATATTATCTGGTCTTTCGCTAAAAATTAATTTTATCCCTACAAGCCATCTATCTATCTGCCTCACCTACACTCAGAAAAAAATACTTATCTCTCTGCGAGAAAAAATATCTCTATTTTCGTTAATAGCAATTTTCTCTTTTTCAAATAAAATTTTCTTCAATTAGGATAAATTTTCACATTTTCGAAGAAATATTTCTTCACTTGTGGGAAAAGAAAATATTTCAATCATTCTACAGTGGGGAGCACAAATGAGTACATGTTTATACTTTGTGCAGTTGTTAATAAATAAGAAAAGAAATAACAAAGCAAACAAAAAAATTTGCTTGGCTTTTTATATTATGGTTAATCGTCAACAAAACGGTTAATAATACAAAACGAAAAATAATAAATCCTAAGAAAAAAAACAAATAAAACGAAAACAACTGGCATGCACTCAATTTTGCAAAACATCAAAGTTTACCGTTAGATTGGAAAGTGTTTTCATTGTTCTATGATTTGCTTTTACAATTTTAGTTCGAGATTGCGTTTTATTGTCGATGGTAACAAAAAGTGGCTCTTCGTCGCGAATGATAGCTAAACAGCTTAAATTAAGCAAGTCAGCGATAATTAGAGTCCAAAAGTGGCTTAATATTATTCCTAAATCACAAATAAGAGGAAGTAAAAATATTTTATGCTCGTCTCATGGTAATATAGATGAGAAGAAATAGGTGTTTAACACAGTGTTGTCAGAGAGCCGAACTGAAATTTGCCACTATTTGGGGACCACATCATTATATAATTGATGATATGGATTGTGGCTGTAAATAGATTAATGCTGAGAAAGTGCAAAAAAGGAGCTGTAGTAGCTGAACTCTATTGTTATTGCATGCAATTCTATTATATTCCGAGAATTTTTTTGTTTTCAAACTCCGAGATAGCAGTATCTTGTATAGGCAAGACTTCTGCTAGGTAAACGCTGTAATGATCAACCAGTCTGAAAGAAGTTTTAATCCTCAGATTTATTTGATTGAAACACTTTACTTTTTAACATCACATCACTTTTTAACAAATACATTTTCTGTGCATACTTTCAGGCTGAACATTTTTGACTTTTTAACATCACATCACTTTTTAACAAAAAAATTTTCTGTGCTAAGCTAATAAGTTTGAAATGCACTGTAATACCTAGAAATTATTACAGTTTGAGCTATATAAGTTGCTAAGCATGACGCTTGTCCTTATGTGTTGAGATATTTGCATGAGAGATATCATTTTTTTAAAATTTTACCGTAATATTTTAAATAATTTTTAGCCAAAATATTGCAGATGCCTGCATATTTTGGCTAATCTTAAAAAATATTTTGGTACAATTTTGAAAATATAATTTTTTTCATGCAATATTTCTTGTAGAACGTTCTTGAAACAAGATATGATCAATAATTGTTATCGGTGTTGTTATCGGTGCATTGCTTGTCTTTAAATGATTTTGAATTTTTTTGTTCTAACCATTTTTGCATATTTGATTCTGTCAAAGAGAGATTCTAGATAATGTACAAAAAAATTATTTTTTGCTTTTGTAGTCATTTCGAAGGTGGAGACTGTGGCCTTGCGTGCTTAGAGTACAGCGTGCGCCGCAATGGAACGTGGCACCCCGAGTTCAATACCCACATCTGGCAGAAATTTTTCCATTACAATACATTTTTCTAATCAGACGTCACCTCTCTGTGCAAACACAATTGATGATGGGAAGCTCAATCGAAGTCAAAGACTGAAATAATCAATTTGTTTCAGCCTTACCAATAACGAGCTACACACTTTCTCTTAAAATAGGTTTTACTTAAAACTGACTACCTCTTTAAAGCTCCACACTTTTGGTGTGCTACCAATAAAAAACTATTGAAACATTATTTTGCTAAATTCAATAGCAAAATTGTCAATTTGGATAGCACATCAAATGATTTTTATCGCTTTTCGAAAAAAAAAAAAAATATTCCAGACAAGTAGAAAATTGAGAAAAAGTTAATTTTTGGCTTAACCAACGCTCAGAGAATGCCTCGTATAAATGAGTACGCATTGTGTTAGTTCGGGAGAAGAGTAATAGTTTAGTGGCAGGTTGGGAAAGTAGAGTAGTGTCAGTGAAGGTGTGTTTTAAATTTGTGCAGCTCGAAACTTCAGGGAAAGACACTTGCAGGGAGTTTATTCAACGTTGTACCTGTACAGAAGGCTTAGGTAACCAACATTGCGTCGATGCGCAAGAGAGAGGAAGAAATGGTTTAATTCCCTATCAAATCTATCGCACGACGTTGAATTCGGTCCAGAAGCACCAGATAAGATCCTGAAGCCTCTGCACAAACGTGAGAATTGTACTGCATTTTTGGGCTAGTATATGAGGTAATCATCATGCGAAGATCACCTGAAGTGAAATATTTCTTGCACCGTTCTCAAAAACCTAGGCACTTGGCCGCTTCTTTTGACACATCAACTATATGATAATTCAAACGAAGATCAGATTGAATCGATATGCACAGAACGTCAAGTGTTGCTGAATCCATGAGATTTACGCCGTTCGTATTGGCAAGAGCTAAGGGGCAATCTAGTCGCTTGTGACTTATGAATTCAGAGCTATCGTCTTAGAATGATTAGCACAAGGCGGTCCTCAGGGAATTGTGCGTTGAAAGAAAAAGTATATTGGACAGCTCCAAAAACAACATCGAAACAAGTAGGCAGAAGGACAATACATGGAGTAAAATATCTGGCCTGTTAACTGCTAATGGATTGTCTGCTCCTGTAAGCAACTGCAAAGAGGACTGTTACCTTAAAGCAAGCAGCTAATAGTGCCAGCGCATTTTATAAGCTTGAGTAGTCTACCATAGGTCGTGGGTCAAAGCCAATCTTGGTATCCATTGTAGATATGGCAATGGCAGTGGTTAATGGTTGTAATGATGGCTCTTATGAAGACCAAGCCTGCAATGACGTGGAGGTAGGTTTCTTATACCATGTTGGTTTTTTTACAGCACTATAGTCAGGATTTCTCTGCCCATAAATACTCTTTCTTCGTCCATGTTAAGTTAACTTTTTCAATTTCAAAATAATTTAAAATTATAAATTAGTCAAAACATGAGTTGAATGTCAAAAAAGTAGCCAGTTTTAAAATAAAATGCATGGAAAAGCTATGTTTTTTCTGAGCTGGTCATTTTTTAAATTTAAAACTGACTTTATGTTTTTATTGCTACCGTTTTTTCTTGATGTTCAACATTTTTGAAAATATTTTAAATTATATCATTTTTTTGGTGAGGCTGTTTGTTTATTTATTTTAAGGTATTTCCAAAATAATATTTGTTCAAGCATATCGGTAAAATATGTATCTAAGTCAGCTCAGTGGTTTTCTGGTAACTAAGTTATTGCGAACAATTATAAGTAAACGTTTGAAAACCACTTTTTGCAGTGTTGTTGATATTTATAACATCGGGTTATTTTGTTTGCGGATCACCTTCCTTGATTTTATGAAATGAAGACAGAAGGAGCTTTCCTTTGTTTTTTTTTTTTTTACAATCAAAGTCTGTCAAAATATTCTTGAATGCAAACTGGTATGACAGGAATTTTTCAATCAAAATTGCTTTTGCAAAGTGTTCCAACAACAGTTGGGTTATGTTGGGTAAGTATTTCTTCTACCAAGTTTACCAGAAAAGAACTCATTTTAGTTTTATTTAAAAATGATATTTATAAAAATAAAAATGATATAAAAATGATATAAATGATAAAAAATATTTTATTTTACAATTTTTGGAGTAGCCGAGATCATATAAAATGTGCGTGAGTAGCACATTGTTAGTATTTTATTACAATACTTTTCCGGCTATATTTTTACAGCTATTCATTACTTGAGCAGTAGAGTCTTCGGTCTCCATACTTAAGAAAAAAGTTCGAAAATTGCGCCCTTATTTTAAGGATCTTTTCACGACAATTCTAAAATGAAAAAAAATAAATATTTTTGTAGAACCACGGAAGAACCATCAAAACCAAAATATTATTCTTTCCAAAATTTACGCATTTTTTGTCCGACCTTATGAAATGATGTGCCTATAAAAGGGTCTATAAAAGAAACTTTGGACTTCCAAATTCATACGGGTAAAGCCTGATACCTCGATTTATCCACCCCCTCTCTGAGCACATTTTTTTTTTAATAATATTAAACTTATAAAGATTTTGTTCTAATAAATCTCTCATCTATCTGAAGTGTTTGAAAAGTGGCAGAAAAGGTAAGTTTGTCCCATTAGTGTGGTGCACAAGTATAATTTTAAAAAACTAAAGACACCATTTGAAACATATCACAATGGTGAGTTAAATCTATGAATTAGATGTTAATAGATAATTTTGCATGTATTTAAAAAAAAAAAAACACAAGGTTATAGATAAATTTGTACAGGGTTTTTTGTTCTATTGTGTGCTTCACAAGTAATATTTAAGAAACAAATTATACTGTATGACTTGAAATACATGAAAAAGGGTAAAAAAAATCAATTAAACCTCTTTATTGGTTTCAAGAATAGATATTTTTTAAAACTTTGTTTTTGTTCGTTATCTTTTAACAATGTTATCCCATTGTATTGCCCACTAACTGATAGATGAAGATTTTGTAATCTTTTATAAATAAATTTATATTTTAACAACATCTTTGTTTCAAATATTTTTATGATATTCCTAAAGCAAAAGAGGTGTTAAAAATAACAAAGTCTTAGATAAAGAATAATTTTTTTCAGATCTTAAAATTTTCAAGATTTTAAAACTTACTTTTCAAATTCACTTTTGATCCGCTATATGATTCTTGATGATGGCCCCTATCATTTTTCTGTTTTATTTTAAGAGTGACATATTTTCTATTAGTTCATAAGAACCCATTTTCCATATTTATAACTTTGCTCAACCAAAAAATTTTTACAAAAAGCTTTATTATTGCACATTTTTCAAAACATCTGCCGCTAATGAGTTATTTTTTAACACAGAACAAAATATTGTTTCTCTTTTTCTTGCCATCTAATGAACATAAATTATTTATTAATACAAACACTTATAAAGCCATTGGAAATAGACCATGAAATGGCTCCCATGCAAATTAGCCAACTTTTTGGTATCCTTAGAAATTTGAAAAATAAAAAAAATTAAAAAACTTAGCTATTGTTGGTCTGCTGATATTCATCGATAACGGTGTTGAGCTGAAAAGGACCTTTATTAATTTAATATTAAAATACTTTCAGTCCTCTTTCATCAGAAGATTTTTAGCTTACTAGCAGGTGTGCAGGTGTGCTTACAATGAATACCTTTAATTTGGCTGACTTTGCGGTTAAGAAGTTTTTCGAACTTTTTGATTGTTTGCTATGATGGTTATCACCATGGTTGTGAGAAGAAATTGATTTGCATAATTTAAGACTGCAGACCAGAAAATGACTGAAAACATGATTAAAATATTAGAGAACAAAATTGAAAAGTAATACAATAAATATTAACACGCTTGATTTCTGCTTTACTGTTGTAAATTTCTCGACTTTTTCTTTAAGATATGAATTGAGAAAAAAGGCAATTTAATATAAAAAACTAATACTTTTGGATATATAGTAAATTTTTCGTCTTTCTTGGATTTAATTTTTGATGAAAATTGAAGAAATTGATAAAAATGATTAGCATAAAATTAATTATTTTTTGTCATTTCGACTAAGAAAATATGTTTTTAAAATCTTTGAAGCTTTTTGTCAAATTTTGATTGAATTTAAAATATTGAAGCAAACTCTGAATAATACATTTTTTGCATCTCTAAAGAGTTGATATTTTTTTTTTGTTTATTTAAAGTCTTGTTTTTAGTCAAAACATGAGTTAATTGAACTCATCGCCTCTGACCTCATCCAATAATTTGAAAAATACTTTCAAGTGCATAACTCTAAGAAGAAGTGATATTATTCCACCATAAAAATTCATTCAATTTTACGTATAGCTTAAACCTAAATCATTCAAGCTATTTACACGTTTTCTATAATAGTCGCTCTAAACAAATTTTTATTTTTTTTTCCTTCTTTTTCACAGCTTTATTCTGACACGTTTTGAATTATGTTTTGAAATTTTTAATCAAAATAATCTCGTGAAGCATTTATTTAAATCTGTCTCAGTTGGTTTTTTTTTTTTTATTTTTTGCGTTCAGTCTAGCGGTTGCAGTATTTGAATGACAATGACCTCTGAACAAATATGTTTGTAGATATGTATGTAAACATGTTAGTGATACTGAATTATATATGAACATCTATGCATTGTGTTGTTACCAAAACTTGATAAAGGTTCAACTTAAAAGTTTTATGCGATGTTCACTTTGTGTTTTGCTGAGTGTTTGACAGGACTTAAAGTGTTATCGCTTTGTGACTATGAAGCATCCTTCAAATAATATTTGCGCATAGAACAGTAAGAGATGTAAATAGTTTTTAAAAAAAATAATATGCCAACAATTTAAAGCAAAAGAAAACAACTAACAAAATGAACCAAACCTAAATTAATGGTTATTTTTAACCCTCTGAGGTTTTCCATTGTCTGCAGAGTGGCAATGAACGATCAAGAAAAATGATTTCTGTTAAAAAACATTCTGCTAGATGCGAGAATTAAACTCGGGCTACCGCCGTTATATTGGCTCGCATGCCACATTTTTAACTTGCAACGGCCACGGCCTCCTATTAAAAGGAACTATTTCTTTTGTTTGATGCTAAACGTAAATTTGATTTCAGATGAAAAATCTTTCCTGCATAATGTTCACAAAGTGCTTTCTTCGATGCCGAGAATATCTTTCACAAAATTACAATTTATGTAAATATGTGCATAAAATATGTTCACAGTTTTCATAAATATTATAAGTTCTTATTTATAGAAAAATTCATAAAAATAAAAAAAGTAGTAGGCCAAAATCTATTTCCTCCTTAAGACTAACAAGCAGGACAATCTGACTAGTAGGTTGTTTTCCTTGTAATATGGTTGTACTGCCACCCTGCGTCTGGTTGAAGCATGGAAAACATATTTAATTTCGCCACATATTTAATGGCGGCGAACTTCCACAGCTACAAACCTTCCGCACACAAACACAAAGGTTTGGGGATCAACTATCAGTTTAATACAGCTAAGAACATTTTCCAATAAAGCTACTTAAAAGCTTTCAGTCTGCACGTAGAACAGCCTTGCCAGAGTGACACATTTAAGACATCAATGATGAATGACATATCGAGCCACAACCACAAAAAAGATGTAACCAACAAAACAAAAATTTTCTACTTACGATTTTTTGTTACGACAATGAATTTAAATAATCTTAAACTATAAATAATAATTGATGACGAAAGAAATTATATATTTCAAAAACAAATTTTTTGTAAATAGCTGGTTTCATCTTTTTTTGCGGTTATGGCTCAATATGTTTATTTATATATGAGATACTTAGTACCAAAATGTTTCAACCCAAAATTAAATTTTTTCATGATTATGATACTAAACACCTTTACATATATTAAAAAAAATGAATATAAATGAATGAAATGGAAAAAAATGTCTTTCAAGAGATTTAAGCATTATTGAAATTTGAATGGCAAATAGTTTAACTTTGCCTGTTTTTTAAAAAAAAAAAATTATGAAAATCAAAATTGGTCTAAAATGATTTGCAATTCCATTAACGAGGGACATGACATTGGCCGTTTTTTACAAACAATTTTTATAATTTTGTATTTTAGTAAATATTCCTAAGATTCTTACAAAAACAATTTCATGGAAAAACTCTTACGGGTTCAAAAGTTACAGCCGGATTAGTTAAAGCGCATATTTATTTTACTTTGCATTTTTCTTTGTTACATTTATTAACATTTATCTCGAAAACGTGTTTTTCGTACTCGTTGCGGCACATTTTTTGACGAAATTTTTTTTTTGTATTTTTTTAAACTTGATTCGCTATCGTATGACACGAGCTTTTTTTACATTTTTTTTTCGATGTTTTATGAATTTTTGAAGTCAATATTTTTTCGAAAAAAACATGCTTTCAAATTTGGAACCAAAAATTGCAAAAAAATTTAAAAAAAGCTACTTTCATACGATAAGCAATTTCGTTAAGATTTAAAAAAGTCATTTTTTTCCAGATCGGACAATTTTTGCGACTCCCAGCGTTGCACCCACGAGGCCCCTTTTTTTCTCTGCCGCCAGTTTGTAGCTCTATAAAACCATGTTGGAGTGAAAAATATATATTTTTGAATTTTTTATCTTGTAATTTTTTCAATTCTCTGCAATAAAATTTTGGAAAAATATTTATTTTTGACTGAGATATGAATTTTTAACAAAAGGTCTGTTTTCTCTGCCGCGAATGTTATGTCCCTCCTTAAGCAATTTCCCTGGAAGATTATCTGACGAATCGCCGAAATGAGGCTTAGGAGATTCGATAGGAAGAGTTGCGAACGATTCGCTGAGAGAATTCTTAAGCGATTCGCTGGGAAGATTCGGCAACGAATCGCCTAAAAGAGTATTAAGCGATTCGGCAGGAATTCGCTCACGAATCGGCAGAAGGCGTCTAAAGTGATTTGCTGACAAGACATGTCAACTGGCAAAGACATCGCTTTTATAGGTCGTCAGCGATTTGTTGCAAAGTTGTTGTACGTTTCAATTTGTTGCAAGTTTGAACTAGCAGTTGCATGAAGTTGCTTACAAGTTAAATTTTTTTGATTTATTTAAACGAATTTTCAGAGCCTGCTTCTCCCAACGATCGCCAGATTAAGCGAAGGAAGATTTTGAAAATTTTCTTAAATAGCGCTTTCATCCCTTTGGCGATCGAAAAGCGATCCATCTTCCAACGATCGGCGGAACGAGCGAAGGAAGATTTTGAACATTTTTTGTTAACCCTCGAGGACTATCGTCTATTTCACCAACGTCAGTACTATCGTTGGGTGTAATCTACCCATACTCAGTTAGTATCTGCGTTTCTCATCTGTCAAATGAAATTATAAAAATAATCAATTTATTTTTAAGAATGAATCCCCAACTACTGAAAAACAAGAATATTTTATATGTAATTCATTTTGTTTTTTTTTATATAATCGTTAACTTAGGAACATAGCAATTAGAGAAAAAAATAAAGAAATAAAAAATGCATTCTGGAAAATCAGATGTAACTTTTTTAATTTTCATGCCATCGGCTTTTGGTTATCTGGTTTGGAAAGCTAAAAATACATTTAAGAAAAAGTTATTTAATAATTTTTTTCGGCACAAAGTAAAATTTTTTTTCAAAAGTGTTATGAATGTTAACATACCATTATGAAAATTGATTTAAATACATCGAGTTTTGAAAACTGCGCATATTTACATTTTGAGACTGCGTAGTCTGTGTGTATTCATGTATATATGTATGACGTTGTATTAATCCATGGTGCGAGTTCTACTATGTTTGTAAAACTTTTTGGACATAGCTCGAACACATTGACTACGGCTAACAACATTACGACATCTGTCAAATTTATATACTTTGTATAAGAAGACATGGTAAGAAAAGATGGAAGTATATAGAAAGAGGATATTACAGAAGTAATTTGAATCGAAATTTAGTATCTTTTGATCTATTGACACGAAATTTGGTATTTAAGTCAGTATTTTTCTAAAAAACTTTGATCAAGTTCATCTTTCGGCCGTTCCAAAAAAAAAAAAAGTTTGAAAATGGGTTTAATCTTATGAAAGCCAGCATATCCAAAGTTACTTTATAAATAACAACTTAACATTGAATTATAAGTTTTGATTTAAAATGCTCACACTAAGTTTGAAATATTGAAAATTTGAATAAAAATCACGTCAACCTTGAGTGATATTGTTCAAAATAATGCATGGCACACATTAGTTTTGATATTTTAAACGTACTCTGAGTTTGTATTTTGGAAAAATTGGATGAAAGTTATCACTATCTCCATAAAAAATGAAGTCATCAAAATTATAAAGCCTTTATAACTCCGAATTTCGAAGAAAGCTATAAGGGTGTTTAAACTTCGGCCAAGACTAAGATAATTCCCAGATTTAACATATATTTCTTATTGAGTAAAGTTGGATTGACTAAAAAAAATATTCTACGTAGTAAAATACATGTGAAACTTTTATTCCGCAAACTTGTACTCAATGTCTCGTTGATTTCGCAATTGAAGCTCTCGGTGCTTTAAAAATATATTTTAAGTCTCGTTTTTCAGATATAAACGCTGTTACAAATAACATCAAGATGTTCCAAAACTAGTTTATCACTGGAGATAAAGCAAATCTTTGCTTCAGGTCTTCGAATGGAAATTATGGATTTGTTATTTAGCGATGTTATTATTAAAAATATCAATATTGGTGGAATTTTATTAAATTTTTTATTTCACACAATTTGATCAGATGTACACTCAGAAAAATATCAACTGTAATATTAACAGTAGGCCACTGTTATTTCAAAACACTGTTCGATTTAATGATTTGCGTTTAAGTAAAAAATTTTCTTTGTTGAATTAACGTTTCAAAGAATTTTTGTGCTGTTAAATCATCTGTTGAAATATTTTTGTGTTTTTGTTGAATTGTCTATTTTTCCTAAGCAATAGTTTTAAGATGTGTTTTGCTATATTAATATTATCGTTGCCAATAGCTCAGTGGAAGTGCAGTAGACTGTAATGCGGGGTACGTGGGTTCGAATCCTAGCTGTGTAAGTATCAAAAATTGTAATTTAATAATTGAAATAATAATAATTCTGTTTCATTAATTGTTTGGTCAAAAATAAACTTCAAAATAAAATGCTTACAATCTTGCAAAAAAAAAAAAAATAGCAAATTTCATTTTTTATTTCAAAAAAAATATTTTAAATAAAAAAACAATTTTTTGTTGGCCTTGCCGGATTTGAACCGTGGACATTCGTGTACTAGACGCACACGTTAGCACACTCGGCTATACATGAACTTTCAAACTAGTGATAAAATTTCAATGAATAAGTTTTTATACGGGTTTCGCGTTCCATAGACCAACAGTCAACCGACTGTTGATTTGAAAGTTTCATTTGTTGGATGGTATTTAACAGTGAAATCTGTTATTTCGACCCATGATTTGTTTGATAAAACAGCATTTTTTTCTCTAAGTGTATAAATCTGCTGCTTTCCTTGTTTTCTTTTGTAAAAAAATTTTCCAAAATAAAATACACAAAACCTGTTCACAGATTCAAGTTAACTGGAAAGCCTCAGCTGTATAAATTTCATCAGCTTTACCATAATTTTAATAACAAAATTATATGGATTATTGAATTTAGTTCTTATATCATTATAATTTTATGTGATTAATGTGGTTGATTGGATTTATTAAAATAAATTACATGGTTGGTCATATGCTGGGCACATCAGGGGCCATAAGCTGTTGCGGGCCGGATTGATGATATCGCGGGTCAGTTCTGGCCTGCGGGCCGTAGTTTGGAGATACCTGGTTTAGACGATCGAAAAGCGATCCATAGCGTGTCGCCAAATGATCTAATCTTCTAATTGTCTTCCAAATGTTTGCAGGGCATCATTGCAACATCAAAGTATTCTTATGAGAACATAAAATGTAAGCTTCCTTAAAAAAAAAATCGATTTATATGCTTACTTTGATATACACACAGATTTTTAAAAAAAAAAAAAACACTTCTCTGCAATTTTTTTTAAGTTTTTTAACATGTTTTACTTTTCAACCTCTTACTTTTTAATATTCCTTCCATTGAATATAAATAGTGGCAATTTTTGTATAAACATTTAACTAGTTTTAATAGTTGAGTCTTGAGGAACTTGGAACTTGGACAAACTAACTTGGTTAACTAACTTGGCACTGTAACTTTAAATATTTTGTTTACTTTTTGAAAGAATGTGTCCACTGTGTTGTTCTTAAAATTGTATAAATATTAAACCTGTGGTTCTGATATCTGCTTTGCATTAGTTAGGCTTAAAACCAAAATTTGCTCAAATTCAATGCTCCAAAGCTGTAGCACAGCTTTTCCTGCAAAGCTCTTTATAAAGCTCTACAGCGATTTCAAAAGTCCTGTAAAGCTAAGTAGATAAAGCGCTATAATCAGCAAGAAAGCATTTATTTTATACATTGCCAAGATAAGATAGCAGAATGTCTTAACAGTGGATGTTAGTTGCTATAATTTTTTGCTTATGCTTATAACAGTAAATTTTGAACATTTAAATATATGTGAAATATTCCCAACTTTTTTGCCAAAATTATTAATGTTTTCGATAATAAGTTAGCGTTTCAATTATTTGGTTGCGACTTAAGCTATGCAGCTTAAATTTACGTTCAAGGTTAGCTTTTGGTGCTTTTTAAAGAACGAAGGTAAATTTGATAAAATTTAAAAGCTTTAAAGGGGCACAAACAAAAGTTTATAGCAAAAACATCGAATTTTAATGTTGGCATAAAAATAAAAAAGTTTTGTGCATAAGGGGTGCTATAAATACTTTGTACTAAAATATACAGGGGAAAATGGTGAAATTAGTTGAATGTGAAAGAATACCACAAACATTTATTTAATGTATGGGATGGGATGGGATGTATTGAATTTCGGTTGAATTGACTGAAATTTCCGTAAAATATACTTTTGGTTCTTCTGATCAAATCTCCATGGTTACATTGTCTAAATATGTGAGAAGTTTTCGATCAGTAGAAGTTTGGTGTGAAATTTGATGTTGCTCATGATATAATTACTCCATGGTAGTATGGATGTTTCTGTTGGAAACGGACGTTTGTCAAAATATATAACAAGAAAGAGAGCGCTCACAATCCGTCATAGCATACAATTAATTTTCACTGGTCACATTCAGTGTACCCAACAGTTGCCAACAGCTTAGTCAAAACTTGATGCACATAAATATGAAGTTGCGCATTAAAATGCTTTTAAAAATGGAAAATTTTTAATTTGTCGGTAAAATTTCCATTCGTATTTGATACAAAGCTTGATATTTCATAAACTTGACAATTTTTCTGAAACTTCAATACCAATAATAGCGCTCCCCGATGTGTTGCTGTCACAACAGTTGACCAGCTGAATGTGGCCAACGAATATAACAACGAACAGCTGTTTTTGACAAGGGTTCGTTAACTTGTAGCTGAGAGAATCAACATTTGTCATCACTACCTGGTAATATTATTCTATCATGGATGTTGCTATAACATTACATCAAGTAAAAAAATTATTATATATCGGTAAATCCAGAAAGAGTAAACTTAAACCTTAAAACAATATTATATAATATATAATAATTAAATATTATAGTTAATAGTTATAATTTATAATAGATTAATTGTATAATTAATTTTATATTAAAAAAGCTTTTATATATAATGGAGAAAAATTTATGTTTACTGCTATGACTGAAAGGTGAGTCACACCAGATTTGCCGATATTACTTTTTGAAATAATGTAGCTTAGCATGTTATAAAAATAAGTCCTGTAATTAGAAATAAGTTCTGAATTTGGCAGCCATGTTGATTAGGAAAATAACATAAAATCTCTGTAACTATGAAAAATTTTCAATTAATATTTATACAAAAAAAAACTTTCATATTGACATAAGTCACTTAAATGAGTCGGGTTCTATGAAATTAAGAAACAGACATTTCAAGGATTAAAATAAACTGTCATAAACGCCATTTTTTGGAGGAGAAACAAGTTTGCAATATTTACCAAAAATGTTTCTCGTGTTCTATCTCAGACATCACTTGCGTAGGAGGAACCGTTTTCTTGCAATTGTCTGTCAAATTTAGCGTCATCTATTGGGTCTTTCAGGTCTTGGAAGCCATGTGGAATACGAAAATATCAAATCTTCGTAATTTATTTCTTGTTACACTGTATTATTATTAATAACGCCTCGAATGTTTTTTTTTTAAATTTCTCAAAAAATCTGTTTTTGTAAATTAAACATTTACAGTGTGTTGTTTCTTAATTTTAGCGATTTTACCATTTAAACGCTGTTAGTCGGAATTTTTTTTTTGCTGTAATGTTCTTGATGTCTGTTTTTATTCAATTTTATATAACATTGATATTTTACTTTTGGTATTAGTTTTAATTTTTTAACCTATGTTAATGTTGTTTGATATTTGGTCTCATATATTTTGGATATTTGGTCTCATATATATTCATATTACGAGTAAAAATATTCCTATTAATATGTTGAGTTCTTTCAGCGCAGATATCGCTGTGTTTTTCAAAGAAAATTTCGCATCAATAGTTTTGTATTAAAATTTGATTTTTCATGAGCCGGTTTTTTTCGATAAAATTTGTTTAGTTGTAGTACACCAGAATCAAGTTTAATTAGGTTTTTTAGCTATTATTTTTCATCTTCTTGCTAATACAGAAATTTTTTTTGTTGTCATATGTATAAAGAATTTTTTAGTCTTTAGCTGAAATGTTAATAATATTAATTCAAATTTTCAAACGTACGTGCACAATAGAACGTACCACCTCCTATGCAAAAAAAAGTGCGCCGTAAACCAGCGAACATGACGCATTTGTGCAAGACAATTACGAAAAAAATTTTTTTGTTTTTTTTTACCGAACGTAGGGGTCGCGCATTGACATATTTCTTCATATCTCTGGTGCTTACAGTTTTATTTTATAGTTTGGTATATTAATGTCTTTGTCTCTAGGAGACCAATATGACCTTTATAGAGGTCATTGACCTCAGGGGCACCGTTCTAGTACTTACCCTCCAGATCTCAGTTCCTACCATCCTAATGTGCCATTCTTATATCAAAAAAATAAAGCTCTTAAAATTTTATTAAACTTTTGCCCAGGAAGTATATAAAAATTTCTAGCAGAACTATTTTTAAAAAATGTTTGAAAATTTTTCTGCCGAACGTATTTTAATCATATCTTCGTTATTAAAAGTTTGATCATATTGAATGACATATTAATGTTTTTCTTTAAAAGAGTCCAATTATTTTTTTCCAAAATACAAAAAAAAAAAAACAATATTCCTACAAGTCCTTGGAAGGCCTTAAATTGATAGAGCAATTAAGTTCGAGGAATTTTAAAGCTCAATAATCAAAAATTTTTTAAAAATAGCTTTGCTGGAAATATCAATATACTTTCTAGGCAAAAGATAAACGATATTTTAAGAGCTTTATTTTTTGATTTTAAAGTGGCACATTAGGGTGGTAGGAACTGAGATCTGGAGGGTAAGTACTAGGAAAGTGCACCTGAGGTCAATGAGAAATACCTCATTGAGATACCACCTGAGATATGAAGAAATACTAGTAAATTCGAGCAATTCAATAATGATATAAAAGATCATCATCTGAATGCTTAAAACTTATGATCTGACACTAAAATTTTAAATGTAACTGTCAATATACGAAGACGAACTTACACTAATATAACTACCGAGATAAACATTATTATTATTATTCAACAACATCGCTGCTTAACTTTTAAAGCTATAAAACATAACTAATTTAAATAAAAACGAATTATAAAATAGATTTTAGAAAAAAATTACTGCTAAGATATAATTAAAAAATTAATTAAAACTACTTACAGAACACCTACAACATCAATTTAAAACAAATTCCGATGAAAAAACGCCAAAAAACCCAAAAAAGCCAGTTTTTTTAAAAACCGTTAAAATTTGACTGAGTTGTTTGCTCGGAAAGTGGAATTTTTGATTTTGGAACTGCATTTTTTGGACAATTGACATTTGAGGAATGCATAAAAGATAATTTTGATTAAAAATTTTTAGTTTTTAAAAAAATTAAAATTCGACCAATTCATAAGCTCTTCTTAAACTAAATTTCAAATCGATTAAATAGCGTATTTTTGCACAAAAATTTTATTTCTGTTTTAAAAGGTTGGGTACCCCCTGAAGTGAAATCATAATTTTTAAAAGTGGTTTGCACAATTTCAGCCAAAACCTGATTAAATGACATTTGAATCGATAAAATCTGTCAATTTGTCTGGGAGGAGTTGAAGTCACAAAAAAAACCTTAGCCTATTAATTATATAGATGTCAATGCGTAAAACCTACGTTCGGTAAAAAAAAAACACCAAACAATTTTTTTCGTAATTGTCTTGCACAAATGTATCATATTCGCTGATTTACGGCGCACTTTTTTTTTTGAAGTACGGTCTAGTGTACAATATTGGAGAGTTCAAGGATGAATCTAGAAAACTTGTTCAAACAAGACATAATTAGTTTTTCTTGAAACATTCGAATAACTTTTAAAGTTGTTATAACAAAGCGTAAAAAAAACACAATTTCAAAAATTTCGGAACAATTTTTGTAAAATTTTGTTACTCAGGCTGTACAACTTTCGAACAACAGCCAAAATAACGGCAACAAATAATATCAACGGAACAAATAATATAAGAAAAAGCCCATAAAACGACAGTACAACGGACGCTTGAAGGACAATTCGACCGTACAGATCTGTACGGTTCTGTCCGGATCTGTTTTAAAATGACCTTTATTCGGTCATAGTCAGAGAGGTGACGGCCGATCAGAAAAATATATTTCAATTGAAATAAATTTTCTGTTTTAGATGGTGATTCGAACCCGGTTCTACTGACATATTTGGTTCCTACGCCGCACACTTAGCACTCACGGTCACAGCTACGTTGAAGATATGTAACGGCTGCAAAAAGAATATAAAATTTTATGTACATTGTCATCTTTACAGAAGTTCGAAGATGTTCATGAAACAATACGAGTATACAATGTAGAGTGGGTCGAAAAAAAAAAATTTGAGAAACCACCCGAACATTCCGAAAACAAAAAAATTTTTTGCATAACTTTAGCATTACATTTCAGATCTTAAAAAATTATATGCCGTTGAAAAGGGCTTAACGAGCACTACAGTTTCTTTAAGGTCATTTTGATTTTTGAGGTCATATTCAACAAGAAAGCCCGGGGCAGTCCGATTTAAATTTTTTTTTTTTCTCATAAGATTGAACTCCTTCAAATTTTTTTAATTTGTGTTCAAAAAAGGATTTATTAAGTTTAAGAACCAGTGTTTTCGATATCCTTTTGCGGTCAACTTTAAAATAGAGGGTGGTTTTTTTAAAACTTTTTTTTTTATACCCACTCTAGTATACAATTGAAGGGCTTATTGTAAAAACATGATATGCCACATAAAAAATATTTCGAAATAATCGACCTTAAAATTTTTAAAAAATGTATATTGTTTGAAATCATTGAAATGCTTAAAATTACTATTACGTATATTGGATTACGTATAGTGGATAAACTTTTAAAGCAGTGTGGCTTATCATGTTTTTGCAATATGCCCTTCAATTTTTGAAATACATACTAGATTCCAGTAATCACCTCACCTATGCGAGTTTTGTCGCGTACCGTGTCACTTCACTTGAAATGTGGTATCATAGAAGTCACGTGACGTGAGGAGATGGAATATTTGGAATTACAATTATTATCAAAAAAAACTCATCTTAGAATTGAAAAAAAAGGAGACAGAATAATATACAAAAATAACTAATTAATTGAGCTTATTAAGCTACTTATAAAATACTAGCTGACCCGACAGACGTTATCCTGTCCAAACTTCAATATGTATAAATCATTGTGTTTGTTTTCGGAGTAGGTGGTTTTCGGGTAGTCCATAGTCGGGCTAGACCATCTTTAGAGTTTCTTTACTTGTTTTTTATTTACAAATATTGTGTTATAACATCATTAGTGCCATTAAAGCATTAATAGTTTTGTAGAGGAGCAAGTTTATAAAGTTTATTTTCATTCTAAAAACGGTCATTTTTAAATTAGCGTCTAAAACGTACGTGTGATTTTAAAACGATCGGTTGATAGTTTAAAATAAAAATTTAGTTTAGATAATGATGAAGGCATGATGATAACGAGAATACAAAGATGTGAGCACAAATTTTAGGACCTTGGCTATGGATTAATTTTTGATCATGAATGTAACAATATCCTGGAATTGGCTTCTGGTGATTATTTGTATTGCTTAAATAAGGCAATTATACGCAGTTTCCTTTAAAAGAGAGGAATTTTTTAACATAATTTTTGCCTGCATCTCACTTGAAAAATCGAAACGCCTAAAATATCACAGGGCGGCTAAGAGTGAAAACTTTAATATGACAAAAAAAAATCATTTCGCCATGTTTAGTTATGCATGTGACACAGGTTGCTTTTCAGTGACTACTGGAATATAGCTTAAAATTGCAGTGACTTATGATGTCACCTCACTCCGACAACTAGAACAGAAACGATATTATCACTCAATTGAGTTGTTTTTTTTTTTTTTTTTGAATAAAAATACATTTGCCAAGTACAAATTCTAAGACGAGGTCAAACCGATCAACGGTAAGCGCCAGCTAGGTAAGAAAGTAAATATACAGTGAGAGTGACACAGAGTACTAAAACAACAACATTTACATCCAACTGCCATGCAAGTTCCTGGCAGACTTTCAAAAGTAGTTCAATGAAAAATCATAGTTCAACATTTTTTTAATTTTAAGCTAAAGTTAAGCTGAAGCTGTTGCTATTGCAGTGAGCAACATGGCTTAAAGAAGGTTAACAAACAAAAAAAATGCCAATTAAAAAAAACGATGTGCAATCATGCTTTGGCAGCACTGGCCAGCAGAAGTTCCATGCTTAGCAGTTAATCTACCTTTGAGAGATTATAATTTTTCAAAAGATTATTTTCTATGCATTCACTGACATTTTTCTCCATGTTTTTTTCCCTGATTTGCTTTTTGCAACTAGCTAGCTGTCGCTTATGCAATTTTCACTGTCCTTAATCCGTTTAGGTTTCAAGTAACTTTGAAAAAAGAAAAAAAAAAAAAATCTATTTACTTTCTGTTTGTATTTGTTAGTACTTATGTAGTTGTGAAAACTTTTACTTTGCGGCGCAACCTAAAGCTTTTACGTAGTAGAGGAAAAACCTAATTCACTGAATTGCTGTTTGTGATCAACATGATAAATTTATTTGCACTTAGTCGCAGTGCTGCCAATTAATTTTATTTTTCTCAACAAACAAGAAATTTTTAAAACTTTTCAAAAGTGGATTTGCGGGTATTTAACTGCTTTCGATTGGTTATTGAATGAACTGTAATAAATGTAAAGCGATAGAAAAATGCTTAATATTTAAGATACATGTTGGAAAATATTTAATTTTTGTATTATTCTACTAGTATAATTATGAGAATTCTTTACGCATGATTTTGATTTCATCATCTGATTTTGGTATACAATCTGGCAACACTTATTTGGCCTCAGTAATTGGTGTCCAATCTAATGTCAAAGCCTTATTTACATTTCATTATTGGAAAAATATAAAGCTGCACAACATTTCATTGAGCTCCTATTACTATTATAATGACTGAACTGGCAGCCTGTTTTAATGCAATACTAGTTAGTTCATTTAACTGTTTACCCAGAAGGATTCAGCCATAATGTGGTTTGTTAGTGAGTCAACGTACATCCTAGCTGACATAAATGTCAACTTTAATGATGAATGATAAAATAAATTTTTTTAAATGTTAAATAGTTTTGCAGTGTTTTGATGTTTAAAATTAAAACAGCTTTTTGAAATCTCTTTTTGGCAGCCTTTCTTTAATAATTTTAGTTAACATTTTCGAATAATAATGGTTTTACCATAATTTTAGCAATGCTTTTATTGGTAGAAATTATTTTAATTTAATTTGATTTGGATCTCTGTGGTTGTGTGGTTTTTCTCTTTTACATTTATTAAGGAGGGACATGACATTCGAGGCAGAGAAAACAGACCTTTTTCTAAAAACTTATAACTCAGTCAAAAACAAACTTTTTTAAAAAATTTGTTTTATTATTGTAGAGAATTGAACAAATTACAAAAAAAAACAATTAAAATAAAAATATATTTTTCACTCCAACATGGTTTTATAGAGCTCCAAACTGGCGGCAGAGAAAAACACGGGGCCTCGTGGTTGCAGCGCTTGGGAGTCGCAAAAATTGTCCGACCCGGAAAAAAATTACTATTTTAAATCTTAACAAAATTGGTTATCGTATGACAGGAGCTTTTTTTAAAAATTTTTTTTCAATTTTTGGTGATGTTCCAGATTTGAAAGTGTGTTTTTTTTCAAAAAAAAATATTGACTTTTAAAATTCTTAAAAAATCAAAATAAAGTTTAAGAAAAACCTAGTGTCAGACAATAGCGAATCAAGTTTAAAAAAATAAATTAAAAAAAATTTCGTCAAAAATTGAACCCGCTAGTTTTAAATCTTAACAAAATTGGTAATCGTATGACAGGAGCTTTTTTTAAAATTTTTTTTTCAATTTTTGGTGATGTTCCAGATTTGAAAGTGTGTTTTTTTTCAAAAAAAAATATTGACTTTTAAAATTCTTAAAAAATCAAAATAAAGTTTAAGAAAAACCTAGTGTCATACGATAGCGAGTCAAGTTTTATAAAAAAAAAATGTCATCAAAAATGAACCCGCTAGTGCCGCACCAGTACGAAAAACATGGTTTCAAGATAAACGTGTTCAAAGTTTGTGAACAAAGAAAAATAGAAAAGAAACACAAAAATGCGCTCTCACTTATCCGGCTGTTACTTTTGAGCCCGTCAGAGTTTTCCATGAAATAAGAACCTTTGAATTTTAAGAATATTTACTAAAACACAAAATTATAAAAAAAGTCCATTTTAAAAAACGGCCAATGTCATGTCCCCACTTAACAGCAAAACGGCTTTTTAATATAGCATAGTATAGTAATATAGCAGAATTTTATAGCTTTGCACATGTTTTTCATATAATATTATTAATTTTCAATTGAGTTAAGTTATTTGTTATTTGTCTGTTGGTTTTCATGTGCACACAAGCGGAAATACAAAGGTTTATTCTTACTAACATCTCATAACTACTTGATGTAAGCAAATAGAATTGTTTATCAAAGTAAATATTTTATAATAAAATATTTGTTTAATATTGGTTTCACAGTTCAACAGTTCATGTACTTTTATTTAAATTCACTTTAACTGACCCTTATTTTTAGCTCATAAGATAATTATTTTTAAAACATTTCTATATCTTAGTATCATAAAAGTTTTAGCCCGAATTCGAGCCCGATGTGAATTTTGCCAAGCACAGTAACTTTTTAACTTTCATAATTTTGTAAACAAAAATATCGTGATTGTATTTCTGGGTCCATCTTCAACATAAATTGAAGATTTATCTATCAACTGTAGACCAAACCTTATTTTTTAGTTCAATCAATTTCCGTTCAAAGAAATTTGGTCCCGATTGAAGTACGATAATGGGCCTGACGACTTCTTGAAACCCTCAGGGGCTTCGGATTGTTTTTTTACTCAAAACTGTTTTATTAAAAAAAAAAATAAATAACTACCATGCTTAGGCCCAAGCGAAGCTTATTTCGTTTTTGAATCAAAATCAAATGAACTTAAAAATTTCCCATACAAATATGGTATCTAAATAACGGTTTGACATAAAGAAAAAAAAACAGGAAAACATTTTTGGTGTGATATCAAAATTTGCAAAAGAAAATTTTTAGAAAATTCTCATATAAATGTATGCCAAAGCATAAATCTATATCTATATCTATGTCTATATCGATATCTATTAGAGTGTATCGACTTGTATGAGAAAAGCTGACCCCCAATTCCGGTACCAAAACTAAATAATTTAAGAACCAATTTTGGCAAACCAAAAAAACTACACCAATCAAAAGGATTTTTTATGTACTTTTTAGTTTTGGTACCAGAATTGGTGCATTCTTTGAAAAATAAAAAGTTACAAGCAAAAACATGTCTTTTTTTCCAAAAAGGACCTTCAGGAGAATCAAAATTGCTTCGGCGGTTTTTCTCCGATTTAAAAAAAAGTATGCCGAAATCATTGCAATCAGTTTCTCTAACTTTTGAGACCCCGACCGGCGGAATCTAAATTTCGATCCGGTTTAATGTGGAGGGTAAACTTATAAGCTATTGGATAGATTTTAATAAAAATTTCACAAGCAGAACTTTTTACTTTCCTGGATAAGTAAAGTAAAATTTACATATAAAATAAAAAAAAAACAAATTGGCCATTTCAGCACTTGAAAGGACTTTGACCGAGCTTCTTATGATCAATTGTGTTGTGTGTGTTATTAAATGTTTGCACACAATTGACCGAGAACTGGACCTACATGTTTTATGCTGACTCCGAACGGCTAAAGTTCATGTTCTCAAGAAGCTTTACATAGCATTATTTACTCTCTGAGGTTTGCCATTGTCTGCAGAGAGGTGGTGACCGATCAGAAAAATTTTATATAGAAAAAAACTTTTCGCCGCGGCTGGGGATCGAACCCGGGCTCCGAGCATGTCAAGTCACACACTTAACCTGCATGCCACGGTCACCACTATTTTTCAATAATTTCAAACAAATTACGGGGTATTCTTTTAATGCTTCCATTTAAATGGTGGGTTAGAATTATCAAAATTTTGATTTTTATCAAAATCTGCAAATCCGGATTTTTTTTAGTCGGGTTCATCAGCTAGTTTGTAAAAAATATTTAATAAATTCCATATAAAGGGATTTTTTCCAAAAAATTATGAAGTTTATAATAAAACTGATCTAGTTTTTGTGTTAAACGACACCAAATAACAAAAGGTACCCAATTTCAAAAAAATTCAACAATTCTTTCTAATTTTGTTCACCGCTTATATGGAGACAGTTCACTGTGCGTTGGTGTAAATATACATGAGATCTAGAACATCTCTCCAACAAAAAAACATCAAGAATACTTTCATTTCCTTCGCACGTCATTGGGTTGGTGAAATGGCTACATATTTCGGTAAGATTTTAAAACCATATTCAGTAAATATTTTCAAAAGATCGATAATTTGGTACACTCAAAAAAAAACACATATCTTTCTCCAGTGAAAAATTTCTCTATTTTCGTTAATAGCAATTTTCTCTTTTTCAAATAAAAATTTTCCTCAATTAGAATAAATTTTCACATTTTCGAAGAAATATTTCTTCTTTTTTAGGAAATGGAAATATTCCAATGTCACTAAGGCCCGTTAACTGATTTCAATTTTAAACAAAGTTTAGCTTAAACAAAGTTTCGCTTAAACAAAGTTTAAAATTCCTTAACCTCAGTTTAAATTTTAACGCCGATACCTCATCTCAAAAAATCAAAGTTTAACTTGGTGAGGCAAGTTTAAATTTAAGCACAGAAGTTTTAGGTTTAAAAAATTTAAACTTAGATTTTGTCAAAAATTCTCTGAGAACATTGAAAATATTCTCAATAATTTACAAAAAATAAAAATAAAAAAATCATACTTCAAAAAATTCAAAACAATAAACAAAAAAAAACATATTTTAAGTTTTGAAAAAAAAAAATATTCGAATGAAACTGACAATTTGCATTATTTTATCAAAATTTTTTTAAATATTTTGGTGTTCTACGTCAAAGTTGTAGAATTTTTACTACCGTGCCGCTCAAATATTTTTTTAATCTCAGTTTAAATTTTTAAACAGAGTTTAAGTAAACTACCTATAAAAAATGAGATAAGTTACGAAAATAATTTTAACTGAGATTAACATTTAAACTCTGTTTACGAAATCTGAGGTTAAGTAATTTAAACTTCGGAGATCAGTTAACGGGCCTAATAATGATAAATATTTTTCTCGGATAAAAAAAATTCTCATTTATAGAGAAAAATTTATTGAAATTTAAAAATTTTTCCTATATTTTCCTATATTTTCTTCAATAAAAAGAAATATTTTCTCAAAAATAAAAAGTATTTTTCTCTAAAAACGATATATTCTTATATATTTCTCTTTTTCATAGAAGCTTGCTATCATTTTGAGGGAATTTTTAGTATCGCATTTAGAGAAAGACATTCTCTGGAGCAAAGTCTATACCATTTTTTCCTAAATATGATGCCTTTTTTATCATATTACGAGAAACTTTTTTCTGAGTGTAGTCCAAATTCTAATATAACTGTACCGCTATCTTGGAATATTGACGGTGTTTTTGCGGAGGTAGATGGTTAAACGTTTTGGTCGAAATATTGTTTTGAGTTCGAAGTTTTCACTATTTTTTTTTAAATTCTTTTGTTTTTTGTTGTTAGCACTGAAACTTTCTAAATTTTCCGATTAGTACTTGCAACTGTTTTATAACGTTGCTTATATGTATTGTTTTTTATAAATTTTTGTATGAATACTTTTTTTCACAAATGTTTTGTGTAACTCTTCCCAAACACAGGAACAATTTTGTTCTTCACTTAAAACTATTTTATTAAAAATACAAAAAATTTGTTCTTTTTCAAAACTGCAAGCATTTGGAAGACGTTTTGAACTTTAGTTTCTTTTGCGTGCATTTGCGTTTCGCCCAAAGGATCTTTGGAAAATGGATCACTTTTCAATCGCTCAGTGGATGAATGCGCGATTCTTGAAATTGTTTAAAATCTTCCTTCACCCATTCCGGCGATCGTTTGAAGATGAATCGCTTTTCGATTGTAGAAAGGATTTAAAACATTTCCAAAATACTTTTATTTGCATAATTTTTGTATCTTCTTTTTTAAAGGACCAATCTTTTAGTGATTTTCAATAACTTTCTTATTTATTTCTGTATTCTTTCTTCAAAGAACTTTCTTTTAGATTTTAAAAGATTTTCAAAAAGCCATCTTCCTACGATCACTGGAAGAAGCCAAGGAAGATTTTGGAAATTTTTTGAATAGCCTGTGAACAATCGAAAATCGATCGATTTTCGAAAAATTCAAAATAATTAATTGAAAAACAAAAAAATTTTTGTTCATGTAGTTTCACAAAAAACTGTATTTCTTCTAAAATTCTGACCCAAAATATTAATTAATACTATTTCTGAAAAAACAATACGAAACTTTTACAATCGCGTGTCATTATTTTTTTACAGAAGTTGTAGAATCTAGTCAATGGTTCAAAGTTCAAAACAAGTAAAAAGTATTCTAAAACTCTTGAATCGATATGGGTTTTAAGGTTAAAGGTTAATTGTATCAAAAATCCATTCAAATAATTGAACTCGGTGAACAATTTTACATAAAAGTTTGTTATGACAAAACTTTTTAAATTGCTTTAATGTTAAAGAAAATTTTATATTCAAAACATTAAAGAACTAGTTCGTTAAAATTGAGTTTTAAAGCGGTGCGCTTCCAGTTATTGAAATTTTTGGATTTACTTTTTAGTCTCACATAAAAATTACATCCAGAATTCATATTCTACCTGCACAAGCAGGTTCTGAAATATAATGCTAACATGTATGCAGCTCTGGACCCATCTACTATATATTTATGTTCAAAGCCAGGGTTACCCAAACGGTATGTTTTGGCTTAAACAAAATTGTTGTTTGTCTTATCATAAATATGTATGAATTCAAAAATTGAAACGCTAACCTAGATGAGCTTTTAATGTAGTTTACTTTGTCGTCTTGTTTTGAATTCGCTATTTTATCGAGACTACTTTTCCCCCTACACACACCAACAAACATATATATATATACACAAACGGAAAAGGTTTCAAGAAGCTTTTGAAGAAAGTTTTACAAAGTCAAAGTTTTATTGCAAACTTCAATGTGTAGCATGATTAATGAACCCACAAATATATATATATATAAACTCATACAAACAGACACACTGATTCATATGTAATATACAAATAGCTGTGAAAATTGGTCTGCGCATTCATATTAGATGCTTGTATGTTTGTGTTTGAGTTTGACTGTGACTCAAACAACATTCAAACACGCATCATAAAACGATTTAACATGCATTTTGAGCACACATTCAAATAATTCACAAACGTCGTACTACTACTACTCCACCACAACCATCATCATCATCATCATCATCATGATCATCATCCGGAAAAACTTCAAACACTGTCACAGCCAACAAATTTCAAATGGCGCCGACTGTAGGCAGTTCTGTTGAAATTACAATAATAACTGCAGCACATTAAGACATATTTGTAAATAAAATAGTAAAAACTGCTAGATATGATTTTATTTTATAACCTCTCACTCTAACATATCTACAATATATTCTCCCTAACGCACTTCCTGATAATGGATGCAATTTTTACTTTGAGCTGACTGTAAAAAGTATGGAAATAATCAAAGTTTTTAGAACTTTTTTGAGTACTAACATTAGTATTCGAGCGATTTTAGTTTCAACCGTACCAATCCGATATATATCAAAACCCGGATATCTCAAAAACCGTTTCAATCTGATATATAATCCTTTATTTTATACCGATACCGATTCCTAAAATTTTCGAAAACAAAACTCCTGGACGCTAGTTTTGTGTTTGACGATTTGCGAACATTTTTATACGTTTACGTAACATATTCTTATATTTTACATGGGCTTGTGTATGAAAACACTCAAGCCATGTTTAATTACTTGGTTGTACAAGTTCATAAGATCAGTGAACGCGAAGTTCATGTTGGTTTTTGTAAGAACGTATACATAATTTATAATTTCAGTCAGATGCAAAGCTCGGTCAAAGTCCTTTCAAGGGCTCTCGAGCAACGTTTGGCATGCGCAAGTAATGTATATAATTTTTGCATACTTATTTTTTTGGCATCAAATACAAGAAGTAACAAAAAAAAAATTAAAAAAAAATAAAAAAAAATTTCAAGAAAGAGATAACATAAGAAAGCATAGTAAGCAGGAAACAAAAAAATAGCGCACATTAGAGAAAAAGAGAGACAGTTTTTTTTGTTTCTTTTTCCGTCGCCCAGACCACTTGAATGAACTCACTAGATTTACTTTTAATGCCATTACTTAACGGTAAGAATGAACAATTTTGGGGTTTTGTGTAGAAGCAAAAAAAAAAGCAAAAGAAAATGCATAAATTAACCGCATCAAATCAACGATTTAGGGTCTGCATACCAGTCTGAGCCCAAAAACAAAAAAAAAAAAAAAATTAGAAAAAAAACTCAAATTATATAAATTACAAAGTTAAAAAAAAAAAAATCAGCATATTACAGCGGTTTATTTATGCGTACTGCACAATGCCAAGCACCACCCACCAGCGCCTACAATTCACAACAAAACGGCACAACAATTGGACTTGTTCTGCCAGCCAACCCATCATCGCCTGCCTGGATGGACATCGAACAGTTAATGACGACTGACATGATTTAATGGGTCGGTAAAAATTTTCGCATTTAACGGCCGCTGATTTAATGATTTAATTCTGTGTTTTTGTTTTTTGGTTTGTCAGGCAAGCAGTGTACCGTGATTTTTACCATTTGTCTGTTGTCATGGCTGCACATTTAATTACGGTATTATTGCGTGTTGGCTTAAGAGATAAAAAAAATCATTACAAGAGCTGAAATAAATAAATAAATAAATAAAAAGAGAAACATCATCGCTGTAAGCTCCATAAAATTGCCTGCGCAATGCTTAAAGTAGCGCAACGCAGCGTGTGGTCCATACCAACGAACTTAACTGCTGTACACCGCCATTCAAGCTTGCCTTGATGAGCATAAAATTGAGCCTTAACGGCTTGAAATTTTGACTTGTGCTGCTGATGAGTCGAGTTGTGCTGAATGGCTGTTTGTTTTTTTTTTTCATCTTGTTTTATTTGTTTTTCATTCATCATGAAGGTCACGTCACAGCTTGTTAACGTTTACAACTCACACAAAAAATAAAAAAAAAAAAAAAAATTAGTCTAAAAAAAAGCCAAAACGTCATGATTCACCAATGTTGTTATCTACATTCAAATAATTTGCTTTCCGTTTAATGTTATTTAACTCGAGGTGACAACATCAATCAATATTTGCCGTATAATATTTAAGTCAACAAATAAGCCTTGTTTGACGTTTCTTGGCGAGTTTTAACCAGCTATTGAAAATTTTGTTTCGAAAAATAATGGATGATTTATTATTGCAAGCCTAACGGTTATGATAAATTATTGTCTAGAAATTTATTGCAGCTTTGCTGGTTTTGAATTTTTTTTTATTTTTTTTTTTTGTGATAAAATAATTCAAATGTCAATAAAACAGACAAAAAAAAAACTTCATAGCGATCCTTGCCAGACTTTTGAATTTGATTTTAAATCAAAGTTAGTTTTAGCTTTGGCTACTATTGCTAGCCAACAATCTGTTTCCGCTTGCTTTCTGCTGTTGTCTTTATCTTTGTATTGAGACAATTCCGTTTCCGGTCTTTGCTTCAGTCACAGTCTAATATCCGTTGCATTAATGTTACAACTTAGCCTTAATCTTATTTATGGTTTAAATATAAATGAAGTTGAAAAAAATGTTTCAATCAATAGCGGAAATCAAATTAAATTTTCAGAATTGCGGCAACTTTTTTGGTTTAAAGAATTTGAAAAATTGGTCAGTGAAGTAGAAGAAAAGGAAGAGAACGTTTATGATGCCTGAACGTGAAGTTCTAAATAAGTTGCAAAACTTAAATGTCTCTCAAACATAAAAATAATTTTGCGTTCAGGAAAAAAAATTAAATTTTAAAATATACTATTTGTACCCGACCTCGCGTTGCTTTGGCTTGGCTTGTTATATAGACTAGTTTTGACTGTGGTCGAAATTCGACCACTTTTAGTTTGCTTATTTATAATAACTAGTATCGCTTAGGGTCGAAATTCAACCGATTATTTTTTTTTTGGTTAATTTGTAATGATCGAAATTCGACCAATTTTTTGTTTTTGTATTTAAATGCAGAATAAGCAAGATGATTTAAATAAGTTCGAAGCTAAAACTTTTAATTAATTGACGATATAAAGCTATTTCCATCAATGAAATAATTTTTTAATTTTATAAATTTTTTAAAAAAACAGAAAAACGACATTTTGAAGAAAATTTAATTTTGTCAAAAATTCATGAGGCTTGATTTTTGATGACATGTTCAATTTATTAATTTACTGTCAAGACAAAATAAGTTCACCTGAAATGAGCTATACCTTTGAAAGGAAATCAAAAATGCAAATTTGAGTTTTTCTCTTTTTTACAACAAAAATGATTTTTACCACATATTTTGAGAAAAGATTACATTTTGTGGTACTTTTTGAAAACAAACAATTTAAATATAACCAAAAACGTAGCGGTAAAATTTTTATTAATTTGATTAAGTTTACTGATAAAAATAAAATATAAATATAAATAAAAAAAATATAAAAAAAATTAAATCAATTTCAACATAACAGAGATATTGGCTTTCGAATTCAGAACATTCAATTTCAGAGGGTTTTTTCTCTACCTTGGCATTTGGTTGAAATACACGCTAAATAGCTAAAGACAATATAAAGTAATTTAATGAAAAATACTTTTTTTAAGAACTTCACAGTGATATTATAACGGTTGAAAGAAATTTTTACAAACTTTTATAAATAATTAGAAAAATTTAAAAACCATTAAAATTTGAATAAGATATTTACATGGAAATTCGGAATTTTTAAGTCAAAACACCTTTTTCTACAAATGATACGATTGATACATACATAAAACTAAATTTTTTTGTAAAAATTTTTACTTTTGAGAATAACTCAAATTAGATCATTTCAAAAGTTGTCTCCCGAATAAATTGTATATCGTTAACGAAACGAATTTTTTTATAAAGATTTTATTCTTCCTTAGAATGTTGGAAAGCCCTTCATCTGATATATCATCTAAATATACATTCTGCACATCTATGCTACCTTTCCAGTGATATAAGATCATTAAAAAGTGTTGTCTTTAAATTGTTGTCTATAATTTGGTTTAAGTTTTGTGATAGCGTATTAATATATATAAGAAGCTTATGAACCCGGTCTTGCCCGGCCTGTTTAACTTTGCAAATGTACCAAAGTTTCTGATCCCAGTAATAAAAATATTAAAACATACATAATATGTTTATACTAATCATAAAAGAGATAATGTCGCCCAACATATTTCTTGTTTGTTTTTAAATTAAAAATATATATTTTAAATATTGATGCTTCCTATTCGGGAAAATTCTATAAAATAAATATAGACTTTAAGAAAAATGTCTATAAAAGACGTTATTTCTCCAATCCTCTCCAACCACATAGAATGATTTCCTTCTTGGGTTTGTTTAAAGTCATTGAAATACTTTCTAGATTAAAATGATTGAAATAAGAATTTAATAAACAGAATGTATAATACTTAGACAAAATTAAAATAATACACACAGATAGGTTTCCAACAAGTGAACTTTGTTGCCGTCCGGCCATTGCAGTGTCTTTTAAGCGGAAGTTGAATAAAAAGCCTTGGAATCTGTTGAAGAAACAACTAAAAAGTTCTTAGTTGCCACAGATTTCTTAATGATATGTCAGAGCACCTCTGTATGTTCCCTCATTAGATTTTCGGGCATCAAGACTTCATCTTTAGGTCAAAATATCTTAAGTATCAAATCAATATTCTAAGACATTGTCTTATCAAATACCACGACGACGAGGAGAAAGTATCTGCAGCACATTTTTTCTTCATATGCCCTGAGTTGGCCAGAAATCACTACCTGATTGCCTGAAAGACAGCCTCTTCAAGCCATATTAACTACAATTTTAACATTATGAAATTAAGTATAACTGTTTCAAATTCGAGAAACTGATGTTTTTTCATTGCTCATAAAAGTGAAAAATTTTTAAAATTTTTAATTTTATTATTATTTTTTAATTACAACCTCTAAAAGAAACACTCTTTTTGCAACTACTTTCACTTATATGTTTTATCTTAATAAGATTAGACATAGCCTATGTTCATCCAAGCAGGTTAAAGTTCATGTGTATGAAATCTTCATCAAAATCTGTCCAGTGGTTTTTTAGTTTACCCTTCACATGTCAACAAACTTTTGCTTCTTTGTATAATATAGGGTGCGTTTCATATTCATAAACCAATCAATACACTTTTGTGATTACTTTTAAAAAAAATTAAGAAATCAGTTTCCGAATAATAAAGAGCAAAATAATAATCACTGTAAGGCTATTAGTTTACGATGGCAGCCCTGTTTTGTCATACTCTTCGGAATACCGTTATATTTTATTAAAACGAGGGGGAGATTACGATTTCCTGGGCGCCGCGATCTGACAATGGATTCGTGAAGTACTTAAAATAAAAATAAGAATTGCTGAAGGAAAAATCGATTTATCGATTAGTTTTCGAGATATCGATTTTTCAAAATAATTTTCTTCTTATAAGGTTTTCTTAGAAAACTGGCTATATTTTTCTTATTATTAAACCGATATTAATGGTAATAGTACCATTTTTAAGATATTATAATAAGCTTTTAGAAAAATGTATAATTAATCAAAACCGTTTATTATTTCATATTTTATAACTGTTTGAATGCAAAAGTAAAATAATTGCTTACATTTAACCGTTATTTTCTCAAAAACTGCCGTTATTACTATGAATTATAGAAAGTAAATTATAGAAGCCTAAAAATTTATCTTTCACTTGGTATATAATTTATATGACCTTATTATTTTGTTATTGTGTTTTTTGATGATGAATTGATTTGCCCTTGTACAGAATGTTATTCTTTTAAGCATATTTACAATAGTTGTTCTGCTTTCTTACTACATAATGAAACATTGTTACTGTAATATTTATGTGAATTTATAGGATTTTCCAAGCAATGAAAAAAATTCGCAACTTTAAGTTGATCAATTTTGGTTTTATTAAATCCAATAGTTGATCTTCGCTTATACCATTAATAAATGCAAATGTAGTCACGGTCAATTGTCATTTATGCGACTATTTTCCAAAAAATGCAATTATTGTATTAATTTGTAGCATGTTGTTCCCGAAAAACGTCAGCGAGTTCTACCCAGGAGGAGATAGAATCTTAGGAAGAAGAGAATAAAGAAGAACAATGCGAAGATTTCTATTGAAGGTTTTCATTAGATTTATATTATTAATATCTTATTAAGATAATATTTACATTTAGATAAACGTGGTTTTCCCTTGTACGAAAAGTTAAAAACAAGCTTGGTAGTAAATTTTGGCAGTAAAAAGGTAATTTTTCCACAATTTCACGAATTTTATATCCTAAAGCTTTTGTAAACGGTTTTTTTATATATTTTTTTCGAGTACGCAAGTCCAAATACATATAAAAAAAATATAAAAAGAAATCTTTGGGTTTGCCACCTTAAGTGTAGTTATTCCAAAAAAATTTTTTTTTATATTCTATATAACATATATATCGAATATAGTGTTTATTTAAAAAAAAATTTTTAACTATTGCATACCAAATGGAAGCTAAGGTATCAGGCTTTAAAAATAAAGTAGATTTTAAGCATATTAATATTGCAAATTTTTGAGAAAATAACGGACTTATCAGTAGTAAAAAGAAAATATAATATAAAATCTCTTTAAAGTTCTACATCTTGCCGAAATGAACTTTTTTTTTTTATTTTTTCTAACAGATAATTTAATTGTCTTTCCAACAACGTATCAATACATAAAATCTATTGGATATTGGACAAGATATAGATGTTTATTTCAACAGATCTTGTAACAAGTAAACAATTTTAAAAAATCGATAACTCGATAACAAGATGAGATATCGATATTTTGTTCGACCAAACCTATTTTTTTGTTGTTTTAAACAAAAAAACACTTTCAAATCGCGGCGCCCAGGAAATCGTAATCGTGCCAAAACGAGTGACTTGTCATTTAAAGGTTTTGTAATCATTTCATAATTATAAACCAGTTGCAGTTTTTCGTAATAAAAGAAGACTGCATACAGAAATTTTATATTTTGTATTATGTAAAATTTTTTTAAGAATAAATACTAATAGTGTTATATCTGATCTAGGTATACGGCGTGGTAAAACTTTGTCAGAAGTAGAAAAATGCAAAATTTTGTCTTATGCTTCTGAAATCATTTCAGTGAGCGAAATTTTAGGAAAACTTAAACGCAGCTGACGCGGGATCCCAAATTTTCTCCAAAATACAAAAGAATATGATAAAAAAAGTGATCCGGATTTAAAAGAAAGATATGCAAGAGGGGGAGTGGGCAACCAAACAGCTAGATGTTCTCGTCTGGCAAGAAGTTGCAAAACCAAGGTATCAAAAACAACAGTTTGGCTTATGTTGCAATGATGCCTTGATACTGATAATTATCGAGCAATCCCAAGACTTCTTAAACGTTAAAGGACCGCGAGACTGGACTTTGGTGAATTAAATATGGATACTGATTGGTCCTCTATAAGTGAAATGAATTTCAGAAGTACTACGTGCATAAATTTTACGTTTTTGCTTGCAGGTCATATTTTCTGATGAAAAACAAATGGAACCTTGATGAACCAAACGGCGCTCACACTTCTCAAAGCGGAACTTTGGTGGTGGGTCAGTAATGGTCTAGGTAGGGTTTTCAACGCAATGGAGTTTGGAAATCCAGTTTACGTAATCTAAGATGAATAGTACTGAGTATATAACTGTGTTACAAGGTAGTTTACAACAAAATTTTACGATAATATCATGACCGTAGTGGATTTTCCAGCAAAGCAATGCCCGAATACATATTAGCGCGGAAACAAATGCTTGGATCCAGCGTAAAATCCAGTGAAAAAATTAAACCTGGATTATAAATATGAAACGCTTCATAATAAGATATTTAAATTTCATGGGTCTCGATTAATATTCAGTCATTATGATCTGAATACTGAATTTTTTTTTTTATATATCTTTTTTAATCAGAACAAAACAACTCTGAAACTTTGGGTGAAATATATCAACATTATGGGGGTGGGTTATAAATATGAAACGTACCTTTGTATAGATATAAATAGAGATAAGGAAATTATAATAATGTACACTAGACTGTATCAAAAAAATAAATTTCTCCACACACCAGCTAATCTAAAGCGTTATTGAAAAAAAGTTTCGAAAAAAAAATTTTTTTTTTGACCGAACGTAGAGGTCGTGCATTGACATATTTCATTATAACTTCGTTATTTACCGTCCGATCTTAAAGAACGATATATTTTTGTTTTTGTCTTAGGAACTCATTGACCTCAGTTGACGCTTTATAGTACCGACCCACCGGAACTCAGTTTGTATCATCTTAACGTACCATTTTGATTTCAGAAACGGAAGCCCGTAAAAATCATTAAACTTTAAATAAAGAAATTAAAATTTATTTTTTAATTTTTTTGCATATTTTTAACATTTTTTGTCATATCGTATTATTTTTATAAAATATCTACCCAAATATAATCTACGCCTCATATAGAATTGATCATGCAAATAATTGAGTGAATAATATCCTTAAATTCGTAAACGGTTTTGTTCATGATTGCAAGAATAGCTCCTTCACTTAGCCAATTGGGATTCTTATAATTGGTGTTAATATTGGATACAATTTTTTCAGTTTATTTTCCTTTTGATGCCATTATATTTTAGCAGTACTCAGGCAATGAAATTCGTCCCGTGGTCAGATCAACTAGCACCTTTCCGGTCCCAATATTTTTAGAAATTGATTAGACATTCATATTTATACTTTAATGTCTCAACGTGACGTCACAAAGAAGAGTATTTCAGAAAAGCATTTATTTCATCCGCTGGTATTGGTAGAGGAATTACAGGTATAAACAGGGTAAGCCAAATCGAAATTAAGATTTCACTTAAAAGTAAGATCGACGAATTCCCCATGGAAAGGTTTTGGTTCTCCTGAACCCCTTTTTTGGCAAAAAAAATCAAGTTTTCATATCAGCGATAAGCAAACAAGTAAAGATGTTGATAGTACGCAAATATTGGCTAAAAAAGTGTTGCAATTATTTGTCTTTGCAAACTCTTTTAAGATCCCAAAAATTCGGTATATCGTCATTTTCGAAAATAACATATGTATGTTTTTTTTCATGATATTCATATGCATTTTAGCTGCAGCTTTTGGATTCTAGGCTATTTGTTGCTAACTTACCGTTGTGAAGTAAAAACACTGTACATTTTCTAGATGTACCGTTAAGTGAACACTAAATGGACTGAAAGATATGCCATGCAACTTCATTGCTGTTTATGTATCTTCTTGCCTGATACATAGCGATTTCATCGATATGTAGACCGCAATCCTATAATTTATTTTTGATTGCACGTCAACGAGCTTCCTTTATTTACGTACTTACAAGAATATTTGATCTTTTTCACGGAGTAACAATATTCAACATTGATATATGCGCTTTGTATGTTTTTGATAGCAGAGGCAAATATGGAACCGGTTGTCTACTTCGATGTCGTTGTTTCACATTTATATGGTTACTTATTCACTACCATCTTCTACGGGAGCCTTACCCTTTCGAAAGACAATGCGATTCAAAAATTAAATGCGACTCGAAAGTAAAATCTCAATATGTAACTCTTTCGCATTAGTGACAGTGACTTAATTTATCATTTCATCAAATATTCAATTAAAGATAGCATAACTAACTTTTAAACGTTAAAAATGCGAAAATCAGTATGAAGATATAGAAGAAATGTCAAAATATTTAATGCGAAAGTCAAATTGCAGTGTATCAAATTTCCGAATTCGAACAATTTAACTTTATAATCGCGTTACATAGTAAGGCAGCTGATCTTCTTATGTATAAAATATATCCATCGTTTTCTGTAACTGCGTTTGATACTAATGCTCGAGGATATTGCTAAGCGCATTTGCCATCTGCGATTCATGCAGACTTAAGAGTTAGTGTATCGCAAGAGCCAGGTATCATAATTTTCGTCTCAACATCATGCAAATCCTTATCAAATTTTGCATTGGGAATTCTTCTTTTAATCTTTTTTTTCTCCTTCCATGTTAAAAAAAATTGAATTTTGTACCAAAACTTTGAATTGAACCAAATTCCACTAACTTCGAAAACTTCTTTGCATGAAAAACAAAAAGTTTGCTTTGAAGAAATCTTCAGGTTTAAAGAGCGACATGTATCTGCTTAACTGTGCGTTGCAGAGAGATAAAATTAGGAATTAAAAAATAAATAAAAATTTACAGAATACTTGCTAAAAATCATGTCGTAACATAAATTTTATGACAAACACATAAGTGGGACAATATTGAATGACAGCAATCAAGCAAACAGAAGTACAAACACATACACACGTTCTGCAAACATACACAGAATTTCGTTGATGCTTGAGCAAATTTTTCAATTTTTCAGTTAGGCGCACACAATGAATTTTCATGAAAAGTCATAAATAAAAATTATGTGCGGCGAATTGAGTGCACAAAATAAAGACAAGTTAGAAAAAAAAAATAAAAACACATATATTCGCTTAAGGTTATGTGTGGGTGTGTGATAACAGTTTCTAATACATACACACAAACGCACTCACATGCAAACTAGCACACTTAGGGCATAAATTATGCATTAACGTGCCATACGTCGCGTTTATGTTTTCACTTTGTTGCCTCTCTGAACACGCCCACTTCACTATTGATGTGTCTTAGTATTGTTGTTTTTTTTTTTTCAAATCGCATATGAGATACATGAATTGTCTATTAAGTGCGTAAATATCGTATGACTAAAAATTTTAATATCTAGATAAGTACAAGGACATGAAGACAGACAGATTGACGCACTTAAATGAACGCACACATAGGTAGAAATGTAATAAAATTTAAATGCGTATATTTGGAGAAAACAATAAAAAATTATAAAATAATACTTAAAGAAAGCTCGTGTAATCGCCTCAAAGAGAAGAGTAGTTTTTATTAGAAAGAATATTTTTTTATTACAAGAATTCTTCATTCTGAAATTAACTTAAAAGATCATTATTTGAAAAAAAAGAGTCGAGATCAGAAAAGTTTTTCTTTTTATTTTTCACTAACAACTATCAGTTTTTCCCCTCTTCTAAAATATTACAGTAGCCTATTCAGCCGTGTGCTTGCTGGAGCTAGTTTGAGTTTCCAAGCGTCCTCAGGTTATCCAACACTTGGTCCTTCCAAAGAAGATTCGGGCGTTCTCGTCTGCGTTTACCACCATCGGCCACTGAATCAACTATTTTCTTCATTGGAGTGTTGTTTTCCATTCGTTCAACATGACTCGCGAAGCCGCTCAATTTTTATGCGCTTGACTATGTATGTCGATGTCGGCATAAAGCTCATAGAGATCATCATTTCATGGAATTGGATATTCTCCAGTGACACGGATTGTATCATAGATCTTACGAACGAAAGATTCGAAAGAACTTAGGACGGCCATGTTATCCTTCATGTGATCCCAATTTTTACTATTAAAAATACTACTTAAAAATTTACTATTATTAATCATCAAAGTAGGAATTTTGGTATATATTAGAGATCTGTAGTGAGTAAATTTTCACTATTTAGAGTATTTTCATCAAAAATAAGTACAGTACAACTTCTACAGTCCGGACATGCGCCAATTCGGATATAATTCGGACAGTTCCAAATTTTTACCTCTTCGATCCGGAAAAATTGTTTTCTTATGCAAAAAGGCAGCTATTTTACCGTTTTTGATTTCGCAAACTTATTAGTATAATTATGTTTTGAAGTTATCAAGTAAGCTGTGCAATTGTTGCACGAATTTATTACTCTTGTCGTTACATCAGCGAATTTTTTTTAAAAATAACTTTGTTTTATTTCATCAATATTGCTGCAAAACTGTTTACTTCTATAGTCCGGACAACCTCGATAATCCGAACGACCATAAAACTATATGTGTCCGGATTATCGAAGTTGTACTGTACTCGTATTTATTTCGTTACCCAACAGCCACTACGCTTAGTCGATCCAACTATCAACTACTCATGACTTTGCGTATAAGAGAGTTAAGTTGGCTTCGACTATGAATATTTTAAATACTCATGCTCAAATCACGCAATGACTCGTCTATACTCACAAAATATGCAAAAACTCTTCGTAAAGTTAAGGTGGGACATAAAAATCGCAGCAGAGAAAACAGACCTTTTTTTAAAAATTCATAACTCAGTCAAAAAACAAACATTTTTCCAAAATATTTATTATTGTAGAGAATTGAACAAATTACAAGAAAAAAAAATTCAAGAAAATATATTTTTCACTCCGACATGGTTTTATAGAGCTCTAAACTGGCGGCAGAGAAAAAAACGGGCTCATGGTTGCAGCACTGGGAGGCGCAAAAATTTTCCGATCTGGAAAAAAATTACTTTTTTAAATCTTAACAAAATTGGTTATCGTATGATAGGTGCTTGTTTTTAAAATTTTTTCAATTTTTGGTGAGTTCCAAATTTGAAAGTATGTTTTTTTCGAAAAAAATATTGAATTTAAAAATTCATAAAAAATAGAAAAAAAAATTACAAAAAAATTACGATAGTCATACGATAGCGAATCAAATTTAGAAAAATACAAAATAAATAAAACAAAAATGTCGTCAAAAAATGAACCCGCTTGTGCCGCAACCAGTACCTATAGAAAACATGGTTTTGAGATTAACGCGTTCAAAGTTTGTGAACAAAGAAAAACAAGTAAAGAAAGTCTAAAGTCGGTCTAGGCCGACTATGAAATACCCTAAACCTAATATACCAAAAAAAAAAAATAATATTATTGGAAATGGGCGTGTCCGGATGGAACCTATATTTGATATGCATTTAAATGTTGATGAAAAATTTACCAAAATAATACCAAGTTTTATTCCTGTAACTCACAGTTAATGCCTTTATTGTGCTTTCGCTATGGGAGGTGGGCGTGTTCATGGATGGATTACTTCCAATTTTTGAACACACCTTAGTTTTGGTATAAAATACATGCATACCAAATTCAATTTCTCTATGACAAACATAACCTTATTTATTGAGTTTAAAACTTTTTGGGTTGTATGGGAGGTAGGCGTGTCCGTAGGCGGCTTACGTCCATTTTTCAAAAACATCTTTGTCTTGTCATAAAAAACATACGTGGTAAATTTTAGCTCTTTAGGTTAAACAGAGGCTTATTTATTGCGTTTTCAATTTTTGGGTTGTATGGGAGGTGGGCGTGTCCGTTAGCGGATGACGTCCAGTTTTCGAAGACATCTTTGTGTTTATATAAAACACATACAAATCAAATTTTATTGTAGTTGGCTAATTATGAGCTGAGTTATGCAGTTTTCAATTTTCGCGTTGTATGGGAGGTAGGCGTGCCCGTGGGCGGATAATGTCCACTTTTCAAAACTATCTTTGTTTTGTTACAAAAAACATATGTGCCAAATTTTAGCTTTGTAGGTTAAACAGAGTCTTATTTATTGTGTTTTCAATTTTTGGGTTGTATCGGAGGTGGGCGTGTCTGTAAGCGGATGACGTCTATTTTTCAAAGACATCTTTGTGTTGATATAAAACACATACATACCAAATTTTATTGTTGTAGGCTAATTATGAGCTGAGTTATGCAGTTTTCAATTTTCGCGTTGTACGGGAGGTAGGCGTGTCCGTGGGCGGATTCCAAAAATATTCAATAGTGCAGATCCTTGGGTCCATGTGACCATGTGTACCATTTCATCCATTTATCTCAACTCCTTCTTCTTATCCTGTGTATACGGACAACACACAGACGGACGGACGGACGGACATAGATAGCTCGACTCACGTGGTGACGCTGATCAAGAATATATATACTTTTCTATACCGGACTCGCTTCGTTCTATGCGTTACAAACGTTTGCACAAAGTTAATATACCCTCACTTTCAGGTTTAGGGTAGGTGAAAATTAAAGTAACTTTTGAACCCGTAGGAATTTTTCCATGAAATTTTTTTCTTAGAATCTTATGAATATTAACGATTTCAAAAAACGGCCAATGTCATGTCCCCCCTTAAACCTACTTTGGTTTCTCTATGGATACGCGAGGTATGTTTATAGCCATATGGCCATAGGGTTGCCATCTAATGAATTTTTTTTAGAATTTTAAGCATTATCTTACAGCTTTAGGTCTGATTTCGAATCACAAATTATAAAACCTCAAGCTGGCAATACTATAAATACCATACCTTGTTATGGTTCATACTAGAACGGGCTACTATTTGAAAACTGTGTCAAAATTTCATTCGAATACGCTGATGGCTTTAAGAGTAAGCATAGCACACAGTCCAACAAACCTCAACAAATATACTCAAGTAGATGATTTATAAAAAAAAAATAAACCAAACTCAATTCAAGTCAAAAGAAGGGTGATTATGAGAAGAGAAATTCACTTACTGGCAGCAAGCAAGAACAAGTACAGCCAGTACTAGTAGAAAGTCATCCAATGTCCTTGAGTGTAAAATGTTGGCAATGAGAAAAAAAAAACAAGCAAATCTCAAAAAAAGTGTGGAATAAAATAACTGAAAAAAACCTCTAGTAATCAGTTTTATTTTCCTTCGTTGACGGTTGAAGGCGGCCATTAGCTGGGCAGCGCAATTTTTTTTCATTTATTAAGCTTTTTTTTCTCATTCGCCTAGCTAACAATTCTGTTGAGACCAACTTTTGTTGGTACTCGTCGGTGTCAGTTTGATTGGTTGTTGCTGCTGCTGCTGGTTCTTAGTTATGATGCTCAGTCAGTCAGTTAGTCAGCCGGTTGGTCGGTCAGTCAGCTAAGTTATTCACTGTCATGACAGTTGTGTTGGATGAGTATCTAAATTGTTTGCTTTTGGCCATGACCACGGCCGCAGCCTGATTCTCTGCTTTAATTACACACTATTTTTTTTAACAACGAACTTTTTCTTGATTTCCTACGACATCTCTTTGTCCAGTAATCAACTTAAATATTTTTCAATGGAACGCATACTTTTTGCTCACTTCAGTTGGGCACAACCAGCATTATGATCCATTAGTACCTATTTTAAGTAGCTGCCATGGAAAAGCGCGAATTTAAACAGGTCAGAAAAATAAATAAAATAAAAACACCCTGCAGCAAGAAATTTTTTCAGTGCGTTGCTGAGGGTGATTTTCGTGTGCCGTGCGTGCATTCATGCCGGACAAGAGATAGAATTCGGCAGAACAGTTATAGAGTCAGTCATTTATACAGCTAATCGAAAAATGAATGCCACTTCAGAGAATATGACTCAAAATTAAACCTTGAGGTGTTTTGTACTGATTTTGTAAAACTAGGAAGTGGACTGAAATTTGTGGAGCAAAGCTTAGTCTTTATGTCGCAATATATTTTAACCAAACGGAAGAGAAGAATTGTCAAATGGCTTCTAAATAAAAATTCTTATATTTTCAAAAGAAGTTTTTCTGGAAATATTAAAGGTCAGAATGTTAGCGGCTTCTAACAAAGATTTTCATGGAAAATTAGTTCAGTTTGAATTAATCTTTCTAAAGGTTATAAGAACTGTGAAGCTGCTTTAACATCTACCAAATGTCAAATGTTAAATAATTTATAGATGTTTTAATGAGTTATTTATTTATTTGGACGTTGAATTATTAAAGATGTCATATTTTGGTGTGTATAAATTATATAATGAATAATTTTTTATTTTCAAGTTAAGAAAAGAACATGGGTTATTTGTGCCACTTGTTTTCCGCTGGAAATACTGCCTGCGATAACAAGGCGTCAATAACTAAGTCTACATTAAGTCCTTAAATGGGCGCTAATAAGCCAACAACATTGGAAGATAACATTTGTGATGCTTTTGTAGGAATATCGCCAAACATATGAAACTGAGTCGTCAAAAACTTAAGAAACCTGAAAAAATATTCAAATATCGCGTGCCACTCGAAATCTTCAACTAGACAGAAAAAACTGTGAAAACGTTTCGTAGGACGAAATGTGCTACTTTCGTGCTACTGAAGACGTTTAACTTAGATTTTGTTCCTCTAACGTTTATTTTCATTTTAACCCTAGAACGCTAATGTTAGTCGATTCGACTAACATCACTTACAAATTTGCAAAGATTTATCTTAAAAGTAGTTTTAATAAATGTATTTTTTTAATGAATTCTTTTCTAAAACTTTAATTTTTTGTTTGATTTATATTCAAAATAAACCAAATATTAACCTTTAAAAGGTATGTTCATAGTTCATACATAAATTTCGGAAAAATCGGTTATTTATATATATGTTTGTCGTTTCGACTAATGATTAGTGTTAACGTATAAAAAATAACGTTAGTGTTCTAGGGTCAAGAACGGATATTTTAAAATGAGCTTCCAAAACGTTCGCTTGATTTTCTAAAATAAATATTTTAAAATGAGCTTTTAAAACGCTCGTTTGATATTTTCAAATTAACAATTTAGAAAAATTAGAAGAATAACAAGCTATTTTTTAAATACTAATTTTAAAATATCACACGACCGTTTAAAATTTCATGTTAAAATGTTTATTTAAGAAAATCAAAAGAACGTTTTAGAAACTCATTTTAAAATGTACGTTTTTAATATGAAAACAAACGTTAGAGGAGGATAACTTTCTCAGCGTAAAGACAGTATTTGTATATTTTTAAATAATTTCTTACACAAAATAAACATATTTGCTGCTTGTTTATTTTAGCTTTACATAAATCTGAACGATTTTTTTTTTCAATCAAATTTTTTGATTAATTTTTCATTTTCCTTTACTTTCCTTTTCTGATGACTTAATTTTCAAACTTTTGTACTTTCATATATATGAGTGGCACCCTGTAGAGCTAAACTTTTTTAATGGAACAATCAGATGATCGAGGTCGTAAAAAACCAACAACAATTTACACATAGTCATGTAGGCCAAGCGATTCTTGCCGTGGCAACTTTAAAGAAAGCTCATACACATAATATCGAGAGCATAAAACGTAAAGCAAGTGAGAATTGAGAACAGTTGGTGAATATCAGAGATTGAGTTAACATCAAAAATACGCTGCGAATTTAAATCGAAGTTAGTAGCAGAGACATCATCGGGTTCAAGCAGCAGACCAGTCAACTGCAACCAGTGCTGTCACTCTACCACAATTGTGGTAGATCTACCACTTTTTTCGCCTTTTTTGACTTCTACCACTTATACCACCCACTATTTACCTTTTTCCGGAAATCTGCCACTATTTCATTTCCTTCATAATTTTTATTATAAACCTATTTGAACATAATAATTGTAAGTTTTTTTAAATTCAACAGGAAATTTTAAGTTTTTTAAATGTGTGATTAAATTTAAAAAAATACATTTAGATTTAATAAATGATAAAAATATCATTTAATCCATGAAAAACTAAAAAAAGCTATTGTATTATTAGTTTTTCAGTTATTTTTCAATTATTCCTAATATTTCTGAGAAATTGGCAGACAACGAAAATGCTAGCTTAGTCACAGTTCTTGTTCCCGAGGGAATTCAAGCCATTTTAATAATATCTGTCTTACTCATTCACAATCGAAGTCAGAAATTTGAAACGCTTTTTTTTTTGCCACTTGAGGAAAAATAAAATTTCATTTTTCCTCTCAAGCTTGTAAGTTCCTGAATTTTCCCAATATGCAGGAGTCAAATTTTTCAACATTTCGAAGGTTTTCAGCTGACTTCATTTTGTTGAAATAAGTTTTACTTAAAAATATCTCAACGATTATTTCATATACACTGGTGGCCAAAACTAAAGCTACTCAATATCAGTATGGGGCATAAACTTAATAAAATTCACAATATTAAAGATAGAGCGAGTTTTTTTTTTTTTAAAACATAATTATTTATTAACTAATTGAAAAAGAAACTGAAAGAATTATATTCATTTATGTATGTTTTTAAATAATGTACTAAATGCATAAGGCTCAACATTTCCTTGGTCATAACTAAAGCAACTTTTCAATTTTCAAATAAATAACTTAAAATATTTAATAGTCAATAGCATATCCTTTATTTTTCAAGACAGCAGCACATCTACGAGGCATTGAATCTATGAGTCGATGTATTTGATCCTGCGGAATGTTGTTCCATGCGTCTTGAATGCGACTGAAGATTGTGTGCTTATTCGTTGCATTATCCTTCTTAATTTTCCTTTCGACGATACTCCACAAGTTCTCTATCGGTTTTAAATCGGGGGACTGCACTGGCCATTTGAGAACCCTAATATTTTGGTCGCGTAGCCATTCTTTAACAAAATTCGAGGTATGCTTTGGGTCATTATCGTGTTGGAAGACCCAAAGCAGTGGTATTTCTTCCTCTGCATAAGGCAACATAACGTTTGCCAAAACTGATTTATATTAAAATCGGTCCATTGTGTCCTTAATTTCATAAATGGGTCCAACTCCGTGAAAAGAAAAGCAACCCCATTACCATAGTGTTGCCTCCTCCGTGCTTAATAGTTCCCTTACAGTATTTAGGATTTAAGCGCGCATTGGCCGGCCGTCTTACGGTAAAATTTTTCATATCAGAGCCCTTGATATTAAATTTTGATTCATCGGAGAACAAAATATTTCTCCACTGAGCAAAATTCCAAACGACATTCTCTCTTGCAAAGGCCAGCCTAGCCAACCGATTTTTCGATGAAATAAATGGCTTTTTGGCTGGTTTGCGTGCACGTAATCCGGCCTCTATAGCTCGCCTGCGAACAGTTCTAGCGCTGATTTCTAATCCTAAATCTCGGACTATTTCCGTGGATGTTACAAATGGGTTTTTTTTTAATTCACGGATTATATTTTGGGTCATTCGCGGTGAGGTTTTCCTTGGCCTTCCGCCACAGTGAATTGTGATCACAGACTTAGTCGCTTCAAAACGCTTTATAAGCCGCGAAATCACTGATTGCTTATTCCAAATTGTTCACATAAAGCTTTTTGACATTTACCCTTTTTGTATTCACTTATTATTTTCTCTTTTATACATGAATTATACTTGTTTCTTGCCATTTTAATTAAATTTTTAAAAATCACTTCTAACTTGATTAATACGCAGCCAATTACAAAAATAACTTTTTCTATGTCAGGCAAACAATTATAGTAAATATAACGGAACATGTTTACTACGTTTACAACGGTTCTTCTTACAACTATCGTTGCCAAAACAAATCTTACAGTAGAGTTGCTTTTGTTGTGACCAAGGAAATTTTGAGCCTTAAGCATTTAGTACATTATTTAAAAACATACATAAATGAATATAATTCTTCCAGTTTCTTTTTCAATTAGTTAATAAATAATTATGTTTTAGAAAAAAAAAAATTCGCTCTATCGTTGACATTGTGACTTCTATTAAGTTTATGCCCCATACTGATATTGAGTTGCTTTAGTTTTGGCCACCAGTGTATATTATTAGTGGGTCTAAAATAAAAGTTTAAAATATAATATTAGACCTAAGCAGTTGTAGTTTGGTGGGCATGAAAACAATGCTTGAATATTGATTCATAATTTACGTCATCATCACGTTCGTTGCGAGTGGATCCCAGTCTACTCTTGGCTTGTTTGCAGTTTGGTTTATACTTTGAAGCTCATGATTGGAAGTGGGATTTATGGAAATATTTTAGGTGTAGATATTACAAAAGCATTTCAAGTTCGCAAGCGAGAGCATCTAAAAATTCATACAAATAAGCTTCCCAGTCGGTAGATAGACGGCATCTCTTCTCAAAGATTCCTACTTCCTAATAAATTAACAAAGGCGCTAATACTTAAGGTGATGTGCAGGAAGCCGAAAAGCAATGTGTTCAAAATAAAAAACAAAGGGAAATAATTAAAAAATAGAAACAAAACATTATAACAAAATAAGACATGTCTCTTGTTCATTGTCAAAAGAAGCTACGTAGATTCTTGCCAATAGATTATAATCTTTGCCTTAGATGAATTAGATTCATCTAATTTAGATGAATTACCCCGTAGTAGCGTTTCATACAAAATAATGTATGGCGTTTGAAAACGAAGCGTCATGATCTCCGAATCTGAAAGTTTGTGCCAAAAATCTATCTGGAAATGATCACTTTTCCTGGTGGTTTGAACTCGTGAGCTAGTCTATGTTCTTGGAGTAAGCAGAGAGAGACCATTTCTATTACCTTAAATTTCATATTTGAATTGTCTGTATGATTGGGTTTTCACTGTTAATAATGCAATAAAATAATAATGATGTAATGCACTATTTAGAAAATAATTTGAGAATTACCTGTTCTTTTTTGCAAAAATATTTAACCCTCCATCACTCACACACCTGTTTTGGGAGGGTGTTTTATGCAAAAGATTAAACTTAAATAGTTCTTAAAACCAAAATTATTTTTAATAAATTAACATAGGACTTTATTAAACAAAAAAAAAAAAATTTTCCCAAAATAATTAATATTGTGTACAAAAAAAAACATATAATACAAATACGACAAAATATGGCATTACGCCATTATTTTTATTAGATTACAGCAAATAAATAAAATTTTTTGTAAAGAGGAAAAAATCTATCACTAATTTTCCTAATCTACCACTCATTTTGAGCACATTCTTTCATTTAAAATTTTCAAGTGACAGCACTGTCTGCAACACAGACACAGAGAGTATATTATAGTAGAGTTATAATATACTCTCTGTGTAGAGTTATAGTATAGTAGAGTTATAATATACTCTCTGTGCTCTCTGTGACACAGATGCCAACAGAGATGTTAACAGAGACGCCAACAGTGATGCCAACATAGACGTAAAAAGCGGTTGCAACAAAGATGTTTGCAGAAACATTGACAGCTTTGCTAGCAGAGCCGCCAATAGAGTCATCGGCATCACTGCCGGTACAGACGTCAGCATAAGTATCGACAGCCTAGATATCGACAGAGAAGTCTACAAATAGTCTAAGCTAGTGATGTTCAGCTTATCGGCTCGCGCTGCCAGCTTCGTGCTAGCAGCAGCTCATCACATAAAACAATAACAAAGAAGCGTGTACGTAAATTTGTATTCGACAACATTGCACAGTGGACAAGAGCGAAAATATGCGGCTTATAGTTTTGCAGATTCATAAAATTAAATTATAAAATGCTTGGTATAATTTATTTTTATTTTATTCATATTACTTGTTATTATTATTACTATTATTACTTATTATTTTTATTTAGTATTACTTATTAAAATTTAATAAAAATTGTTTTCTATAGTTCTTCAAAAAGCTGAGTAGTATATTTGGGAAAATGAAGTGTTAAATTAGTGTTTAAGCTAAAAGCTTTTTTTTAATATTAAACTTTCTGATGACATTGAATTAGTTATATAAAAAAAAATTTATCAGTAATATATATTTAAAAAATTTTGAAGGAAGTTCCCACTCAATTCAAATACTTTTTGTAAAAACGTTGGAAACCTGTATTTATTTTTAAAATTTTAAAATCGTTTTTATAAAAATTCTGGATTGAATAACACCAATTTAACAACTTCAAATGTTAGAACAGCTCTTAACACTTTAATTTTAACAATATACTCAATTCAATTTTATTTAAAACTTATTTCAATTAGCAAAATTTTATCTTACGCACTTATGTCAACACACTTCAAACTGACTTTACATATTAAAATAATAATATAAAATCGAACTAATTTCAACGAAATCTACTGCGCAGCTGCATGGTTTGAACTTCTGAGAAATAAAAAAATTTCCTGTGTACTTGCTTGGTATCGAATTCAACAACCAAATCCTAAAACTGCTCCACTGTAAGGAAGGCAAATACACATAAACATCCCAGCAAGAAATATAAATTGTAACCGAGTACATGAATTTGATTACTTATGCATATATAAGCGTTTCATGAAGCATAATGCTTTATTTAATTTATTGTGCAGCTGAATTATCTGCACATTTCAAAAATAATGCTTTTTCCTGTTTGCATGCTTAAACTGCCTTAAACTTAACATAATCAAGCTTCAAAATTAAAATCAAAATTATATGTTAACTTTTTGCATTGACTTATATATTTACATATATAAGTTGCAATTAACTATATTTTAGGAAAAAGGTTATTGTTAAACTAAAAAGTTTCAATATGAATGCTTTTTGTATAACAGCTGACTACATTGAAATAAATTTCTGACTGGGTTTTTTGTTCAAATAAAACATACACACAAACACACAGCGAGCTCGCCGTGCACGCGGTCAGCTCGTAAGTGCAGAAAGCTCGCAGGAGCTGAGTTGAACATCACTAGTCTAAGCCATTGTTTTTCAACCAATTTCTATACGCGACTCCTTTTTAAGTAAAAAATTATTACGCTTATTTGAAAACTAAGCCAGTACATATTTGGGTAAGTATGTAATTAAAGTTATGAAGTCTACTAAAGGTAAATCCTAAAGGTAAACCAGACTGTTCACAATCATATGTGAAGACATGGGCTTGTTACATCAAAATATCTTTTATCACACAAAGCTATCTTGGCTATTCTAAGGAAAAGGCCTAAACCGATTTTTGGAGCTGAAGATGAATAACACTGCTTTACAAACAATAATTTTAGATAAATACTACGAACGGCACACATATAAGCGAGTTAATTTGAATCTCAAGAATACAAAAATCATAAAATTTTTTTTTTGCATACTTTTTTTTTGTACTTCTCGAGAGATGATTTTATTCAACTTTGCTTACAGCTGAAACTACTAATCCGGTAGAAATAAATAGAATATAACTGAAAAGGTAATTAAATTGCCTTTCTATTGATATACTGATCGGTTCGATCGAACAAAAAATGTTCAAGTCATAGCTCGTCAAATTAAAAATGTCTTGCCCTTTTCATGTTTTTTTTTTAAAATTCAATTTTTAAGTAACTTGTTTTTTTTAGAAATGGTTAAAATCAGAAACATTTTATATTTTTTAAGTAAAGTGTATTTAATTACAAGCATTTAAAGACTAATTTCACCAAAACCGGATGAAAAAAAAATGTTTTTAAATAATTTTGTAGAAAACTTTTCATTTCAAATTCAGTGCTTGTACTATATTTATACACATACGTTTTAAAAAACGTAAACGGGGTATATTGATTTTTTTTACTCCATTTGTAACGCCCATAAGAAGGTGTGGTAGGTATAGAAAAGTATATATATTCTTTCGGGATCAACACCCGAGTCGCTATATATTATATTTATTTCTACCGGATAAATAGTTTCAGCTGTAAGTAAATTTGAATAAAATCATATCTCGAGAAGTACAAAAGTACCGGTTTGTTAAAAATCCTACAAATGAAAAAAAATTATGATTTTTGTTTTCTAGAGATCCAGACTAACTCGTCCATATATGTGGCGTTCTTGGTATTTCCCAGCTGTAAAGCAGTCTTATAAATGTTTCAACAAGATTCTTATTCTTTAATCAGCATTTCTCGCTTATCTTTTCAACCATTTTAAAATTTTTAAAAATATCCTCCAAGAAGAGAAGAAAATATTCTAACAGCTATGGATAAAATTACAAGATTTATTACAAAGCTTCATTTGTTGTCTACCTCTACATAATATACATGTAAGTATTTTACTTGTGTGCAAGCGATTGTCGAAGAAATGGCAATGGAACAATCGTTATTAGTTAGTCTTCATACATGATACAGAGCTTGGTAGTTTAGATCTCTAGTACCAACTGCCACCACCTATGCGAACTAACATTTTCATCAAAAGTGAACGGTTCAGTGAAATAACCTCCAATGAAATCATGCCCAAATAAAAAACGAAATAACGAAATTAATTAATATATTGCTGTGAATTTATTGACATTTGATATAATTTATTGTTAAGAATAGTAAAAGCGGGCTTCAGGTCAGTTTTTTTAAATTAAGAAATTAAATAATAATAAATAATTTGGACGTTATTTAATTTTTTATTTTGGGCTTTAATTCATTATGAAACAACGCCCACTATTTTAAAAATACTAAGAGCTATTCTAATTCTGTAACTCTTTTTCTCTTTGATATTTAAATTAATTATAATGCAAATTTCTCATTTTCTGTCTGAAACACTAGTTGCACCCGTCAGAGATTCTACACCTTCGAATAGATGATAGAATACTTTAAAATCCGCTTTCAATTGAAGTGAGTCCGCCAAAAAAATTTTTAGTATTGCTTTATTGCATCTAAGAAACTGCTTAAATTGTCTGGATTCGTTCACAAATATCCAATGAAGGAATCGTCTTTTTTATTTATGCATTCAGACATTATGTATTGGCCTAATTTTAATACGGCGTAAGTCAACATTTTGAAAATAATAATTATAAGCAATTTGGAGATTCAACAAAACAACATCTATGCCTTTATTTAGTTTTTAACGTTTGTATGAAAAAAATGGTTATAGAACAGTGTCGGGCAAAAATGAAATTCCTATTCACGGGTGATTGAGCTAGCATTTGATGCCGACGTCAATATTTCCACACGTACTCAATAAAAACTTCGTGTGGCGTACGAACTGTAGCCGAGTAATGGCTTTAATATAAGCAGCGCTGTCGCTCTCTCTTGGACACACACACAAGCTTGCATGTTTATGTATTGGTTTGCCCGACACTGCTATAGAATGTTTAAAATAATAAATTATAGTACAAGTATGAACTTCATACATATAATGAATAGTTTTTTTGTCGCCTCTTAAGCATTAGATAATTTTGAATTACGTCTTGTTAGAGTTTGGCCGACGACATGTATTTTCGAGCAAAATATTAAAATGAATTGATTCAAGTTGGTTTGAGGCACGACTATATGTTGTAAACAAACCTACCAAGGAACGACTAAAAGCTGTTAAAAACGATTTGATCGACTGAATTGCTCTTAGAGAATTTTTCATAGAGCACAGCTATAATTAACTTTAAACGAGACTGCACAAATAGTACTGCTGAAATAATTTAGTATTGCTAAAGAAATAACCAACTCAAACAGAAAATATAATGGCATTTGAATTTGGTTTGATTTGGGGTTTGGGATTAAATACAGTTGGTTTTGCGCACGGCTAAATGCAAATTTGGCCGAATGAAGATAATTTAAGAAACGACTGAAAGTGAATTGGCTGTCTGAAGATTGTTCTAGATATGTATTGAAATGAAATAGCAGTCTAAAGTTGGTTTTTAGTAGGGTTGATGGCGATCATGGAAACAAATGATATGACTAATTTTGATCCGTTCTTAGTTATTGTAAATAAAAATCAACATTTTAAACCAATTTCCGTGAAAAATAACAATTTGGCCGACTCTAAAAAAGTTAGGAGAGTAGCTTCCCCTCTCTTATCCCAGCTAGTTTAGCCCCTGCATACCCACTCTTTTACTGATCCCTATCATTCTGGTGTGCATGTTTTATCTATAATCACTATTTTATGCAAAAATCAGTCAGCTTTTATTTCAACACAATAGTAGTATAGAAGCCCATCATATGACGGGCCGTATTCAAAATAATTAAGTAGCAGACGATTTTACATTTTTCATTCACCTCAAATGTTTTTTTGTTCCAGTCGTCGTCAATGTGTCCTTACTGATAAATATCATATATAAATTTTGTGTGCATACTTTTAGGCTAACAATTTTTCCACATAAAAAGCACTGTAATAGCGAAACAGGTTCTGGTTTAGGCTGAACTTTTAAAAAGCATAACACAGTTTGAGCGATATAGAGCACGGAGCAGGACGCTTGTCTTTTAAATATTAAGATCCTTAAACATTGTTGGAAAGTTCATGTTTTTGATTGATTTTTAACCCATTTGTTCGAATTCAACTTTTCATACCAAAATTTTCAAGTAAAATTGAAACCACGAGCTCACTGTTGCTCTCTCGCTCACCATTACTTTCGCATTGTCCGATGCAAATTTGTAGATTTTTCCAATTCATTCTGGAGTGGTCGTCACTGTTTTTGGTGCTCTCCCGGCGTGTTCATCTTTTGTGCGAAAAGGTACATTTAACAAAAATTCAAATCTGCCAATTCAATTCAACTGTAAAATTATAGAATATGTTAAGCTTTTGTTTTGATCTCTTAAATCAATTTGGCTTCTTTAAAAAGAAATGAATTAAAATTATATAAAAAAAAATTTTTTAATCCGAAATAGTATATTTTGTCGTTGAGTGGTCGATGCAAATAGCTCGAGCGTAAACTTCACAATTTGTAAAAAAAATAACCCAAGACAAAAGTTTTAACTATGTCTAAAGGGTGTTGCATTGAAATTGCTCAAGCTCAAAGGTCACAAATAATAATTAATTGTTGCTTTTGCCATCAGAGGTTGCACCGATCAATCAAGTAACGCTGTCAAGTCTCAACTATTTGCAAACTTATAGAACCCAAAAAGAAGAGTTTTTAAATAATTTTCAGAGCTTTAAAACTTTTCCAATTTGTTAGCTGAAACACTTAAAAATACGTGCTTTTTTTAACATTTTCGATAATTCATGCTGTGGCAACATTCGAAACAATTATTTTAAGCTTTTAAAGCTGCGCTAATTTTTGGCAGCCATTACCAACTTTTTTTTTTTTTTATAGCTAACAAAAGTTGGCCCATAGTGGGTGGTTAGGAATTTTTCACCCTGCTACGACTTAAACGCTCACAAAGCAACCAAATAAATCTGTTTGACCTCCTGCAACTTGCGAATATTGGTGTGGTTGACTGGCTGTGTGAGTGGGGGTGTGTGTGTGTGTGTGTGTGTTTAGAATGTAAATGTATTTGCGCTACATATAAATTAAAGAGTTGCCGTTGAACAGCAGTTACAATGGTGCTGCCTGCAGTCAGCGTAACCAAATTGATGGCCTCCACCACTAACTGAAGCGCCGAATAACAAACCGTGGACTTTGCTGCCAAATGACTGTCAAAGGGTATGGCATGCACAAAAAAAAAAGGATTGAATCGGGTAGCTCAAGCTTGGGTTGGGTTGCTTAAAAAAAAAAATCTTTTAAATATCTTTTTTTTCTGCACAATTTTTTGTATTTTTCTACAACCGCTTCTAATTTACGAAATCGCATGTAAATCCTGGGAGATTGTTGCAGTCTTTATTGTTGTTGTCGTTTTTTTTTTTGGTTTTTTTTATACGTTGTTGTTAATTTTTTTTTTTTGTCTTGTCTGCTGTATCTTCGTTGCTGTTTGCATTTATCATTAAAAATTAATGTTTCCACTCGACCAGTGCTGCCAACTCAATTGTGTAAATTGCTTTAAGTAACGCGCTGGCAATAAGACCAAAAAAAAAAAAAAAAAAAATACACCAACAAAATAATGCGGAATAAAAGAATTTTTTTGTTGTTGGTTGTTGTAAAAAGGTAATTTTTTTTTTTACTTGACCTTTGGTGAGAGCAATTAAAACGGCCATCCTTCGGGGTGAGCGCACGCACTGCTGAGTTCGCTGGGTCACATTAAGGATGAAAGGAGTTGAACTGCGCGAAATTAACTAAATTAACATTAAGGATGAATTTTTTTTTTTTTGATTTTATTTGCATTTTCCTTTATATAAATTTTTTTCTTTTTTTTTTCCCCTGTTTGGGTCTAATTGATGGCTTGGAACATGAGCTTGAATTCAGATTATTTACAACTTTTAAACATTATTTATTTTTTCACTGATTTAAAAAAAATAAGAGAAAAATAATTATGGCGCAAAAAAACGGAAAAATGTAATGCCATGTTATTGTGCCAGATTCGAAACAATGGCATGAAAATATTACCCAGATATTGCTTTGATTTTAAAAAAATGTTTTTCTTATCAATATTTTTAATTAGCAAATGTATTTTAACTAAACAGCTGAACTGACCACATCACGCTACAGCAACAGTTGAATACAAAATTGTTGCAAAAGTTTGCTGTATGACCTTGGCAAATAATTAAATTCCAACAATTCGCAAAAAAAAATTAAGATTTTTTTTATTTTTTAAATGCTCGTCAAAATTCAGGCAGCTGCATACAAAAAACAGGTCAACTAGAAAATTCCTAAAAATGTTGCAAGAGATTCACTTACGTTGCGCTACCTACAGGCAAGTAAAAACAAAAAAAAAAATTAAATATGAGTGTGTCGGCAACATGCAACCTGTAAATGGTGGCCACAACCGGAAACCATATTTTAATTTTTTTTGTGTGTGTTTTTTTTTTAACGCTCTGTTGGTAGCTGTGACGTATAGTTGTGCAGCCTTAATGCGTTGAGATAAACTTGCTTAGATAAAATTTGATTGTAGCTTAAAATAAAATGTTGCAGAAATAATATGTATAATATATTCAGTTTGTTATATGATTAAAACAAGGCGTCTGGCAAAGGTCACAACATATAAAAGTTATTCAAGTGTTTTTATTATAAAAAATATATGGTGCCGATATTGTGGAAAGTTGAATTTCAACGTTTCAGAATCTTTTATTTGTAAGCCTCTAAAAAAGCTTACTAAAATAACAAATTTAAAAACAAATTTTACTAAATTATTTTGTAGAACGAATTTATCATGCAATTCTAAAAAAAAACGTCTGAGCAAAATTGTTAATAATTGTAGCATTTACATTTCGAATGTTAATTTGTGTGAAATGTCAACTCAAATATAAGCAAAAAGCTAATGCGTAACAAGATCCATGTATACTCATGGTTAGAAGTTACGTCCCGTGTTTTCCTTGAGCCCAACCCAAACTAAGGTGAACACTATTTTTCCACATTAACTTATTTTGAGTCAGCGGTATAGATAACATAAAATTTTTTGACAATATGGGTATGCCTTCAAAGGATAAATGCTGAAAAAGTGTGGAAAAGCTGTTATACCAGACCGTTCACTATGTTGCTGGTCTCCAAGTGACGGCACACATTGGTTGAGGTTCATAGAACGAGCGGCTAAAAATAGAAGAAGTTGTCGAAGGACAATGAAACGTGGCACACATGCAGTTTTTAATTGTATTAAGAAAAAATTTGAAAAATTAAAATGATCCGCTCACTTTAACGCCCACCTCCCATACAAAGTGAAAATTAAATTTTGACTTACGGCATTGTTTTTCGGCACATAGCATTTTTAAACGCTCAGAATCATTTGTGTGAAATTTGAAAAATATCCGCCTTTTTTTACGCCCACTTCCTATACAACTTGTATTGAAAAAGTGGCTAACTCCCTACATTTTTAATGCATCAACACAATTATCACAAAAAATAAATATTATAATTGTTGAATGGAGTCCTGAAAATATATACTTAATACGCCCACTTTTACGTCCACCTCACATAGAAAAAAACAAATAGAAAAACATGAATAAGTAATTTAAGCATAGTCTTTTGCTCTAATTTTTTAACAGCATTATCGTACTCTTTTTTTTTTAAAGCAGCAGGTAGGAGCAGCTGAATTTTTTTAACTTTTAGCTGAGACTTCAAGCTGTAATTTGACATCTTTCGTTAAACAGAGCTCCACATCGCTAAAAAAAATACAGTTCACGGAAGTTGATGAACATTGAAGTTTTGATGTTGTTAATATTTTGTTTTAAGAAATTTTTTATATGGCTCTTTTTCCAACTTTTTTTAATGCACATCTCATCTATGAAAATTGTCATTTTCGAAAATATTCAACAAAGTCAAATGATAAGTTTACTGTGATTGTACCAAAAGATTGAATGTACAGTAAATTTGCATGCCATTTTAAACAAGCGAACATATGTGATTTTTGAGCATGTCTGTCCAAGCAAATAATAAATATTTCAGCCTAATATTACGGAATCATAATGCTTACACATTAAAAAAAAGTGTCTCGGAATATGATAAAAAAGGCATCATATTTAGAGAAAAATGGAATAGACTTTGCTCCAGAGAATGCTATTCTCTAATTGCGATACTTAATGAAATAGAAAAATATATCGTTTTTAGAGAAAAATACTTATTTTTTTGAGAAAATATTTGTTTTTATTGAAAAAAATACTTCTCATAGTGAATTTTTTATCAAAATATAAGAAAAGTTTTTAATTTTCAAAAAAAATTTCTCTATAAATGAGAAATTTTTTGTGCGAGATAAATATTTATCATTATTAGAGACATTGAAATATTTCCATTTCCTAGTAGTAAAGAAATATTTCTTCGAAAATGTGAAAATTTATTCTAATTGAAGAAAATTTTATTTGAAAAGAGAAAATTGCTGTTATCAAAAATAGAGAAATTTTTTACCGGAGCAAGGTATGTGTTTTTTTCTCAGTGTAGATATCTGACAACAAAATACAAAAAATTATCCAAATTGGCGAACATAAAAAAAATTAATTTCGGCCACTCTTCAACCAATGTGCGGCATCAACAATCTTCAAATGCATATAGTTTTTAACGGCATAAAAAATGTATATCCTTAACATGAGCACACCATAAAAGTCAGATCGATCTGTCAATCAATAGTGATGTAACAGTGTTCTAAATGAAACAACTGTTGTTATTGTAATATAAATGGATAAAGGCTCATTCCATATAGATGGGTGTGACGTTTTGACTTTCTTATCGTGCTGAAAATGGTATTATTTATTTATTTATTTATTCATTTAAGCCAGTTAAATTTTAAGAAATTTACTATTGGGTCTATTAGAAGATGCCCCAAGGTTACAAAATGCTAAAACATAATGCAAATATTTATACTAGTTGAATAGTTACATTCGCTTAAACACCTGGTACGGGTGTGACGAGCAGAAGTTAAAAAACTAAAAATTTTGAGTTTAACATTGAAATTCAGTCCATCTGCCACAATGAGACCATTTTTGACTTACATATAGTCAAATTTAATATATTTTCTGTTGAATACCAGTTAAAAATATTTTGAAAGAATCGCGAAATTTTTTGCATACATTTTTTATCAAATTAATACTTATACAAATAATTTCAAGTTTTTAATATATTTAAAAAAAAAATATTTTTTTGCAAAAAATTTTTTTCATGAATTTTTGATCAAATTAAAAACCTATACAAATGATTTCGCTATACATGAATTTACAAAACTTGTTTTAATCAAAGAATTTATTCATATACTTGCAAAAATTTCATTATTAGAAAAAAATTTTGAAAACCGTGCCGGGTGTGACCAACTTCTTGTAACGGAAATGAAGAATAAAAATAATTTATTGAATGAAAAAAGTTAACAAATTTATGTAAAACATCAACATCCTTACTTTAGCAAAGTTTCATTCTTATCATAAGCCCATGTTGCTTCTTAGCAACACTATAGCATTTTTCTGGGACGGGTGTGACACAGAAAAACACTCAGTTTAAATATTTTGTACTTTGAAAACGCAGTAACCAATCATTATTACAAACTTTTCTAACACAACATTAATATCTTTGTTAATATTACTAACCTTATTTTTTTAAAAGTTGTATCAAAAGATGACTGATTTTAAGGTTTAAATTAAATCAAAATATTTAAAAATTTTTTTCAACTCGAAGTTTGTTTAGTTAAATTGTTAAAATAATATAAAAAAGAATTTAATTTAAAAATATTTTTGCAGCAGGACTAACTTAAGACTCCACTTTAATTCGAAAACCAAATATTACTTCAAATACATGCATTTTAGAATTCATGTTTCCGTTCCTCATTTCTGTGGAATGAGCCACATGTGTAAATTTATGTACAAAATATAAATATAATTTTATTTATCATTTTATTTCACATACAAAACAAAACATGTACACAAATGAAAACAAATTCAAAAGTCCACCCCCCTGAAATTTCTCTCTGGATCCGCCACTGAATTTCATGAACCTAAATAAAAGAAATGTGAACTATTTTTGAATTTAGTGACCGAAATTCATGTAGTCCATGTACTTATACAAGCGCAGCAAAAGTTGTAAATAAGAAAAGAGTAAAAAATACGCAGTAAATCAATCATTACTCCAATCATTCTTCCAAAGGCTACTCTTTGGTAAAGAGAAATGTTGATTTTTCGCTTCTGAATTTTTATTTTTAATAGAATGCTTCCCCAAATTTTGCTTAAAAGATGAAAATTTTTGCTATTTTTTGTATTCATTTCTTCGTTATTAAATTGTTTAGTTTAAATTAAACAAAATATTCGTAAACAAAGAGTAAACGTATGCTTGCGAAAACTGTATCTCGTTCTTAGCGCCAATTATTTCTTAACTCATTTCACTAAACAGCCAAACTAAACTGTTGCTCTATGCATAGTTATTACATAGAATTCAACCGCAAAAACTTAAACATGAATTCACCGTTCGATGTGTGAATATTTGCTTGATGATCAAAGGCATCAACTGTAAACTTCTACAAACTATTTTTATTGTTTTCAACTTGAATGCGGCTTTTAGAAACTTACTTAATTGCTTGCTAACTTGACTACCGGCTAAATGAGTGCCATTCCTGTTCATGTTTTTCATATTTATGTGGTTTGAAATTCACACTCCAGTTCGAATATAGAGTCAAGGTTAAAATCCTTGAAATACTTAGTTTATTAATTCTGACTATTTGGCAAGTTCTACTCGTTGACTGTGTCGGCTCTGCATTCCTCTTGATTCCTAGTGTTTCGAGAGTGAACAGTACAACTAGCATACCAGAAGAGCTTTAATTTAATAGCCAAATATTTCTTAAGTTGACCAACAGAAACGAATTTTCAGAAAACAAAAAAAAAAAAAAAATAACAAAAACAAATAATGAAATACAAATTCAAATGCTGTTGTCTTCCGCCCCATAAACTTGGTAGACCATTTGGAAATGGTCCCTGTAGCCATTGCTTCCGTATGGCTGGCTGGCTGGCTGGCTGGCTGGCTGCTGCATGTTCTTCTTTATTTATGCTATGTTTGCTACACAGTAACAACAACAATAACAACAACAAAAAATGGTCAACGAAAATTGGACTCGTGTTGGTAACATTTGTCAAATGGTTGCAGCAGCCTGAGTATAAAAAAAAAAGAAATCAACCCGAAAAATCTAGCTCTGCAAAAAATAGTGACCGATGGCCCAACATACAACGTAAAGACCTCAAAATCGATTTGTTTGTTTCATATAAAACGTTGTGTTATTGTCGTTGTTGTTGTTGTTGTTTTGTTTTTGTTGTTGTTGCTACTGTTATTTGCATTGGTCTCGATTGTTGGTGCCATTTTGGAATTTGAAGTTGTCGTTTTTTTTTGGTTTTTTTGCTACTCTTTTAGGTGTTGTTTTTGTTATTGTTGTTGTTGTTGTTGTTGTTGTTGTTGTTTTATTAGAAAAGCATTCCCCATCAATATGTGGAACATATCCGTCCCAGGACAGCAATTATTGTTATCGTTATTGGCATCGAACGAGATTGTTTTTGGCATAAACACACGTACTCACATTCACAATCGGACAAATGGTCGTAGATGTTATTTCTCTCTGTATGTGTGTTTCTGTATATGTGTGTGTGTTTGTGCCCGGACCTCTTTCTAGCCGGCTGAATTTATTTCTGCCTGAGTGGTTAAAACTAAACTCTAACAACTAACTACAAGAGCGAGAAAGTGTCACAAACAAGGCGTGAGACAATGACCGAAATTAGAGTTGCCAACGTAAATATATTCAATCTAATTGACATCAACAAGACAAGAACATTTGACCGATATTATGATGTTGGTATATGAGATATTAAGAATAAGCAAATCATATAAAAACTGTGTGGTTAAAATTAATATTTTTTTAATATTTATTCCGACGAAAAAAAAAACACGCACCAGTTCAACAAATTTAAATTTTATGCATAGCAACAGATACAGAAGATGGTTTTTTTTTTTTTATAGGCACAACCTGCTGAACACAAGTTGAATTCAGCACATCTGACATGTTTTTTTATCGGCACTAAAAGATTACACACTTTAACAAATAAAAATTGTATGAAAAGGATTTGAAGAAAGTAAGAGAACAAAATTTACTTAATCAGCATTTTCAAATTAGAAAATAAATCATAGCTAGTCAGTTGCAAAACATTCGATTGCCCTGTGTTTTTGCACTATATTAAAATATTTTTGTAACTATTTTTGCAGAAGCTCTCAATAATAATGTACATTTATATCAAATAGAGCTGGCAACTATAAACTAACCATCTGATATACATATACTTAGAGATCAGTAAATGCTTACATAACAAATACCTATGGTAAGAAAAAAAAAACAATAAAATCACAAAAACAACAGCAACAACCACGATTGGTGTGTCAAAAAAAAATGTGCCATGTGGTCATGAATTTGTATGCTGGAACAGTGTCAACATAGACTTAACAACAAACTTGCTACTTAACTGCAAAACTACGTTGTAATGAAATGAAGTTCGATTGGCTTGTTTTTCGATTTTTTTTTCTCGGCATGGTCAATGTTGTTTTGGTTGTGCGATGGACAGCAACAACAACAAGTGGTATAATATTCAAATTGGAAGGGTTTAACTATTGGAAGGGTTTTGTGCTATTTTTTTAAATAGCACAAAAAAAAATGCAGGATTCCATCTGGTCCCACGGACTTGTATGGTTTGAAAAATCCTACCCACCATCTTACAGCTGACCTTGTGATCATTCTTGGGAGTTCCTGTACAGTAGACTGGATCATTTTTATATGGATAAAAAAAATTTCAACCGGTCAAGGTCTCAAAAGTTAGAGGAACTCATTAAAATGATTTCTGCATACTTGTTTTTCAAATCGGAGAAAAACCGCCGAAAGAATTTTGATCCTCCTGAAGGCTCTTTTAGGTAAAAAAACATGTTTTTTGCTTGTAACTTTTTATTTTACACTTTCTTTCGAAGCGGTTTTTAAAAAAAATGTCTTTTTAAAAATATCAAAAAATTCAATTTTTGATGGTCAATAAGAGTTATAATGGAACATAATTTTTAAATTTTTTGAATATCAGAATATTGGAATAAGTATGAAATTTAATATTTTAGCAGGTGTGGGTATGCGTTCTGTGAAAAACAAAAAGTTACAAGCAAAAAACATGTTTTTTTTACCAAAAAGGACCTTCAGGAGAATCAAAATTGCTTCGGCGGTTTTTCTCCAATTTGAAAAAAAAAGTATGCAGAAATCATTTTAATGAGTTCCTCTAACTTTTGAGACCCCGACCGGTGAAATCTAAATTTCGATCCGGTCTACTGTACAGGTTCAGGTAAGATTCTGTATAATTTCTAATATGCTGGCAACTCCATTTTGTTCCAAATTATTGGAACTTGAAAAAAGAGTTTTCATGAATAGACATAACGTTACTTGGTTGAATTCTGCCCATGGTCAGTTAGGCCTTCTAAAGTAATCCAGGCCCGTCGGGTCTTCGAAAGGGTCTTATGGAGTCTAGCAGCTTCACTTGTGTCCTTAATGGACTCGCAGAAATTTGATCAAGATGTTTGCTTTGTTATTCTTACTTCTCTTGAGTAGGCATTTAACTTGGATCTATAGTTTATCCAGTTCTGCACTAGCTAGCAAAGACTGGCTTTTTTCCGACCTCCGTTCGTGTCATTTTAAGGTTGCTTTTCCACCATCTTGTGCCTCGGCTTGAGGCATTATTTCTTGAAAGCCTTGTATATTTTGTTCGTGATAAGCTTGAATGCATTGTCAATGCATCGAGGAGAAACATTCTGTGTCTGGATCTGCAAAATTCTTGTTGATCCAAACTCAATAATTTTTCCAGTTAGTTTTCTCAGGGTTTCTAAATTGTTTCTTTATTTGAGGGTCGCAATAAATAGTAGAGAATTTTAAAGTGTTCGAAAAACAAAGTAACTCCTTTTTTGGCACCTTCTACCCATCAACTATGACCTGTTCCCTCGACCAAAGTAATGTCGATTATATCTTGCCTGATTCTAGCTATTCTAGCGTTTACAGAGAAGAGAAGGATCTTCCCCTTACTGCCGTGACTTTTCCGGACCTTATCATCAGCTTCCACTCCTAAATCTTTGCGTCTGTATTCTACACCACCAAAAGTTTCTGAATGTATAAATCCTCATACAGGGCAGAAGGCGTTATCACTACAGATATCTTGTGGCAAAGCGAAAGCGCGATCTAAGAGATCCCTTTCAATAAAGCTTTCTTCCAAAATTTCTCCAAGATTGGCTATGGTTTTGGTCAAAAACTCCAAAGACTGCGTTCCGCATCCGATGACTTGTATAGCCATTTTCCAGCAGCCACGGTCGAACTTGTTATTCTTGGGATCTCCGTTTTCGACGCTGGCCATCATGGCTTTGAATATATCAATAGCTCGTTTTCCACAAGTAGCAATTTCTCCCCTGTCATCTAGCCGTCCAGGTTCATCTCGTCAATAATAGATATATATAATAGATATTTTCAGGTTTTTTGGCTAGTTTCAAAGCTACCCTTAGCTTTGCTACATTTCGATCAACTGCCGATTACCTCATCCGCAGATCGTTGCTACTTGGCTGTGGATCCAGAGGTGCTCGGAGCTTCACGCACGACAGTGATCGACCTTGGGTTGGTCCCTAGTTGAGGAAACCTTGGGTTGACCTTGCTTCGCTCTACTTTCTTCTTTCGCTTCCTGGCACCCCCTTTTCCACACTCCTGTTTATCGTTTTTGTCAACAATCGAGTAGTAAAGTCCTGCGCCGTCTTCTTTTTGTCCCTGCTGGCACACGTTCCGCACTCCTGTTTGTTGCTTGTGGCATTTTGATATTGACATTGAATTGGGATGATCCAGCCCTACCAACCTTGCCCATTTTACTTTTCTCCTATTGTCACTTTTTTGCCACTTTTGGTGACGTTGGAGTATGAGGGAACTGCCTTGCTCAGTTCCTCAACAGTGGAAGCAGTCGAAGAAGCGACACTGCTAACCGTCGATGTCTTGGTGCTCGCAGTTTGCCGAGGTCTTCGCATGCTTCCTGAAAAGAGCCTTGCTCCCTGGAACTAAAAGTAGTCGGGTCAGTTTTTCCCATTTTTAGCAAGTAGTTTTTGGTTGTTCTGTAGAATCTACGTTGTTTTGTCTTTCTTGAATAAGCAGATATTCTTGTGACCACCACACCACCCGCCTCAATGAATATCATGTCCGAGTCCAGGCTTAATAGCACCGGGAGCACCTGATTTTTTTGAGAAACACTAAGTTTCTCCATGTCAATTGTCAGCTTGTCCAGAATCCTAAGAGTCACCAAGTCTAGGTTCTAGGAAGTGGGGGGGGGGGGGATTTATCACGTCTTTCATTGATCTTCAAACCTGTATGCATGGGTGGCCCTAACAGGAACTTTCCTCCAATTATCGTAGCCAATTGTGTTTTTGCAACTAAGTCCCCTACACCATGTCAAGGTGGCCGTTCTTTTGTCAATACACGGAAAGAAATTTTTCGTGTACCACAACTGAAAAATTCACCAACTATACTTCGTTTGCGAACTGTATTTGCCGCATAATATTCTTGCTTGAAACGAAAAAACATCGAACTTAATAAAATTTTATCATTGTTTTGGAAGTTCAAGCTTAGCCGAGTGTGCTGGCTTTCGAGTCTAGGAACTCGATTGACCTGGGTGCAATCCCCAACAAGAACACCAAATATTTTTTTTTAATTAATGATTTTTACGTAAAACTTATTTTTACGGTTATTTTTGACGAATCAGTGAATGAAACAGAATTAGAATTTCAATAATTAAATTAAAATTTTTACTACTAAAACAGCCCAGATTCGAACCCACGTCTTCCGCGTGGCAGTCTAGCACGCTTTCATTGAGCTATTGTGTGAAATGAATTTTTTTAAATTACAAATTCTTATGTCATAAGAAATGTATCTTTTTTCTACAAATTAAGTTTTCAGTTGAACAAAACAAATTTTTCGCAACTGACAATTTTTATGACAACTGTTCAATAGTTTCCAAAAAATGATTTTAAGCACGACAAACGAAGTTCGTTTGCAGCAAGCTGGCGATAAAGGTTTTTTTTCTTTGCGTGTAGAGCGTGATTTAAAAATTGTCTTCAGTGACAGTTTTTGGCTCAATGGGTACGTAAACAAATAGAATTACCGAATGTGATCTGTAGAGCAGCCAGAGGCAGTTCAAGAGCTGAAAAATGCACTGCTGGGTGTCGTTTGTGGCCGTTGAGATCATTGGACCGTTCTTTTTCAAAACTAATGAAAGTTGCTTACTGTCAATGAAGCAAGGTACCGTGCAATGCCTACAGACTTCTTTTTGCCTAAAATGAAAGAATTTTTCATGGTTGACATGAGGTGGTGACTGTGGCATGCAGGTTAAGAGCGTGCCTTAGCATGCATGGAGCTCGAGTTCGATCCCCAGTCACGGCGAAAAGTTTTTCCAATAAAAAATTTTTCTGATTGGTCACCACCTCTCTACAGACAATGGCAAACCTCAGAGAGTAAATAATGCCATGTAAAGCTTCTTGAGAACATTTACTTAAGCCGTTCATAGTCGGCATAGTGACATATAGGACATGTAGGTCCAGTTCTCGGTCAATTGTGTGCAAACATTTAATAACACACACAACACAATTAATCATAAGAAGCTTGGTCAAAGTCCTTTTAAGGGCTGAAATGGCCAATTTGTTTTTTTTTTTTTGACATGAGGTTTAAACAATGCGGTGCCACATGCCACACGGCACGCGATACCATGAACCTATTGCGAGGCGAGTTTTGTTCATAACAGAAAGCGATTTGGTAGGAGCGCAGCCAAGCAGAGTATACTAATAATGTTCTGATGCGAGGACTACTGAGAAGCTTCGCTTAAGCGAGATTCAGGCAGTGCAACAAATAGAACATAGAACTTCAAGTGAAGTGTGGTACTGTATGGAGCTCATTAAGAAGGCTATGCACTGACAAGTCAAGCCAGTTACAACAAACTGAGCGTACTTAACAATTTCCATTCCAAAACCTGTTGAGAATTATATGACGATCAATTTCTGTTTAATGTTTAAGCGTAAAAAGATCTATTCAAGCCGAAAAAATATGATATTGAATATCTGTCAATATTTGAAGCGCAAAGTAGTCGACAGTGTTGAAAAAATATGTGATGTTAAAAGAAGCAGCCATTGGCCTTATTTTTGGCATTCTGTATGATGCATAATTTTGTTAAAAAACTTTACGGTTACCTGTACTTATTTTTTTTTTAACGCACTGCACGTACAAAAACACTAAATAAAAAACTCAAAAGTAATGCAGTCAAACGTTGATATGAATTGCTTATAATTGCAACTTCTCAAAGGATTGCAACTAGCAAGAAAAGTGGGAAAATCTAGTAAAAGAAAAAAACAAAACAACAAAAAAACAATCTTAATCGTGTGCTCAGATTGTTGTTACCCTACACAAATAAGTTAAAAAGAAAGAAAAGAAAAAGTACTTAACAACTTATAATTGCATAAGTTAAGAAAAGATGAGAGTCAAAGAAGAGACGAAGCAAGTGAAGGCGGATATTAGCAAAATGTAGGTGTAGAATGATAAGTTGGAACAAGTAGATGGTTTGGCTTAATTATAAGACATATGCTGAAGACTCTTAGATTAGATTAAGGTACGTGTGGAGAAATGTTCAAGGTTTTGATGTTTGTCAGCAGTTTCCAACAGCAGACAAGTGAGGACAAACTAATGAGATGTTGTCAGCTAGGAAAAGCGTTACAGGAGTCAAGTATTAAAATAAAACTAAACAAAAAACCAATGTGCGAAAAAGCAATAGTTAAAAGATGCATGGATAAGAAAGTCGAAATTGTGATATTATAAGGGTTTCTTAAAAATCAAAAAACAAACAAACAAAAAATTAAAGCAATTTTTTTATAACAATATTATTAATAAAAATTTTGTGTTGAATAGTATTTATTTGTTTGAAAGTGATTTATTAAACATTTAAAATAATTATAATTATAACATATAATCAAAATTATGCAAATAATAATTATTGTTATAATAATAATAGTTATTTTGATAATAATTTAAATAATAAATTAATAATAATTTAAATGACAAATTAATAATAATAATTTTAAAAAGAATATATCAATAATAGCGGTCCATTCCAAGCATAACGCAAAACGGGTCCGTCTCATGGCTTTCGATTTGTTTTATTTTTGGGCTATAGATTCCTATTAAAATTCTAAGAATATAAGTTAATTTATTTTTTTTTATCGCCATTCGTTGAAAAGTTATGGACCTCTCAATTTTGCAAATCGTCCGAAAACGCCAGAATCAGGAAATTTTCAAATAATTGTATCTACGTCAGTTTTTATCCAATTTTTATAAATAAGGTACCGTTTGAAAGGTATTGGAAAGAACTTTTTGGAAAAAATATTTAATTTTAAAATTTTGGATGTTAGGGTTGCCAACCAATTACAAAAAAAATGTATTTGCTAATTTCTCAAAAAAAAACATAATTTTTTTTGATTTTTTATTTATTAAATTTGAAGAAGAATGTTGCCTTAACATCAAAAGAAATTTAAAGATGGAGCTTTTATATGTTTTTTCGCAATTTCAATTTTTGTGCACATACTTTATCATTTTGAGACACTTTATCGTTTATAAATTTTATAATGGCTAAGATGTTCGAAAATTTATTCTGCAAAATGGTTTAACTTGTTAAGACCAATATTTTATTCATAAATTTTGATGACCTTACACTTGACCTTGGTATAGAAAACTGGTTAAAACCGAAAAAAAAAAAATAAAAAAAAACACAAATTATTTTTTTAACTTGTTTTCGTATAAAATTAAAAAAAATTTGGTTGCCATATTAGAGATTATTAAATTCTAATTGGTTTTGCAGCAAAAAATTTTAAAATCGGTCTTAAAACAAAGAAGTTACGATGGTTACTCTGACGCTCTATCAATAAAAAAGTTACAATGATCTGTAATGGTTGACAAGTATGGATAATGGGCGATAATCTAAATAGTAATTTAATAATAATTTAAATAATAAATTAATAATAATTTAAGTAATAAATTAAAAATAATTTAAATAAAAAATTAATAATAATTTAAATCAAATATAAATTATAAAAATAATAATTTATTAAAATTTAAAGAAATTTCATCAATTTTAATTATAATTATTATTTAATAAAATATTATGTATAATATATTATAAATGTATTATATAAGTATAATTAAAATGTATTGATTATATTAAATTAGTTAATGATATAAGTATATTATTTTTAATTATTATAATTATAATTTTAATTACAACTATAAATATGCAAATTTTCCTAAACGGACCATTTTCTATAAAACTCTAAAATAATTCAAATTAAAATAATTTTTTTTAACAATATAGCTAAAATATTTGCTTAACTTTTCTTTCCACACAACACAAAAAAAAAAACAAAATCGAGCAAACAACATGCTGAATATTTTGTCGTCATTTTAAATAGAGTTGTTTGTCAAATGCTAATTTTTCTAGACAAAATATATGTTAATTTTATTTCATGTTCGTCTTTGACTTAATTTCTTCAAAACGACCAACCGGCATAAAACAAACGACAAAAGCAACTTCATCAACAGCAACAGCTGAACAGCAACAACATGACCAACAACAAATCGTTGAATATTAATGAGCAAATGACTCATTCACTCTCTTGTTCCTTCAATACTAACACCAACTGGCAAAACTGGCTCGCTGGTTGTGAGTAAGAGACAGATAATAATTAGTTTAATCCTTTTATTATTATACGTAGCATAATTTTAGGCGCATAACAGCTGTTGGCAGCCTGTTTGCGCTGTTGCTGAATTTTTGCCGTATGTTGATCAGTTTGTATAATATTTATGAGTCAAATGCATATTTTATAAAATTCAAAATGTCCTTCCGGTTGATGTCCTCGTATAAGAAAGCCCAGTTGAGTGGGACATATTTTTGAAAAAACAAAAAAAATAAAATATGAAAACACTAAACAAACTAATCAGCAATCAAGGAAAAATTAATGAAATTAACCACAGAAAATTGTTTTCTTTTTTAAAATTTCGTTGTGTTGATCCTTAAATTTCCAAAGTTAGTTCACTCATTAAAAAAAAAAAAAAACACAGATGTCATAAAGATATTATTGAACTGTAGAGTTAAGGTAGTTCTACACGATACAACGGCTGTATTATTGGTTGTTGTAAAGCAGTTGGCAGTTTCAACTATTTAGAACCCCCTTTAAATATATCTCTGTCAAAAAAAAAAATGAACGCTTATGCAACTCAAGGCATTAGGCCACTGTAGACGGCTGAAAATATGCAATATTGAATTTTTTTTCAGCAATACTACACAATAAATCAAGATTCCAAAAATGGATGTTTATCATATTAATTATTAATTATTAAATTAATATTAATTATTAAATTTAAAAATGGTGGCTGTGCAGCATTATTGGGATGAAGTCTTCGTTTTTTAAAGGGTCCACGGGCGAACAACTAACTCCTTTTAATTTTTGAGTTACCAAAATCCAATGAATTTTTTTTAGTAAATATAATATCGGCTATAGAAGTACGTAGGATAGTTTTGATATATTAATTTTCGGCCAAACGGCGCACTTCTAAATTGGAAAGTGAAAAATTTGCCTAAAAAATCATCAGATTATTGTTAATAACAAATATACTACTCAATTTAAAAAAAAAATTTTATTTTATTTTCAAGATATACTCCAAGTTTCAAGTGAATCGGTTGAAAATTGTCTGAGTTATATTGGCGGCAAATTTAAAATGTGCAGTTTTGAGATAAACGCGTTTGAAGTTTTGAGTAGTTGTTGAGTTGTGGAGCAGAGACCTGCAGCGAGTCGCTTTTTTGCTATTCAGAGTACATTCATCAAAAATAAGTATTCATATTCATTCAACCCTCAATGCACGCCACTCTGATTCAATCCACTCACGCCAAAGAGAGGTTGTGGGCAATCAATAGTCATGACCAGTGTTGCCGGAGTAAATTTATTTTTATATTCAAAATACAAAATAAAAATAGCCAAAATGTATAAAAAAAAACCAAAAGATTAATTAATAGTATTAGAAAAAAGAAACAGCACTAACATTCATACCTTTTTAACTAACTAGTTTTTTGTACAACATATTACCGTATTTTAATAGAAACAGATTTATAAACATGGTTGTTTTAAAAGCATATTTTAAAAATATAAAGGACATATATTCTTTAAATAGACGGACCTTTAATGTAGAATGACGTTAGCTCATTTATTTTTTACTTGATAAAAGTAGAAAAAACTTTATAAAAATAAGGTATGCATTTCGGAAGTAAAAAAGTATTACTTTTTTTTTAGATTCGAACCAAGGATTTCAGGTGTCAAACATATTCAGTCAAGTCTGCCTTGGTTCAGAAATCGGAGATAGATAAGTAAGTGAGAAAGTGAAATCAAGTGAAACAATTGAAGAATGTTTTATGTGTAGCGGAGTGCTATATCATTTTTCTTTTCCATGCCGACTTGCTTAATTTTACTTTTGAAAACAAACCACAATTACTTTCAATGATCAAAATTATATACATTGTTGCTACTCTCATGTGGCACATGATTATAGATGTCAAATGTCAAATGTCAAATTATTGGATATTCTTGCGCTCGGCTGCACGATTAGCATCACGGGCAGGTCGTGTTCAAATGAAGAGAGAATTCACCCTCATGTGAATATTTAAAATCATTTCCCTGCAAACATTTGTAAGACGATTGACAGAGAAGTGGATTTTTCGGTGCACCAGTAATTCGACCAAGTGTTTTTTGGGAAAATGCATCGCTTTTCAAATGCTCAAGCAATGAATGCGCTAGTCACGAAAATTTTCAAAATCTTCCTTCACTAATTTCAGCGATTGTTGGAAGATGGATTTTTGAAAAATGTTCAAAATCTATCATGGGAATATGAAGCAGGCTCTGAAAAATCGTAAAATCAATTATAAAGTTGAACTAGTATAATTTCGAAGCAACGTCACATTATATCGAAGCGAAATAAAAACAAATTCACAAACAAATTCATTGAAATTGGACAGAATAACGATGCTTTGGAACAAATTGCTGAGGACTCTTAAAAGGCCTTTGTTTGACACCCTTTTCGGCGAACTTCTTGTGACTCCTCTACGCGGTACATTGGCGAATCGGCCTAAGCAGCTTACAATAGAAGGCAATTGCTTGATCTTCCCAGCAATTCGTTGGGATTATCTGGAAATTGAAAATTTTATATGTAAAATAAAAAATTAATTTTCGCCGGAATGCAAAAACATAGCCGAGTAAAAAAAATAGCCAAATGAAAAATAAAATCGCCAAATAGCCAAAACTAATCACGAGAAAAAAAAAATTGTCACTTTTGACTATAAATTGCCAAAACGGCAACACTGCTCATGACTCTAAGTGAAAGAGAGTTAAGTTGGCTTCGGCTCTGAGTATTATGAATACTCTTCCTAAATTAACCCGGTAAGGTCCAGAATTATTTTGGTCGCAGATTTTATTGAAAAGTTGTATACTTATGTATTTCGACCACCTGAGCTCGAAAATTAAGTCTTTTTTCCGATAAATTATGGCACTTTTTCGGAAAATGCGAAAAACAAGCGTTACCATATGGTATGAAATAAAAAAATTATTTTTGGACTTCTTTTGTAGAAAATATCACAAAAAATAGATGTTTTAATACGTTTTTATTAAAAAATGTATGAAAATAAAAAAAAGATATATTTTGAACTAGAATCAAGCATGGTTTGGTATGGTAGTTGGCAAAACACTTGACCCAAAGTCCAAGTTCGCATTTTCCACATGTTGTTCGTCCGTCAACTTTACAACTTTCACCCGCACAATGCCTACGATTGGATGGTACTACAAAATGCCCAGTCTGATCATAGCGGAGAGTGTGTTGAACACTACCTGGGTCCTGGGCATATCTGTGGGAGGACATTGAACCAACAATTTGGCTTTTGTACCAGTTTTCGTCGAAAATCAAGTTAAGTCATTGTCGGTTCCACTTTTCGATGAATATGCTTAGCATTTTGACACAAGCATCTATAAGCCAGGTAAAAATTCTAGACCACCATTTTTTTCCTCTGTATGCGATGCGATATTGTGTTAAATGTTGGTCGAATCGGTCAACTCCGCACATATATTTTTTATATTCTGCGATCGCAAGAGCACGGGATACACTTATTTTGGCTTCGCTTTCCTTTGAATAACGTTGCGCCATTTATTTTGGATTTTCACCAAAGTTGGTAGAGACCATGCCGGGCAAACATTATCTGGGATACCAGTTGATTTTAATCTTCTGCTCATCAAGCTATTCAATGTAATCAAGCATTTGCTGGAATGTTAAACCTCTTAAAACGGTAAAATATATAAATGACAACAAAATATGTTGTTAAAAAAGTGTTAAAACACATAATACATGACTGAAAATAAAAAAAAGCAGCAAAAAGCACAAGAAACTCGAAAAAAAATATATACCCTAGGCGACCCACGATTACCATATGGTAATGCCCTGAGTAAAATGTAAAAAATATAATTAAAATAATATTTTTTTGCCAAAACTTAATTTGCACTTCATAGTTTATTTCATTACCTATTGATTGGAGTAATTATAGCTGAAATTGGTGGAAAAATAACCAATATATGCATGTTCTCACTGACGTGTCATTTCAGAAAACGGGATTTATTCATTTTTATTTTTGTCTCCTCAATTTGACATGCGATATCTTCGCTAATGGAACTTAGAATAACACAAGCTAACACTTGTTGGCAAGTTACAAATGCTGCGCTTAAAATACCGTTGTTTTTTTGTAGTTTTGTTATGTAGCTTAAGAGTTATTCATGTAAATGTAACGACATATTTTGCATTACCATATGGCAATCGTGGGGTCTTTCGGGTTAACGCAATGACTTGTCGATACTTATAAAATATTCAAAAATTCTTGGGAAAGTTTAATCACTTGAGTACTGGTAGCGCTGCATAATTTCACGGAAGCGCATCAGCAGAAGAATATTTTGATCGGCAAGGCGATAGAAAAGTAACTATTTTTTTATGTGTGGAAACTAACGGGAAATTGGACATTTTCAAACAATCATATTTTTCACGCCATATCGCTCAGTTTCGACAGAGCAATCTCGGAGTTAAGTCAACCTTGCTGTTTGTGAAATTTTTTAACAAATTCAAGTAGTTTTCGGTTCTATTAACTTCAAAATATACACAAGATCTCACAATATTAAACATCACTCGTCCCAGCCAGCATTTTATAAAATTTTTGAACATATAAGAGTCGTTTTCGATTTTCCTCCATTGTGCAATCATTTTCTGATTAAAAAAACTCATTGTTCGGGAGAAATTGGTATCCTACACGCGACTCTTCTCGTGGAGTCATTTCAAGTCGTTTTTTTAAGTCTTTTTTGGAATTTTTTTTTTGGAATTAAAAATCGACTCGAAGAAGACTCTTCAAGAAGAGTCGTGTGTAGGGTACCATTTTCTCTCGAACAAATAGTCTTTTTAGATCAGAAAATGAGCGAACATGCGACTGTCACCATCGCGGAGGAGAGTCGAAAACGACTCCTATATGTTCAAAAATTCGATAAAATGCTAGCTGGGTTCATTCATGTTGTTATTGTTTAGTGTGTACTTTTTGTGTGTTTATGTCAGAACTGCATGGCAGGCGGGTGTTGAAAACTAATTACTTTTTACAAATAAGGTAAAAACTTACCTTAATTTAATTATTTTACTGGCGCTTCAATAAACATAATCGAACTCAATCTGGTAACCAGTGCTTCCACTAATATAAGATGATTCAAACTGAAAGTACTAAAAATAAAGATGCTTGCATCAAGTTGCACATAACAAGATAATTTTGTAAGAACTAAAATATGTGTATTGTTTTATTAATCTATTTAAATTAAGTTTAAATTCATCAAGATACGACTTTACCATTTGTGCTAAGAAAAGTCAAAATATTTAAACGCCAATCTGGCAATCTTGCTTCTCAATTGAAACAGAGAGAGATTTTTAAAGTACACTCGGTTATCACTTACACTCTCTTCTCTTGAATCTAACTCAGTTGAGGAGGGGTAAACAAATGAGTATGAGTGCAACCCATGCCTAATTTATATAAAAAGAGTTGAATGCGTATGAATATGTTAGATATTTTGATGAGTATGAGTGAGTGTACGAACAAGCAAATATTGAATATGCTGGCTAGTATACTCGAATCTGAATAAGTCATTGCAGGTCTCTGTTTTAGAGCAGCCACGTTGCAAACTTTGTGCTGAATGCACTCATTTATTCGCTTGCAGTGTACATTTATGTAGCGAATGTATTCATGCAGGGCTCAAGTGCCGACCAGGCGATTTTATACTAAAATTAAAAATCAAGTTCTTAGAAATTTTTTTGCATCTTTTGAGACATAATTTTTGAGGTCATAAGGCACCATTAAATAAAAAATGTATTGGTTTTTTCGAAAGTTTAAGGTAGGCATCGCCTTAAGAAAATATAAATTATTCTAATAAATTTAATCTGAAATCAAAATCATAAGTAATTTTGCCAAAGTCGATTTAATAAAATCACAAAAAACTTGTTTAATAAATTATATTAATTAAATTTATTAGAAAAAAAAAACATATGTGCAAAAATGTCTTCAGGTGCTTTAAACATTCAGTCAAGTTGGTTTTGTTTTTGCGTATTTTTTTTTTTTTTTTTTTTTTTTTGTTTTATCACTTACCTTTTTAATTATCTAATAATCATTTAAATTTTAAGTTTTTATTTTATGGCATCTCTTATACTCAACTTGCAACGTGTTCTTATGTCCCGTCAGTCACGAAGAACTTCTTAAATCTTGGCGTCATCGTTCAAAATGAAGCAACCGCATTTCAAAGTTTTTTCCGCAAATTACGACAAATAAGAAAAGTTTTTACTTGTTTCAAATTAATTAGCATTTTAGATCAACCGTAATTTTCAATTCGTACACAAGACTGTCAAACCCACAACACGAAAGTAATTCGTTTCAGCTTCTGTCAAAATATTTTATTTCATATCTCACTCACTCACTCATTCACTCAGTCATCATTCACTCGCATACATGGTTCACTCGCAGCTGTCCTTTTTGAGCATTTTTTGTGTGAGTGATTGTATATTTATATGTGTGTGTGTGCATTTTGGCGTGTCTGTACGTCAGTCTTTCTCTGTTGTGGCGCTTTTGCCTTAACAAACAATGAAAAGTTGGCAAAATGACGAATTAATTAAAATACTTCCTTCGGTTACTCTGCTTGTGCTCTCGCAGTTTCTCCCACAGCCATTGCGTTGTTAGGCAGACGCTTCCGTTTTCCAGCTCATACTGTTGCTGCTGCTGCTGCTGCTGCAATTGTTGTGTGTTCAGCGCTCAATCAACGCTGTACGTGAACGTGACTTTTTGCGCCGCATCAAATTATTCATTGTTGATTTGTTTATTAATTTATGACTTAACTAAGTTAAAAGAAAAACCAACAAACAGTGATGCTACAAGCGGTACAATTGTACCTTTTGGGGTACACTTTCAGTACAGTCAGTACGAAAGTACGCCTTTTTTTCAAAAGGTACATTTTTGGATTTAGTAATTTACCATTTCATATTTACAAAATTCGTCCGTTTTTTTAAGGCTATGCCTTAAGGCAAGCCTTTCACATGGACGTGGAGCAACAGAGAGAGTGTGCTCTTAATTTAAGCTTATTGAAATAAATCTTGGAAATAACCTAGCCGGTATACTTTATTAAAAAATTGTAATTTTTTAAACTTTACGATGATATGAGGCTTCTCTAGCTTTTTAGTATTTAATTTTAGGATAATAATCCAAAAAGTACGTTTTTGGCTCGAAAAGTACGTTTTTCTCAATTAAAAGGGTACACTTTGAAATTCCCTTATAGCATCACTGCCAACAAAACAAGAACACAAAAACAAAACAAAAAAAAATTGATTATTTTTCGAATATTAATTTCGTTTATATTTAGACAAACAAACACAAAAGACTTGATGACTTTATTAAAGCCAAACCATTAACAGCTGTGCGTTTCATTAAGCGACCCTGAAGAGTCTGCAACACTAGCGCAAATATTTGCTGCCTACTTTAAGGATTTTTGAACTTAACACAATTTCATATAAGCCACAAGCAGTTGTATGACATAAAATAACAACATTAAATTGAAAACAAAAAATGGGGGAAAAAAAAACAACACTCCATGCGCCTGTTTCATTAGATTAACTGTTAATAGAAGATTCACGAAGTAAAGTACTTAAAAAATTTACGAAATTCAATAAACTTTGCAGAAATTTTAGCCTTGATTGTGTCCTTGGTATTGTATTGTATGCGCTGCGTGGTCAAGTGCCAAACGCAGACAGGATGTTAGATAGCAGTTATTGTGTGTGGGTGAATGTGCCTTAAAGACAGACACGCAAAAACCATTACAAATGGAAAAAAAATTAAACATCAAGGAGAAGGTAAAGGAAAAGCAAAAGAACAGTTATAATAACACTTCCAAAAGTCTTAAGAAAACGTTATATAAACACAAAAATTATATCAGCCATAAAACGAAGAACACGAACAAGAGAAAAGATATTAAAATAAAACGGTTAAATATCCGGTTAACACCTCAAAATAAATGACATGAAATCACGGAGAATGACACAAAACATTGTGTTAAGCAAGCAAGAAATATGTATTAAAATAAATTTACGAAAAGTTAACACTTGATGCATGGAACTTGAAGTTAGAAGTTGGTGAGGAAAATTCAGCTAAACCGTTAAATTCAATACTCAAATTACAGCCAATGAGATTAAAAAAAGTTTTTAATTTCAAAAAAAGAAATATTGGCTTAAACGTTAAGGTTAAAATTGTGACATTAGAATAAATTTCAATATATGTTCTCTTACTTAAAATTTGAGGCTATTTTTATACATAAAACAGAAGAATAATAAAAAAAACTAAAAATAAACATGTTTACAGCAAGTTTGGGCTCGAAGGTTTACATACGGGTTCCTGAAATTTTTTCAACATAAAGAAATATTGTACTAGAAAGGTTTAAACCAAAACAAGCCCTTGCAAGATTTAAGTGAAAATTATTATTTAGTTAGAAATTATTATTTATAGTACATCCCAATAAACATTTATACCAGGATTCGGACCAGTAATCGGACCAGGATTCAGACTTGAAATTTCATAAATTGCAGTAAATCTAAAAAAAAATCGCAATAAAACGAATTTTTCGTAGTATATTTTGTATGTTTTTTTTATTTACAACCGTGTACGTACATTTTATATTGATTTATGTACATCATTAACATATATATACTAACTACTAAATATTTGCAATTTGGAGCAAAATATTATTTTACTTATCCAAAATATATTATCCGTATGTTAAAATTTATAGATATTCCCTGTTCATCTTGTTGTTTGTAAGAGAAATAAAAAAAATAACCATTTAAATATTTGTCGCGAATTAATCGCAATAGATTTGGAAAACCGCAGTGACACAGCAAAGCATTCAATTTGTCTAAAAAGCGCAGTAAATCTACTGCAATTGCAGTTAAGTCCGAACACAGTTTATGACTCTTAAATGAAGGTATTTTCTAATGATATTATGAGCGCCTATAATTTTGAGTCCGAAAAGACTCTTCTTTATGAAGGTTTTTGAGCGTACATTATTATGAGAACGAAGTGACTCTTTTTTATGAACCTTAAAAGAGCGCACATAATAATAACTCAGAAAAAGCTCATATTTATGATGGTTGTTTGAGAGCTCATAATTATCACTCAGCCACATCAATATATTTCAGAGTAACTTTTTCGAGACACAAAGCTTTTAATAAAATTATTGTGAAACATTTGTAAAGTCAATATTTTGGACATTCATTAAAATGATGCCAAGAGATCGAAACTAACGAAGTGAAAAAAAATGTATATGTTATGCTTTCAGAATTTAAAGAAACACATACACTTATGATACGAGGAAGAGTCTTTTATTTTTGTTATCTTAAGAGTCGTAAACGACTCGAAAATATGACTCTATCTTAGAAGACTCCGAAAACATTCATAATTCAGACTCTTAAACCTTTCGTTAACCTTGTCCATTATAAGGGACATGTATTTGAAATGAGTGTAGCGGAATGCAAACCGTTATTTTTGATAAAGAATGCACTGTAAATAGTGCATTAATCTATTCTTTCCTTATTTTTGCCTTTCATGTCGAGATTCGAAATGCAAAATATTCTCAAAGCAATACTAAAACATTTGGAAAGAGAGTGTTTACATTTTTTGTGTGAAAAGCGTTGAGCAAGTCAAATGGAGAAAGATTTGTATGAAAATGTACTTTGTTTTGTATTCTAAAGGAGAACGAGTTTAATCTTCAAGCTCAAACCAAAATCGATCATAAAAAAGGAAAAATAAGATGTGATAACATAATATTTTTTATTTATTCATTATCCTTCTTGAAGCTTATTATATAAACATCGCGTATATAACATGCCATTACAGCACAATGTTTGTGCAGATATGCGATTAAAAACGACCATGCTTTTCTTATAATGTGTTCTACTTATTAGACAAATTCTCTACTGGGTATTTCTACTGTTGAATGAAAGAAGTCAAAGACAATGTTGCCAGAACACATAAAAAAAAGTGATTCATGCAAGTCAAAAATGTATCCATATAAGAAAAAAAGGTACATATTAACGTATTAAATTCAAAAGTTCACACGCGAAGAGCATAAACATTTTTGGAACCAAAAAAGAATTTATTAAAAAATATATATTTTTTTTTTAAATAAAGATGGCACCGATAATCTTGATTTCAGCAAAAGACCTTTTTTCACTGCGTGCAATAAATATAGCGTCTGCCAGGATTGTCTGAAACATAGCAGATAAAAATTTTTTTGAGTTATACAATTTTTTTATTATTTCAGTAATTTTCTTGGACAAAAAAAAATTTTATTTAAGCGATATTGAATGATTTATTCGATTAGCAGAATAAAAATTTTTTCGATTTTTGATTATTTTTTATTTTATTTTGAAATTAAAAAAATTTGAATTTATTTTAAAAAAAACTCTTTCCACCAAAGTGTTGTATAAATTATTAAATTAATTATATATGTTTCAAATTTCATCTTGTTGGGTTGAGTAGATTTTGAGATATCCTTTAAAAAAATAAAAAAAAAAAATTAATTTTTCAATTTTTTTTGCAAATAAATTTGTAAATTGTTTCACTAATGTTTTCTATACCTTTTCCAAACTTTGCTAGAGTAACTTCGGGTATTGTGATATGGTTGGGTAATGTGATATACCTGCATCTTTTGTTAAATACACAATTTTTGACAAGAATAAACATGTTAACATAACGGCAACAGAAAAAGGGACGTGTTGCAGTTTCATGTGCGCTGTTATTCGCTGTTTTTGCTCTCATTGCTGTAAAATTGTTTTATGAGTGAAGTCGATATTTTGATAACGTCCGCACTACAATTATTGCGCAATCATAATTACAATGAATTACAATAACTAAAGCTTAATTGTAAGCTGAAATAAATGAATTTTGTATTTTAACAAAAATTATCTTATTAGAATAGCCGAATTTCTATTGTGATATAGTCAAAGTTGGGTAATATGATATATCATATCTGTTCATTCCATTCATTTTTTACTTTGTGTTATTTTTTTGTTAAGTTTTTACCTGCGTATTTGTATTCAGTTGATTTTGTTTGTATTTTTGTTTTTTTTTTATGTAAATTCCACTAAAATAATAAAATTGTATCAACAACAACATTAATAAAACTAAAACAACATTTTTTCTTTTCAATAACATTGTTTTTTTTTTAATTTTGGTTTAAAAATCAATATATACTGCTATTGAACACTATTCGGGTAATGTGATATTGGAAAATATAGTAAACCACATTATCCAAACGTGGTATATCATTTTACCCGCCAATTTCACAAAGCATAGTAACATAGTACATGATATTCTTTCATTGTGTTGAAAAAGCTCTAAATTGGGTCACGCTATAGAACTCCAAAGTTGTAAAAGACGGCAAAATGCATCAAAGAATATAATAAATTTAAAAATATCTATATCACATTACCCGAAGTTACTCTATGTTTTTTATTTGTTTCAAAAGAACCCACCGGTTTTAAGTAGTCGCGATGTTCATGGCCAATACAGCATCAATATTCTTCTTGGTACGCACCAGAGAACTATAGAACTTTTTGCCACTTGAATAACAATTGTCGTCAGCCACAATCGCACAACAAAAAATGCATGCATACCACTCGAGTTCGTAAACAACGATTGCTGCTTAGCGCAGTGTGTGACGACTGCGAATCGATACAAAGGCAGCATCCAGACAAGGCTGAAATTCGAATGAATCGCTAGAAGATCGAGTGCTTGTTGCTGCTTTTCATAGTTTTTTGAACTCTAGGTAAAAAGTGGTTATTTTTGGCGTATCCTGTTTTTCTAAATTTTTTTTTAAAATATTTTTGGTGCAATATTTTGATATAGTGTGACGCCTTCTATCTATGCATCTCGATAATATCATCCCCCTTAGAAACTTGTAAAAAGTTGTTATTTTTGGCCTTTTTCGCTCCGTTTTCGAGATATCTCATTTTTTCTCTTTTTTTAAATAATTTTGATGCAATATTTTGGTATAGTGCGTCCCTCTATCTACGCGTCTCGATAAAACCATCCCCCTTAGAAAGCCGTAAGAAGTGGTTATTTTTGGCCTATCTCGCTCCGTTTTCGAGATATCTTTTTCTGTTTTTCCATACATTTTATTTATTTTTGGTCTATCTCGTTCTCGTAGTTTGGAACACGTGTTTGAGCTGAAGCTCTAGTGGCAAGAGTTGGGCCCTGGTGATCGCTGCTACAATATATATTATATATTTTTATATATTAATACGTGAACATTAAAGTTTGTCGTACGCTTTTTTGGTATTAATTAAAACTCAAAATAAATGAAACTTATATCATTCGAAAGGTTATGTTGCCCAGATGTGCAGAATGTATATATAAAAGATATATCTGATAGAGGGGGTTCCCAACCTTCTAAGAGAGAAATTAAATTTTTGAGAAAAAAACCGCTCTATGATTAATATGAAATTTGGTTGAGGGAGAGATTTTGAGTTGGTCGAATTTGAATTTTTTTTCAAAAGTAACAATTTCTTACAAAAATGTAGTTTGTAAAAAAATGTAATCCATTCGGCAATTGTAAAATTTGTAAAAAAAATGTGTTTTGAATTACAAAATTTGACTTTCCATGTGAATATCTTCGTCGGATTTTAACGGTTTTTCAATTTTTTCTAATTTTTTCTAATAGTTTGTTAAATTCTCTTTCAAATGTGAAAAAAATTACAGCAAAGTTGTAACCAAAAGTATTTTAAATGAATTTTCTTCATATTGTCGTTAGTTATTAAGCGTGTGTTTCAACCAAATGCCATGAGAGAGAAAAAAACTGTCTCAAATTGAATGTTCTAAATTCTAAAGCAAATATCTGCGCCATCTGTGAATAGATTTTATTTATTTCTTTTTTGTATTTAAGTCTTATCAGTTAACTTAAAAAAAACTTTTGAAAATAATACCGTTTTTCTTTTGTTTATATTTAAATTATTCCTTTTAAAAAAAGACCATTAAATTTGATTTATTCTTAAAATATGGATTAAAAATTATTTTTTTTTTGTAAAAAACAAAAACTCAAAATTGCATTATTGATTTTTTTTCAAAGTCTTTATCGAATTTTAGGTGAATTTATTTTTTCTTGACACTAAATTAATAAACTGTCCATGCCATCAAAAAATCAAGGCTACCCCCTATGATTTCTTTGACAAAATTAAATTTTTTTTTAAATGTTTTTCTGTTTTTGAACAATATAATTATATAAAAAAATAATTTTTTTGAAGAAAATAGCTTTATATCTCTAATCAACAATCAACAAATTGGTCGAATTTTGACGCCAGGCGATACTAATAAACATAAAACCATGAATATTCGTTGCTTTTGGCGAATGTTTTGAATGTCTGACTTCGTCGGACATTCATGTTTCGCAGGTATTCGTATGCGTCATCGCTCGTACTTTACGGCATGTGTACCACAGCGATTGGTACATGTATTTGCGCATTAATACTAATGCAGAAGGCACATTTGTAGCTCGTATTTTGACGAGACATTCAAAACGCCATTTGAATGCACTCAAGTTGTTCTCTGGTACGCACTGCCCACTTTTGAGTTGGTGAACTGATATAAAAGTGAAACTGGTGCAAGATTTGGTATCTTGAATTTGATTGTGTGGGTCAGTTATGATGATCATACAATGGACGTAATTTGCGAAACACATTTCTCGCAGTGCACGAATTTTGATAATAAAATTAAATTTTTCAAAAATTCGCAAACGCTGTGCATTATTTAATCTATTCATGATGAAATGTCAAATCTTATTGGCTTTGCTACACATTTCAAATCACGCGTGAGTTGTCAAAAAAGCTACACTGAAAAAACAGATAGCAAAAAAACACCCTTAAGTTTGAGCTTAGTCTTATAAGCAATTGTATCTGTATGGGAGGTGCCACACCCTTTTTTTAAACGATTTTTCTATAGCCTTTAATTGATTCGGGTTCTTTCTAAACATTAATTCAAAATTTCTTTTCAAACTGCTCATTGGCTTAGAGCTTACTTGGGGCAGACAAACGAACATCTTAAAATATATACTAGATACCTGACGTGTTGATCTCTTCTGGCTGATCGGAACGTTCGGCATCAGTTTCTTATAATTTGAATATATAGCAAAAATTTTAAATAAATCTAAAGGCATGAGGTACATTTTTAAAAATAGTGGCTTCGAATGGCTGAGTAGTTTAATTGCTTTCTTTCTAGCTTATTATTATTTTGAGTCTTTCTTGAAAAAATTATATAATTTATATACAAAGCTGAAAGTCTTAATACACGCTTGACGCTGAAAAACTTGAGTCTTCAGAATTGTTGCAAATGAAAAAAGTTTGAAAAGAATATGTCACAAGCTAAAATTGAAGTCAGTCATTTAACAAAAAACAAGTAACTTGAATGAAAATTTCGCACTCTGTAAGAAATTTTATTGTTCACTGAATATTGGTGAGAAACTTCAACTAAAGTGAACAAATTGATTGAAGCACATAAGAAAATAAACTTGAAAATGTGCACCACCTTAACGATGAAATGCGCTTCATGCTATGACCTTATCGAGTTACACATCTGTTTCGAATTTGGTTTGAAATATCAAGAAATTTTGAAGATGCTTTTAAGAAGCATTAATCTTAAAATGCGCTTCATCACTGCAGCTGGATGCAGTAAAAGCTGCAAAGCCAATTTAGTGACATGATGACGCATCGTGGTGACGTTGGACTTGAATGCATGTCATTTGCGAATTTTTAAGGTAGAAAAGTTGAATCCTTACGTAATGCTTAGATTTGGAGGAAATTGCAATTTTGTTGCTAAAGACGAAATGAATTAAGCTCAATACAAAAACTTGATAGACCATTAAAGAAATAAATATATTGACAATTTTGTATACTTATATAAAAAAAAAATAATTGTAGCACTTTATTTATTAAAAATTGCATGGCAACCCTTGAGTTTTAAGCCAAGGTGAGCACATGACCTTTTCATTGGTGCCTCTTTAGTCTCTCTACGATGCATAGTTTTTGAGCTACAGTAAACAGAAAGTATTTTCTATAAATTTAAAAATAAAGTGAAGAACCTTTTCAACTCATTTAAAACCTAGCAAATTCTAAACAAGCCTTAACAAAACATGTCTAACATTCTCTCTAAGTGTAACAATATTTATTTGCAGATAATACACTTACTTGAAAATAAATCAATTCTATTTACCGACACGCCAAGAGCGTTCCATCCTCTTTCAACTAAGTAACATTTATTTCCAACGTCAAACAACTCCCCCAAGATTCTAATAAAATGTTTAAAAATAAAAAAAATAAAATAAATGGTGTACAAGTGACAAAAATATTTCTCAACATTTCCGCTTAATTATGCACCCAGTGCAAAAATTCGCACTACCGTCAACAGCCAACAGCTGTGAGTAAAACGTTGACAGTAAATAAATTTTAAGAATAACTGCAAAAAACAAAAAAAAAAAATAAAAATAAATAAGAAGCAGCACATAAGCAAAAAGCTTCAATAAATGCAAAACTTTGTAAAATAGCAGCAGAAATTGCTAGGAAAAACCAATAGAAAACGTCAACCGATATTATAAATAAACGTTGATGAAAAAGTGTAAGACAACAAAACAACAAAAACAACAACTAAAACAGCACAAACAAAGCAACAGCAAAAGAAAAAGTCAAACAAAAAAACTTACGAAATTGAAGCAAATAAATAATACTGAGCAAAAACAAAGAACAAAACAGTAAAAAGTAGTAAAAAATGCTACTACTTAAGCGTTGCAACACAAGCTAGAAAAAGAGACAGCTATAGAGAAGAAATTGAAAAGCAACATGCAAAAAAATATACACTACGGTAAAGACAATTTATTGCGGAAAATTGAATTGAGTCAATAGAGTCGCATTGTTGAGGACTTAATTGCATTCAAACATTTTTCTTCGCACCGTTTGACATGGTCGGTTGTAAATAAAGCAGGACAAAAGCATTCAAAACACGCCCCGTGCCAAGAGTGTTGGTGGGCGGCACTATAATGGATGAGTTCAGTGGGCCGAATACCGCTCGAGGATTTATTACTTTAGCTTAGTCTGGTTGGGTCGATCTACTGGTATTTTGCTGGGTTTTTTTTTATTTGCTCTGTTGGAAATGTGCAAATGTACAACATCGTATGTCTTGCGGGTTGGGCAGGCTCAAAGATAAAAATGCTAATTTATTTATAAATTTGCGAAGCCAGTGGATGGTCTTTCAATAAGTTTTAGTTATAGGCCTAAATGACTGATCCAAATTTTTCTTTAAGGACCAAAATAATTAGTTCCTGATTTCAAATCATAAGTTTGACCTAGAAGTTTATTTAAATTTAACTTAGTTATGGTTATGGTTATGGTTATGGTTATGGTTATGGTTATGGTTATGGTTATGGTTATGGTTATGGTTATGGTTATGGTTATGGTTATGGTTATGGTTATGGTTATGGTTATGGTTATGGTTATGGTTATGGTTATGGTTATGGTTTTGGTTATGGTTATGGTTATGGTTATGGTTATGGTTATGGTTATGGTTATGGTTATGGTGATGGTTATGGTTATGGTTATGGTTATGGTTATGGTTATGGTTATGGTTATGGTTATGGTTATGGTTATGGTTATGGTTATGGTTATGGTTATGGTTATGGTTATGGTTATGGTTATGGTTATGGTTATGGTTATGGTTATGGTTATGGTTATGGTTATGGTTATGGTTATGGTTATGGTTATGGTTATGGTTATGGTTATGGTTATGGTTATGGTTATGGTTATGGTTATGGTTATGGTTATGGTTATGGTTATGGTTATGGTTATGGTTATGGTTATGGTTATGGTTATGGTTATGGTTATGGTTATGGTTATGGTTATGGTTATGGTTATGGTTATGGTTATGGTTATGGTTATGGTTATGGTTATGGTTATGGTTATGGTTATGGTTATGGTTATGGTTTTTGTTATGGTTATGGTTATGGTTATGGTTATGGTTATGGTTATGGTTATGGTTATGGTTATGGTTATGGTTATGGTTATGGTTATGGTTATGGTTATGGTTATGGTTATGGTTATGGTTATGGTTATGGTTATGGTTATGGTTATGGTTATGGTTATGGTTATGGTTATGGTTATGATTATGGTTATGGTTATGGTTATGGTTATCGTTATGGTTATGGTTATGGTTATGGTTATGGTTATGGTTTTGGTTATGGTTATGGTTATGGTTATGGTTATGGTTATGGTTATGGTTATGGTTATGGTTATGGTTATGGTTATGGTTATGGTTATGGTTATGGTTATGGTTATGGTTATGGTTATGGTTATGGTTATGGTTATGGTTATGGTTATGGTTATGGTTATGGTTATGGTTATGGTTATGGTTATGGTTATGGTTATGGTTATGGTTATGGTTATGGTTATGGTTATGGTTATGGTTATGGTTATGATTATGTTTATGGTTATAGTTATGGTTATGGTTATGGTTTTGGTTATGACTATGTTTATGGTTATGGTTATGGAAATTTGTTTTTCTTTTTTTAAAAATGATTTTAATATACTACCATTTCGCTCATCTTTATGAAAATTATGCTATTTTTATGCTAAAAGTTTTAGTGGAACGGATGGTTCTAATAATTATATTTTAAACTTTAATTTTCGAATTTTAAAAAGTAATTCGTAGAAACAAAATCAATAGATCTGGAACAACATGTAGATCTTAGATCTACAAAATTCTAAGTTTTGAGTTGTGACACTCTTGCACGAAATGAGCGATTTAACTTCTTCCTTCTTGAATTTTCCATAAAAGTTAGAATTGCACTTTTACATCATTTTAGCGAACTCTCAAACCAGCCCTAAGATACTCTCAGCTTCAAAAGAGTCTGAAGGGAACTGTCATGCCTAACTTTGACTAAACTCCCTCTGAAGATTTCGCTTAAACAAGGTCTGAGTTCTTCAAAGGTTGAACATGTTTTATAACTTATTTATACATTTGAAAATATTAAAGTTCTATTTAGAAATAACTTTTATGTTCGATATCATCTTCATTCAATTGTATTTGACGGTGCTTAACACGTGCTCACTACCCGTCACTTTATATAGAAACATCTTTCCGTTGTACAGTAATTGAAAGTAATTCTTCAACATAATAAATGAGTTTTTTGTGCTTCTTTAGCTAAAGTTAGTCCGTCCATTCGTTCAGCTGCTGCAGGGTCATATGCCAGCGACTATTTTATTTTTTGTTTTTTTATCATGCTGCACATTGCAGCTTACTGCCCACACTTCCCATCTCCCATTTCGTGCAACGTTGTTAACTGTGCATTTGGCACATTTATTGCAGACGCCACTGTGCATCAACAACAACAACAAAATATATTGTGCTCTGCAGATAAGGCGCTCTCCTGGTGTGCAGTGTTAATGCGCTGCTAGAAAGTAGTGTGCTGTTAGTACTTATCGTAATAGTACTTTGTGATGTTAGTAGTATTTTTAAACGTTTATATTTATAAAAACTTATTTAATTTGTCATGATTAGATTTATAAATTTGACTAGCATCTTTGAATTAAATTGTTTTCTTAGATTGTTTTTAAAAATTTTTTAACTATCTTGAAATTTACAAAAACTTTTTTTTTACAATTCTGCTTCACAAGTTTTTCTAACGAAAATAATTTAAATAATTTTTTTTTTATATTTTGTTTGTTATTCTTCAAAATCGCTCACGGTATTAGTTACAAGTATTCAATTTTTCATAAGAATCATTAAACTAATTTTAAATTAAAATTGTTTAACTAAGAAATCGTCTTCGAAAAGAAGAATTTACAAAAAAATATTATTATAATTATTAGTACTAACTTCATTCAAGCAAGATATTGAACAATTCAATAATAAATTGGTCCTAATTTTTGTTCATTAAAAAAAAAAGTTGAAGTTGAATTAACCAAATGCATATTTTCTGATGAGTGGTCACCTCTCTGCAGACAATACCAAACCTCTAGGAGTCAATAAAGCGATAAACATTACATCACCAAAGTGTTTGGCTTTCTGCGATCTCTATTTTGCAAATAAGATACAATTGACACAAGAACTAAAACGCCCAACAAGACCAACAAGCTTACCGTATGTTTCCAGATTGGGCATATGATAAGAATGAAACTTTCCTTAAGTAAAGATGTTGATGTTTTACATAAATTTGTCAACTATTTTCATTCAATAAATTATTTTTAGTTTTCATTTTTTTATTCAAATTTTTGCAAGTATATGAATAAATTCTTTGAATCAAACTAGTTTTGTAAATTCATGTATAGCGAAATCATTTGTATAGGTATTAATTTGAGAAAAAATTCATGAAAAAAAATTTTTTGCAAAAAAATATTTTTTTTTTTAAATTAATACATTAATTAAAAACATATTTTTATGATTAAAGTGTCAAAAATGTCTAAAAGTTATTATACCCATTAAGTTCTTATAAATAATTCCCACATCATTCGCACTCGTCACACCCGGGACAATCTTATGTCACACCCGTCTCATTTAAAAGTTTAAAAAAGAATGGTTATCGCCATTTTTTTTAAATATTTTTCACTGGTATTCAACAGAAAATATATTAAATTTGAATATACGCAAGTCAAAAATGGTCTCATTGTGGCAGATGGACTGAATTGCGATGTTAAACTCAGAATTAGTAGTTTTTGAACTTGTGCTCGTCACACCCGTCCCAGGTGTTTAAGCGAATGTCACTATTAAACTAGTATAAATAATTGCATTATGTTTTAGCATTTTGAAACCTTGGGGCATCTTCTAAAGTACCCTTTAGTAAATTGCTTAAATTTTAACCGGTCAATACCATTTTCAGCACGACAAAGTAATCAAAACGTCACACTCGTCTGTATGGAATGAGCCCTATGCACTTAAAAAAGAAAATTATAAATAAATAGTTTAAATTATTGTAATAGTAAAAAAGGTTATAAATAAATAGTACATATACTATCATTTTGTCAACTTAACAACTTTAAGACGCTTCATATAGCAACCCATTCGGCTAAAACATAGCTCACCTAGGTATGATAGTGATGTGACAGCACAACAGTTGACTACGCTGAATGTGGCCAGTAAATGTTTTGCTTTGACTGCCGTTTTGGACAGCAGCCAACTCCCTTCTCAAGAGAAAATAAGCAGCTGTCAATGATACCTTTATTTTTGTATCATGGCTAAGATATATAAGTAAGTTTATATATATATAAGACATTTTAAGAAACGAACACACAATTTACTCACCCGTTTGCACTTATTTTAAAATCGAACGCGAAAAAAGGCAAGGGCAGTGAAAAGGCAACATTTTTTGGTAGAAACGAAAACGCCATTAATTTAATTAAAAAGAATGAATAATTGTATTGTTTCTTTAACTTAAAAATACAGTTTTTTTGTGTTTGGTAAATTATTTTTCATTTTGGTAAATTTTTGGATAAAATTTGGTAAAATAAAATGTTTGAGAGTGGCAGCCCTGCTCACAACACCAATAAACACCACGAGTTCAGTGGAATGACTTACGTACTTAGAGTCATATTTAGTTCAGCTGTCTTGTTATTTCATCCAAATTTGATTGTAAATGTCCAGCAATACCTGCCAAACCAACCAATAACTATTTTGCAAGAAGCATAACAAAAACTAATACTCAACTGTTTCATTAATAAGTCACATGAGATTATTTACCAACATCCAATAAAGTCAGAATTTGCAGACACACATGCATGTTAAAAAACTATGAGTATTTTTTGGTTTTAGTGGAAATGAGTCAAAGTATTTTGCTGAGTTGGAATAAGTACACATTTTCAACAATAGTTATGGCTTAAGTATGACTTAAGTACACTCAGAAAAAAGTGTCTCGGAATATGATAAAAAAGGCATCATATTTAGAGAAAAATGGTATAGACTTTGCTCCAGAGAATGCTATTCTCTAATTGCGATACTAAAAATTCTCTAAAAATGATAAAAAGCTACCATGAAATAGAAAAATATATCATTTTTAGAGAAAAATACTTTTTTTTTGAGAAAATATTTGTTTTTATTGAAGAAAATACTACTCATAGTGAATTTTTTATCAAAATATAAGAACATTTTTTCATTTTCAATAAAATTTCTCTATAAATGAGAAATTTTTTGTGCGAGAAAAATACTTACCATTATTATAGACATTGAAATGTTTCCATTTCCTAGAAGTAAAGAAATATTTCTACGAAAATGTGAAAATTTATTCTAATTGAAGAAAATTTTATTTGAAAAAGAGAAAATTGCTATTATCAAAAATAGAGAAATTTTTTACCGGAGCAAGGTATGTGTTTTTTTCTCAATGTATACTAATTTTTTTTAGTACTCATTGCAGATCTCAGGTGTGGACGCCGCCGCACAGTGGATCGAATTAAGGAAAATGCGGAACTAGGAAGCAAAGTGTCAACTCTGTTAACTAAATGTTAAAAGTATATTGGAGCCACTTAATTTGTTATACATATTTTTAATATTACATTGTTTTTTTAATTTAAAATTTTTTTTTTAATCTTGAAAAAATTTTTATATCAATTTTTGATATTATACTTACATATAAAAATACACGTATAATTTTTTTTCTTCCAATTTGTGACCCTCCAACACTGTTTAAATCAAATGAATATTAATTGAATGCATGGAACTTTCACCCGATTTTTCGCTAAACGTGCAAAATGTGGTAGCTGAAATGTATAGAATAAAAATTTGAACTATTTCTTAATACAAAACTATTAAAAATTTCAGGTTCCAACACATTCCAAATATCTAAAAGTTCATGTGAAAATCACTCAAACTCACTTAAAATAAATGCTCAAACATTGTGATTTTTATTTATTTAAGGCTATGTATATAAACTATTTTTTTATTATATAAAAAATTAACATATCTATTATTTATTTTATATTTTTTATTTATATATTTTTATTTTATTTTTGTAACGTTTCTGCGTTGTATATATTTTTACTGGTTTTTGTTTCAAAAAAACATTTTGATTTGTAATACGTGCTGGTAATTCTTAAAGCAACACCATTCGGCTATTTTATTACGAATATAAGCTTTGGTTAATTATGAGTAAAAAAAATCGTGTTTTACTTCGTGTTTCCAAGTTTGATTATTTTCTTAATTCCGGCCTTTCCTTCCAGTTGATCCACTGTGCGCCGCAATACCAAATTTTTTTTAATTTATATATAAGAATACTGTGATCCACTCGATGAAAGGCTTTACCAAAATCAGTATACAAAGCATCTATTTGGTGTCCTTTTTCCATTTCGACTAAAACATCCGATACCATGATCACGGATTCTTTACGGAACCCGTATAGTTGGTCATTTAGGTCATCATAAGTAGGTTGATGAGATATATTACTTTATCACAAATAATTATTTCAAACAGTTTTGGAATGGCTGAGAAAATGGCTATGCCTCTATAATTTTGAATTGACCATTCTTTGATCGCAATTGAACATTCTTGTAAATTGGGAGGTTTTCCAATATGAAGAAAATGCCCCACAAGACAGTGATTCATTAAAGATTATGTATAATGGCATAAGCAGTTGGTCTTAACATCGCTTTAAGAAGCTTGTAGGCATTAAATCTGGTCCTGGTCTCTTCAAAAAATTCAAGTCTTATGGCATTAGTAATCTCTTTTTGCGTTATATATAAACCTTTAACCATAACAGTGGAGCTGGGAGATGAGACTTCAAATTAGTAGGATGCTTGACAAAATACCTCCTTGAAATGTTCCACAAATAAATTGCTGATTTAAAATTTTAAGTCATTAGAATGACTTTTTTTTATGGAATTTTAAGAGATTTTATGTTTTGATGACGTCACTTTGCATGGAAAATAGATTTAATCTTCATTGGATTATTTCTAAATTTCAAGTGTCTTAATTTGTGATCAAAGATTAAGTGACAAATTTCCACTCATTAAATTAAATTCTGTGAAATTTCAAGAGATTTTATCATTAAGATAATGCCACTTTGCATGGAAGATAGGCGTGGTTTCTAGTACATGTGTCTAATTTTCAAACTCAATGTGAATATTTACGATCAAAAGTTTTGTGCAAAATTTTATGATATTAAATTAATTTTCATTAAAGATCACTTTGTATCGGAGGTCGGCGTGATTTTCATCTGATTTGGCCCACTTCCGAACTTGAACTTATTTTTTTAGATAAAAGTTTATACATCATATTTCATTACGATAGCTTAAAATTGACGACTGTAGTCGTATCGACAGATGGATAGACAGAAGGACAGACATGTGGGTGTATAAAAACATTATCGCTTTTTGGGCTTTAGCCAATATTATACCAATTCATTTTCATACGTTTGAACAATTGAGTTATACACAAAAACATCCAGCATTTTTATATAAGTTGATTTATTAAAGGTTTTATTCCGCTTTAAAAAAAAAGCTTCTACTGCGTTTATCAATTTTACTACTTTCTAAGCTTTGCTGTAGCACATTTTATGCAACTCTGCAAAACCTGAGCTGTGGCATGTATTGTACGTACTTTGACTGTTATTGATAAAGTGATGTTTGGAAGGGAGTGGCAGTGGCAGAGCACGTTGGTTCATCAGCCAAGTATTTTTATATTGCGAATATTTTAAGTTGTTGTTGGTATTATTGTTATTGTTGTTGTTATTATTGTTATTGTAGTTGTTGCTGTTCTTTAGGTGCAATTTACACTCATAGTACAGTTCATCTTCATCAACCTGAACCTGCCACCGCTCACCTTGCCAACAAAATGTTGCTGAACCATATCAAGTCGTACTGACAGCAAAATTTGGCAATGTTGCCAACATAGCGTGAACTATGAAGATTATAGTTGTACTTATATTTACAATCTATTAAATTAAAATCAAACAATTTAGTTGAGAAATTTTCAGAAGAAAAGGAAATTATTTAATAACTGAAAAATGGAGCTTAACTTGGTGAACATTTTAGATACAAACTTAAATAAATATTATTTAAATTTTAATATTAATATTTTATATAATAATTAATTTTAATATATTAATTTAATATTTACAATTGTTTTAAAAAAATTTTATTTAAATTTTAATGTTTGGTTAATAATTATAATTATTGATTTAATTATTGTAGGACTTTATTTTACAGTATTATTTTTGTTCAAGTGCAGTAACTGAAAAAAATTTCATAAATATTTTATTGTGCTTTTAAATGATTTTTCAGAAAACTTCATGAATGCTTTATGTGTAAATCAGGCTGAATAACTCTGAAACGATTACTGTTATTGTTATCTTTATTAAAAATAAATTTGGTACACCGTTTCGTGTTGAATTGTTCTTAAACAGCAACAAAAAAAAAAACAAAAACAAAATCACTCATGTAACAATTAATATATTTTAACAGTTTTTTTGAGCATGAACGGAATTCACAATTTTTGTTGTTTTATTTTAATATAATGCAAAAAAGGTGTTCACAAAAAAAAAATTGCTGTTCAAGAGTTTATGATGAATGTTCACAATGTTTTATCAACATCTTCTCTTGCCCTTGACACGAAATTGATTAACTTTTTTACTCACACGTTTGTCGCAACGACTGACACTGAGCGCTATATAATTAAATTTTAAGCATATCCAGACGTCATTTCTAGTCAAAGTGTCAAAATACCAGCAGCAACAGCAACAGCAACAACATCAGCAGCAGCAGCAGCAGCAGCAGCAACAGTAAGCTTATTCAACAGCCCATTCGCAACATAAGCCCCTAAAAGTAGGCACTTCCTTTTGGTCGTATTTGTGTTAAGCACAGCATTGTTAGTGCTTAAGAAGCGTGCTACGCAATTTAATTAATTTTATTAATTATTTACTTGTGCGCTGCTTCAACGATTCAACGACCTCATCTTCACTCGAGTTACGCTTTACAGTAACTTAGCAACTGTCCCTAAGCGCCAATGAGAATCCTTTGCATGAAGCAAAACGGAATGGAGCATTGAAATCATTTTAATTTTGTGAGCAATTCTGCCGCATACGTTGTTAACAACATGAGTGCCAAATCTCGTCCATGGAGTGTAAAAGCCGCCAATATATATGAAATAAAAAACGACTACAGCAAAAAATAAGCAAAAAAAAATAAATAAAAAAAAGAGAAAAAAATTAAATAAACCAGGCTATTAAAATTTAATGGCGATAGCAGTACAAATAAAAGCACGCATCGCAGCACGCAAACACATACAAACAAACAAACAAACAAACAAACAAACAAACATATAAACATACAAACATACAAACATTCATACACATACATTCATACACATACACACAACATGCGAACTTTGTGAACTCCCCGATGAGGTGTTAAGTGACGTGGTGGTCGTCGGTTACGGCTGTTGGCTATAATATGTAGCTGCTGCTGCTGCTGCTGCTGCTGCTGTTGCTGCATTACAAGTCTGCTGTTGGCTAATATTTGAAGTTGTTTATATTGGCCAATGCTTTGTTTTAACATCTAATTTAATTTAATAGCAAATAAAAGTCATAACAGAACAACACTTAAGCATGTTTGAGTGTTTTGCAGATCTGGCAATATTGTTTATAATTAAAATTTTTATTAACGGCATATGTATTGGCTTTGACCTTAAGGGTTTACTTGAATTTCGAAGGCTCAAATAAAGTATACTTATTAGAGTGTATCGAAAATCTGACCCCCAATTCCGCTACCAAAATTATATATTACATGAAAAATCCTTTCCATTGGTGCACTTTCTTTTTATTTGAACCAATTTTGGCATCACCCGAAATACATTTTTGTACATTTTTTATCAACTTTTGTACTGCAGACCCATTAATTGTTGATTTAAAAAGAAAATCGAGCTTATCAATCAATTATTTTTATAAAGGATGATTTTTTTGAGGTTATGATTTTCATGCATTAGTATTTGACAGATCACGTGGGATTTCAGACATGGTGTCAAAGAGAAAGATGCTCAATATGCTTTGACATTTCATCATGAATAGACTTACTAAGCAACGCTTGCAAATCATTGAATTTTATTACCAAAATCAGTGTTCGGTTCGAAATGTGTTTCGCGCTTTACGTCCGATTTATGGTCTACATAATCGACCAAGTGAGCAAACAATTAATGCGATTGTGACCAAGTTTCGCACTCAGTTTACTTTATTGGACATTAAACCAACCACACGAATGCGTACAGTGCGTACAGAAGAGAATATTGCGTCTGTTTCTGAGAGTGTTGCTGAAGACCGTGAAATGTCGATTAGTCGCCGTTCGCAGCAATTGGGTTTGTGTTATTCGACCACATGGAAGGTTTTACGCAAAGATCTTGGTGTAAAACCGTATAAAATACAGCTCGTGCAAGAACTGAAGCCGAACGATCTGCCACAACGTCGAATTTTCAGTGAATGGGCCCTAGAAAAGTTGGCAGAAAATCCGCTTTTTTATCGACAAATTTTGTTCAGCGATGAGGCTCATTTCTGGTTGAATGGCTACGTAAATAAGCAAAATTGCCGCATTTGGAGTGAAGAGCAACCAGAAGCCGTTCAAGAACTGGCAATGTATCCCGAAAAATGCACTGTTTGGTGTGGTTTGTACGCTGGTGGAATCATTGGACCGTATTTTTTCAAAGATGCTGTTGGACGCAACGTTACGGTGAATGGCGATCGCTATCGTTCGATGCTAACAAACTTTTTGTTGCCAAAAATGGAAGAACTGAACTTGGTTGACATGTGGTTTCAACAAGATGGCGCTACATGCCACACAGCTCGCGATTCTATGGCCATTTTGAGGGAAAACTTCGGAGAACAATTAATCTCAAGAAATGGACCGGTAAGTTGGCCACCAAGATCATGCGATTTGACGCCTTTAGACTATTTTTTGTGGGGCTACGTCAAGTCTAAAGTCTACAGAAATAAGCCAGCAACTATTCCAGCTTTGGAAGACAACATTTCCGAAGAAATTCGGGCTATTCCGGCCGAAATGCTCGAAAAAGTTGCCCAAAATTGGACTTTCCGAATGGACCACCTAAGACGCAGCCGCGGTCAACATTTAAATGAAATTATCTTCAAAAAGTAAATGTCATGGACCAATCTAACGTTTCAAATAAAGAACCGATGAGATTTTGTAAATTTTATGCGTTTTTTTTAAAAAAAAAGTTATCAAGCTCTTAAAAAATCACCCTTTATAAAAACACAGAACTGTAAATTTTCATCCCTTAAATTAAAGTACCTTCGGCTCTAATTTTCTAGAAAACCCTTTTAAGAGACAATTGGAAAAATGCTGTTTTCGATCTATTCAATTTTACCGACCGACCCCTTTTTGGTCATACGCCTCGTCATATGCCTTTTGATGCTACGGAAATTTTGGGGATGACATTTTTGTGTAAAATTATGTAATGAACAATATTTATAAAACGATTTTCGAATAAAAAAGCTTTTTGACTAAATTTTCTAAAAAAAAAAATCATGTATAAGTTATTTGGAAAAAAAAAACCATGTACTTCTTGGTCGTATATATTGAAAAATTGTGGCATTGCACATGAAGTACAAATTTTGTGATAAATCCCGTTTAAAAGATTTTTGGCGAAGACGGACTTTACCGACCTGTTTCGCTTGCGAAATATTTGAATATAATTATTTGTTGAACAAAAATCTTTTTGTCAGAAATTTTCCAATGCAATTCCAACGACCAACTTATTTTATTATAATTCCATTTACGAGATATTTGGAAAAAAACGATTTCTATCTGTTCTATTTAAACAAACCTTTGTGGTTACACTCAGGGAAAAAATGCTGTTATATCAAAAAAATCATGGGTTGGAATAACAGATTTCACTGTTAAATACCATCCAAAAAATTAAACTTTCAATTCATCAGTCGGTTGACTGTTGGACTATAGAACATGAAACCCATATACAGGGTGAACGGGAATAACTGTCGCACCTACCGAAGTACCGTATATTTTAAAACTGTAGGCACCAACATTTTTTTTGTAATTTCTAGCAATCTTTCAATTCATTGTGAGCGTATGTAAAAAAAAAAATATAATAAATTGGGTAGTAGTTTTCGCGTAAAAAAGATGAACGTAACACGATCACTGATTTTAAATCTACATTTGGAAGGAAAATCGACTTGCAAAATTATCAACTGCTTAAAAGACTTCCAAATAAGCCGGCGATTTGTGCAGCGAACGGTAGCTCGTTTTAGGAGGACTGGCAGCGTTCTTCCAGAATCAAATGGTGGTGCAAAACGGACAGTGAGGACGCCGACCCTGGTTAAAAAGGTGAGGGAAAGAATTCGTAGAAATTGCTCAGTTTCCGGAAGAAAAATCGCACGGGAGCTAAACGTCAGCCAAGACACCATCCGTAAGGTCATTTCTGAAGACCTTAAGCTCAAGGCGTATAAAAAGAAGAGGATTCACGGCCTTACGGAACGCCAGCGACTTATGCGAAAGGAAAGAAGTGAGGTTATCCTTCGGAGACACGCTTTGCACCACCAGTATCATATTTTCAGATGAAAAACTGTTCCTTCTACAGGCAAGTCATAACCCCCAAAATGACAGAGTCTACGCGGCAAGCATGAAAGATATTCCTAAAGAAAAAAAATCCGTTCAAAGGTTTCAAAACGTAACGTCCGTCATGGTTTGGGGTGCTGTTTCTGAAAAAGGAAAATTACCCCTTCTTTTCATAGAAAAAGGGGTCAAAATCAATGCTCAATACTGCCTGAACGAGGTTTTAAAAACTCATTTGCTGCCGTTTGCCAAGCAGATTTACGGAAACGAAGAGTTTTGCTTTCAACAAGATTCCGCTCCAGCCCACAAGGCAAAAATTGTGCAAAGCTGGTGTCGTGCTCATTTGCCAGATTTTATATCTACTGAGGAATGGCCTCCGTCTTCCCCTGACCTTAATCCTCTAGATTTTTCTATTTGGGGTATTATGCTTAGCAAATTAAGCAATGTTAAAAATATGACTGTTGATAGATTCAAGAAAAAACTAAGGAAGATATGGGACGATATTCCGGATGAGGAGGTACGTGCCGCGTGCTCATCTTTTAGAAAACGTCTTAAGTTGGTAAAAAAAATGAAAGGCGAACGGTTTGAATTAAATGATGAGAAATTGTGAAGAATAATATAAGGAAAAAATAAAAATTATTTTTTATTAAACTTTGACCTCCATTTTTTAATTATGACGAATGTTAGGTGCGACAGTTATTCCCGTTCACCCTGTAAATACGTATGTACGTTGGCAGCGAGCCGAATGCTAATTCGTGTGCAAAAGCTCAAAAACACACGACGCCCGTGGGCTGTGGGAAACATAAGTTGATGACCACTGGTCTAGTCCTAAAATGTCATAGGTTCAAATAATGTCACGATCAACAAAAACTTTTTTATTCACTCAGATATTTATAACGATAAGATAAATATAGCAAAACACATTTAAAAACTATTGCTTAGAGAAGACAGTTATTTCAACAAATACACAAAAATATTTCAACAGATGATTTTAACAGCACAAAAATACTTTGAAACGTCTTACAGTGTTATGAAATAACAGCGGACGACTGTTCATAAATACAGTTGATATTTTTGTGAGTGTATGTTTTTGAAACCGAGAATTCTTTCCGGCTCCGAACGCCAAAACAATACAATAGCCAGTTTCCGGCTATTGCTGGTAAGTCAGGAATAAAACACTTTTTATATCAAAATAAAGATAGTTTAAATTGTAACTTATACATCAACCTTCAAATCCTACGTTCATAAAAAATCTACGCGAATTTTGCGTTCACTGATCATGTGCACTTGTTCGTAATCTCCAAGCCTTATACAAACCTTATAAATCGATTTTCAAGAAAACAACATTTTTGAAGTCGGTGAACACGATGCCGCAAAATCCGATGCCGAAATTTTGAACACTATTTCTACACATAAATCAACAGGTAATGCCGAAGCGTGTTTTTTTTCTTTCTTAAACTAATTAAATAACCACAATTTTTTGGAAAATCGCGTTTTTGACTTCAAAACGCTAAAAAAAACAAGCATTTAAAAAAACTATTCGGTATTACTTCGGGAAACATATTACCTTTTAAACTAATTTTGAGTTTTTTTTTTCAGAAGATCAGCTAACCTCTAATCGTGTTCACCGCAAAAAAAATTTTTTTCGAGGCGCATCCGGAGCATCGCTCCCACGGATTTATTTATCGATAATTTTTAATTTTTTTCTGCAAATAAACTGAAGAAGTCAAACTATAACATGTACATGAAATAAATAAACCAACTTAATTCATGTCTCCTTTAAAACAATACCATCCCCTGAATTTTGCGTTCACTGATCATGTGCACTTGTTCATAAGCTCAAAGCAAGTATACATGGCTTGAGTGTATTCATACGCATGTAAAATACAAGAACGCTTCCATTGTATAAGTAAATGATTTTCACGCGGGCTCTTTATTACTTTTTTCTTTATTTTCACGAGGACTTCCACCAATTGGACATAGGCACTTTTCCTATAAAGAGTTCGGACATTCCAAATGCATATCCGCTAATTATGGTCTGTTTTTCGTTTGCGGTGGTCGTCAATGTATTAAGTAAGAGTCATCCAATATTAAATATATCGCAAAACGTTGAATTCAGTACAGAAGCTCAAAATAAGATCTGGAAGACTCACATATGCAAAATTTGCCAGTAGATGTGGTTCTGGAGCAACAAAAGACTTCAAATCAATAAACCTTACATCATGTGCACTTAAAATTGTTGCACAAATTCTAGACGTTGATCTTTGGAGCGGAACTTAGCACGCCGTTATTTTTTTTAAATAAATTTCTCTTGCCGCCTTTTTAGATGTTGAAGAGTTTTTAATTGAATTGATAAGAAGAAGGAGTTGAGCTTATTGGATGAAACTCGGTACACATGGTCACATGGACCTACGGATCTGCACTATTGAATATTTTTGGAATCCGCCAACGGACACGCCTACCTCCCATACAACCAAGTATTAAAAACTCAATAAATAAGCTAATTTTTAACGTACAGAGATAAAATTTGGCATATTTGTTTTTTATTTCAAAAACAAGATGTCTTTTAAAAATGGATGTCATCCGCCCATGGCCACGCCCACCTCCCATACAACACAAAAATTTAAATCTCAATAAATAAGCTCATCTTTAACCTATAAAGATAAAATTTGGTATGTATGTATTTTAAACCAAAACTATGATGCATTAATAAATTGGGCGTAATCCGTCCACGAACACGTCCACCTCCCATACAAGCCACAATAGCGAAAATACTTTAAAGGCATTAACAAGCAAGGTACAGGAATAAAACTTGAAGTTTTTATAAATTTTTCTCAAAATTGAAATGAATATAAAATATGGTCTTCATCCGCTCACGTATACGCCCATTTTCAATACTATTATTGTAGTTTGAAAAAGTAGGTTTTGGGTATTTCATAGTCGGGCTAGACCGACCTTAGACTTTCCTTACTTGTTTCTAATGATATAACCAAGAACTAAAAGCAATTGAATGTTTACAAACACACCAACTAACCTTGATTTTGTGCGGAAAAGTGACGAATTCTTTTAAAAATTATTCAAAATGATAAACTGAGAAATGAATGAACTCTGTTGGACCTCTTGTTCTGGTCGTTGGGAAGATGGTTAATACATTTTAAAAGACATAATGATTCCTTAAGCTCAGCCGCGTACCGTGGAAGGGGGGGAGTGGGGCGGTCAGCCCCCGGCGGCATTATTATAGGGGCGGCACTGAAGCTAAATTAAGCATTTTACAAAATAGATATGTCTAAAATAACATTTTTAATAGCAAGGGAAGAAGAAATTAAAATTATTGAAGGTTCTTTACTGAAATACCTTAATCGAGAACCTAGTTCAAAAAGTGTTTCTGAAGAAGTTTCCCCTAACATACCAATGTTAAATTCAGATGAGTCTTCAGTCAGCGATGAAGAGTGTGAAGAACAAGGTGGTGCAAAATTAATCATCCAATTTTGTTTTTTGAATATCTGTTCTAGTAAATACAAAAAATGATATTAAGTCTTTATATGAACCATTACAATATTTTGTGTTATGTGGAAAAGGGGATATTCTTGAAGGGACTGTTGCAAGTGTGGATACACATTTGTGCCCGTTTTGTCGATTTTCAACGACTTTCCGAAAGATTTCCGGTGATAACTGTTCGCATTCCTGTCGAATATTCTCCTTAAGGTTTTCGATAGTCTGAGGCTTTTTGGCATAAGCCCGCGATTTCAAGTAGCCTCAAAAAAAGAAGTCTGGGATGCTTAAATTGGTTGATCTTTCTGACGATGCCAAATTATTAAAGCGCGAGATTACACGACCAGGAAACGCTTCCTTCACAATATTCATTGTGGCTCTTGCTGTGTGTGCGGTGAATGTACTGGAAATTGTCATAAAGTGGCTTTGAGTGGATGTAATGGAAATTGTCTCTACACTGAGAAAAAAAACACATACCTTGCTCCGGTAAAAAATTTCTCTATTATTGATAATAGCAATTTTCTCTTTTTCAAATAAAATGTTCTTCAATTAGAATAAATTTTCACATTTTCGAAGAAATATTTCTTTACTACTAGGAAATGGAAATATTTCAATGTCTCTAATAATGATAAGTATTTATCTCGCACAAAAAATTTCTCATTTATAGAGAAATTTTATTGAAAATGAAAAAATGTTCTTATATTTTGATAAAAAATTCACTATGAGAAGTATTTTCTTCAATAAAAACAAATATTTTCTCAAAAATGAAAAGTATTTTTTCTAAAAACGATATATTTTTCTATTTCATGGAAGCTTTTTATCATTTTTAGAGAATTTTTAGTATCGCAATTAGAGAATATCATTCTCTGGAGCAAAGTCTATACCATTTTTCTCTAAATATGATGCCTTTTTTATCATATTCCGAGACACTTTTTTCTGAGTGTACAATAACTCTTACCAGGCAACGTTAAAAAAAGTTTTTTAATAAAAATAAAAGTTATGAGCAACGTACAAAATTTTTTCTCGCCTATAACTGTTATGAGACAACGTAAGAAATATAAATTGAAAATAACTGTTATGAAGCAACGTATAAAATATTTTTCAAAATTTCGATAACTTTTTAGACCTAAAAAAAAAAAATAACTGTTATTTTGGATTTCTGATTCTCCTTCAAAAAAGCTGTTTACTGCTTTTGATTATTTGAAGAAACAGTTCAGTGGAGTCTTAAAACAGGATTCAATAAGCGGTGGAAGAAGTTAGTTTTCTTCGCCTCTTGAGGAGTAGATAATTTTGACTTACGTAGTATTAGAATTAGGTTGATAATATATATACTAGAATTTTTTTTATAAAGGTACTTGACAACAATAAAAGATTATTTTCTAAAGATTTTCGATAAAGCTAATAATGAAGAACAAAGTAAAACAGATTTCTCTATGGTTTTTACCCAAGCAGATGTTCTTAAAGTTATTGGCTAGTCTTCTTTAATTACATAATTTAAGAAGAAATCTCATACAGCTACTAGCTTTTCTTCTTGATTTTTTTCGGAAGGAATGTAATGAAGCTACAAAGTTTTCTAAATGATATGTTTTTCTTCTCAATATTGAATAAATTAATAAGAAATTACGAATAAACGAAACACGAAGTCTAGGACATGAAAAAAGTCTTGAAGATATGAATTTTAAAGGAAATCAATATATAAGAAATAAATTAAAAAAATACCTCTTCTTAAAAAATACCTCTTCTTTTTCGTCTTTCATGCCCCTTGTTTTTCAATTGTCTTGAAAATATGAATTTTACATGAAGATAAGAAGATATTTTAAGATTTCTTCTTAAAAAATACCACTCCTCTTTCGTCTATAATGCCTTTTGTTCTAAATACGTTTTAAGCAGAAATATTGTAGATTTTATGTGACACTATTTTTCTCTGTGTATGTTTGAAAACAATGCCTACAAAACCCTATATTAATATTAAGGGGGTCTTCTCATTGAGCAACTTTTTTCGACTTTTTTTTTGCATTTATTTATAGCTTGGGTAGTTGTGAATATGCCCCTAAAAGGATTATTAGAAATTCGAAATACTTTAGAATATACAGCTTTTTTTGTGAAGCAAGGTCTTCGTCAAAATGAGCTATTTTTTAAACTTTAAACGCGTTTATCTCGAAATCACGTTTATTATACTTATGTATTAGATTTGATAAAAAGTTATTTCCATTTGTAGAAACTGTGTTCTAACAGTTTGGCCAATATTGGCAAAATGACAAAAGTTAAAATTTTCCAACTCAATTTAAAAAAAACTGAACTATGATTTTTTAATAAAAATTTGTGAGGTCAAAGTTGAAACTTCCATTATACTTATGTATTAGATTTGATAAAAAGTTATTTCCATTTGTAGAAACTGTGGTTCTAACAGTTTGGCCAATTTTGGCAAAATGACAAAAGTAAAAATTTTCCAACTCAATTTAAAAAAACTGAACTATGATTTTTTAATAAAAATTTCTGAGGTCAAAGTTGAAACTGACATTATACTTATGTATTAGATTTGATAAAAAGTTATTTTCATTTGTAGAAACTGTGGTTCTAACAGTTTGGCCAATTTTGGCAAAATTACAAAAGTAAAAATTTTCCAACTCAATTTAAAAAAAACTGAACTATGATTTTTTAATAAAAATTTCTGAGGTCAAAGTTGAAACTGCCATTATACTTATGTATTAGATTTGATGAAAAGTTATTTCCATTTGTAGAAACTGTGGTTCTAACAGTTTGGCCAATTTTGGCAAAATGACAAAAGTAAAAATTTTCCAACTCAATTTAAAAAAAACTGAACTATGATTTTTTAATAAAAATTTCTGAGGTCAAAGTTGAAACTGCCATTATACTTATGTATTAGATTTGATAAAAAGTTATTTTTAATTTAATGTTTACATTTACATTTACATTTATTTAGACAATATTAGTACAATAAGATGCAATAAGATCTTTTAATAGTACAATAACAATGGAGATTTATAATCAACAAATAGAATTTTCCAACTCAATTTAAAAAAAACTGAACTATGATTTTTTAATAAAAATTTCTGAGGTCAAAGTTGAAACTGCCATTATACTTTTGTATTAGATTTGATAAAAAGTTATTTCTATTTGTAGAAACTGTGGTTCTAACAGTTTGGCCAATTTTGGCAAAATGACAAAAGTTAAAATATTCCAACTCATTTAAAAAAAAACTTAACTATATTAGTTTTACTGAAGATACCTGAGGTCAACAATAATACTGCCATAACACTTTTCTATTAAGTTTGAAACATTTTTTTTTCATTTATAGAACGAAAAATTTTGTCAATTTTTGAAACTGTTTCAAAATAAATTTTCATGCCGTTTTATTTTTTTTTTTTTTTTGTTTCATATTTTTCGTTGTTTGCAATGAAATTAAAAGTGCAAAATAAAAAGAGCTTTTCTTAGGGCTTTTTATTTATATAAGTCTGTTAGTAACAGAGATTTTAAACTTTTTCTCTGTTAAAATTTGCACTGTTGCTAACAGAGCTCTGTTAAGTTTTTTTTCGCCGAATGCTGCATTTCGCCGTATGCTTACTTCACACCAGTTATAATTTCGACTTTTTTCTGTTAAGAAGAGTGATCAATTCTTCGATATAGTTCTTTAGTTTAGATTTTTCGAATGCCAATTTCGGTAAATTTTTTAAAAATGCAGACTTACCTTCAAACTCACTACAAAAAAATTTAACGTACAAGACCACAAAAAATCTTTATATCTTCAAAAAACAAAAGAGAAGAAAAGTTTGTTCAAATAAAATACAATTCTTGAGGCCTTCTTTCATGCACACGTACAAAATTTGTTGGTTTCATAGAATAATTTCAATATATTTGGAGAAATATACATTCGAGTGTTCGAGTTAAAGAGAAAAAAAATTGTCTTTAACTGTTTCCACACTGTTCACTGATTCACTGTTTCACTGTTTCCTCAACTCAAAGAGAAAACAATTTTTCTCAACTGTTTTTTTTTAATAAAAGAGGTAAAATCTGTTTAGTGCAATTTTTTTTTTGTAATTACTATGCGGATTTGAGCCCTATAGCGCCCCACTCCAGTCGCCAACGAGGCTGACATGATTTGATATTAAATGCTATATCAATATAACTTAAATTTTTAAAAAAATAATATGCAATACTATTTTTCAGATAACAATATATTAAAAGTAACCGTGAAAAAGCCTAAACCTGTAAAACAAATTAAAGGCACGCGCAAACCTTGAAATCAGTGGCGTCGATAGCTTTTGGTTCTGGAAGGGGACCAGAAAAAAGTTAAGTAAATATATACTTGTAAGCGTACCCATTAAGTGTATGGAGTTTTCAAAACTGACATTTTTTTACTCCCTTTCCTAGAAGAATTAACTTTTCTAGTGAACTTTCCTAGAGAATGGGTGTTAAAAATAAGATCTGCAAAAATAAACTTGCTCTGGTGTACACAGAAAATTCAATCTCAGATAGAAAAAAATTGCAAAGAATCAATTGAAAACAACTTTCATATATGGCTGATGGCTCTGAAGGCGCCAGACCCGTGGTCTACCCCATATCTACGCCACTGCTTGAAATCATTGGGTTCTTGTGAGTGGCATTAAGCCATTCATAAATATTTTTTAATGGACATATTCCTGTTTAAAGTTTGTAAATATTATACGTTCTTCTGCTAGTAACGTTAAGACTTTTTGTCAATGTTGGCGATAGGACTATGCAAGGATTATATTTTGCTATCGTCTCTTATAAAAAAACAAAAATAATAGAAAAATATAAAAATTCGCATGCCTGTAAACGTGAAATTTTAAGTTTGTTTACTTATTCTAAGGCATAAATAAGTCAGTTGCTGAATCAAGTATGCTTCGTGACTGACACAACGCTGATCTAGTCAATCAAAGCCTTGAGTCTTAAAGTAGAGATGTTTGCTGAAAAATAAAAGAAAATTAACGCTTGTATAACTACACTGAGCGAAAAATAAAACAAATCAAATTAGAAACTTTAGTTATTCACTATTTTTCGTAGCACATATATATATATAGTATTGAAATTGAATATGCAAAATATATCAGTTTCAAATTTTAATACGAAAATGGTTTAAATTAAATTTAACTAATTTTAAAATCAATTACCAAAGTGTTTAACCTGAATACGGAAGTATTTATATTAACGGGGGACATGACATAGGCTGTTTTTTGAAATCGAAAACTTTCATGGCAAAATTCTGACGGGTTCAAAAGTAACAACCGGATTAGTGAAATCGCATCTTTATTTTTCCTTACATTTTTTGTTGTTCACAAACTTTGAACGCTTGTTTACCTCGAAACTATTTTTTTCGTACTGGTTGCGGCACTAGCGGGTTAATTTTTTGACGAAATTTTTTTTTTTTGTATTTTTTTTAAACTTGATTTGCTATCGTATGACACGAGATTTTTGAATTTTTTTATTTGGTTTTTTGATTTTTTTTTTTTGTTTTTGTAATTTGTTCAATTCTCTACAATAATACAAAAAACAAATTTTGGAAAAAATGTTTATTTTTGACTGATTGTGAGTTATGAATTTTTAAAAAAAGGTATTGTTTTTTTCTGCCGCGAATGTTATGTCCCTTCTGAACTACCTTTTGACAACGAACACTTAATATCCTCGTATTTAAATTAAATATTTTTATGTTTCAGTCGAAAACATTAATTAAAACGTATTTAATTTAATGCTTTTTTGTTTGATGTTACTAACTTTTTTTTCCGTGTGTACTTCCTCCTAGGTATAAAAAGTACCTTCAAGTAAGCTTACTGAAATAAACCAACGGAAAACATAAAAAAATATTCATCAAAATTAACAAAATGTGTCTTAAAATGCTGACCAGGTTTTAAGCCATTTCCGAACGGCGAAATTAACACATTTATTTTTTTCTAATTTTTTGCTCTTAAACGCTACACGGGAACACATTTACATCTTATATATTAATACGTGAACATTAAAGTTTGTCGTACGCTTTTTTGGTATTAATTAATCAAAATAAATGGAACTTATATCATTCGAAAGGTTATGTTGCCCAGATGTGCAGAATGTATATATAAAGTATATATCTGATAGAGGGGTACCCAACCTTCTAAGAGACAAATTAAATTTTTGAGAAAAAATCCGCTCTTTGATTAATATGAAACTTGGTTGAGAGAGAGTTTTTGAGTTGGTCGAATTTGAATTTTTTTTTTAAAAGTAACAATTTCTTAAAAAAATGTAGTTTTATCCATTCGTCAATTGTAAAATTTGTAAAAAAATGTGTTTTGAATTCAAAAATTTGACTTTCCATGTAAATGCCTTGCTCGGCTTTTAACGGTTTTTCAATTTTTCTAATTTTTTCTAAAAGTTTGTTCAATTTTCTTTTAAATGTGATAATAATTACAGCAAAGTTCCAACCAAAAGTATTTTTAATGAATTTTATTAATATTGTCGTTAGTTATGTAGCGTTTGTTTCAACCAAATGCCAAGAGAGAGAAAAAAACTGTCTCAAATTGAATGTTCTAAATTCTGAAGCAAATATCTCCGCCATCTATGAATAGATTTTATTTATTTCTCTTTTGTATTTAAGTCTTATCAGTTTACTTAAAAAGACTTTTGATAACGTTTTTATAACGTTTTTTTTTTTTTTTGTTCATATTTAAATTATTCCTTTTAAAAAAAGACCATAAAATTTGATTTATTCTTAAAATATGGGGTAAAAATAATTTTTGTTGTAAAAAAACAAAAATCTCAAAATTGCATTTTTGATTATCTTTCAAAGTTTGTACCGAATTTTAGGTGAATTTATTTTGTCTTGACACTAAATTAATAAACTGTCCATGCCATCAAAAAATCAAGGCTATGATTTCTTTGACAAAATTAAATTTTTTTTAGAATGTTGTTTTTCTGTTTTTGAACAAAATAATAATATAAAAAATAATTTGTTGAAGAAAATACCTTTATATCTCTAATCAATTAAGAGTTATAGCCTCGAAATTATTTTAATCATCTCGCATATAATTATAAATATACGCAATCAATAAATTGGTCGAATTTCGACCCCAGGCGATACTAGTATCAATAAATATACTAAAAGTATTTCACGAAACCAACAAATTTTTTATACGAACATGGAAGTACACTCAGAAAAAGCTTATCGGAATATGATAAAAAAGGCATCATATTTAGAGAAAAATGGTATAAACTTTGCTCCAGAGAATGTTATTCTCTAATTTCGATACTAAAAATTCTCTGAAAATGGTAAAAAGCTTCCATGAAAAAGAAAAATATGTCGTTTTTTGAGAAAAAACTTTTTATTTTTGAGAAAAGATTTGTTTTTATTGAAGAAAATACTTCTCTTGTGAATTTTTTATCAAAATATAAGAAAAGTTTTTCATTTTCAATAAATTTTTCTCTATAAATGAGAAATTTTTGTGCGAGAAAAATACTTATCATTATTAGAGACATTGAAATATTTCCATTTCCTAGAAGAAAAGAAATATTTCTTCGAAAATGTGAAAATTTATTCTAATTTAAGAAAACTTTATTTGAAAAAGAGAAAATTTCTTTATCGAAAATAGAGAAATTTTTTACCGGAGCAAGGTATGTGTTTTTTTTTCTCAGTGTACGCCTCAAGACCTGCTTTTAATTTGCAAAAGTTTTCTTCTAACTTGTGATGACATAATATATGTTTTTATGTGGTCTTTAACGTTACATGTTTTGAAGTTAGTTTCAAGATAAACCCATAAAAATTACCAATGTTTACCATTAAAAAACTAAAAGCGTTATCTTTTTTCAAAAAAAATTTTGAATTTTTTCTGACTTCTGAAATTGAATCGTGTTCATTTCTCGAATATTTTGAGTTTAAAAGTAGAAAAAAATTCGAAATTCCTGCCCTCTCTTCTTTGACGGTTCGAAAAATTCTGACCTCAAATGCTACCAACTGAATAAACAAAATTAATGACATATGGGCATCTCCCAGTGGCACGGACGCGACATTCGCACGGTTTTAATTACTCGAAAAATAAGAAAGAAACAAAATGAGCCGATATGTATTTAAGTGTTCTAACGAGACGAAAGAGTGCTGCATTTTATAAAAATATTGGCGGGATTTAGTACAAATTAGTACAAAGTAATAAGCAATCATTCAATGGAACGGACGCGACAAAAAATAGAAGTTTTTTTAAGCTCGTATAGAAATATGCAAAATTTAGCTAATTTAGCTAATCTTTTTTTAAATAGTAAATAGTAAATAGTAAAAAAGTACAGTAAAGATGTTCATTATAAATTTTAATAAAAATACATCATAATAAGTTGAATTCAAGTTACATAGCAGTAATACTAATCAAAATAAAAAAAAATAAAGTTAAAAGCTGTTAGAGTGCTTTATTTTGATGTATTTCTTTACTTTTGGTGGAACTTTTTTGGGAGATGCTTATATGTATGTGGAAAATGTTAACGTTACCATCGACAATTCAGAGAAGATTGAGCCATTCTACGGAAAATGTCAAAATTGTTCTATAGAAAAGAATCAAATTTTTTCTAGCCGGAATAAATTTTTGAATTTGAAGTCTTAACATATTTTGTATCTCTAATTGTTTTGAAGTATTTCAAAAAGGCAGCCAACTAGAAAACATTGAAAAAAATTTGCATTTTTTTTATCTATTCTCAGCAAAAACAGGTCAGAAAACTCTGGGTTCAGGTCAAGATGGAAAAAATTCTGCACCATAGAGGGCAGAGTCGATATAGAGCGAAATTATAAAATTGTATTCCTGTTATTTCTACAAAAAAAAAAAATTATCACATGTTAAACTTGTATGAGATTTTATACGAAAAAATAGGTGGGGGAAGATTTTTTCGGGAACGTATGTTTATTTTCGGTTTTAAAGGGCCTTCATTAAACTAGAAATCAACTTTTTAACCAAAAATTCAACAATTTTTGCAGCACTCTTGAAAACGTATTAAACAAAAATGCATTTATAAAAATACAAGCTTTAAATTTTCAAAACACAAACATTTTTCGCATTCCAGTTAGATACTGATATTTATACCAACTTTTTCCATTGAGTGTGTGCTTTCTTTCAATGATGCGCTTGGCGTGGCGCCCAAAAAAGTCAAACGTCAACAACAGTTGACGACTTCATCAATTTCAGTTAATCCTTCTACAGCTTCCCGGTTTAAGAGATACACACACATATTATCATTTTGCTTACTGCTTGGCATTGTTGTGATTGTTGTTGTTGTTGTAGTTGTTGTTGACCTTTCAGGGTGCTCTAAATGGTCCCTTTTTTAATTTCTTTTCTTGCTTGAATGACAAAATATGTTGCTGTGATTGTAAGTAATGAAGTTTAACGACAAAGAAATTATTTCCGCCAGCGCAGACAAAATTCCCAGAGGCAAAAAAGAAAAAAAAAAACCAACAAAAAAATGCAGTAATTAAAAACCATAACAAAGAGAAGCCATTACAAATGAGAAGCGGAAAGCAACGACAAATGATAATAAAAGGGTTTAAAAAACACTAAAATTGTTGGGTGAAAAAAAATAGTGATAAAATGTTTCAACAATATCCGTGTGATAAACAAAAATTGTTACTGCTTTATATCTAAAAAAATTTAAATTTTTTTAATGTTATTGCTTTCGTTGTTGTTGCTATTATTTTCTTCACCAATAGAAATATGCAACTGAGTGATGCGTTCATTCGATTAAATGTCAAATGGAATGCGACGGCTGAAAACATGGGTTCGGTTGCAGAAAATGGGCTTTTATTGAGGCTTCTATTAAGTGTTGCGGTCAATTTTTAAAGTAGGTTTTGCAATTCGCAGCTTAGTGTTGGTTGGGTTAAGGTGTTAGGGATTATTTAAGAGCTCTTTATATAAACACAAAATATGTTCTGCCTTAAACAGGTAGCACTTGAGTTGAAATGCAAGCATTTGTTTGGTGTGAGGTCAGTTGAAGCACACATTCACAATTTTTATATAAAGAACTGTACACTCAGAAAAAAGCTTATTGGAATATGATAAAAAAGGCATCATATTTAGAGAAAAATGGTATAGACTTTGCTCCAGAGAATGCTATTCTCTAATTTCGATACTAAAAATTCTCTAAAAATGGTAAAAAGCTTCCATGTAAAAGAAAAATATATCGTTTTTTGAGAAAAAGCTTTTTATTTTTGAGAAAAGATTTGTTTTTATTGAAGAAAATACTTCTCTTAGTGAATTTTTTATCAAAATATAAGAACATTTTTTCATTTTCAATAAATTTTTCTCTATAAATAAGCAATTTTTGTACGAGAAAAATACTTATCATTATTAGAGACATTGAAATATTTCCATTTCCTAGAAATAAAGAAATATTTCTTCGAAAATGTGAAAATTTATTCTAATTTAAGAAAATTTTATTTGAAATAGAGAAAATTTCTATATCGAAAATAGAGAAATTTTTTACCGGAGCAAGGTATGTGTTTTTTTCTCAGTGTACTTATAATAGCAAATAAAATCAAGAAGCTGTTTAATAAATATTTACAAAATCTGAATATCCAAAATATTCTCTCTATTAAATTTTTCTTTAGCTGAAATTTACTGAAATTTCATTTATTAGAGCGGATCAAATGTTTTTGCGATGTTGGCCCCAACCTAGCAGGTGTTCTATGGGTCATTTTAAGAAACTTTGGCGAAGTAGGTATAGTTCTATTTTTAAATCGAAGCCTCCAAGTTTTTCAAAATATGTAGGTATTTTTGCAAAATATTCAAGATTTGTCTCAGAACATACGTTAAAAAAACAAAACAAAATTTTTTATACTATAACGGTCTTATTCATAAAAATATCTTAAATGAGATTTAAAATGTTCAGTAGTTAAAAAGCTTTTTAGAAAAAGTATTCTTTTTAAAATAGGAACACTTTCAATTTGAAGTGACAACAGTGTCAGAAATGATTTGTGAATTTAATAAAATCAATAATTTTTTGTTTATTTGTCACAATTTTGTTAATATTTTGACATTCAAACAGTCAAAAAATTTTGTTTTCTTATGCTTTGCTCTGAAAAAATTGTCACTTAATATTTTTATTGTTTTGTGTTTTTTAAAATAATTTGAAGTATTTTTGTCAATATTTACCCTCAGCTGAGAGAAAAAATTTTAAAAATCCTTTATCAAAGGTTAATTGAAGGTTTCTCTTTTTAAGGAGGGACATAACATTCGGGGAAGAGAAAATAGACATTGTTTTAAAATTTCATAAATCCAAATATGTTTCCAAAATTTTTTATTAATATAGAGAATTGAAGAAATTACAAGAAAAAAAATTAAAAATAATATATTTTTCAGTCCAACATGGTTTTATAGAGCTCCAAACTGGCGGCAGACAAGAAAACGGGGCCTCGTGGTGTAGCGCTGGGAGTCGTAAAAATTGTCCGATCAGGAAAAAAATGACTTTTTTAAATCTTAACAAAATTGGTTTTCGTATGACAGGAGATTTTTTAAAATTTTTTTTTTCCAATTATTGGTGATGTTCCAAATTTCAAAATGCATAATTTTATAATTTATAAAAAATCGAAAAATAATTTAAAAAATGCTCGTGTCATACGATAGCGAATGAAGTTTTAAAAAATACAACAAAAAAAAATTCGTCAAAAAATGAACCCGCTAATGCCGCAACCAGTACGAAAAACATGGTTTCGAGATAAACGCGTTCAAAGTTTGTGAACAAAGAAAAATGCAAAGAAAAATAAAAATGCGCTCTCGCTTATTCGGCTGTAACTTTTGAACCCGCAAGGATTTTGCCATGAAATTTTTTCTTAGAATCTTAAGAATATTTACTAAAATACAAAATTATAAAAAAAAGTCAACTTAAAAAAACGGCTAATGTCATGTCCCCCGTTAAGAAGCCTTTATTAGAGGTTTTTGTCGTTATTGGACGTTTATGAATACTATTTTTGATATTTTTCGTATAAATGCTTTATAAGAGGCTCATAAATTTTCATGAATACAGCCGAAAGTTTTAATACTTAAAAAACATATTTTTCAAGAATTATTTTTAGAGTTTGATGAGAAATTTCAAAAAATTGACTACATTTATTCTGCAAAGATTTTGTTGTTGCGCTTTTTGTTTACTTCTTTATCACGTGTCCATCTAGGTTCCGACATTTTGTTGGTATTTAACCATAGAAGGCGTGATAAAGGTTTTTTTTTGAAAGCAGATAGCGAGTAGTCTGCTCAGTTTGTTCTGCAAAGGACATTGTTGTCGTATAAAGTATTTGGCATCAAGCTCTTAAAATAATTGTTGAAAAATATGTTTCTTAAGAATTATAAACTTAAAGTAAACAATTAAAATGCCACAATTTTATGCATCATATTTTTGTATGTTTATCTTTGGGGGTTTCTTAGGGTAAAGGAATCTATTTTTGACTCTATTTTTATTTATGACACCCGCCGATTAATAAAATTGAAAAAAATTCATGTTTTTTTTAGTAATGAACATGTTATAATGATTTAAAGCTCAAAAATACCTTAAATTAAATGCTCTTTCATATGTCATTAATAAATTTTAGTGTTTTTTTATTGAAAAAAAATTTAAAGCAAAAAAATGTTGGGACACCCTCTTGTAAAATACTTATAAAAAATAAGATCTTGTTTCGATCCTAACAACTCAATACTTTTTTGTGGGGATCCCCATTAAATTTTTTCGAATAAGCCTTAAAATTTTCTTGCTAACTAGGAGTAAACTGTTAAAAAGAAATTATTTTTATTTTCTCGACCTAAACTCTTATTTCAGACACTGACACAACAACGCTTTTGTTTCAATCCGGTCTAATCGGTCTTATCCGGTCTAAATGGTTGAAGTCTGCTTTGTAGTAGATTTCATCGTACATGCAATAAATATTTCGAACTTATTAATATATATTTATTAAAGTGACAGCCTCTTTGTATCGTTCTAAGGTCCTTCCGACAGTTTTAACACAAAATCCAGTTTTCAGTGCGATCTTTTTGTATGTAGTATCGAGATGGAACAGGATTTTGCAAATAATTGTATAACTCTTCTGTAGTTGTTGGGAAGACATCAGCTTTTCAAATCTTATTCACTTTTGATTATTATGTTTAGAACCTGTATTACACTATGCGCCACTTTTTTTCAAAATATTTCCTTTAATAGTACAAAAGATTTATTTAAATATATGTGACTGTATTTGAAAAACGAGAAAAACTTAAAAAATTTTTTTTTTTTAAAACGTAACCATAAAAATTTTTTTTTGCGATTTTCGTGTTAAGAGACCCTAAATATATAAAAAAAATATATTGGCATGATGTGTAGAGAAATTTGTTCTGATTTTGGAATTAGTGTTACTTACACTTAATTTCAGTAAAAAATGTGTTGCTTAAGAACTATAATTTTATTATGAAGAGACTAAAGGTAAAGAGAGGTAAAGGCACAAACTAAGTATTTGACAGATAAGCAACTTGATGTTAATTTTTAAGCAACTATTTTTCGGGCTAAAAGTTTTAAGCAATACCAAAGTTCAACGTTTATTCGATTGAAATGTATGGCCATAATTAAAAATATGCAGTTAGATTTGCAGTTAGGAAGTGAAATTTTTGTATCTAGAAAGCAACTCAAAAAAAATTTAAAATATGCAAATAATATCATATTCTGATAAACTTTCAATAAAAAAGTATCATATAATTTATTGGCAAATACTAACATTTATAAAAATTAGTTCTAAATGTCTTTATTTTCATATTTTGAGCACTGAGCCTATATTTATTATTCTGTCTAATGTGGAGTTTTTGAAATCTTTTTTCAAATTCGATGTTACTGACTATACAACCCTTTAAGCCTCCGGACAGTGCGCTCCTATACAAAATTGTAACAAAAGAAGAAGGAGTGCTCCTATTTAAATTACATTTTCTATGCTTTAAGCAACCTACGAAAAATTTAAAATATGGTTAAAATCGGTCGCCTTTCTCTCTTGCACCTTTTTTCATTTAATACATGATTTTGTATGAGAGATACACACAAAAGCTTTGCCGATCGTAACGAAACTCGTTCAGAAGGCTACAAAAAAGAGTAATAGATGTGTTTTAAATAATATGGCTAATATCGGTTTGTCCTTAAAATAACTTGCCTTGAACATATGCTTAGTTTTGACATGATTTTGTATGGGTGGTACAACACACAAGAGTTCTGCCGATCTAAACGAAACTTCAGTCAGATGGCACGCAAATAGAGTTATAGATTGTAAAGTATACTGAAAATGATTGAAATCAATTGAACGCTATAGGTACCTCCCTTGGATCTATATAACTTTTTGATTATTATTTCGTATGGGAGGTTTGCACAAAAGTTAACCGATTTGCACAAAACTCGATCAGAATGCTAGATATTATTATAAACTAAGGGGCAGACTATTATTGGCCACTTTTTTAAATTGACCTTTTTATAGTTTTGTATTTTAGTTTATATTCCAAAAATTCTAAGAAAAAATTTTCATGGAAAAATTCTTACGGATTCAAAAGTTACAGCCGGACTAGTAAGAGGGCATTTTTTTTTTTCTTTGCACTTTTCTTTGTTCACAAACATTGAACGCGTTTATCTCGTTACCAGGTTTTTCGTACTTTTTTAAAATTTTTAATTTTTTTTTTTCGATTTTTTATGAATTTTTTAAGGCAATATTTTTTTTCGAAAAAAACACACTTTCAAATTTGGAACATCATCAAAAATTGAAAAAAAAAAAAATTTAAAAAAAACTCCTGTCATACGATAACTAGTTTTGTTAAGATTTAAACAAGTAATTTTTTTTTCCAGATCGGACAATTTTTGCGATTTCCAGCGCTGCAACCACGAGGCCACGTTTTTTTCTCTGTCGCCAGTTTAGAGATCTATAAAACCATGTTTGAGTGAGAAATACTTTTTTTTTAATTGATTTTCTTGTAATTTGTTCATTTTTCTACAATAATAAAAAAAAATTTGGAAAAAGATTTGTTTTTGACTGAGTAATGAATTTTTAAAACAAGGTCTGTTTTCTCTGTCGCGATTGTTACGTCACACCTTAATTGTTTGAAATCGATTTGAACGTAGAGGTACCTACTTTGCTCCAATATTAATTTTTTAATTGATATTTTAAGGGAGGTACACACAAAAATTATTCGATTTTATCAAAACCCAGTCAGATGGCTAGACAAATAGAATAATAGATGTGTACTATTCTTGTGTACTAAATTCCTTTTTTATTTTATTCCATTTATTCCTATTAATTTATTCCTTTTTTTTTTTTTTTGAAGTTAGCTGAATTTTTAATTATTTTTAATACAAAATTAAACCTTCTTTGCAAAAACTAATTTTTTTAGGTCTTTATGGGTTTTCTTGTTTATTTACCCATTTTAATCCGCTGGTAGATTTCCCGACCACTGACTTTAAAACTAATTTCTGAAAAAAAATATTTTCAAATTCTTTCTGCAAAAACTTGATTTGGTTAAATGGAAATTCAGAAAATAAATTTAAATTTCCAAATTTTCCATTTTACATAAACATGTAATATTTTTTAACATTTTTTCCATAAATTAATTTTAACATTAGTGGTCGAAAAATCGACCAGCTGACTAAAATGGGTTAAAGGGGACACATAATATTTTAGATAGAGATTTTTTTGTAACCCTGCTAAACTTTTAATATTTTTCCACATATAATTTACCATTTTTCGTAAAAAATCATTTCTTAAAATCTTCAGTAATGTCGTGTTTATGAAAAGGTAGTTTTTTTCGATATTATATTATACGTTATTGTTTTTAAAAACAACAAAGAAAGATCGAAAAATCGATTTTTTACGACAATAAACTGCTTTGAGTAAAATATAATGTTGGGCGGTAGTAAAGGAAATTTTCCAAAAAAAAAAAAAACAATATCATAAAAACTAAGTAGAATTTTATTTCGAGAAAATTGCTTGAAATTTGAATTTTTTTAAAAAAAAAAATTATTTTTTAGCTCGTAACTTTTTTAATTGTGACTTCCATGGAAAAACTTTGCTACATCAACTGGAAGAAAATTTAATTTTTTTTTCAAAAAGTTATCATATTTGGTAATTTTTGTAGAGCTAAGCTAGTTATGAATTAAAACGTAATTGAACCTATGTTTTTTGTTTTTGCCTCCTAGCTCTCTAGGGGGACGTTTGCGAGCACTCCTAACCATACAATTTTTTGCATTATAGTGGGGAATCACCCCCTGCATTATTGTCCCCTAGGTCTGGGACACCCTCTACACTGCATATATATTGCATTCTTTTTTAAATAAAAAATTCAAGTTTAAAAGAAAAACAAGTAAAGAAAGTCTAAAGTCGGTCTGGGCCGACTATGAAATACCCTAAACCCACTTTTAACCTACTTTTTAAGCCTTTATTTTATATGCATTTAAATGTTGAAGAAAAATTTACACATACCAAGTTTTATTCCTGTAGCTTACAGTTAATGCCTCTATTATGCTTTCGCTATGGGAGGTGAGCGTGTTCATGGACAGATTACTCCCAATTTTTGAACACACCTTAATACACACCTAAATACATACTGAATTTCATCTCTCTATGGCAAACATAACATTAATTATTGAGTTTTAAACTTTTTGGGTTGTATGGGAGGTAGGCGTGTCCGTGGGCGGATGAAGTCCATTTTTCAAAACCATATTTTGTTTGTCATAAAAAACATACCTGCCAAATTTTATCTCTGAAAGCTAAACATAGGCTTATTTATTCCGTTTTCAATGTTTGGGTTGTATGGGAGGTGGGCGTGCACGTGAGCGGATGACACCCATTTTTCGAAAACATCTTAGTGTTAAGATAGAAGACATACTCACCAAATTTTATTGTTGTAGGTTAATTATTAGCTTATATATCCAGTTTTCAATTTTTGCGTTGTATGGAAGGTAGGCGTGTCCGTGGGCGGATGATCTCCATTTTTCAAAATCATTTTTGATTTTTTATAGCAAACATACTTGCTATTCTTTGACTAAAACACAATTATTTTGAAAAGTATAATATACACAATATTGAATTAAGTTCAGATTTATTGTCAAATAATGAAGCAATAATACCACTTACTACGGTTTAGATATACTTTTAAGTTTGCCTAAAAACTGAGAAAATGCATTTTTTTGTCAAATCATCCTCGCTCTACCCTATAACAAATATGAAAGTTGTGGTTCAGGAAGAATAATGACCACCTCCATCCCAACATTCGCACATTTTTTCAAGTTAAAAAGAAAAACAAATATGAAAGTTGTGGTTCAGGAAGAGTTGGGAATACCTCCATCCCAACATCCGCACATTTTTAATAGAAAAATTAATCCTTTACCAGTTTGGTATTTCGTTTTCAATTAATGGTTTTCATTCTCATTTTAAGTTTTGAGCTCAATACTTTTCCAACAAGCTTAAATGCATGAGAACACCATAAAAAATGTGTATTTGAGAGGTGTTTAAAAAAAAATATATGTTCTAAAATGACGAAAAATCGATTTAATTGGATCTCAAAAAAGTTTGCAAAGTCACAAAATTACAAAATTTTTGTAGCCAATATTTGTGTTCTTTTAAAATCTTTACTTTTTTGCTTATTATGAGCATGCTTTCTGAAGAAAAAAAAAACTAATATGCAAAACAGCTAATTTTTTGGCAAAAATGGAATTCAGGAGAACCAAAAGCGCTTCAAGGGCAGTTTTCTGATCCACAAAAAAGTTATGTAGAAATAGTGTTTAAGAGTACCACTAACTTTTAAGATGGTGTCCGGATGACTTTTTTTTCTCCACGGCAATCAATCTGGCTTAATGTATAGTAACATATATTAAAACGTTTATATTTATATATAAATATATACGTTTAAATATATGTATATATATATTTTTTATAAAATATATACAAAGATATATATTTTTAAAAAACTGCCGAATAAAAGATTTTAAAAATCATTAATATTTATTATTGAAACTTTTATCAATATTCACATTCATCAAGATTCATATCAGACTTCAAGACCTTGAAAAAGAATTTTGAAAGGAAATTTGAAATCTGACTTCAGATTCGTCATCAGTGGTAAACAGATTTTTTTAAATAGCTGACAGTTCAACTTAACCTAATCTGAACTAATCTAATGATTATAAATGTTTGATATAAGTTTTTAATTATTAATATGTGAGTTGAAGTTAAATTTTTACTTTAATATATAAAATAAACTCTGAGTTTGATATTTAAAAAAAATAAAAATATTTAATAAAAATTGGATGAAAACCATGCCCATCTCCCATACAAAGTGACGTTTTGTGAGCAAACAATAAAAGTGATCAAACAATAAAATTTAAGTAAAAAAAAGGGTTAATTTTTAATGTTTTTTTATTGTAGATTAAATATTTATTTGAACAAAGCGTATTATATTTGATTACTTCGTATTATTTCTCTTGCGAACTCGTTTACGATTTACATACACGTTTGTATTTTATTTGGACAAAACATTTTCTATGCTTACAGATTCATAAATTAATTAAAAAGTAGCATACTTTTGGTGTACTGATAAGCTTGATTTGATAGATAATCAATATTTATCAATTATATTTCAAATTAAATGCATGACTAGCTTTCTCTAAGTCTTCTTATTATTATTTTTTTCTATTACAAATGATTTCTTAACCAAACAAGATATATTGTTGAATGCTTTTGAAGTTATTTTATAATATTATTCATACTTTTATTCCAAAAACCAATTTCTTAATATTAATATTAAAATAAATGAAATAACTGCTAAGCATTTGAAATTAAAAAATGTCTAGATATTTTATTTTTTAAAAAAAGATTTTCCTGCAAGTCTACTTAAAAGACTTTGTGTAATTCTTGAGATTATCCACATTGCCAGCCAAGCTTTTTGTGCGGAAATCAAGTGTAAAATATTTGCATTGATGCTCATCTATTTGCCGGAAACTCAATTAAACGCATTTCCGACAGTCTGTGTACACAAAAAATATGCAAAATTTTCTAGGAAATAATTTTATTCTATGGGTTTTCTTTTTGCATTTTTTCTTCTTTTCTTCAACACATCATTTGCAAGCTTCAAAGAACATTCACTCATGTGCCCAGATTGAGTTTTTTTGTTCGCCGCTAATAAAAGTCAGACAACGTGAGCAAAAAAAACAGAAAGAAGAGAGAAAAAAAATAAAATGAAAACAATTTTTAATCGATTTTCATTTGATTCTTGATTCTCAAATTGTCGATGACGGGGCGTGTAGCCTTATTTTAACATATCCACAAAGCTCGCCACATGCTGTCAATATTTTAAGAACTACAGCCAGCTCTCATCATGGCTTCTTCGTTGAGAGGTAATGTTGGCTTGGACAACACTTATTGTTGTTTTTTTTTATTTACTTTTTTTCTTCTCTACTACGCATATCCAGCCGCAAGGCTAAACTTTGGGCCGTGCATACCGTTAACAGTTACGGGGCTCAGTCGCGAAATCAAACTCCATAAAATTAAAACAACCTGAATAAATTGCTCTTTCTTATCAGTGGCAACAACAACAACAACAACAACAACAACAACAACAACAACAACAACAACAACCAACGGCTTTGGTCGACAACAAAAGCAACAGCACCAACAACACAGAGCATCATATTAAATAAGCCAACGATAATAAAGAAAACAAAAACAAAAACAATATATATAATATATACTATATATGTATAAAAATAAGCAAAAATGCTGCCACAGGCTAAGGCAACAATTTTTATAGGCTACACAATAAAGCCAAAAAGTTATTAAATTTATATATTAAGGCAGCACCACTACCAACAACAAAAAGAAAAACAACATTACGCGTAAAATAATGATAAATAATAAAAAAAGCCCATCATAAACCGTTATTTGCAGATACTCTGTGGAAATTATTTATTTATTGAAAAGTAATAAATGGTCAGCACTGTTGTTTCTTTTGTTGTTGCTGTTGCATTATTTATTATATATTTTTTTTTTTCTTAATTTTAGCACTTTAATGCTTTGAGCTGTTTTTTAAGTGGTTTCTGCTTAAAACTTTTAAAGCTGAATAGGGAAAAGCACTTTTTTACAAAAAAAAAAAAAAAATAGCGCTTAAAATATTTAGTAAGTTTTTAAACTGAATCTTATTTAGAAATTTAATTAAATAAATTTATAGATAAAGACATTTTAAAATTAGTCATTTTGGCAAGGTAAGCATTATATTTGCGTGCAATTTATTTTTCTTAATAGAGTGTTTGTGAAGGGTTTAAAGAGTAAAATATTGCCACCACTTGCGCAACATGAGTTCCAAACTAAAAAGAAAAAGAAAAAAAAAAATATAGCAGAATGTTGGCTAAATTATGGCTGACAAGAAACAGTGTGTGTAAAAACTTAACTTTTTGCATTAAGTTTGGTTAATTAAAAATTTAAAAAACAAAATAACTACAACAACAACAACAACAACAGCATATGTCGTGTAACAACACCAAAACAATGTTGGTAACACCAAACCAAACATGAGCATGAAGAACTTTTAGTGAAACACAATATCAGCAACAACAACAACAGTAACAACTACAAAAACCAAGGACCAAACTCCAAGTAAGACAAGCTAGTTAGTCGCAGGAAAACGTACACTGATCCTGTATTCCGGTTAAACAACGTTTCCCACTCAACCAAACGCAATAATAAAAGTGTTAAAATTTAAGCTGTTGCTTTCGTTGTTGCTATTGTAGTTGCCATATATTATGCTGGTATTTAGTATTAAGTGTAAATATAGCACGCACACACAAACAACAACGCACGCAAACACACACTCGGCAACGCACTATGGGTCAGCTTTATTTAGCTTAACCCAAAATTGGAATCAAACCAAGATTAATAAGTATGAAGTATGAAGTATGAAGTATGAAGTATGAAGTATGAAGTATGAAGTATGAAGTATGAAGTATGAAGTATGAAGTATGAAGTATGAAGTATGAAGTATGAAGTATGAAGTATGAAGTATGAAGTATGAAGTATGAAGTATGAAGTATGAAGTATGAAGTATGAAGTATGAAGTATGAAGTATGAAGTATGAAGTATGAAGTATGAAGTATGAAGTATGAAGTATGAAGTATGAAGTATGAAGTATGAAGTATGAAGTATGAAGTATGAAGTATGAAGTATGAAGTATGAAGTATGAAGTATGAAGTATGAAGTATGAAGTATGAAGTATGAAGTATGAAGTATGAAGTATGAAGTATGAAGTATGAAGTATGAAGAATTAAGTACTAAACATATAAATATTGGGATCAAAATTGGGTAAAATATTGATTTTGGCATAAAAATTGATATGGTCAAAAATGCTGAGCTTGAGAAAAAGGTCAGATTGAAATAAGTTTTGTGATTTATATTGAGATTTAGATAAAAATCGGGCTTGATAATTTGAGACAAAAAATAAACTCGGTAAAGAGATTGAGAAAAAAGTTTTTTTTTTTGTTAGAATAAAGATAAGATTTAGTTTGAGATAAGTATTGAAATCGTGAGAAATATTAATATTAAGATGGAGCTAGTGAAAAATATTGAAATAACGAATTTGATAAAATTTGATTTAAATTACGCTATGCGCCACTGTTTTTGAACACGACATCTCACTATTTTTTTTTGTTCTAGATTTGGGGTCCCTTAATATGAAAATTGCAAAATATTCTTTTTTATGGTTACATTTTTTTAAAAATAATTTTTTTTTTTAACTTTTCTCACTTCAAATTTATGGCGTTTTCGTTTCACCCAAAAAATGTTGCCTTGTCGCGGTGCAAAATGTTTTCAATGTTGCCCGCAACCCTGTAAAAAAGCATGTTTTTGCCTACTCAGAAAATGTCAACACATAAAAGACAAGTGTAACTATCTTTGTCTAACGCAGCTGTTATGCAGGGCAACATTCTCCCCTGAGAAATCTTTGCAGGGCAGAAAGTGCGCCTTTTTTGACCTGTGTTAGTGCATCATTTTAAGAAAAGGCAACATTTTTTGGTAGAAACAAAAACGCTATTAGTCGCATATATTGATATATATCTTGTTGACTACTCATTTAATTTTCTCATTTAATCAAGCCTATCAAATTAAGCCCAATTAAATTTTCTACATGTTTCTACAACAAATTTTTACACATAAATGAACAGTTTTTTCGCTTTTTAAGGAAATATTTTGAAAAAATTATTTTTTCACATAAAAATGCAAGAAAAAAGTGTCTTTAAAAATTCATAAGATAAGTCGGTATCACTTACATGTTTACATACATATCTACATACATGTAAGTCGAAAACTTGAAAAAATGAGCCATTTTACCTCTTGATCTAAAAAATATAATCTTATTTAAGAAAATAAGCTACCGCCGAAAGAAATGCATTCATAAATAAGATCAAGAGCATGAATTAAGTGTAGATACTTAGATTCGACATTCGACGCTTCGGCTTGATTACTAAAATTGAGTACGAAATATACAAGATATATTTGTAAAAAAGCGAGAAAAACTTAAAAAAAATTTTTTTAAAAAATGTATACATTAACCAATTTTTTTTTAGATTTTCGTGTGAAGATTGGGTTATCTTCATCTATTAGAAAAAAATAGTGAGATGCCGCGTACAGAAATTTTTTCTGTTTTTAGAGTATTCTGTTATTAAAGATGGACTAACATTGAAATGCAGATTGACATAAAGTTTAAAATAAAAAAAGGATACCTTTATATTATTATTAAAATTGATATAAAAATAATAATAGAGATTGAAAAAATTTCGATTTTAAAATTAAGATCGAGATTTAGATATAGATTGAAATTAAGCAAACGGTTAAGAGGTTTAGGTGTAAGCAAACAATTTAGGTAAATGTTGCGACTGAGAAAAAGATTAATAGACTGAACGCATTGCGCACGACGTGCGACGGGCGCCAAACATCACTTTAAATCAGCGATGGGCAGATACATACTATCACATTTTTTGATTGTGTGTAAAGCAGAGAAAAACGAAGATGAATTTTACGTATTTTCTCGCTATATTTTAAAAAATTTCGCAATCAGATGTTATTGCAACAAATGCTGAAAAGCAACTGACTTGATTTGCTGCCAAAATAAAAACAAAGCTACAGCCGAATGCACGCGATCGTAATAGCCTAGACCCAGTGCTGCCAGGTGTCAGCAAAAATAAATCCCCATTTTTGCATACACAAAAAAAAATTTCCCCGTTTTTTGTTTTGAGTTTCCCCGTTTTTTTCCCCGTTTTTAAATTTAGAAAGAAGTATCAGTTTATTAATGTTATAATATTAAATTATTTCATTTAATTGTAACAAAAATAAATACTTAGATCAAATACGTACGTTTCCATAAAAAACATACAATAATTATAAGCGGTATATTGTCGATATTCGGGATAGAACCTTAAGGGTCTGAGATCAACTTAACAATCATTGCAAAAATTGTATAAATTTATTTGAAATATATACATTATTATAATGAAAACTTAAACATTCAGTATTTATTTTAATTACAAAACTTTTTGAAATTTAATCAAAGATTTAGTGTTGAGAGTTCCGGATAAAGAGCTTTGATCAAGAGAGTTCTTTATTTTTGTTTTGTTTAAAGCCTGCAGAAAAATGAACCTAAGAATAGTTCTGAACTAGTTCCAAAAGAAGCTAATACTTGCACCACTACATTACCGTTTTGCATTGAACGAGCTGACGCTTTTTATTATTATTATTATACTATAAGCTACTTCGTGTGGCTTATAGCCTAGACACATTAACTGCGGCTGCAACATAACAACACGAGGTGAAAACGAAAATGTTGGCATGTTGTCTACGACTTGATTAATTTGGATGCAGCGTGGTTAGCCGTATTTTCATATATTTTTATTATAAAACATCGAATTATGATTAAAAAACAAACATTTAACACAAACACAATGAAAATGAACAATAAAAAACACAAAAGAAGCACGAAATTAATCGAAAACATTAACAAATGCCAATGTTCTTACTCTTGTCGCACGTCAAAATAGAAAAAGTTCTAGCAATGACGCATTGTCGTTGCAACATTTTCACCACATTCACCTCCATAAGAAAAGCATGTAAAAAAATTTGACGTTTGACGTAATGCTGCAGCCGTAGTCAATGTGTCTAGGCTATAAGCCACACGAAGTAGCTTATAGTGTTCATGTGTCATCGTCGCATGCCCTTCTCTGCTTTAAATTTACATGTATTTCTTTTGAGACGAAATTTTTGAGACTTGACGACAACATTGTTGCGCGATATCGAGTGTGGCTGTCGTCGGTTTTAATTTAATACTAGTTTGACATGCGACAAAAGGAAATTTTTCCATTGATTACATTTGTCGGTGTATTTTTTCTTATTCTGACTGTTCAATGGCTTGTTTTTTTTTCGTTTGTTTAGTTTAAATATATTTAAAACTTCAATTAATACATTTTTACAATTAAATATCGAAAAAGCTTCCTACTAAAGCTTGCCACTGAAGCTAGTCAGCGAGATATGCTGTTCTTTGCATGTCGTGCACATTTCTTTTCAGGATATAAGTATATAATTTACTTAAGTTTATACGATGATAAGAAAAGTATCCACGAAAATGTCAGAAATTTATGCTAATGTATCCAGAATTCAGATATGTATTCAGATATGTATTGTTTGTATTCAGAAAAAAAAATTATCAAAATATAGGAGAATTAAAGAATTAATTTTATTTTTGCCTATTCCAATTTTATGTCAGTAAATACTCAAAGAAAAAATTGCATATCGTTGAAATTTATTTTTTGTCACCACCGTAAATCGAACCACGGACCATCGTATGAGAGTCTTACGTCTTACCTTTTCAATATTGCATTCTTTTGCCACAACTTTTTAAGCATTTTGTCTATTCTTCGTTTATCGAAGTTATAAAAAACTTTGGAATTATGAATGCAATCGATTTACGAATAAAGAACAGAGACTCGTTAAAGAATTTTCGACAAGGCAGAAGACAGAAGAACTTTTTAACTAAAATGAATTTGAAGCATTTTGATATACTCACAGAAATAAACCATTGCAGGAACTAATTATACAACAAAATTTTTTTCTTACACTATTAATAAAAAAGTTTTGTTCCTTTTTACAGTGTTACGGGTGGGACCGCACAAAATGTTATTCAAGAGATTCATTCAAAGATGATTAAATTTCTGTGAGTTCCTGCATACTTTCGAAAAAAAAGAAATTATTGATGTGAAAAGTCAAAATAATAATGAACCCATCTTCATTGTTTTTGTTTTTTTATTAATTTTCATTTAAGCAATCATATATTAAGCCATTGAATAATTATAATATAGAATGGACACCGCCAACATTCGCCGCTACGCCGTTCACATGTCTCTAGTATCGTTTTTCATTTCACCAAATATTTTCACCTACTTTGTGCACAAGCTAATAAAATCCTAAATTGATCCCAAAATAGAGATAAATAATTTCCCTCCTTGTTCAAGTCAGTAGCTGCTGCTCTGCTGACAAGTGTTTTCGTTTTATTTGTGTTATTTGGTTTTGAAGCAAATTGTGTAAAATGAAAATTAAATAGAATTTAATTTGAGGCTTAAAATAATTCTTCAGTAAAATAATCTCTTTAATAAGCAAAATAATGTCGATATATAAAAATCATATTCAAAATGAACGTTTTCATGTTTATTTATAATATTTTTTATGTACATTAAAGTAGTAAGTAAATAATAGACAAAATAAAAAAATTAATTCAATCGTAATATCCTAGGGTACGCGGTATAATTGTAGGTGCCACTTTATTAACATAAATAAAGTACTTTATTACATTTACTTTTTAACACATTAATAAGTAAATGTCAGCACACTATTGTAATGTCAGAACAAGCAGTTTTTGTAATAAAAAATTTTACCGAATGCATTCTTCAATTTTAGCAAAAGTTTATCAAAATAGCTATGTTTAAACTTTAGGTAGTCAATAATTGCACCACTGAGAAAAAAACATATATTAAATTTAAACAAAAAAAAAGTTTATAATAGAAATTTAACGCATTTGCGTCTCTACAAAAAAAATTTAACGCAAACGTGTTTAAATTTCAACTATAAAATATATATTCAAACATTCAACTCCATACCTCAATGCGTTGTTGAGATATTCATTGGGTATTTTTAAACCCATTAGGCTATCGTGAAAACTTTTCTTCGAATTTTTTCAAAATAATTGCAATGCGTATTCAACGACAAAACTGCTAATTGAAACCTGTATCAATTATTTTTGGTGACCATGGCATGCAGGTTAAGTGTGTAGCTTAGCAATGCTCGGAGTCCGAGTTCGATCCCCAGTCGCAAATCAGTCGAATTCAGTTAATTACTTATTATGTAAAAACTATATTACTATTATACTATATTATTATTATTATATATAAACTTATTATATAACTACTTATAAAAAACTAAATTTTTCTGTTGCTTTGATTTATTTTCTTTATTTTCCGCTTTCCACTGCCGATATTTCCACCATCGGAAAATTATTGGTTTTCGTAGTCTGGTGACTCTAGTCAAATGGCAGAATTTCAAGGATACATCTACACTCAGAAAAAAGCTGCTATGTAAAATTAACATTTTTTAATGTTATTTCCAATGTAAATCATAAAATGAGGATTTTACGTAAGAAAATGTTAAGTTAACATGTATTGTGTTGAATTGATAAGAAAAATATCAAATTGATAATGTAATGTTTTACGTTGCAATATCAATTATTAATGTTAAAATAACATTTAAAATGTTTTTAGTTCATCATTTTTTACTGTACAATTGATAGTATTTCATATCCATTCAACATTATAAATGTAGATGTCAACAACAAGCAGATGTAATGTTTATTTAAGAGCTGAGACGTTGAGACATACAGGTGACCGTGGCACACAGGTAAAGAGTGTGGCTTAGGATGTCCGGAGCCCTGGTTCGAATCCCACTCGTGGCAAATTATTTTTCAATACATTTTTTTTATCTGCATTATTTTAATGATACTTTTTGATATTTTAAATGTTAAAATAACATTATTATGTGACAGTTATACATTTTTAAATGTAGGTTTCGTAATGTAAAAAGTACACTACGATAATATCAATTTTAACATATTGAAATGTCGGACGACTTTTGTCAACTAAAAATGTCAATTTTACGGTTGTTTAATGTTCTTTTTTTTCTGAGTGTAGTAGTCTAAGAAATTTTGATCTAGTGATTTTTTGAAAAAAATTATTTTCATGGGTATTTTTCTATCCTTTAGTTTTCCAATGGGAAATGTGTTAATTGCATATATTTTGAGTCTTTGTAGCCTCAAGCCTTTTTTATTAGGCCGGATTAATTTTTGTTTTCAAAAACTCGTAGGCGCGGAAAATGTTCTACGGAAAATTCTGATCATCTTTTCCCAAAAAACATTAAGCCTAAAATCGAGCCTCCGGTTTTTCGAAAGAAATTTTGAATTTGTGTTGCTACCAAATGTTAAGAAATTGAAAAAATAACCAAAAACTGACTGTACCGATATACAGATTTTAGTGGTTTCGAATAAAAATTTAAAATAATATTTTATTTATAAATTTCACTTGTTTGTTTCATTATGTGTCAACAAAAAATAAAAAATTTTCAGATTGCATTATTAAAAAATATTTTGAAAATTTATTTAAAATAGAATAACAACATTTCAAAGCTAGATTTGTTATTATCGTTTCATCATTTAATTTTGAATTTCGTGAAATCTATTGCTAATTTTGTGGCAATACTTTTTAAAGTAGTGCTTTCTACAAATATTTAGCGACAGCTAATTATCAAAAAAACACAACAAAAATAGCTTAAAATAATACAACTAATATAAAATACTTCATAATTTGAATCGTTTTGCTTTACAAATTTTATTTGTCTTTCATTTGATTTTAGACTGGAATTTTTTTGAAGAATATAATACGCCAAGTATTAAATCCTGTGTTTTAAAATCCCTTTATTTTTATTAATAGTTTTCATAAGGATGGTTTTTACTATAAGTATTTTTACTCAAATCTTTAAATTTTTATTAGTTTTGCCTTGTTAATTTTATTTTCATTCATTTGCAGGGTTTAAACCCCAAAACCTCCCTGCGTTCGACTCTGTGAACATTCTTTTCAATTTCTATATTATTTAGTTCTAAATTTATTTTTGCTAACACTGGTCTTTTTTCTATATTTGTTTCATTACTTATTTTCTTCCTTTTTGTCACTATAAAAAATTGGCACTGCAATTTTTGAAAGTCTTGATTTAAGGTGGGTCATGACACTGGCCGTTTTTTAAATCGACTTTTTTATAATTTTGTATTTTAGTAAATATTCTTAAGATTCTAAAAAATTCTTACGGTTTCAAAAAATACAGCCGTATTAGTTAGAGCGCATTTTAAATTTTCGCCTTTTTTTTCTTTGTTCACAAACTTTGAACGCGTTTATCTCGAAACCATGATTCTCGTACTGGTTGCGGCACTAGCGGGTTCATTTTTTGACAACATTTTTTTTTTTGTATTTCTTTATACTTGATTTGCTATCGATAGAATATATGTATTCTATACAATTTTTTAAAATTTAAAAAACAACTCCTGTCATACGATAACCAATTTTGTTAAAATTTAAAAAAGTCATTTTTTTTCAGATCGGACAATTTTTGCGACTCCCAGCGCTGCAACCATGAGGCCCCGTTTTTTTTTTCTTTGCCGCCAGTTTGGAGCTCTATAAAACCATGTTGAATTGAAATACACATTTTTTTGAATTTTTTTTCTTGTTATTTGTTCAATTTTCTACAATAATAAAATTTTGGAAAAATGTTCGTTTTTGACTAAGCTATGAATTTTTTTACAAAAGGTCTGTTTTCTCTGCCGTGAATGTTATGTCCCTCTTTAAAGCCACTAATATTTACGAACTTCTTTTCAAAGTGTTCAGCGCATATATACAATTTTTCATCTTCTATCAACTTGGAAGAAAAGCTTTCTTTTTGCATAAGAAATCTAGAAATTCCATTTTTGTTTTTAATTTCACACCCGACGTAATCATAAAACTTCAACACACTTAAGTTAATAAAAGATCTTTCAAATTATTTAAATAAATAAAACTCTTACGCGCTACCAATGCATAGCGCCAATAAAAAAGTTAACAAAGTGGTCAAAAAGCTAGCAATTGACAAAAGACACAAAACAATACTGCAGAAAGTAACTGGTAATCAGAAAAGGACTATAACAATAACAAAACAAGTGAAAAAAAAAACAAGGGAAATTTTTCACACATAAGCGAAGACAATTTATTTGGGTTTTAGAACTGGATAATTATGTGGAGTGCACATATCTGCCACATAGCTCTAATGTCGCTTCATCGTCGGTAGTGTCACCTTCTATTTGTAATTATTCAATGATTCAGCGTTACGGATGGGACGTTACGGGTGGGACATAAAAAAATACTTATAGAAGTAAAAGTGTCCTAATATTTTAATTTCTGCACATCCTGGGTTCCTTCAACATGCTTGTTTTTTTTTTTTTTTATTTCTTTATGCAAAACTCCTTGCGTTCCGACAACGGCGTTATTCCTCCAATTATATGGCTGTTGTCTGAATGCTCAAAGGAATGCAGTGACTTTATTTTAATTAAAGATTGCTTTAAGAAAAATTTTTTTTTATATATAAAAGTGCATTATATAAAGAATTCGGTATGTGTTCAATAAGGAAAAAGTATTTCTATACCGAGATAAATTTAATTTTATTTTTTTACCCCATAGTAAAACAATAAATTAAGAAATAAATTATGAAAAATATTAAGTTTCAGATCAAGAAACTGCCCCATAGTGCAACGTGGACTGAGGTAAATTACACACTCGCACATTCATACACACGACCAACCATATAACTCGTTCTGCTGTAAAGACTTAAGAAGGCTTTATCTTAACTTAAGCCTTCAACCAAGGAATGAAGGCGAAATAAAAGAATTATTAATTTGGGTGAACATGTATGTGTGTGTCTGTGTGTGTGAGCCGTAAGTTTGCCCGTGAAAACAAAGGAGGTTTTAGAAATGGCAGAAGAATGTTATAACGTGTGGCTAGCATCTTTTGTGTTTGTCTTTAAGTTATAAGCGGCTCTAAAGGATTTTTTTTTAATATAACAGAGGGCAGGGTGTAAATCCTTCAAACTGTTACATTACATTATATGAAAGATTTTTCTTTTATACTTTAAAATTTTCAAAAAGTTCACAGCTGTATGTGATAAAAACTTGTCACATTGAATGAAAAACAACAAAAGCTAAAACTTGAAAAAATGCATATCTGTTGCAGCTGCTTGAAAACAAAGGCGAATTTTTTTGTGATCCAGAGCAAAACCAACGTTGTTGTATAAAAATATTAGTTTTGAATTTCTATGAAATTATGATTAAATCACCGTTGAATGCTTTACACAAAAACGCATTCTAGCAATAATGATTCATAGCTGAAAGCCGGGTTTTTCAACAGGGTCATTCTGTTGTCAACAACTTGGCAATCAATATGCTTATCACCAATAACAAATGTAAACATGCATTCATACATACATAGATACAAACATACTTATATACATGTATTTATTAATAACTCAAAGATTGCATATTTTTTTCTGAATAGAATTCTAGAGTAACTTTAAATCGAAAAAAAAGAGTGTATAAAAATTTGCTCAACAGCATCATCATCAAAATCATCATCATCATCATCTTCATCAACATCATTTTCACATCATCATCTTCTCGTCATCTTCACATCAGTATCAGCATTATCATCATCTTCATCAGCACCTTCAACATCTTCATCATCATCAACATCATCTTTATCATCATCATCATCATCATCATCATCATCATCATCATCATCACCATCATCATCATCATCATCATCATCATCATCATCATCATCAGCATCATCATCATAATCATCATCATCATCATCATTATCAACTTCATTGATTGTGTTAACGCTACACTTGTTTCTTATTCTTTTAATCTTAGTTCGAAAGTTTTGCATTTTATCAATATTCTTGTCGGCATCTGTTTCTGGTCACTTTTTATCTAACTTCTGCGTTAAAAGCTTTTAGTTTTTCCTTCCGTTTTTTTTCTACTTGCTTTTCTTGTTTAATATGCTTAGTCTTAAATTATTTATTAGTCCTGATCTGTGGCTAGTCATGATGATATTGATATTCGTGGCATTATCTGGAAGCATAACAATTTTGATACGTCATCACTTTAGTTGAAGTTGTAGTTATTTGATAGTAGTTGTGTTGGCAGCTCTGAGAAAACTTATTCGCATTTAAAATAATACAACAACAAATTCCAAAATATTAAGACTTTTGATTGTACCATAGAAACTATAATAAATTTCTGAAACAGGACGACCTGTAGATAATTTGCTCTGGAAAAAGTTAAAATATCATTGTTATTCTATTGCAAAATTGCTCATTGATTGTCTTACTAAAAAAAAAATTATTAAATTATATTCCTTTTTCGCTTTTTTTCTGTTCCCAGCTTTGTCTACTAATAAAAGAAACATAACATTAAAACCTTTTTTAAATCTTACTGCTCTGTTGACAGTCGATTATCTGCTTTAAGCATGCATGCATGTGAATAACATGCAATTTTATCGTATTTTAATCTTAATTTATTATGCTTTGATCCCTGTTTTTTCTATCTCTTATCTTTAGAACTATAAATTAAAGTTTTATTTCGTTGTCAATAAAAATTACAAAATACAAACAAGCGAGTCATTCTAGCGTTACCATTTATATCACTTATTTTATTTTATTTTATGTCTGAGAAAAATACTAAATTTATTATCAAACATTTAGGTATCGATTTTTATTGATAAAAACGCACATCCTGCAATAAACGAGGAATACACACAAGCATACAGCGTTAGTAAGATCTTATGTGTTCGCATGTTTTTATGTCTGACTGTAACATATGTCAAAATAAATTGTTCTGTCACACATTTCAGATTTTATTTACATTCATTCTTTGAGTGTGTGTATATTTGTAAGTATTGGTTTTTTTTTCTTTATGTATGGGCACGTTTTCGAAGAGGTTTAATGCTGATTTTTACTTTTATTTTGACACTTCTTAAGAATCTTAGGAACGCCGTGGCCGTGCGTGTGACGTGTGAGCCAACGAAACATGGTAGCTCTGGTTCAATCACTAACATTTGAGAGAAATTAATGCCTACATGAACATGAGCCGTTTGGAGTCGTCATAAACCATGTAGATCTAGTTCAAAATCAACTGTGTACAAACATATAATAAGACCATCTATATAAGTGATTATAAGAATATAGTTCAAAATCCTTTCGAGGGCAGATATGGCATAATTTATTTTTAAGAAAATTGTTCCTATAGAAAAATAAATATCTTTCTTAGTTCATTCATGAACCTTTTTTGGTAGAAAAGTTCGATTTTGACACTAACATAAACATCATATTTAAAAAAAATTGCCCATTTGAAACGCGAAACTTTTTCTTTAAGAAAAAATGTTAACAAAAACTGATATACTTTTGTAAGCTAAAAAGCTATAATTGTTTCAATATAAAAGATATACTCAAATGTTGCAGCAATATAAGGAAATTGTTCGAAAACAAAAATATTATAAAAGTTAAATAATCCAAAAGCATTCCTCAAGCTATTACTTTTTACCAAACTTGCATTACTTTTTCCGATTTATAATAAACAAGTAAAGAAAGTCTAAAGTCGGTCTAGGCCAACTATGAAATACCCTAAACCCACTTTTCAAAAACAAAAAATTTTTATTGTAAATGGGTGTCTCCAAGGGCGGATGAAGCCTATATTTTATATGCATTTAAATATTGATGAAAAATTTACACATACCAAGTTTTATTCCTGTAGCACACAGTTAATGCCTTTATTGTGCTTTCGCTATGGGAAGTGGGCGTGTTCATGGACGGATTACTTCCAATTTTTGAACACACCTTAGTTTTGGTATAAAATACATACATACCAAATTTAATTTCTCTATGACAAACATAACCTTATTTATTGAGTTTAAAACTTTTTGGGTTGTATGGGAAAAAGGCGTGTCCGTAGGCAGATGACGTCCATTTTTCAAAACCATCTTTGTCTTGTCATAAAAAACATACGTGCCAAATTTTAGCTCTGTAGGTTAAACAGAGGCTTATTTATTGCGTTTTCAATTTTTGGGTTGTATGGGAGGTGGGCGTGTCCGTGAGCGGATGACGTCAATTTTTCGAAGACATCTTTGTGTTTGTATAAAACACATACATATCAAATTTTATTGTAGGCTTATTATGAGCTGAGTTATGCAGTTTTCAATTTTCGCGTTGTATGGGAGGTAGGCGTGTCCGTGAGCGGATGATGTCCACTTTTCAAAACCATCTTTGTTTTGTTACAAAAAACATTTGTGCCAAATTATAGCTGTGTAGGTTAAACATAGGCTTCTTTATTCCGTTTTCAATTTTTGGGTTGTATGGGAGGTGGGCGTGTCCGTGAGTGGATGACGTCCATTTTTCAAAGACATCTTTGTGTTGATATAAAACACATACATATGAAATTTTATTGTTGTAGGCTAATTATGAGCTGAGTTATGCAGTTTTCAATTTTCGCGTAATATGGGAGGTAGGCGTGTCCGTGAGCGGATGATGTCGATTTTTCAAAACCATCTTTGTCTTGTCATAAAAAACATACGTGCCAAATTTTAGCTCTGTAGGTTAAACAGAGGCTTATTTATTGCGTTTTCAATTTTTGGGTTGTATAGGAGGTGGGCGTGTGCGTGAGCGGATGATGTCCACTTTTCAAAACCATCTTTGTTTTGTTACAAAAAACATTTGTGCCAAATTATAGCTCTGTAGCTTAAACAGAGGCTTATTAATTTCGTTTTCAATTTTTGGGTTGTATGGGAGGTGGGCGTGTCCGTAAGCGGATGACGTCCATTTTTCAAAGACATTTTTGTGTTAATATAAAACACATACACACCAAATTTTATTGTTGTAGGCTAATTATAAGCTGAGTTATGCAGTTTTCAATTTTCGCGTTGTACGGGAGGTAGGCGTGTCCGTGGGCGTATTCCAAAAATACTCAATAGTGCAGATCCTTGGGTCCATGTGACCATGTGTACCAAGTTTCATCCAATTATCTCAACTCCTTCTTCTTATCCTGTGTATACGGACAACACACAGACGGACAGAGGGACAGACGGACGGACGGACATGGATAGCTCGACTCACGTGGTGACGCTGATGAAGAATATATATACTTTTCTATACCGGACTCGCTTCGTTCTATGCGTTACAAACGTTTGCACAAAGTTAATATACCCTGACCTTTCAGGTTTAGGGTATAAAAACATAAAAACACCATGGCGGGCGTGATAACAACTCTAAAACTATAGAACCGATTTTTTTGTCCATAGTTCATTTCATGCATCGACAAGTGGAAAACAACTTGCTTAAATTTCAGTACGATCGGTAGAGTAGTTTTTGTTTTATCACGCCCGCCAAGATTTTTTTTAATGATTTTTTAAAAAAATTCCTGTTACAATATTTGTGATTAATATAGTAAAATATTGTGTTATTTTTTTATAAAAAAATATATATATATATATTTCATTTTTCAAAATGATATCTTATTTTCTATTCAACTTATACGCATTTTAAAACATTAAAATAAAAAAAAATGTTTGAAGGTGTCACGTTCCCTTATATACAAAAAAATTGTTTTTTTAAGAAATTGTTACAAATAAAAAAAAAAAACGAAAAAAAGAAACCATTCAAAAATGGCAGAGATATTAGGTTCTCAATTCAGAACCTTTCATTTGAGATAGTTTTTTCTCACTCCTGGTATTTGTTTGAAAAACACGCTAAGTAACTAACGAAAATATTAAGAAAATTCATTAAAAATTATTTTGGTTAGAACTTAAAAATGATTATTATAACAATTGTAAGAAAATTATGCAAATTTTCAGAAAAAATTACAAAACTCGAAAATCCGTTCAAATTCGACCAAGATATTGGTATGGAAAGTCGAATTTTTGAATTCAAAATAACTTTTTTTACAAATTTCACAATTTGTGAATGAAAAACAGAGAAACCAACCAACTCCTCCTTTTTGAAGTCGGTTAATAAAACTAAATTTTTTTTAAGAAATTGTTACTTTTGAAAATACATCAAATTCAATCAACTCATGAGTTCTGTCTCAATCATTTTGTTCAAAGAGTGGTTTTTTTTTCAAAAATTTAATTTCTCTCTTAGAAGGTTGGGAATCCCCTCCATCAGATATATCATTTATGTTTACATTCTGCACATCTCTACAACAGAACCTTTTGAATGATCATTTACCTTGACTTTCATGAGTTATAAAAGTGTGACATTTTAATTTCTTAGTTTTAGTTAATAATTATTCAAAAATTTTTTTTTTTATTTGTATATATTTTTTAAGAGTAATAAATAAGTAATAATATATTTTTTTAGAGCTTGTTGCCAAAAAGTTCATGAAGTAACACGTTTGCTACAACAACAAAGTTCTTTAAAGAACAACCGTGCAGACTAGACCATGGTTTCGTCGGACGCTACTTCTAAGACTCATCAGTAGTTTTTGTGATTCATGCAGTCCACTTACTTTAAAAAGCTAATAAGCTCAACGGCATCAAAACCAAAACGGAATTACAAAAAAGCTTTTCACTTAATCAAAGCAGTGTTTTTCTACTCTTTTTCTAGAAACAAAATTTGAAAAAATTGACTGCATTGATTATGAAAAGATTTTTTTGTTTACTTCTTTATCACGTGTCTAGTTATGTGGGATCCAACATTTTGTTGGGATTTAACCATAGAAGGCAAGAAAAAATTCATAAAAATCACACAGATTTTTATGGAAAAAAACCGGTTTTATTGACTTCTAACTACTATTTTATGATCATAATACCATAACAAACTTTCTTATTAGGAACTTTCTTACCAACTTAAACTTGCTTTAGAATTTTTAAAAATTAAGAATGTTCTTCAAAAAACTTTTTACATTTTGTTTATTATAAAAAATATACACATTTGCTTTTATTTGCTTGAGTTCAATGGATTTTTGTCTACTTGTCGGTAGCTATGGGCGCGGTTTGAGCTCCGAAAATCCCTCTTGGCAACGGGCCTGCTCTTTGCTCTTTTACAAAGGTTGTATTGGGTTAGAGGTTAAGCAAACTTTTGAAAAAGCAGACTTGTTTCAACCTTAAGAAAATAACACGAATAAAAGCTAAATTAATATCAATTTTTACAGAAATATAATTTACTGCATATAAGTACATAAATAATCTGATGTCACGAAAAAGTATCACATGAGTTTTTTTTTATGATTACATATTCTATGAATACAAACAAAGAATATGTTAAGATGTGTGTTTAAATTTCAGCGAAATGGTTGTTGAAAAATTTTGTATCAACGTCGTTGGTATGGCTATTTGCTATTTGTGTTTTGTATTTAGTTAATCAAGCGCTTGAGAAATTTTAATTTATTTTATCAACTTCTCTTATGAGGTTTCACAAAATTATGCACAATGCAAAATTGCAGATGCATTTTTAATATATGGAATAAATATGCATAGCATCATATCAAAAGTTTGCTTAATGAAGTCGTATTATTGAACAAAAGCCTAGCGGAACGATAAAGTTTACAAAGTTTTGATACATTTTTTTTGAGTTAAATATATAGCTACAGTTTTTTAAACGGTAGTCACTACTTTTGTTAAAAAAAATCATTGAAATGCATGTAAATAAATTTCAATAATTTTTAAATAATTCAAATAATTTAATCTGCAAACAATGAAATCACTAAAACAAAACGAAAAAATTGTATATTTCGCGCATTTGCTCGAAGAATGATATAACTAAAAAAAAGTATTTTTGAAGAAAATACGTTTAAAGTTTTCAATTGACTCACACACTGTTCAGAAGAGCGAAGAAATATGCTCTTTTCACGCAAAGAGCATTCATGTTATTAACTTATAATTTTTATACAATATGAAGCGTGATAAGCAAATAATTCTGCATCATCAATTAAAAAAATCACTTTTTTTTAGTTATGCCATTCTTCAAGCAAATTAGTGATATAAGTAATAAAAAAATTTTGTAAAAAAAACGCATTTACTTAAAAAGCTTATCTCTTGAACGAAATGAATAAGTTTATTCACATATGAATAAATTTTGTGCTGCATTGATAAGTATTCTTAAATGTTAAAATGAAACAAAGAGCTATGATGATTTGTAAAAACCAAAAACCCAAATCATATTTCGCAACGCTTTATGCATTGAAAAACAATTTTCTTTAGACCATATTTCTTTTTATCCAATCCAAATATCTATCTACTCGAATGAAAACATCCGGATAGACAAGCGAACATCTAGCCACTCCATGTATTTTCAGTCCAATAAAGTAATAGTGTCCAGGCGCACCATCCACCGTTTCTACATTCATCAGAACCGTACCGTGAGAAAACACATAATCATCCGAACAGGTATAGGCGCAAATATTATTTGCTTTGTCCAAAGTGAAATCTCTCATTGTTGCTTCACAGGTCTTTAAATTTACGATGCGAACATTTGTCTTGGCTAGAATCTCGCTTATAGTTGAATCAAAATACCAACCGGTCACTTCTAGAAGCTGATTGTCAAAATTCAGCTGTACTACATCTTTGCTGGGCAAGCAAATGGGCTGAATGTAGTCGGAGTACGTTATGGGCTCATTTAATTTCACTAGAGCTATATCGTTGTTGCTTAACTTGGAGTTATAGTTTGGATGTATGATTATTTCGTCAATTTCATATAGAATGGGTATCTGTACACAACGTCCACTTGCATCACATTCCCTTTTTTGTACAGAACTCGCCATATTCCAAGAACCCAATTGAACTTTAACAGGTTCATTTTCACCACTAAAGCACCAGGCATTCATCAGCACAAACTGTTTGCCGATCAAGACCGCATCGCATATCCACCACAATGATTTATCGGTTTGATTCTCATATAGAGCTCGGCCCATCCAAGGAAATTCTCCGATCTGTGTCAACTTTTTCTGGTTGTAGTAATATTCCATATGTAGTTTGCCGCATTCTTCATCTCTTTGTGAAACTTTATAAAAACAATCAGATTATAATGAATAACACGTATAGATACTTAATATAATTTCATTCAAACTTACACACAACTACAGAGATTATTAGCAGAATTGTAAGAGTCAAAAACGACTGCAGCATTTTAGCACAACAACCATTAGGAACAAAAGCTGTTTCCGAAATGAGCACAGATATGTAGCTTTAAAGTATTTAATATTATTTAAAGCGGCATTCTAATTGAGACAGAGTACTTGGTTATACTTTAAACAGGGTCGTCTTAAGCCATGAGCGGGCACTTGGGCGAACATAATATTTGAAGTAATATAATTAAAGGCATAAGTGAATGTAGGCAAAAATATACTTTCGAGAAAATTGAGTTTAAAGTTTCACGTTTGTACCTACTGAAATCTTTATAAAATCATACTTTGTCAAGTAGCTAATTTCTAAAATACTCATAAACATGGTTGTTTACAGTTTTCACTTTTTTTATGCACATAAGACCCTTGAGCAATGCAAAGGACACCGAAAATTCGAAATATCGCTTTCATTGTTACTTACAAATTGGGCTAAAAATATCACTTGTTTTGTTTTTAACTAGTTATTATACTTGATATTTTCACCTATTTAATAATCAGTATATCTAAAATTTTTTGTTTTTTCCATCTACACTGAAGGTAGAATGTATGTTCTACGTTCGGCAAAAAAAAAAATAAATTTTTAAGTTCTACTGGAGTAAATTAAAAACTTTCTAATCAAGAGTTTAATGAGTTTTTGCAATCTTAAATTTTCTGAACTGTGATAAAACAAAAAAAAAAAACAAGTAAAGCAAGTCTAAAGTCGGTCTAGGCCGACTATGAAATACCCTTAACCTTTATTTTCCAAAAACAAAAATAATATTTTTTTGAAAATGTGTGAGTCCGTGGGCGGATGTAGCCAATATTTTATATACATTTAAATGTTGATGAAAAATTTACACATACACAATTGTATTCCTGTAGCTCACAGTTAATGCTTTTATTGTGCTTTTGCTATAAGAGGCGGGCGTGTTCATGGACGGACAACTCCCAATTTTTGAACACACCTTTGTTTTAGAATAAAATACATACATACCAACTTTGATCTTTCTATGACAAACAAGACCTTAATAATTGAGTTTTAAACTTTTTGGGTTGTATGGGAGGTAGGCATGTCCGTGGGCGGATGACGTCCATTTTTCAAAACCCTATTGGGTTTGTCAAAAAAAAACATACCTGTCAAATTTTATCTCTGAAGATTAAGCAGCGACTTATTTATTCCGTTTTCAGTGTTTGGATTGTATGGGAGGTGGGCGTGTCCGTGAGCAGTTGACACCCATTTTTCGAAGACATCTTTGTGTTGATATAAAACACATACCCACCAAATTTTATTGTTGTAGGTTAATTATTAGCGTATATAGCCAGTTTTCAATTTTTGCGTTGTGTGGGAGGTAGGCGTGTTCGTGAGCGGATGATCTCCATTTTTCAAAATAGTTTTTGTTTTGTTACAAAAAACATACGTGCTAAATTTTATCTCTGTGAGTTAAGCAGACGCTTATTAATTGTGTTTTCAATTTTTGGGTTGTATGGGAAGTGGACGTGTCCGTGGGCAAATGACACCCATTTTTCGAAGACATCTTTATGTTGATACAAAACACATACTCACAAAATTTTATTGTTGTAGGTTTATTATGCGATTATGTATTCAGTTTTCAATTTTTGCGTTGTATGGGAGGTAGGCGTGTTCGTGGGCGAATGATGTCCATGTCGCAAAACATCTTTGTGTTATCATAAAAAATATACGTGCCAAATTTTATCTCTGTGGGTTAAACAGAGGTTTATATATTGCATTATTAATTTTTGGGTTGTATGGGAGGTAGGCGTGTCCGTAGGCGGATGATTTCCATTTTTAAAAACCATCTTTGTTTTGTCATAAAAAACATATTTACCAAATTTTATTTCTGTAGGTTACACAGGGGCTTATTTATTCCGTTTTCAATTTTTGAGTTGTATGGGAGGTGGTCGTGTCCGTGATCGGATGACATCCATTCTTCGAAGACATTTTTGTGTTAATTCAAAACACATACACACCAAGTTTTATTGGTGTAGGCTTATTATGAGCTTATTTATGCAATTTTCAATTTTTGCGTTGTATGGGAGGTAGGCGTGCCCGTTGGTGGATGATGTCAATTTCTCAAAACCGTCTTTGGTGTGTCATAAAAAATACACGTGCCAAATTTTATCTCTGTAGGTTAAACTCTGTAGGTTCTATGCGTTACAAACGTTTGCACAAAGTTAATATACCCTGACCTTTCAAGTTTAGGGTATAAAAATGGACAACCTCTACGATCGGTCAAAAGAAATTTTTTTTTTTTAGAAATGATTTATCATATAATACTTGCTTTTACAATTTGATGCAAAAATAAGACATTTTAAACATAAAATAAGTTTGCAATGTAGGGAAAAGTTAATTTATGTCTTAATATTATTATTATTAATATGCTGACTGAAAACAATTGAAACAAAAAATAAAACAAAAAAAAAAAACCTATTTTTCATCATTTTCTTATGTTTGAAAATCTCCATTTAAAAAGAAACATTAAATTTTATTATTATTTTAACTAACTTGAGGGGCCCTTGTATCGCGGTTGCCTACGCGAGGCCGTGTGTCATAACAGTCCTGTCTGACTTTTATTCTTAATGAGCACACTATAAAGCTTTCAGTCAGCTCTTAGCACATAAAAAAACCTCTTCATCATTGTTTTGTTTTTTTTTTTTTAGGAGAAAGCAATAACGTATTTTTTAGTTATTCCTAATTAAGAGAGTAATAGTTTTTGAGCTTAACTAGCTAATAAATTTTGAACACTTGTCTAAGAAAGTGCTTTTTTGAAATGTTTATTTACATTTCATCAATTTATTTATTACTTCTGAACAAATGTTAAAATTGTTTTTGTTCGACTTGGCCTAGTCATAGTCATAGTTTTCTGCGAAATTGTGTTAAACGGACTAAAGAACTTGCCAGAAGAAATTCTCTGTATAAAATTATGTGTAATTCAAAAGAGATTTAAGAAAAATGTACATATTTTTGCAAAATACAATGACGTTTGTGCATTTTCAAAATTTCTTGTTATGTATTTAAAAAGGTATTTAACTCGTTTTCACTCAGTTTTTACGACTTTGTTGCGTAAGTTTTAGTCAATTGGGGAATTCTGATTATGAATTCGCACTAACTGCAAAAATATTCTTTGGAAAACACAGAGATATTCTCTTGGAAAAAACTGTTTTTTTCCAGTTAAATCTGCAAATAGTAATAAAACATGGCAAAAAAAATATTGAAAAATTTGTTTTCTTCCGCTCAGTAGGAATTCAGACTTAGAGCATTGCCTCTATATTAAGAGATAAACTGAAAATAAAATTCACTTAAGCTCGAAATAAATGCATTTTTGAGGACTTTTTTTCGATTTACTCAATACACTCCGTCATAAGGAAAATGTTTGTGTAAAATGATAATAAAATAGTAAATATATAAAAAAAAAAATTAAATTGAGTATAAAAAGCGTTGATTATCAAACGCTCCACCAGTTCGAAATCGCAGCGAGTGACATGAGAGAGAGTAAAGTGTGCAGCATTGCCAGACTAATTATTTTAATGAGTGTTACTTTTGTGCTGACATTGTAAAAGGTATCAATCGGTTTAAAAAACATGCCTAATATGGAATTGGCTAGGTACCCAATATTATACAGTAAAGAGTTGCCAGTTCCATCATTTACAGCACCATCGACTGCAAACTGTAATGAAGTTGAAATGTAAGATGAATTATACAGTTCTACAAAAGAAATCAGCCGAACTTCTTGCTGCAAGACTGGAAGAAAAACAAGTAAAAAAAGTCTTAAGTCGATCTAGGCCGACTATGAAATACCCTAAACCCACTTTTCAAAAACAAAAAAATTTTTGTAAATGGGCATGTCCGTGGGCGGATGAAGCCTATATTTTGTAGGCATTTAAATGTTGATGAAAAATTTACATATACCAAGTTTTATTTTTGTAGCTCACAGTTAATGCCTTTATTGTGCTTTCGCTATGGGAAGTGGGCGACTTCATGAACGCATTACTCCCAATTTTTGAACACACCTTAGTTTTGGCATAAAATACATACATACCAAATTAAATTTCTTTATGACAAACATAACCTCATATATTGAGTTTTAAGCTTATTTATTGCGTTTTAAATTTTTGGGTTGTATGGGAGGTGGGCGTGTTCGTGAGCGGATGACTTCATTTTTCGAAGACATCTTTGTGTTGGTATAAAACACATATATATCGAATTTTATTGTTGTAAGTTAACTTATAAGCTTATTTTTTATCTATAAAGATAAAATTTGGTGTGTATGTATTTTTCACCAAAACTACGATGTATTCATAAATTGGGCGTAATCCGTGCACGCACAGGCCTACCTCTCATAAAACCCAAAATAGCGAAAACACTTTAAAGGCATTAACATAAGCATCCGGCCCACGGGCACGACCACTTTCAATAATAGTAGTGTATTTTGAAAAAGTAGGTTTAGGGTAGGTTTATTTCATAGTCGGGCTAGACCAACTTTAGACTTTCTTTACTTGTTGTTTTTTTAAAATAACAAAATGACAGCCTCAGAAAGGTTTTCTCTAGATTTTCGGAAAAAAACCAACAGTTAAATGCTGTTAAAAAAAATCGAAATTTTTTAAAAACTAGTAAAGTATATCTTCGACTTGGCCGAAGTTAAAATACCCCCACGGCCGATTCTTAAGGGAGGAAGAATCTTAAATTGGAGAGCTTTTTGTATGAGATTCTGAGAGATTTTATTATTTTTATGTCTCTAAAATACATACATATCAAATTGTTTTCCTGCAGCTTAAATATAAGCCTTTTTATAAAGTTTTAAATTTTGCGGTTGTATGGGAGGTGGGCGTGTTAGATTGTGTATGACGCCCATTTTTCTAACATACCTCAGTTTCGACATAGAATACACAAATACCGAGTTTCTATCTTGTAACTTTAATATTAGCCTCTTTATAGATTTTTTAATTTTTGGGTTGTATGGGAGGTGGGCGTGTTAATGTGTGGATGACGCCCATTTTTATAACACACCTCAGTTTTGACAATAAATACACAAATACCGAGTTTCAGTTTTGTAACTTTAATATTAGCCTCTTTATAGATTTTTCAATTTTAGGGTTGTATGGGAGGTAGGCGTGGTTTTTATCCGATTTAGCCCACTCTCGAACTTGAACTTAGTTTTTTTAAAAAAAGCTTAAATATCGAATTTCATTACGATAGCTTCAAAATTACGGCTGTAATCGTGTCGAGAGACGGACAGACGGACAGACGGACAGACAGACGGACATGGCTAAATCAACTCAGGTGGTGATGCTGAGCAAGAATATATATACTTTTCCATACCTACCACGCCTCCTTTTGGGTGTTACACACGTCGTGACAAAATTAATATACCCCTTACGCAGTACGCGTGGGGGTATAAAAATCTTTCGATCAGGCACTAGTTTGTTATGTTTTCCAAAAACTGAATAAATTTCATTTAAAATCCACTAAGCCGTTTTTGGGTTGCAGTGATCACCAGTTCACAAAACATAGTTTTGATAAAAACGCATTGAGAGTTTCTCTCAAGCGTTCTGGAAAGCCCGAAGGCCCTTTGTTAATTGTCGAATAACTCGAAGAGTATTTGTCGGATTCACTAAATATTTTCAGAGAATATTTGAAAAATATTAAACTTTAAGGCCCGTTAACTGATCTCCGAAGCTTAAATTCCTTAACCTCAGATTTCGTAAACAGAGTTTAAATTTTAAACACAGTTAAAATTATTTTCGTAACTTATCTCATTTTTATCGGAGATTAAAAACCATATTTGAGCGGCACTGTAGTAAAAATTCTACAACTTTGACGTAGAACATCAAAATATTTCAAAAATTTTTGATAAAATAATGCAAATTGTCAGTTTCATTGGAATATTTTGTTTTCAAAACTTAAAACATGTTTTTTTTTGTTTATTGTTTTGAATTTTTTGAAGTACAATTTTTTTATTTTTTATTGTTTGTTTATTATTGAGAATATTTCAAATGTTCTCAGAGAGTTTTAGACAAAATCTTAGTTTAAATTTTTTAAACCTAGAATTTCTGTGTTTAAATTTAAACTTGCCTCACCAAGTTAAACTTAGATTTTTTGAGATGAGGTATCGGCGTTAAAATTTAAAGTGAGGTTTAGGCATTTTAAACTTTGTTTAAGCTAACCTTTGTTTAAAATTGAGATCAATTAACGGGCCTAAGAAATGCAAAAATATGACTTCCCCCAACCACAGACTCTTCGAAAACTTTGGCAATATCCTCGGCATTACAGTCGACATTATATTAGAACAATGGAAAAAATAAACCAAGATGAATGGCAGACTATTGCTGCAGTTTGATAAGAGAGTGTCCTGATAATAAACACAATACAATAGAAAAAGCTTACAGTGGGTTTTTAATTTTCTAGTTAGGTGTTTGTATATCGTTTAATCGAGCAGTTTAATAGACAAGAATACAACTATTTTAAATTGTTGTGCTTAATATGAGGTTACAGAGATTCTAGGCAAAATTATATTTTGAATTGCTTCGTACTACTTTCGATCAATTAACTAATGCATGAAAATTAAGAAATTAGTTAAAATTATATTGTTTCAGTGAAACTTTTTAAAGAGAAGTTATCAATAGCTTATTAAAATTCGATAATGTGTTTCTATACAGATAAACAAAATACAAAAATATTGGCTTTAACATAAAAATATATCATTTACAAGTCTTAAAAATACGTTCAAATTAGCAACAAACGCCCCCCCCCCCCAGCTTAAGATCAAAGCAACTGTTGGTTTGGAGTTTCCAATTAAATTTAATCCAATTTGATGTCGAAATGCTTTCGACAGGTTTCGAACGAACACACAAAATAACACCACAAATTAAGGATTTTAATTGCGTGGGCGAGGAAACATTTGGGGATGAAATGCTTAAGCAGCAAAAACTGGACATATTGTCGTTGCAATGCAACCAGATTGGTAAAAGCATACGAAATAGAAGCCAGGAATAAAAACAACAACAACAGCAACATTGAACGCAAGTTGTATGTGTCACAGGAACATAAAGACTGGCTAACCAAGCAATATACATACATGTACAAAAGACCCTATAACAACAATCAACAATAACAACAACAAACAAGAGCAAGAACAACAACATTTTGCACTTACCTCATACTTGTTGCCAACAAAGACTAAACGGCTGAGTGACCAAACGAATTGCTGCTTGTCGATGCTGGTAACATCAAAATAACAACAATAACAACAACAACAACAACAGAAACAACAACAACAATAAGTACCAAATGTACAACAAAAGCCATATGATTCAACATACCGTTTGCTGGACTCCCCGCCTCCGCCTCCACCACCGTTTGCGGCTGCAGCGTAATCATTATTGACCATCCTGAAAGCCAGACAACCTGACAAAGTTCAAAACGTTAATTCATTTAAGCCCTCATTGCATTTCAAGGGCATAATTATGTTGCCAACGAATAACAAAAAACAACAACAACATTTAATTACCAACATATTCGTATAGCTTGGATTTGCGTCAACTTTCATTGCTGCCCACTAACTGTGTGTGTGTGTGTGTGTGTGCCATTCATTAAGTCATTAAGAACACATCTTATTGCATACTTTCAGGTAAAATAAGTTGTTACGCTTGTTCGTCTCTTGATTGCGGATCTGTCTTTTCTACGTCTCCATTTTATTGTTGCCTGCACTAACTTGTGCTTATTTAATGAATTAACAGCTGAGAAATTGGTTAATTGTTACTTTAGTAGATGCACTCAGAAAAATATCAACTGTCATATTAACAGTCGGCCACTGTTAATTCAAAACACTGTTCGATTAAATGATTTGCGTTTAAGTAAACAATTTTCTTTGTTGAATGAACGTTTCAAAGTATTTTTGTGCTGTTAAAATCATCTGTTGATTTGCTGTTATTTATATTATCGTTGCCAATAGCAAAGAGAATATATTATAATAAGAGATAACATCAGCCTCTGTTAAATATTTTTCTGTTAATTTCATGATGTCAACAAGGGGCCCAAAGGTTGAACGTGTTGAAAGCTACGAGTTGAAAGCCAAACGAGTTGAATGCCAAAGCAGAAGAGCATGAACAACCAACAGAACAAAAACGATGAGCTCGATTGTCTATGCATAAACCAGTTTGTTTGTTTCTACCCCTATGCCCCTTGCCAACATCTACACAATCGTCAGAGAGCGAAGTTGTTGTTATTCTTATGAGATGTAGTTGTTATTGTTCTTCTTAGTAGATGTCGTTGTTTTTGTATTTGCTTGGGATACATTTGCTTATATTGTGCATATTTTGGGTTTTTCATATTTTGCAATTTTCATCCGATTGGAAATTATCTGAAGTTGCTATAGAAAAAACGTTGTAACTTTTGTGTTTCCATTCGGATTTAGATGCATCCAAGAACAAAATTACATAGAATTTATCATTTATTAATGTGGCATCACAAAAAAATTTTGAGAAATATTAATCAATTACTTAATATATTATATTTTATACCTATTTTATATTTCATATTTTATATTTTATATTTTATATTTTATATTTTATATTTTATATTTTATATTTTATATTTTATATTTTATATTTTATATTTTATATTTTATATTTTATATTTTATATTTTATATTTTATATTTTATATTTTATATTTTATATTTTATATTTTATATTTTATATTTTATATTTTATATTTTATATTTTATATTTTATATTTTATATTTTATATTTTATATTTTATATTTTATATTTTATATTTTATATTTTATATTTTATATTTTATATTTTATATTTTATATTTTATATTTTATATTTTATATTTTATATTTTATATTTTATATTTTATATTTTATATTTTATATTTTATATTTTATATTTTATATTTTATATTTTATATTTTATATTTTATATTTTATATTTTATATTTTATATTTTATATTTTATATTTTATATTTTATATTTTATATTTTATATTTTATATTTTATATTTTATATTTTATATTTTATATTTTATATTTTATATTTTATATTTTATATTTTATATTTTATATTTTATATTTTATATTTTATATTTTATATTTTATATTTTATATTTTATATTTTATATTTTATATTTTATATTTTATATTTTATATTTTATATTTTTTATTTTATATTTTATATTTTATATTTTATATTTTATATTTTTTATTTTATATTTTATATTTTATATTTTTTATTTTTTATTAAGAAAAACATATTTCTCAGATACCAGGCCAATTTTCTCAGAATAAAAACTGAAATTAGTTGTTAATGCAGTAAATTATAAAACTTCAAGCATTTTTTTTAAATAATAACAAAAAAATTATGTGTTTATTTAACAATTTTTTTTTCGGTACCGTTAGACCTTTCTGTGGAAATGCCCATATTTTAAATTTTATATCGTATATTTTGATTAATTTTTGTCAAAATTTATTTTTGATGCCATATTAATACACGATCAATTTTATATAATTTCGTCCTCGGATGTACCTTAATCCGATTAAAAACACAAAAGTTACAACGTTTTTCCCACATCAACTTCAGATATTTTCAGTTGGACGAAAATTGCAAAAATATGAAAAACCCAAAATATAAACAAAATAACCAAATATATCCTACACACACACAGCAACAAAATCTTATAAGAACCGCAACAACAACGACGTCCTCTAATAAGAACAACAACAACGATCGTGTTAACTATACCAACAACAACTGCACTCTCAGTTCTGAGCTCTGAGGCTGCCGATTGTGTTGATGAGGGATGGCAAGGGCATGGGTAGAAAAATACAAACTGGTTTATGCATAGAGAATCGAGCTCATTGTTTTTGTTTGTTTGTTGTTGATGCTCTTCTGCTTTGGCATTCAACTCGTTTGGCTTTCAACTCGTAGCTTTCAACACGTTCAACCTTTGGGCCCCTTGTTGACATCATGAAATTAACAGAAAAATATTTAACAGAGGCTGATGTTATCTCTTATTATAATATATTCTCTTTGCCAATAGCTTAGTGGTTGTGCACTAGACTGTCATGCGGGAGACGTGGGTTCGAACCCTAGCTGTGTAAGTATCAAAAATTGTAATTTAATAATTGAAATAATAATAATTCTGTTTCATTAATTGTTTGGTACAAAAATAACTTTCAAAATAAATGCTTACAATCTTGCAAAAAAAATGCAAATTTCATTTTTTATTTAAAAAAAATATTTTACATAAAAAAAAAAATTTTATTGGCCTTGCCGGATTTGAACCGTGGACACTCGAGTACTAGACGCACACGTTAGCACACTCGGCCATACATGAATTTTCAAAACAGTGATCAAATTTCAATAAATAAGTTTTTATACGGGTTTCGTGTTCCATAGACCAACAGTCAACCGACTGTTGATTTGAAAGTTTCATTTGTTAGATGGTATTTAACAGTGAAATCTGTTATTTCAACCCATGATTTGTTTGATAAAACAGCATTTTTTCCCTGAGTGTGGAAGAGTTGGAAAGAATGAATATTATACGCTTCGTGTATGCAGCTAAATAACTTCCAATTGTAAATTGCGAAATACTATAATGAGCAAATGCTTGAAGATTATAATTAGCAATTGCAAGTTTTAATTGTACTTAAAACCAACTAATTAAAAATTTCATAGTAAAAATGAAGGCCACCTTTTCGACTTTGGCGACACAAATTGTAATCCCTCGCTAAAAATTAAATCGACAAAAGGTTTTTTTATTGAATAGGAAAAATATCAAACTAATTTCAAAACGATTGTTGTTGTTGTTCTCGTTGTTGTTGTTTTTGTATGTCATGTCAAAGTAGAGCAACAAGAATAAAAAGGCATACGACTGGTTGCAATCAAAAACATGTTTGTGCCAGTGTTGGGCAAAATTAAATTGTTTTTACAATTAATGATTACAATTAATTAATTGTTAATTGTGTGCCCAGCAATTAGCAATTAATCAATTGTTAATTGCAACTTTAGCAATTAACAATTAATCAATTGTTAATTGCAACTTTTGCAATTGACAATTAATCAATTGTTAATTGCAACTTTTGCAATTAAAAATTAATTAATTGTTAATTGCGACTTCTACAATTAGCAATTAATTAATTGTTAATTGCAATAATTAATTAGACTAAAAAACTAACAATTAAATTGCAGAAAAATGAAGTATCTTTTTTTCATTATGATTCTATGGCCAATCGGATGCAGTGGGATTATCTGAGGTCACAGGCGGGTCATTGGAACTTTTATGGGTTCCATGGAACACTTGGACCAAAATGGATGATTCTATGGCCAATCGGATGCAGTGGGATTATCTGAGGTCACAGGTGGGTCATTGGCACTTTAATGGGTTCCATGGAACATTTGGACATAATTGGATGATTCTTTGGCCAATCGGATGCAGTGGGATTATCTGAGGTCATAGGTGGGTCATTGGCGCTTTAATGGGTTCCATGGAACATTTGGACATAATTGGATGATTCTATGGCCAATCGGATGCAATGGGATTATCTGAGGTCACAGGCGGGTCATTGGAACTTTTATGGGTTCCATGGAACACTTGGACCAAAATGGATGATTCTATGGCCAATCGGATGCAGTGGGATTATCTGAGGTCATAGGTGGGTCATTGGCACTTTTATGGGTTCCATGGAACATTTGGACATAATTGGATGATTCTTTGGCCAATCGGATGAAGTGGGATTATCTGAGGTCACAGGTGGGTCATTGGCACTTTAATGGGTTCCATTAAACATTTGGACCAAAATGGATGATTCTATGGCCAATCGGATGCAGTGGGATTATCTGAGGTCATAGGTGGGTCATTGGCACTTTTATGGGTTCCATGGAACATTTGGACATAATTGGATGATTCTTTGGCCAATCGGATGCAGTGGGATTATCTGAGGTCACAGGTGGGTCATTGGCACTTTAATGGGTTCCATGGAACATTTGGACATAATTGGATGATTCTTTGGCCAATCGGATGAAGTGGGATTATCTGAGGTCACAGGTGGGTCATTGGCACTTTTATGGGTTCCATGGAACATTTGGACCAAAATGGATGATTCTGTGGCCAATCGGATGCAGTGGGATTATCTGAGGTCACAGGTGGTTCATTGGCACTTTTATGGGTTCCATGGAACATTTGGACCAAAATGGATGATTCTATGGCCAATCGGATGCAGTGGGATTATCTGAGGTCACAGGTGGGTCATTGGCACTTTAATGGGTTCCATGGAACATTTGGACATATTTGGATGATTCTTTGGCCAATCGGATGCAGAGGAATTATCTGAGGTCACAGGTGGGTCATTGGCACTTTAATGGGTTCCATGGAACACTTGGACATAATTGGATGATTCTTTGGCCAATCGGATGCAGTGGGATTATCTGAGGTCATAGGTGGGTCATTGGCACTTTTATGGGTTCCATGGAACATTTGGACATAATTGGATGCTTCTATGGCCAATCGGATGCAGTGGGTTTATCTGAGGTCACAGGTAGGTCATTGGCACTTTTATGGGTTCCATGGAACATTTGGACCAAAATGGATGATTCTATGGCCAATCGGATGCAGTGGGATTATCTGAGCTCACAGGTGGGTCATTGGCACTTTTATGGGTTCCATGGAACATTTGGACCAAAATGGATGATTCTATGGCCAATCGGATGCAGTGGGATTATCTGAGGTCATAGGTGGGTCATTGGCACTGTTATGGGTTCCATGGAACATTTGGACATAATTAGATGATTCTTTGGCCAATCGGATGCAGTGGGATTATCTGAGGTCATAGGTGGGTCATTGTCACTTTAATGGGTTCCATGGAACATTTGGACATAATTGGATGAATCTTTGGCCAATCGGATGCAGTGGGATTATCTGAGGTCACAGGTGGGTCATTGGCACTTTAATGGGTTCCATGGAACATTTGGACCAAAATGGATGATTCTATGGCCAATCGGATGCAGTGGGATTATCTGAGGTCACAGGTGGGTCATTGGCACTTTAATGGGTTCCATGGAACATTTGGACATATTTGGATGATTCTTTGGCCAATCGGATGCAGAGGAATTATCTGAGGTCACAGGTGGGTCATTGGCACTTTAATGGGTTCCATGGAACACTTGGACATAATTGGATGATTCTTTGGCCAATCGGATGCAGTGGGATTATCTGAGGTCATAGGTGGGTCATTGGCACTTTTATGGGTTCCATGGAACATTTGGACATAATTGGATGCTTCTATGGCCAATCGGATGCAGTGGGTTTATCTGAGGTCACAGGTAGGTCATTGGCACTTTAATGGGTTCCATGGAACATTTGGACCAAAATGGATGATTCTATGGCCAATCGGATGCAGTGGGATTATCTGAGCTCACAGGTGGGTCATTGGCACTTTTATGGGTTCCATGGAACATTTGGACCAAAATGGATGATTCTATATCCAATCGGATGCAGTGGGATTATCTGAGGTCCCAGGTGGGTCATTGGCACTTTTATGGGTTCCATGGAACATTTGGACCAGTTTTGAGCATTTAATTAAACTTTGTGAAATATATTTTGAGAAAGGTTACAGCTAGTTACTAATTGAGTTATTTAACCGTTTTACTCGACTTATTAATTAATTAAATGGCTTTCTAATCCACATTTATAACTGCACTACAATAGAAACTGTTTCTATTTTTTTTTTCCACCACTGTATGTGTATGTATGTATCAAAAACATACAATCGAAAGAACTCCAAAGTGATAAGTTTTCGAACTTCCCGAGAGAAATTTACCGAGAAATCACACTTGCTTCATTCCTCGTTCCGTTCTGGAGAACGAAGCATGTTTCACTTCTTTTTGACTCATTGCCTTATCACGCGAAATTCTGCTTACCTAACATTTCTTTTTCATATGAGGAGGTCTTTTCTGCTTATGCTTTTATTTTGTAAATACAATTTAAGCAGTGGCTTATAATGCTTCCGATTGGCCATAGAATCATCCATTTTGGTCCAAATGTTCCATGGAACCCATTAAAATGCCAATGACCCACCTATAACCTCAGATAATCCCACTGCATCCGATTGGCCAAAGAATCATCCAATTATGTCCAAATATTCCATAGAACCCATTAAAGTGCCAATGACCCACCTATGACCTCAGATAATCCCACTGCATCCGATTGGCCATAGAATCATCCATTTTGGTCCAAATATTCCATGGAACCCATAAAAGTTCCAATAACCCACCTATGACCTCAGATAATCCCACTGCATCCGATTGGCCAAAGAATCATCCAATTATGTCCAAATGTTCCATGGAACCCATAAAAGTGCCAATGAACCACCTGTGACCTCAGATAATCCCACTGCATCCGATTGGCCATAGAATCATCCATTTTGGTCCAAATATTCCATGGAACCCATAAAAGTTCCAATAACCCACCTATGACCTCAGATAATCCCACTGCATCCGATTGGCCAAAGAATCATCCAATTATGTCCAAATGTTCCATGGAACCCATAAAAGTGCCAATGAACCACCTGTGACCTCAGATAATCCCACTGCATCCGATTGGCCATAGAATCATCCATTTTGGTCCAAATGTTCCATGGAACCCATAAAAGTTCCAATGACCCACCTATGACCTCAGATAATCCCACTGCATCCGATTGGCCAAAGAATCATCCAATTATGTCCAAATATTCCATGGAACCCATAAAAGTGCCAATGAACCACCTGTGACCTCAGATAATCCCACTGCATCCGATTGGCCATAGAATCATCCATTTTGGTCCAAATGTTCCATGGAACCCATAAAAGTGCCAATGAACCACCTGTGACCTTAGATAATCCCACTGCATCCGATTGGCCATAGAATCATCCAATTATGTCCAAATGTTCCATGGAACCCATAAAAGTGTCAATGACCCACCTATGACCTCAGATAATCCCACTACATCCGATTGGCCATAGAATCATCCATTTTGGTCCAAATGTTCCATGGAACCCATAAAAGTGCCAATGAACCACCTGTGACCTCAGATAATCCCACTGCATCCGATTGGCCATAGAATCATCCATTTTGGTCCAAATGTTCCATGGAACCCATAAAAGTGCCAATGAACCACCTGTGACCTCAGATAATCCCACTGCATCCGATTGGCCACAGAATCATCCATTTTGGTCCAAATGTTCCATGGAACCCATAAAAGTGCCAATGAACCACCTGTGACCTCAGATAATCCCACTGCATCCGATTGGCCACAGAATCATCCATTTTGGTCCAAATGTTCCATGGAACCCATAAAAGTGCCAATGAACCACCTGTGACCTCAGATAATCCCACTGCATCCGATTGGCCATAGAATCATCCATTTTGGTCCAAATGTTCCATGGAACCCATAAAAGTGCCAATGAACCACCTGTGACCTCAGATAATCCCACTGCATCCGATTGGCCATAGAATCATCCATTTTGGTCCAAATGTTCCATGGAACCCATAAAAGTGGCAATGAACCACCTGTGACCTCAAATAATCCCACTGCATCCGATTGGCCACAGAATCATCCAATTATGTCCAAATGTTCCATGGAACCCATTAAAATGCCAATGACCCACCTATGACCTCAGATAATCCCACTGCATCCGATTGGCCACAGAATCATCCAATTATGTCCAAATGTTCCATGGAACCCATAAAAGTGCCAATGACCCACCTATGACCTCAGATAATCCCACTGCATCCGATTGGCCAGAGAATCATCCATTTTGGTCCAAATGAACCTTTAATTGTACCTTTAATTTAAAAAAGTTAATTGCCAACGATTTAATTGTATTTTGCAATTACTTGAGGTTAGTCTAAATAAATTAATTGCAGACTACAATTAATGATTAATTGCAATTGATATTAATTGCAATTAAATCATTTGCAATTAATTGCAATTGATATTAATTGCAAATAAATCAATTGCAATTAATTGCAATTGATATTAATTGCAATTAAATCAATTGCAATTAAATCAATTGCAAATAATTGCAATTGATATTAATTGCAATTAAATCAATTGCAAATAATTGCAATTGATATTAATTGCAATTAAATCAATTGCAATTAATTTTTTAATCAACTAATTAATTGATTGAAATTTTAATTGATTGATGCCCAACACTGGTTTGTGCTTAATATGAAAAAAAAAAACTAAATCGGGATTATTTTGAGAATTAATACCATTATCGTCGGTACTGAAATAAAGAGGGTCGTTCAACAAAAAATAGATCTGTAGAATCCAAAAGTCAAAATTTTCAAAAACAGATATATTTTTCAGGTTTAAATTAGGACCAACTCCATTGTTTTTGGAGCTACCTTCAGGATTCTAGAACAGACCATAATGACTGCTATTCAAATTATATGTTGCAAAAATTATTCAAATCCAAAAATTTTTTGATAACTTCTTATTACAACCAACCGCGACAAAATGGTTTCGAAATAATCGCATTTCAAATTATGGTAAGTGTGCATATTGTATGGTTTTGAGCCTGATTTGCCTACATAAATATGGGCATTTCCGCAGAAAAGTCTACCGTGACCAAAAAATTAAAAGTTAACCAACATTTTTTTTTTACTTGTATTATTAAAGAGAAATATTCAAAATTAATTTAATTAAAAAAAGAGTTCAAATTTTTCCCATGTTGTATTGGCAAGATATCGGGCTACCAAGTTAAAGTTAATTTTTTGATCAGTTTTGTTTATTTCTATGACCATTTTCGCTTTACAATTTCCATTTCTAAGAGAACACGGGCAATTGAACTCTTATGCAAAACTTTTGCTACAACAACAACTAACCGCAAAATATATGCAAAAGAGCAAATAAATATCAATTAACAGTAAAATTTTGATTTGCTTTAAATGATATTCTGAGGTAACGTCACGCCATACAAAAAAGCATTTAGTGCTATTTTTTCTACACTGACGTTCAAAAGTGCGTGAAATTTTGCATTTTAATAAATTCTAATAAAGTTAAGTACATTTTATAAAAAAAATCATTAAGAAGAAAAACCGTAAATTTTATATTAAATTTGAAAAAAGAGTAACGTCACGCCACATTGCTCGAAGTTTGCCTGATTTCGTTACTGAATTTGGAACGGAAATTTTCACCAACTTCTCAAAGTCGATGGGGTAGGAGTTAAAAAATATAATATACTAGCGGATGTTACCCGGTGTTACTCGGGGTTGTGCCTTGAGCACAGAAAAAGTACGATTTTTAAATTATCGTTTTTGGGGTTTTTCCCCTTCCCTCCGTCAAATGTGTGTAGTCTAATTTCCGCAATACAGTACCTGCCGGTCATATTTAAAAAAAAATTTCATCTTCAACGTCTAGATCTAACATCTGGGTTCTGAGGAAAATGATCACGCAGTTTGAAAAAGTCATTTCGAGAACAATGCGTTTAAAGTTTTTCTTAGCATGCATTTTATATGGATTTTTATCTCAAAAACAAAATTCTAATTTTAAAAAATCCTTTTGGGATCGATTCAATTATTGGATCGCCTTTGTTCAACTTCGGTTTTGGTCGATACTGTTCGGTTGATTATTGTTCATATTTATATAGCTCCTGCTCGTATTCGTTAAACTTATTTTTATTCATTAGTCTTTGGTTCTTGACTTCATTTGCCTTGATTCCTTGATTTTTGTCGAAAGAACTTTTAGAATCATAGGATCTATTTCAGTAACAGATAGAAATGTTTAGCAAGTTTCAACAAAATCGGTTCATCCGTTTTGACGTGAATGAGCCAGACATTAGTTGATTAGTTGACATTAGTTGATTGAATAAAGCCCCCTCCTAGGGAAGTTTTTGAAATTTAAGTAGCCTCAATTCCGTTGCAGGGTCAAGTTATTTCACGTACCAAATTTAAGTAAAATCGGTCAAGTCATTTGAGAGTTATTGAGTCTTAAAAATGCACTATTTAAAGTACCCTCTTGCGGAAGTCTTTGGAATTTTTATAGTCTGTGTTATATCTTGGGCGCAGTTGAACATTCATATTAAATTTCATTGGAATAGGTTCAGGTATTAAGGAGTTTTTAAAGAGTGCCACGCCCACATATTTCCGCCCACTTTTTTACACCCCCTATGAGCTTCCTCTCTATGAAACGTACGTGATGTCCACATTTCAGCACAATCGGATATACGGGCCGCGAGCCTATACGGAACAGACAGACAGACAGACAGGCAGACAAACAGACAAACATTTCATTTTTTATATTAGATAATAGCTAAACTTTATGTTTAATTTACGTCAAACATTTTTTTAAACAAAATTTAACTTAAAATGTTCGGATGGAAATTTAAGTAACGTAACGCCAGTAACTTAACCTAATAAAAAAAAACCGAGAAAAGATTTTTTAATTTAATTACTAGCAAAATAAACTTATATTGTTTTAAATTCTTCCACATAAAGTTTTGTATAAAAAGTCTTGTCCAATTCGCAGAGTTTTGCAAATTTTCTAATCTAAGTCGAAAACCACTTCTGTTTTTTGTAACGTCACGCCAGTGCATATTATTGATTATATCTTTTAATTCTTAGAGTCGATTGTTATAATTTTTTTACTTAATATAGAGCAATTTAATTACAACGCAAATATAAAAAAAAAATTTTAAAACGTAGACTTCTTCATTCTTTTTTTTTTAATTTTTTCGTACAAAACGTACATAACGCCAGTTTGGAAATTCCCATATCTATATAATTAATAGGCTAAGGTTTGTTTTGTGACTTCAAATCCTGCCAGACCAATGGACCGATTTTATCGATTCAGACGTCATTAAATCAGGTTTAGGCTGTAGATATGCAAACCATTTTTTAAAATTGTGATTTCGCTTCAAGGGGTTCCCAACCTTTTAAAACAGAAAAAAAATTTTTGTACAAAAATCCGCTATTTAATCGATTTGAAATTTAGTTTAAGAAAAGCTTATAAATTGATCGAATTTTAAATTTTTTCAAAACTAAAAATTTTGCACCAAAATTATCTTTTATGCATTCCTCAAATGTCAATTGTCCGAAAAATGCAGTTCCAAAATCAAAAATTCCACTTTCCAAGCAAACAACTCAATCAAATTTTAACGGTTTTATTTTTTTTTTTGTTTTTCTAAATGTTTGTTTAATTTTTTTTGCAATGTGTTGGCAATTACGGTAATTATCTTTTCAAATGTATTTCTAATGAATTTTCTTAATATTGCCTTTAGTTGCTTAACGTGCATTTTTATCAAACGCCAAGACAGAGAAAAAAACTCTCTGAAATTTAAAGTTCTATATTTGGAAGAGAATATCTCTGACACTTTTAATTTATTTCTTTTTTATTTCACTATAATCCAGATTCCAATCGACAGCCTAGTGGGCTGCACGCGATGAACCAAATCCAAAGCGTGGAAAGACGCAAAAATCGACTGCAAAGGTTATGATATCTGTATTCTGCGATGCTCATGGCCAGACCATCAGAATTGATTATAAGATATCATTTTTGGAACGTTTGAAGAATGAAATTAGGAAAAAGCGGCCCATTTGAAGGAGCAAATAAAGAACTTTTCATTCTTTACGGACAAATTTTTCAGCTTGAAAATATGCCTTCATGGGACGGGCTTTAAGTTGTGCCATTGTGTTCGCTGTTTTAATAAGCTGAAATAATTATTTATTCAAAACGTTTTAATCCTAATAATTTTTCTAATAAATTAAAGAAAATTATTATACACAGTTTTAAAGAAAAAACTTTACCAGAGTAAAGTGTAACGAAGATATTTTTATAAGGCCTTCCGACCTTTTCATTTCGGACAAATGAAAATTTCCATGCAAAAAAAAGAAAGAATTTCCCAAAGAGTCACTCGTGTTGTTATACGAACATTAGTTTATTAAGATGATTATGATAAAGATTCGGATGTTGACGATAATGACGGTGGAGATGATGATAAAGATAAAAATGAAGCTCGGAAAATTCGGTAAGATTCCAAATTATAATATCTGAATATACTTAGAGATTCCCATAAACTATTAACATATGAACATACAGTACGTAGTCGACATTTAAAACAAAAAAAAAAAAATAAAAATTTCACTAAGCCTAAAAAAAAATTATGCTGAAATAGTTTTTAAGAGTCCCTCTTACTTTTGAGTCAGTGTCCGGATGATTTTTTTTTCTCCAAACAAAATCTAACCGGCTTAATACTTATGTATTTCGACCACCTGAGCTCGAAAATTAAGTCTATTTTCCGATAAATTATGGCACTTTTCCGGAAAATGCGAAAACAAGCCTTACCATATGGTAACTATCATTGTAACCGTGGGTCGCCTAGGCTACATGTTTTTATGAAATAAAAAAATTATTTTTGGACTTCTTTTGTAGAAAATATCACAAAAAATAAATGTTTTAACCCGTTTTTATTAAAAAATGTATGAAAATAAAAAAGAGGGATATATTTTGAAATAGATTCAAGCATGGTTTGGTATGGTAGTTGGCAAAACACTTGACACAAAGTCCAAGTTCGCATTTTCCACATGTTGTTCGTTCGGGAGATAAGGGGGCGATCTTCACATGGCAACGTGTCTGACTGCCTCAACTTGGAGAGGCCAGCATTATCCATATCGAAATCGTCTCAAGTCGACTCAAACTTCCGCGTGGTGTCTCCTGGAAACGTCAAAAAACTATCACACCGGTATACTTTGGCGGCGAATCTGAGCGGCGGGCTTCCTTTGGTCATCAAGCAAAGGTTGTGCGTTGGGTTTGAAGCCCACCATGTAATAAAAATATTTCAATGAAAAGTTTAAGAATGAATAAAAGAATGATCCCCAAATCTGATGACGACTACCGCAAACGAAAAACTGATAATGATTTACGGATATGCACCTGGAATGTCCGAACCCTAAATTGGGATGGTGCCTCTATCCAACTGATTGATATCTTGGAAAGATATAATGCTGATATCACTGCAATCCAAGAAATGCGATGGAAGGGACAGGGTTGCTTACGGCAAGCATCCTGTGATATCTACTACAGCGGCCATGCGGAGAAGCACGAGTTTGGATGCGGATTTGTAGTTGGCAAGAGAATACGGCATCATGTCCTGCGATTCACTCCTGTGAACGAACGACTTGCCATAATTCGCTTCAAGGCTAAATTTTTTAACATAAGCCTAATATGTGCGCACGCTCCGACAGAAGAAAAAGATGACGAGACCAAAGAAAGTTTTTACGAGCGCCTTGAAGACGCATACGAGCGCTGCCCCCGTCATGACATAAAAATCGTGCTTGGTGACTTCAACGCCAAGGTGGGTAAGGAAAACATATTTGGTCCTACAGTCGGAAAGTTCAGCCTCCACGACAACACATCCGATAACGGAATGAGGTTGATTGACTTCGCCGCAGCACGAAACATGGTCGTTAGTAGCACTAGATTCAAGCATCTCAATATTCATAAGGCCACCTGGTTGTCCCCTGATCAAACAACATGCAACCAAATTGATCACGTTTTGATTGACGGAAGGCACTCTTCCAGTGTACTAGACGTACGCACGATCCGTGGTGCTAACATAGACTCGGATCATTATCTTGTCGCAGCCAAGATCCGCACACGTCTGTGCGCAGCTAAGAATGCTCGCAATCCTACACAAAGAAAGCTAGACGTCAATAAGCTGCAGTCAAAACGGACGGCCGAAGCCTTCGCTACTCGACTCTCACTCCTGCTTCAAGAAAGCACTCCTCCGATCGACGATATATGCGGACAGTGGACGCACATATCCCACTCTATGCGTACGGCTGCCGAAGAGGTGATAGGTTACCACCGCCCTCGCCGAAACCAGTGGCACGACCAGGAGTGTCGCGACGCCACTGCAGAGAAGGACGCTGCCTACAAAGCCACCCTGCAGTCGGTTGTAACGCGTGCTGTTATGGAGCGATACCGAGAGAAGAGGAGGGAAGAGAGACGCATTTTCAGGTGAAAAAAACGAGAGGCGGAAATGCGTGAGTGCGAGAAAATTGAGATGCATGGCGACAGGAATGAGACTCGAAAATTTTTCGAAAAAATAAGACGCCTGTCCGATGGTTTTAAGATTGGAGCCTCTTCCTGCAAGGACGAAAATGGGAATCTAGTGACAGATATCCAGAGTACACTGATGTTATGAAGGGAGCACTTCTCTAGACTTTTAAATGGCGACGCTGTCAACAATCCCGCCAGTGGAGATGATATCCCGGAAACCCCAATTATGGATGACAGCGTTGAAGTTCCGCTGCCCGACTACAATGAGGTCTTAACAGCTATAGCTCGGCTTAAAAACAACAAAGCCGCAGGAGCCGATGGCCTACCGGCTGAGCTGTTTAAGACCGGTGGCGAAGCTCTGTTTAAATGCATTCACAGACTTCTATGCAGAATATGGTCGGAAGAATGCATTCCAGATGATTGGAACCTCAGTGTGCTCTGCCCAATCCACAAAAAAGGCGATGCCACCATTTGCGCCAACTACCATGGGATTAGCCTGAAAGAATGAAGCCCATCGTTAACCAACTGATTGGACCTTATCAGTGTGGCTTCAGACCTGGAAAGTCCACCATCGACCAGATCTTCACGCTCCGACAAATCTTGGAAAAGACCCTCGAAAAACAAATCGATACACACCATCTTTTTGTCGATTTCAAAGCCGCCTTCGACAGTCCAATAAGGAGTCACCTATATGCCATCATGTCTGAATTTGGTATTCCTGCGAAGCTAATACGTCTTTGCAGGATGACACTGAACAACACCAGCAGTGCAGTGAAAATCGGAAAGAACCTCTCCCTTCCTTTCGATACCAAGCGAGGTTTCAGACAAGGTGATTCCTTATCGTGCGACTTTTTTAATATAGTCATGGAGAAGATCATCCGAGCTGCTGACCTGAGACGCAGCGGCACATTTTTCTATAAGAGTGTTATGCTGCTGGCGTATGCTGATGATATTGACATCATTGGTCAAAATACGCGCGAAGTCAGTGCAGCATTCTCCAAGCTAGAAAAAGAGTCGAGTCGAATGGGTCTTGCAGTGAACGCAGATAAAACGAAGTATCTTGTGTCAACAAACAAACAGTCCCAGGGTCTTGGAAACCACGTCACTGTTGACAACACCTCCTTTGAGGTAGTGAAGGACTTTGTTTACCTGGGATCCAGTATAAACTCCTCCATCGATATCAGTATTGAGATTAAACGAAGGATAACTCTTGCCAACAGGTGTTACTTTGGGCTCAGTAGGCAATTGAGAAGCAGAGCTCTCTCTCGACGAACAAAACTGACGCTCTATAAGTCAATAATCATGCCCGTCCTACTATACGCATCACAAACCTGGACGTTGAGCAGCTCTGATGAAAAGACTTTGGGAACATTCGAGAGAAAAAATCCTTCGCAAGATCTATGGTCCAATCTGCGTCAATGGCGAGTACCGAATACGATGGAACCATGAGCTGTATGACCTATATGCCGACATCGATATAGTCAAGCGTATTAAAATTGAGCGGCTTCGCTGGCTAGGTCATGTCGAGAGAATGAACGACGAAGCTCCAGCGAAAAAGATATTGGATTCGGTACCCAGCGGTGGCCAACGCAGACGAGGAAGACCGCATCTCCGTTGGAAAGACCAGGCATTGGATAACCTGACAATGCTTGGAGTTTCCAACTGGCGCCAGCAAGCGCCAAAGCGGTTTTGGCTTAGACCAGGCCAAAACCGACCAACGGTTGTAAGCGCCATCTAAGTAAGTAAGTAAGTAAGTTCGTGCGTCAACTTTACAACTTTCAACCGCACAATGCCTACGATTGGATTGTACTACAAAAGTCTGATCATAGCGGAGATATGATCACATATGCCCAGTCTGATCATAGCGGAGAGTGTGTTGAACACTACCTGGGTCCTGGGCATATCTGTGGGAGGACATCGAACCAACAATTTGGCTTTTGTACCTGTTTTCGTCGAAAATCAAGTCGAGTCATTGTCGGTTTTACTTTTCGATGAATATGCTTAGCACTTTTGACACAAGCATCTATAAGCCAGGTAAAAATTCTAGATCACCATTTTTTTTCCTCTGTATGCGATGCGATATTGTGCTAAATTTTGGTCAAATCGGTCAACTCCGCACATATATTTTTTATATTCTGCGATCGCACGAGCACGGGGTACACTTATTTTGGCTTCGCTTTCCATTGAATAACGTTGTGCCATTTATTTTGGATTTTCACCAAAGTTGGTAGATACCATGCCGGGCAAACATTATCTGGGATACCAGTTGATTTTGATCTTCTGCTCATCAAGCTATTCAATCTAACCAAGCATTTGCAGGAATGTAAAACCTCTAAAAACGGTAAAATATATAAATGACAACAAAATATGTTGTTAAAAAAGTGTTAAAACACATAATACATGACTTAAAATAAAAAAAAGCAGCGAAAATCACAAGAAACTTGAAAAAAAAAACATATACCCTAGGCGACCCGCTTAAACTGTTCATTTTGACTCTTTTAGTGCTTTTATTAAAAAAAAAATGATCAGTCTGAAAGTATGCACACACAATATATTTTATTTTTCGAGTCATGCTCTTCACCTCAAATCTCTCAAACTGTAATTAAGCGTTGGTCGAACTTTTCAGCCTAAAAGTATGCCGTCATAGAATGGACTTTTATACTTGTTAACAATGACAGTAGAACATATGTTTATAAATGTTTTATACATTGTGTCACCTGCTCGCTGCGCTGATGAGATCAAATAATTTTCATTAAATATTTATTCAAAATTTTTAATCCATATATTTTTGCCAATAAATCAAAGTAAATTATTATAAACAGCTTAAATGAAAAACAACAAATTTTATCACATGTAAAAATATAAGATAATAGCTGCATAGTAGCATTAAATCAAAATTATCATCGTACACTATTCTCAGTTCATCTAAATCCCTATTTATGCATTAGGCTCAAATGTGCTCTCATTTCTCATAATAATACCACAAAATTGCAAAATAATACCTAAACTTAATCAAATAAATGGCGTCAAATACGCACTTGATGGGTTTCATCCACGAAATGGCTTCATAAAAATCATGCTACCAACCGCAGCATTCTAATGAAGAAAAGTGAACATTCGGATTACGTTAATGACATTGACGTTGACCATCAGGTCCAACACACTGTGTGCGTATCACCCCCAAAACGGAAGTCGAACTGAAGCCGTAACACAACCACACAAACAATCTAAGCGACAGACTTTCATGTTAATACTTTACGTTGAAACATGGATGAACTTAGCTGAAGTAAGAGCAGCTCTTGAACTCTTGAAAATGACGACCATGGACAATCAAGGATTTGCCATTTAATCCTTTTTGGTTTGACGCGCTTAACCGCACACTAACACACACAGAAACAAAAAAAAAAAAAAAAAACAAACGCACTAAAGCAGGAAGGGAACGCAAAAACACCAGGCATTCAGTGTGTTCTCATATTGCTATGGTTGCTGGAGTTCTTCAATACATAAAGTGCTGGCAAACAGAAAAAAAAAACAATAAGAACAAAAACCAACAATAATAAAAAAACAAAAAAATTGTATGGGCCCACTTTTTGGCATTAACGTAAATTGGCTTTTAAACTGATTTTGCAAAGCTGTAAAAACCACGTTCGTAAGAGCCACGCGTGTAAATAGATTTTTATTTAATTCACCGCAAAAGCTGCACAGCTCTTCGCAGCAATCCAGTCATGATGCGCTACACTGTCACATCATGCTCTCTTGTTAACACCACCACAACCACACATTCACGCACGTTGTTCGCAGTGGATCTATTCGGCTCGTTTTCGAAGTCTAATCAAATTAACGAAATCCTTTTTTGTCTCTGTGACTTTTTCTTATTATTATAATTTTTCCTGTCAATTTAATAAAGTTCTTCAAGTGGGTTAAATTGCTGCAAATGGCTTTTATTTGTGTCTGTGTGTGTGTGTGTGTGTGTGTGTGTGTGTGTGTTTGTGAATTTGGTTAAGTGTACTTTTGTGCATGCTTTGGTTATTTTGTTATTTTGACTGTCAAGTACAAGTCGCATTTGATGCTCAAATAGCACAGTTGCTGGCTGTTCTTGTTGTTCACCGTAAGTTTTATTAATAATATTGCGCATTTTATATGCAATAAGTTTTTATTGCATACTTTTAGGCTTTTTTACGCATCTGTTTTCTCGAGGTAGAAACAAGTCGCACCGTTTATGGGCTTTAGTTGGCCAAAAGCAAGAGATTAGGTAGCTATAGAAGCGTATTCAATTAAGCGGTTCAGGTATTAACCAAGTTTGTGTTTTGTTGTTGTTTTTGTTTTTTTTTGTTTTGTGTTTTGTTGTCTTAACAAATAATGTGCTTTTCAGTAGCAGTTGATTTTTTCTTTAATGGGCGGTAGTGTTTTTAATTCTTAACCATTTGAACTCAGTGAACGAAAAGTATTTGATTTGAATTAACTTACGAATGTTTTGGTTAGAAAGTTTGTTGTGAATAATTTATAAATTTACTCTTAAAAACGAATCTGGATTTGTCTGTCTGTGAGTTAAGAAAGTAATCGAATATTGCAATATTATTTTCAGGTTAAAACAAGTAAAGAAAGTCTAAAGTCGGTCTAGGCCGACTATGAAATACCCTAAACCCACTTTTCAAAAACAAAAAATTTTTATTGTAAATGGGCGTCTCCAAGGGCGGATGAAGCCTATATTTTATATGCATTTAAATATTGATGAAAAATTTACACATACCAAGTTTTATTCCTGTAGCTCACAGTTAATGCCTTTATTGTGCTTTCGCTATGGGAAGTGGGCGTGTTCATGGACGGATTACTTCCAATTTTTGAACACACCTTAGTTTTGGTATAAAATACATGCATACCAAATTGAATTTCTCTATGACAAAAATAACCTTATTTATTGAGTTTAAAACTTTTTGGGTTGTATGGGAAAAAGGCGTGTCCGTAGGCGGATGACGTCCATTTTTCAAAACCATCTTTGTCTTGTCATAAAAAACATACGTGCCAAATTTTAGCTCTGAAGGTTAAAAAAAAACAAAAAAAAAAAAAAAAAGGTTAAACAGAGGCTTATTTATTGCGTTTGTAATTTTTGGGTTGTATGGGAGGTGGGCGTGTCCGTGAGCGGATGACGTCCATTTTTCGAAGACATCTTTGTGTTTGTATAAAACACATACATATCAAATTTTATTGTTGTAGGCTTATTATGAGCTGAGTTATGCAGTTTTCAATTTTCGCGTTGTATGGGAGGTAAGCGTGTCCGTGAGCGGATGATGTCCACTTTTCAAAACCATCTTTGTTTTGTTACAAAAAACATTTGTGCCAAATTATAGCTCTGTAGGTTAAACAGAGGCTTATTTATTGCATTTTCAATTTTTGGGTTGTATGGGAGGTGGGCGTGTCCGTGAGCGGATAACACCCATTTTTCGAAAACATCTTTGTGTTGATACAAAACACATACACACCAAATTATATTATTGTAGGCTTTTTATGAGCTGAGCTATGCAGTTTTAAATTTTTGCGTTGTGTGGGAGGTAGGCGTGTCCGTGGGCGGATTCCAAAAATATTCAATAGTGCAGATCCTTGAGTTTATGTGATCATGTGTACCAAGTTTCACGCAATTATCTCAACTCCTTCTTCTTATCCTGTGTTTACGGACAACACACAGACGGACGGACGGACGGGCGGACGGACGGACGGACGGACGGACATGAATAGCTCGACTCACGTTGTGACGCTGATCAAGAATAAATATACTTTTCTATACCGGACTCGCTTCGTTCTATGCGTTACAAACGTTTGCACAAAGTTAATATACCCTCACCTTTCAGGTTTAGGGTATAAAAAGAACACGTGTTTCTGTTACACACAAAAAACTGGTTTACTTGTCACTGCTGCGCTCATCTGCGCTCTGCTTCACATCAGTGGCAGAATGAACCGAGTGATTCGGGTGTTTGTGTCGATTATGAGTTCTTGGGTAAGTATGATGAGTATCAGCAAGACGACAACAACCATAAGTATTTATTAACCGAAAAACCCGATCTTTGCCCGATCCGACTTGTGATTGAGTATACTCATATTTATTTGAGCCGCCACATTGTAGCTTCGTGCAAGTGAGTATGTGTTGAGTATGTGTTGAGTGTTGAGTAGGTTTTTAGACTCATTTTTTTGGATCTACTCAGAGTCTCAAAAAAGCTACCCGTTGCAGTTCTATGAAGTGTGGTCGTGGTGGCCATTTGACTGATGTTGTTTTTCGTTATTAACAGCATACCTTACTCTTTATTATGAAATTAGCATACGATCATTTATCTCAAGAAATGGCATTTCTTGAATAGCAAAATAACACCTCTTCTTGGAAAACCCTTTATTTGTCTAGTATTCTCACTGAGTTTCATTAGAGTCGGCTTACTTTTGTATGAACCTCACATACAAAATCATTTAAAAATTTAATATGGGTCCAATGGAGGTATCCCTAAGGTCTTATCGATTTCTACCATTTTCAGTGCACAAATATATCTTCTATTACTTAGCATTCTGAGCAAATTTTGTTAAGATCGGTCAACTTTTGTATGCATCTCCCATACAAAATAATGTAAAAACACAAGTAAAGAAACTCTAAAGTCGGTCTAGCCCGACTATGGAATACCCTTAACATCCTATTATATTAATATATATACATTGATATGCTTAAACTAGCATAAATAAATTCTTATTTTTTCAAAGTCCATGTGTCCTTTATCCTTTACAGTTTTTAACAGTTTTCACTCATGTGGGTTGTATGGGAGAAGAGCGTGTTCGTGGACGGGTTGCTCTTATTTTTGTGTGTGCACCTTAGTTTTGATATAAAATTCTCTCATACAAAGTTTAAGCCCTGTTAGTTATATACAAATCTTTTTATGGTATTTTCAATATTGTTTGTTGTACGGGAGGTGTGCGTGTTCGTGAGCGGATCACGCCAATTTTTTGTATATATCTTAAATTTTGTACAGAAAACATGCATACCAAATTTGTTCTCTGTAAGACAAACTAAAGAAAATAAGATTATTTATACAGTTTTCATTTTTTTTTTGGTTTGTATGGGAGGTAGGCGTGTCCGTGGGCGGATGATTTTCATGTTTCAAATACGTCTTGATTCTGTTAAAAAAAAATACGTACCAAATTTTATCTCTGTAAGTTGAACAGAAGCTTATATATTGAGTTCTCAATTTTAGGGTTGTATGGTAGATACATACGTATCCATGGGCGGATGACACCCATTTTTCGAAGACATCTTTTTTTTTTGGTATAAAGTACATAAGTTCTTAATTTTATTGTTGAAATTTAATTACGAGCTTAGTTATGCAGTTTTCAATTTTCGCGTTTTATGGGAGGCAGGGGTGCTCGTGGGCGAATTCCAAAAACTATTCAACAGTGCAGATCTTTAGACCCATGTGACTATGCGTACCGAGTTTCATTCAATTATCTCAACTCCTTCTTCTTATCCTGTGTTTACGGACAACACACAGGCGGACGGACGGACGGACGAACATGAATAGCTCGACTCACGGGATGACGCTGATCAAGAATATATATACTTTTCTATCGCTTCGTCTAAATTGTTAGTAAATATATTTATAATCCATGCAGGGCTGCGGTCTCTATATAATTAGTGTACGGACAAATCTTCAGATATGGAAAAAGTCGAAAAAAATTTGAACAAAAAAATTGTATTTGAAGAGTTGTCCCAAAACAATATATGTTTCGATGAAAATTTGCAAGTTGTAAATCGGTTGGCAATCAGATACGTTTAGGTCAAAAAGTGTGCAAAGGTAGGCAAAATCTGAATTTTTGACCATAAGTGCAGATTTTGAGCGTAAACGGCAAATTTTTAGTATATAACATACACTCTAAGAACTGATTGAGATATCACTACAATAATTGCTGTGGAATTTTACGCGTATATTTGCGATTTTTAAAAAATAACACGTAACGCAGCGGGATCCTTCAATTCAGCAAAAAATTAAGACCTGCCAGAAAAATAACATTATTTCCCAGGTATTTAAACTTCGTTCCATTTTGTCGCACTGTGTAATGCATGAAACTCATGTAAAGGGTTATTTTTTAAGTGTTTAGTTTTAAAAATGAAAAAAAAAGACTCACTCGATGCAAAGTGTTTTTCAATAAAAAATTGTCTTATCGGTTACCACCTCTCTGCAGAAAATGGCAAATTTCAGAGAGTAAATAATGCCATATAAAGCTTCTTGACAACAGGAACTTTAGGCGTTTGGAGTCGGCATAAAGCATGTAGTTCCAGTTTTTGGTTAATTGTGTGCAAACATTTTATTAAATAACGCATACAAAAAAATTGATCAAAAGAAGCTCGGTCAAAGTCCTTTCAAGGAATAAAATGGCCAATGTGTTTTTTTTCCCTGCCATTTGCTTTTTAATGATTATTTCATGAAAATCTTGACCGCGGCTACGCCTGAGTTGGTCCAAACGTAAGCTCCAATCATGACATACTTTTTCCAGCATTTCAGCCGGTATCTCACCAATGGCGGCTGTCCAGGGCTGCAATTGCGGCTGGCTTGTCTCTATAAACGAGAGACTTCACGTAGCCTCTCAAAAAATTGCCTAGTATGGTTAAATCGCATGATCGTGTCCGCCGTTGGACTGCTCCAAAACGCAAGACTTATTGCTCTCCAAACTTTGCTCTCAAAAGTTTCATAGTATGAAAAGTTTCATATACATGTCGTGTGCCATGTTGCACTGTCTTGTTGAAATCATTTGGCCTTGCTTCATTGACTGTAACGTTGCAAATTGTGATGAACGCTTCTATGTAGTTAGAGATTGTTTTGACGTATAATAATAGAATAACACCATCTACCAAAATATGGTAACATTCTTTTATCGCTAAGAGATTTTGGTTATTCTATTATTGTTTTGTTTAAGCCTAATCTCGAACCTTGTCTCCACTCATAAAAACAAAAGAAAACAAAAAGTCAACTAACTTCAGCTTGTACTCAATGAGACTAGCACGAGGTGACCAATGCTTGATTCTCTAACTTCCTTTTTTCTTCGAACGCGGAGCAATTAACAACACAACAAAATCGTAATCCGTTTGAATAATATATAAAACTTACGTATTTGCAATATTAGGCCGCGTTCATAGTGGAAGCTGAAGCTGGCTAAGCTTTTTCAAGCGATATCATGACGCTTTTTCTTGCTGTTGCTGTTCATAGTGCGCGCTTTTTTTAGCGCTTTTAGATACTTTTTCTTGCTGTTGCTGTTCATAGTGCGCGCTTTTTTTCGCGCTTTTAGATACTTTTTCTTGCTGTTGTTGTTCATAGTGCGCGCTTATTGCATGCGCTTGGCTTATATTTTGTTTTAATTATTTCTTGTAATTTGGATAGTTAATGCATATTTTGAAGTTCATCACACAAATATTCAAAGAATAGATAAAGAACAACGAAGACAACGGCGAAATAGCTCAAAAGCAACAAGTGCAGAAAAAAGTTGGAAACCTATCCTCCACAAAGCACAAAATAAAGATCAATTACATAAGATTATAACAACAAAAAATGCATTCAAAGGAAATTGAAAACGGGCAACTCACACACATACCAAGAAATGATACAAGAATGAAGTAACCCAATCAACCATTTAGGAATAGTGCTTGGATTAAGCTTACATGCAATACAAAAAGCAAGCCTTATCCAAGCACGCTTGAAAAACACTTGCCCGGGTAATAAATTTCCAAGTTGCTTTGTATAACTATTGCGTAAAACTCAAAAAGCAAGTGATGTACAATAATACTTGGAAAGGCTTGCATTAAGTAAGTGTTTTGCAATCATACTTAGATAACGCTGACAACGGTAATAGTTGTACAACTGTTCAAAGTTGTGATGCTCTCATATATGCATACATAATTGTATTTTATTTTCATTTTGTTCGCTCAGCAGCCATAAGGCTAACGGCAAGCTGTTAGAGTGTCCGACTCATATGCGGTGGTTCGCGCGTTCGATCCCTGGGGTAGCAAACACAAAAATTTTTGAAGGCATGTAATTTTTCATATAAATATATGCTTTAATTTTAACAAACGAAAATAAAAAATAAATAAAAATAAAAATGTTCCGGTTGGGAATTGAACCTTGGATGTCCAAATCACAACAAATCAAATAAACAAGTGGCTTACCAACTGAGCCACGGAATTAAAATTTTTCGCGAGTGCTAATTGATTTGTTGAATGTAGCACACTTGGAAAAAGCTTATTAAAACACTTATATCCAATTGTAAAAACAACACTTGGATTAAGCTTGAAGTAAGGAATATTATTCCAAGGGTTCACTTTCGTTTATCCTACAATTACATGTAAGCATCCTACAATAGTAAATGAAAGCATTATCCAAGCTTGAGGCTTACGCTTGTAAGCTTGTTTAAAGCTTATTCCAAGCTTGTTTGGCCGATTGGTAAGCATCTGAAGAAGAAAGAGCGTCGAAAATTAGCGATGCCCACAAAAAATTACCAACAACAAAACGAATCTAAACAACAACACGCATTGAGACAAAGTCGAAATAGCGCACGATTCCATATTTTGCGCATCGCATATGCTGAATTTACTAACAACAAAAGGACATACAAACAACGACATGCAATGCTGGCAGCGCCTGCGATGTTAAATAGACAAAAACAACAACACGTATCAACCGATAATGCGAAAATAAAACAATAAAATAAAACTAAAGCGCTGGGCATTACTGCCGAAAAGTACAAAAACAAAATCAATGCGGCAAAACATAAACAAGAAATAAAAAAAAACAGTCAAGAAAAGCGTTAAAAAGTATGAAAATAACCTACATCACAAAGCGTACGTACGACATGAAACAAAAAATCAAAACTGTGTACACAAACGAGATGGAAGAAAAAGTGCCAAAAAGTATGTCAAAATAAGCTGAAACCCAAAGCATAAGCAAGACATAAAACAAAAAATCAACACCGTGTGTCCAAGTGAGATGGAAGAAAAAAGTATCAAAAAGCCTCAAAAGTGGCGTAACCTTGAATTTAAGCTTGCACTATGAACACTTCGCGCTTTTTCCATATGATTGATCACAAAGCGTTTTCAGCAGCTGTAAAAAGTTTCAGCTTCAGCTTGCACTATGAACGCGGCCTTATTCAAAAATACGTATAAGTAAATTTTTCTGCATGTTTGATAATTTTGCTGTTTTAAGGGAATACTACGCTTTAAGCGCATCACGAGAAGAAAAAAAATTATAAAAAACGCTCTCTGCAGTCCCAACCTTGGGTACCGTTTACTCAAAATTCATTGTACAAAATTCTTCATCAGTTGATAAGAAGAACTCGTATGCGTTGCGAATTAGAAAGTGTCCGCTGAAAAAAAAAAAAAAACGCAACAACGAGCAACGACCAACAAGAACCATAACAAGAACGATCAAAAATAGTTAAGTTAAAATCATTAAAACTTAAATCATGTTAAAACTTAGTGAAGCAAATCGGGTAATTTTATCTTAAATCGCATTATAATTAAATAGTTTTCTAAAGCTAAGTTCCTTCAGAGCAAAAATAAGAAAAAAAAAATATTTTTTTTAAAGTGTCACTTAAATCATTTTTAAGGAACAACGTTTGAAGCTTACAAAAAGTTAGTATGATCAAACGACCTGTGCTCTCCGGAGCGTCTGAAATGAAAAAAAAAAACGGGGTTATAATCAGTATAGATGTAATTCTCGGGTGAACTTCAAGCTTAATTTTGTGATTTTTTTTGACAAAATGGCGGCCATTCAAAAAAAAAATATTCAATTTCGGGCTTTTTTTTGTAGTTTAGTGTAAAAAAAAATAGTAAAAAATTTTTTAAAATTATGGTCGAGGTTCACCCGAGAATGGTGACAATTCTGCGTCGATTCCACTTTGTTTCATGAAAATCGGTTCAGTTGAACTGGAGATATCATGGCCGCCAGTTCGAAAAACGTGGTTTCGAGATAAACGCGTTTAAAGTTTGAAGTAATTTTTTTGAAGTTATTAAATGATGCTTTCAGTTGAACACCTGGACTCAAAAAATGCTTCAACCCCTAAAATAAGCAGAAATGTGTATTCGTATGTTTGTATGAATATGTGTGCAAACACGTTATTACCTAACAATAAACATTTTCAACAGAATTCGGTGGTTACTTTATGCCGCTTCGTTCGAAAATGAGGCGAAAAAAAATAGCTCATTTTGACGAAGACCTTGCTTCACAAAAAAAGTATCTTCTAAAGTATTTCGAATTTCTAAAAATCCTTTTAGGGGCATATTCACAACTACCCAAGCTATAAATAAATGCAAAAAAAAAAGCCGAAAAAAAAAGTTGCTCAATGAGAAGACCCCCTTAAATGTGAGCTACAGGAATAAAACTTGGTATGTGTACATTTTTCATCAACATTTAAATGCATATAAAATGTAGACTTCATCCGCTCACGCACACGCCCATTTACAATACAAATTTTTTTGTTTTTGAAAAGTGGGTTTAGGGTATTTCATAGTCGGCCTAGACCGACTTTAGACTTTCTTTACTTGTTTTTTTTGTTGTTGTTTCTAACCTTATACATTTTTTTAATTCCTATGCTAAGCTTTGCATCTCAATGATGTCGAAATTATTTTTTTTTCTTATATAAAATTGTTCTGATTACAAATCATTTAAAAATTATAAAAAACAAACCAACAAGAAACTAAATCATAATGAATATTTGATATATTTTTTAAAAAAAAAACAATATTTAATTTTAAAACTTTCTATTATTTGGCTAAAATTGTTTGTAAGTGTTAAATACCCAGATTATTTATTATTCAGATAATTATGCCATTAAGATAAAACAATGTATAATAATTTTAACTGATAATTGCTGATGATTTAATTTGATTCCAATTTTTTTTTTGATTTGAAATGTAACTTCATTTTCTATATTATTACATTTTTACAATGTTTATTGAAATTTTTTTGTTACATTTTCATATCAAATAAATTGTTAACATGAATTGGTAAAATTACATGTTTTCTTAAGAGCAAAGGCTAGGGATATGGATATCATAAACATCTTGGGATCTTATATAAATTTTTTGCGTAAATAAGATATAGGTTTTGAGGGTTATGACGTGTGTAACTCTTTTACATCTATGAGATACGATAATTATGCAGAATTTCGTTTTACAATTGGTTTTTTTTTGGTTTTTTGTTGTTTGTTTTTATTGGGGAGTCTGTAATAAAAAAACTATGTACTGAATGATGGAACGATGTGGTCAAGAATCCCCTCTTACGACTGCCAGCTAGTGGCTAAGACGACTCTCGCTCGACTTCTTCATTTCTCAGTTTGTTAGTCTATTAAACATACTTTTTAAGGAAAAAAGGAGGCTAAATAATCCCCTGCCGCTTACTTTAGTTTTCCATTGATGTCATATCTGGACTGAGTAATTCGTCGGTACATTACAAAACACATTATTTTTAAAAAATAACGGTTGCCGTTGGACCACAAACCGCACCAAATAGTGCATTTTTCAGAGTGCATTAAATTTGAATTACCTCTGGCTGCTCTTAAGACCAAATTTGTCAATTCTGTTTGTTGAAAATTATTAAAAACGCGTTATATTGCAAATTCAACAAACGACAATACTCGTTTAGGTGCGAGAGCTTTTAAGCATTTCTTGTTTCAGTGTAAAGAAGTGAACTCAAAAAGCTCTCTTTGTTGTTGTTTAAATCCTGTGCTTATGACCACTGCTATATATATACACTTACTATTTTGATATAATAACTGTGTTGTTTTATACTAACAACTTAAGTCGACTTAAGAAGAAATTGAGTTTTGGATGCAGCTGTGCTCCACGTGTAAAGTTCTAAATACATACCAAATCTGGAGCTTCTAGTGTATTTCTACCCAAAAAACAAAAACAAATTGACCATTTCAGCTCTTGAAAAGACTTTGACCGAGCTTCTTATGATCAATTGTGTTGTGTGTGTTATTAAATGTTTGCATACAATTAACCGAGAACTGGACCTACATGTTTTATGCCGACTCCGAGCGGCTCATGTTCTCAAGAAGCTTTTCATGGCATTATTTACTCTCTGAGGATTGCCATTGTCTGCAGAGAGGTGGTGACCGATCAGAAAAATTTTTATTGAAAAAACTTTTCGCCGCGGCTGGGGATCGAACCCGGGCTCCGAGCATACTAAGCCACACACTTAACCTGCATGCCACGGTCACTACCCAAAGTTGTGATGAAAAAACCCAAAAAAGCTTGCATAGATCTTATATGGCGATCATAAACCTTAAAGCAAAATTTCTCAAAACAATGAAATTAGACTTAGCTGTTCTCTTTTGTCGTATTGTAAAGTCGTTGTAGTTGTCAATGTGGTGTTCTATACATTAACACATTAGAAATAGCCATATAACGAAAGAAGAGAGCATTTTGTGTTTCAAATTGAAAGTTTAACTTTCAATCAGTGTTGCCAGAAGAGCGATCCCGTTTTTCGGGATTTTTCGACTCAAAAGGGAAAACGGGAAAAACAATCTTAAAAACGGGAAAAATAAGGTTGACTGAAAGTTACTACAAAAAATTTAATATCTTCAAGAAGCCAATCACACATGTATGTTATAAATTTCAAACACATGAATGTAATATAATGTTTCTGAATCAGTCTGACATCTAATGTAAATGTATCACTATCTGAATCAGCGAATTAACAGCGTCAACAAAATTCAGTGCAAAAAATATATCGGCAGTTGGAAAAACCAGTCGCTAGTTTATATTTTGACTTTTTAAATTTTGTTTTACCACTCTTCACAAAACTTAACTTGCAAATGCAGTCAGAAGGTGTAAGAATTGACATGTTATACGAAAAAATTGAACTTACTTTAAAAACAATATTAGATTTTTTTATGATGAAAGAATACATTGACTCAGTTTTAACTGTCTTAGACGTCACTCTCCAAGATACAAATAATTTTTTGCCGATGAGCGAATTATATATTGGTCTTTTAAGGCGATGAAGTTATAAGCGATAAGCTTAAAAACGTTGCTTCTGAAATAAGAGATGATGAAATGAATTCATTCAAAGTAAATTGCAAAAACTTTTTCATAACTGCATGCCTTGAAATTTAAAAAAAAATTTCAGTTTTCGGGGCAAGACGCAGCATTTAAACTTTTTTGATTTGTTAATCCTTTAGTTTAAAAAATAAGACATATTCTTCATTAATTCATATTTTCATTAGTTCATATTTTCCTAACTTATTTAAAAAAATCTTAATCAAATGATCTTGACTTAGAATATAGGTCACTAAGAAATATTGATATATCAAATATACCCAAAACGTGCAAGATTTCTGACAACATATTTTAAATATGAAATTTGCAGATAAAACTGAAATTTTTTCTAAAATTAAACAATTGATCTCATTCATTTTTACTCTTCCGCATACACTCAGGGAAAAATCGCAACTTAAAATTAAATAATATCGTATCAATTTTACGTTGTTCCATTTTTAAAAAATCATCTTTAAATTTACCATGAAAGCCTTCAAATCAAATATGAAATCATTTTGTTATTCAAAAAGAAGTAGAAAAACTTCAAAAAAATGATGAATACACTTACTCTTATTTTCAATGAAGTATATCAAATTCGAAAATAAGTTGAAAAATTACATTGTTTACAGTTGAAGTCGTCAAAAGTGAAAACGAAGTGGAAGACACTTCAATTTGAAGTTGCATAAATTCATGTGTCAAAATAAAATATAAAAATAGTTTTAGTTTTCTGAAATAAAGTGCGGAAGCTGGAAAGTAAATCCTGCTTAATTTCATGTTAAGTTAATGTGTAAACAAAAGCAGTAAATTCAAATAAAGACGATATTAATAAGTAATTGCTAACATTGGGCTCTGGACTGAATTCTGAGAGAAGTTCTTTTTATGGAGCAAACAAGACGGCATTTTTTGAATATTTAAGGTACCTACAAGTTATTGCTTAAGCTCGACATAATACAATCTGTAAATACAATACTTATTTAGATTAATATATTTTAGTATTTCCAAATAATTAATTAGTTAAAGTAATTTAATGTGTCAATAAAAGAAAATTTCTGAAAAAAATAATATTGTTTTACTTATTTGTATGTATCCATGTGATATCAAAAATTTTGAGGATTTGATTCAAAGCTATTTTCACTTTGATTCATTTATATAACGATTTGGAATCAAAGCTATAGTGCATTTAAAATAAAGATGTAAGTATTTGAATTGAATATGATTCCTTATTGAATTAAATCACAATCCACGTTAAATTGAAGTGGAATGCTTTTCATTTCAAAGTGCCTAAAACTTTAGTTTAAAGTGAAAATAACATCAAACTGGATTTGTGTTTTTCGAAGTGGAAACACTGCGAATTGAATATTTTCGTGTTTGGTGCCAAATTGTTCCGAAAAATATTTGAATCGAAGTGGTTTTCTTTGATTTTACGTTGTTTTTTAGCTCAGTGTAGCGGCGAATGTGCTGAAAGAGCTTTTTCTGCCATAAATTTAAATAAAAATAAAACAAGAGATCCGTAAGACAACCATACCCTAAGTGGTAGGTATTTTACATACAAAAACTCTAATGAAAAATCAAAACTACATAAACTTAAAAATACAAAAAGAGTGTTTGCAGTTACACTCAAGTAAAATGCACAATAACTAAATGTGATATATTTTAAGTCATATTTTTAACTACTTATTATTATTTGTTTATATAGTATAAATTTGTTGACGTGTGTTTGAATTAAATGAAATAAAACACTTAAGAAACAAAATTAACTTTAATTTATTCTCTCATTTTACATATTTATACATACTTTTTAAAAAAGGGAAAAAAACGGGTAAACATGAAGAGAAAAACGGAAAAAAATTTTGGGAAATGCATGAAAAACACGGGAATGAGCTCTCCGAAAATCTGGCAACACTGCTTTCAATGCTAAGAAACTCTCAAATTTCTGGTTTTAATAAGAGCAGAGTATAGAATGCAAGTCGTTACATCAGCAAAATTTAATTCTCAATAGAACAATTCTACTCATTATTTTGTTAACAAAGTTTGTGCTTGATGGTTGTTGTTAGCAAAAAAGCTAAGATGGCGGAAATATTATATGAATTATTTTTTCTGCTGATATTCGTCATAACTGTGTGTACGTTTTAAATGTTATTTAATTTTATATTTTTTAATCTTAAAATATTTTTACACAGCTGGTCAAAAGAATTTGCCTGAAAGAGGTGAATGTGGCACACTCAAAAGAGAGTATTACTACAATAAGAAATCATTGACAGAGATTGGCGAATTTCCCTGGATGGCGAGAATACTATATGTAAATAAAACAACTGACGTTTAGGTGCCGCGGTGTATTAATCAGTAAATGGTTTGTGCTGTTGAATGCTGCATGTTTTCGCTTTGAAGAAGAACCCGAAAGCGTTCTGTTGGGTGATTGGAATGAAGGAAATGATGAAGAAACTTCAGACTGCGATGATAGTGGTCGTTGTGCACCCGTTCCCAAATCGTTTGGTATTCAAGAAACTATTATACATCCCAAATACAACTCCGGAATAGGAAGCAACGATATAGCTCTAATAACATTAACTGAGCCCGTCACATATTCCGACTACATTCGACCTATTTGCTTGCCCAGCAAGGATATAGTACAGAAGGATTTTGACAATCAGCTGCTTGAAGTGACTGGATGGTATTTGAATAACAGTCTTGGTGATATTCCAGCAAAATCGTTTGCTCGCGTTGTTAGCTTACGCACCTGTGAATTAATGTTAGAGGATATTGCTGCAGTTGACAAGGAACATTATATTTGCGCCTTTACATGTTTGAATGAATATATTTATGGTCTTGGTGCTGTGTTGATGGACACGGAAGTAGTGGATCATGAACCAGCAAATTATTATTTGATTGGTTTAAATGTGGGTGGCCCAGATGATTGTTTCGTGTTTAGACCAGATGTTTATTGCCGGGTAGATATATATCTGGATTGGATATATGACATTACCAATGAAGATAAATCACTGATAATACCGAAATAAGTAAACAGGTAAAAAGAACTGTGCAGTCATTTAAAAATCCGCTTCTAATTAAATTTTAATTTTACAGAAGACACAAAAGATGTCACAATAAAAATAACTCACAATAGTATAATTGAAATAGTTAAATAATAACACAATAATAATTAATCATATTTACATTTTTTTGAATAAAAACTAGGTCGAAAAGAAAACTGTAATAAAACTGACATTGAGCGTTTTACAATTACATCAAAATTAGGTGTGTACTTGATAATTAAGCTACAGTGCTAAAACTTAATATTTGCGTATGCCACATCAAAACTAATGGGTGTGTCATCCGTCAATAAACACGCCCACTTCCCATACACACCACTATAGTTAACATGCATGAACCTTAATAAAGAAATACATGAACTTTAAACCAAGATAACTTTGTTTAAGAATATTTGTTGTTTAATATAGATTTAAATAATATTGTAGATTTAAGGCAATCGATAGTCGGGCTAGGCCGACATTCGAATTTTTATTTTTTTTTTAAGTTTTGTTTTCATTTTTGAGTTTTGGAATGCTTAGAAAATGAAGAGTTTTTGCCTCTTTTTTTAGTTAATACTAAGGCGTCGTTCATACATTACGTGACCTTTTTCAACTTTTTTGTAGTCTGTGGTTTGGTATTGTCTGCAGGGAGGTGGTGAATACGAGTTCCAGTTCCGGGATCCTAAAAACATGGGATTCCAAACTTTTTCCAGTCCCGATAGTCCCGGGATTTTCGGGATCCTGGAATTGCCTTAAAATTTCTGTATTTGGTTGATTTTTCCAAACTTTTCCATAAATTCAGATAAAATGAAAGAATTTATAACACTATTCATTTCTAATTATCAAAAGTATTTATAGATATTGCTTGCAACTCTTTTTCGTGTAAGGCAATTAAAAATAGTAGTAGAAAAATGCAAGACTTAGTTTGACATTTGAGTAACACCTGTTTACACGACTGTTTGTTTGTATCAGCTGGCTGGTAAAAAAGAATGGTGTGCTGTTTTGCAAAAATGACTGGTTATTATGAATATATTCTGTTCAATACGATGATTCTGTATTTCTGGTCTTTATTTTTTACAGATTTCACTGAAAAAGACGTATTTATTCTACATCTTATATATTATATATATTATATTTTCTTCTATATATATTCAATTTGTTTTTTGAAAATAATGTCTTAACTTTCCATCAAACATATGAATTTATTTATTTATTAAAAAATTTTTTTTCTGTTGTTCTGTGTTTTCAAATCCCGAGACTAATTCCGGGATCCTGGGATTCGTAACTAACAATCCCGAAATTTGAAATAAGTCCCGGGACTGGAATCTCTAGTGGTGACCGATCAGAAAATTTTTTGCTGAAAAAAATTTTGCTGCGGGTGGAAATCGATCTCGGGCTCCGGGCATGCAAAGCCACACACTTAACCTGTATGCCACGGTCTCCACGTTATTGTTATTATTTTGAATATTTTTTCTATTTTTTTATTTTTGGTCACGTTACAATATCTGAGACCTCCTCCACCACTAGCGTTACTTATCGTACACTCAGGGAAAAATCGCAACTTAAAATTAAATAATATCGTCTCGATTTTACGTTGTTCCATTTTTTAAAAATCGTCTTTAAATTCACCTTGAAAACCTTTAAATCAAATATGAAAACATTTTGATATTGAATAAGAAGTTAAAAATTCCAAATAATAAGTATCGACTTCGAAATGAAGTTGAAAAATTACATCGATAAAATTTGAAGTTATTATCAATAATAAATATGAAATATTTGTGTCTCTACGTATTGAAAATAATTTCGTCGCTTTCGTTTTAATAAGGATTCATTCACCACGTTCGGCACTATGAGAAACGCGTTCGTCTACTAAAAGATTTGCAGTTGGAAAAGCTTTTCACAAGACAAAAGTAAGTTAATTATTTAATATATATTCCCTTTATGAAAATTTGTAATTCATTCCACGTCAAGGCATCAAAATCCAAGAAGAAAATAATACTTGAAGTACAAGCACACTGAAGTGTGCAGATGACAAAAACAACCAAATGAATATTTGAAAAAATATCTTAGTAGAGATGGCTCTGATTGGGAATCCCAATCTATTGAATTTGGGATGCCGTATCCGATAAATGGCACAAGGCTTTTAATATACGCCAAGAAGATATGAAGTTGCTTCCCCTAATCTCTTAATAAAGTTTTTAGAAACATGGATGAAGTATTAGATAATAGATCAGCAAATTTTGATGTGATTAAAACAAATCAAAAAAGGTTTTTATAAAAATTGTTGCATTCGAAGTTATTTTAAGGGTAAATTTTTATATAGATTCGAAAGACAGTATATAAACAGTTCCGTACTACATCCAGCAATCCGATTTCAGAACAAAACCAATAATAACAGGGTAAAAAGCAATCATTTCATATACCCGGGAGAGAGATACGACTCACATCGATTAATTATTGAAGAAGGAAGGAAGATGAACTTATAAACAAATACTACATCAAAGGTTAAACCATTCATCCTTTTATTATAGTAATGATCATATTACAACTTTTTATATAAAAAGTTGTAATATGATAAATATTTATTTCGGTAAATTTTTTTTAAAATTTCAATCTTTCGTTAAAGCGTTAGAAGTTACAAATTTAACTTCTTTAATTATTTTTTTTGTAGTCCCACAGACCAAGTGTGCCAGTTAAGGGTTATGACGATAGTGTGTTAATTGAAAATATTAATTTCAAGTATTTATCAATTGAATAGTTGTAAAACTACTCTGAAAATAATTTTTATAAGTACATTTTTGAAATACATTTTCTCTTTAATAACCTTAATATATTGAATAATCATTAATATTTCATAGAAATTGCCAAATATATTTTAATATTTCAATACAAAAACACTTCTGCAAAAAAAAATATTATTTTATTAACTCTTGTTTTATTTTACGCACCCTGTTCCCTTTCAATATCAAAAATGTTGATCATTTAATTCAAAGTTGTATCGACGTGGAATCAAAGTGCATAATAATTTATATCAAAGTTACATAGATTTTAAATTAAAGACGTAAGTATTACAATTGAATATGATTCCTCTTTGAATTAAATGTAAATCCACTTTAAGTTAAAGTAGAATACTTTTCATTTCAAAGTGTTTAATACATTAGTTCAAAGTGGAAACAACATCAAACTGGACATGTGTTTTTCAAAGTGGAAACACTTTGAATTGAATATTTTCGTGTTTGGTGCCAAATTGTTCCGAAAAATATTTAAATCGAAGTGGTTTCTTTTGATTTCACATTGCTTTTTAGCTCAGTGTAGTACATTTAAAAACCGACCCCCTCCCCCCTTTAATTGGTTACGTTATTTATGAACAATCGCCTAACAACTACAACAACTTGCTAGTTGGTGATGATTGCAAATCATCGGCGTAAAAACTTAAATATTTTCTTTTTTAATTTAAGCTTCAATTTTTTAGTGTAGCAATTTCGAGTCAGAGTCGCACAATTTTCCATCTTTGCAAGTGGTTTTAATAAAGAAGAGACTGACTTTTTTTGAAATTAATTTTTTAAATTAAATCACGTGCAATTCTATTAAGCTCTAAGTTTTTTTTTCCATAATTTCTCATACCCTAAACCTGAAAGGTCAGGGTATATTAATTTTGTGCAAACGTTTGTAACGCATAGAAATATGCGGGTTCGGTATAGAAAAGTAAATATAATCTTCATCAGCGTCACCTCGTGAGTCGAGCTAACCATAAATTGAAAATTACATATATAAGCTCATATTTAACTTACAACAATAAAATTTGGCAATTATGTATTTTATATCAAAACAAAGATGTTTTTGAAAAATGAACGCCTACCTCCCATACAATGCAAAAATTGAAAACTGCATAAATAAGTTTGTGTTTGCCTTACAGAGATAAAATTTGGTACGTATGTATTTTATAAGAAAAAAAAACCACCCATGGACACGCCTACCTCCCATATAACCCATAAAATTGAAAACTGCATAAATAAGCTTACATTTGTTCAACACAGATAAAATTTGGTATGTATGTATTTTTTAAAAGAACTAAGATTTATTTAAAAATAAAGCGTAATTCATCCACGAACACGGCCACCTCCTACACAACCCACAATACCGAAAACACTATAAAAGCATTTATATATGAGTCACAGGAATAAAACTTAGTATGTGTAAATATTTCATCAAAAAATCATTGCATATAAAATATGGGCTTCATCCGCCAACGGACTCGCCTATTTTCAATACTATTATGGTATTTTGAAAAAGTAGGTTTAATGCAGTTCATAGTCGGGCTAGACCGACTTTAGACTTTCTTTACTTGTTTTTGTTTTGATCTTAAAAATACAAAATTTTGCATATTAAAAGAAAATTTTACTGACACCAGTGCATTATTCAATAGTGCAGAGCTATTGCTCAAAACCAGTTCTGAGAAGCATTATCAAGTATTGCAAAATGCATATTAACGCCGTAAATAAACAGATTTTGTTAAATAAGCAAATCTTTGAATAGTTTAAGAAATAACCTGAAGTAAAAAATATTTTCTAATCAGATAAATATCAAGAAGTAACAAAACATTGCACTATGGGAAATTCGGACCAAACTTTGGTGCAGAATTAAAAACAAAACACATTTTTCTTAGGCAAAAATAACAACATTTATTAAAAGTAGGCCTGCCAAGGACATTTTTACATTGGAAGCTTACTAATTTCAACCAAAGTGCTGGCTTAAGATTCAAGTTGATAATTCAACTCTATTCCTTCCAACTAACACATGAACTTCGATAAGGCTAAGAAAGTTAAATATGCGACAGCTGAAGCTTGGTTTGTGCTTCTATAAAGCTTGCAACTAGAAGTTTACTTGTTAACGAAGATAAAGTTGACATAATAGCTGTTATGAACTACTTGAGAAGTTAATATCAGATGTCTTATAAAGGCTTATTTCAAAGTTTCCAACAAGCATAAAATGTGTGTTTACAAAAGCTTGGGAAGTTTTATTTTCGAAAGAGCTTCGGTTAAAAGAACAACCGAAATTGCTGCCTCTAACAGCCCTATTCTGGCAACTTAACTAAGCTTACCACATTAAAAAAATAGTTAATATTAACACCTTGTTAAGGTTTCATATTCTGACGAAAAATTTAAAGCTCTTTTCTTAACTATTTTGTTAATGATAGAAATCATCTTAACAACGAGTTTTATTTCAATGTTAATCAAATAAATTTATGTGTATATGTTAAAATATAAATATAATATTGAATAATAATAAAGTAATGTAACAATATTGAAGAATGTAATAAGTTTTATTTCTTTTAAGCGAACACACTGAGCAATATGAAAGAAAAATACTTCAAACACCTTTCAATTAACGCCTTTATTACAAAGAATTTAAGGAGATTTTAAATCTTAGCATTTAAAAGTATCACTTTAAACATAAAATATGAAGCAATCTTTAAATTTCTTACTTCATAACATTTATTATTCTTCTTGCAGAAATAATAAACTCTGAAATAAGTAAGAAATAACAGCTGACGCGTGATATGTATGCCATTTGCATTTTCACCATGCGTGGTGAACTTAAAAAGCTTTTTTAAGCTTTCAAGTTGTTAATGGTTTGTTAGAATATGAATATTTACATTACATAACAATAACATTAACAAGAGATTCTTAACAACGCCATGTTAAGTTAACAAGCAGAATAGGGCTGTAAGTCTGCAAAAGATTTTCAAATCTTCAATAGAAGCGTTATCGAAATTACCTTCAATTTTGTTTGAGTAGCTCTTTAAAGCCTACGAAATTATATGAACTAAAGTTAAAATCTCTCAGCCTGAGAAAACAACGTAGTCAAAGTTCAATTAAATGAAAAGTACAAAAAAAAAATAGTGAAAAAATGCACAATGTTTGGATTAAAACACAAGCATTATGCCACTAATTAACAGGCACTAAGTTTGCCTGTTTGCTATTATAGACTACTACGTAGTTGTTATAATGAGTTGCTGTAAAGCTTGCTGGAATATGTATAGAATTTTTTGTGCTAGTTGGGAAGCATAATACTTCTAAAGTAAGTGCTAGAACAAGTTTTAAGCATATACTTCATTTTTTCTAATTTTGGCCGCAATATAGGGTAAAATTAAGATTATCAGTAATACCATAGAACATTAAGACACTCAACGTGCAGTAATAGTCAAAAGTTTTAAAGAAAAATTAATGTGATATTTTTATTTTAAATTTTTTTATTTTATATATTAGTATGTGGGCCGTCATAAGTTAATTTTTCATAACGTAGGAGAGGTTTTATTTAAAGTGTATTGATAATAAATGCTCTTATGTATAACATCAGGTATGCTCCAAAAACAAGAGTAACGCACATAAAAGCATTAATTACATGCAAGTTACACAGCTACAATTTTATTGACTTATCAAAATTTTACTCATTTTATTAATAACGTTCGTACTTCACGGTTGTTCTAAGCAAAGCTTTAATGGCAGCAGCACTATTTAAAATAATTATTCTGCTGCTATGCGGCATAACTGTGTGTAAGTTTAAATAATACATATTCTTTATTCTACATATATATTCCATCTATTTGTTACTTGCACTTTAATACTTTTCATATAGTTGGCCAAGAAAAGCATCATTTGCCACAAAGAGCTGAATGTGGCAAACTTAAAAAGGAATATTACTACAACCAGAAAAATTTGGCAGAAATTAGCGAATTTCCCTGGATGGGCAGAGTTCAGTACATAAATAATACTGAAATTTGGTTTCAATGTTTTACAGTCTTGATAAGCAAACGTTTTTCGCTGCTGAATAATAAATGTTTTCAACTAAGAGTACAACCTGCACGAGTTCTGTTTGGCGATTGGGATAAAGGAAACGATGAAAGCAAATCAGATTGCGATGATAGTGGTCGTTGTGCACCGGTGCCTAAGTTTTATAATATTGAAGAATCTATAAGACATCCTAACTACAGTTTGGAAACAGGAATGAACGATATAGCTCTGATTAAATTAAGTGAGCCCGTAACGTACTCCGACTTCATACAGCCCATTTGTTTGCCTAGCAAAGATGTAGAAGCGTTGAATTTTGATAATCAGCTGCTTGAAGTAACTGGTTGGTATTTAAATAAAAGTCTAGGTCAAATTTTAGGTAAATCGTTTGCTCGTGTTGTTAACTTAAATACCTGTGCATTAAGGTTGGAAGCAATTTATAAAGTTCACAAGGAGAACACTATCTGCGCCTCAACCTGTTGGGATAACTTTGTTTATGCCTCTGGTGCAGCTTTGATGGGCACAGTATTGGCGGATGAGGAACCATCAAACTATTATATAATTGGGCTGAATGTTTATGGACAAGCAGAATGTTTACCTCGCAATCCACATGCTTATACTCGAATAGATAGATATTTGGATTGGATATATGAGAATACTAAATATGAATCTACGCTGATAACGCCAAGGATAGCAAACAGTTGAACAAAAACTCTAAAGAAAAATTAATATTTTAAAGAGAAATTATTTTGTTATCACACATATTCCTAGAAAGTAAATCTTTTTAAAAAAATAATTTTAAAGCTTCTTAAATTTCATCTTATACATTACTAGCAGGCCACAGTCGTCCGAGGCTTCGCCACGGTCATTTTCTCTTTATCAATAATACCTTTGTATATTTGAAAAATTTCAATAATAAAAAACGTTAAAATATTAGCATATTATTTGTATTTGGAAGCAAATTATATTAAATAGTTTAACTATAATAAAGTGAAGATATTTCCATTTTAATTATTTAATACTTCAGTATTAACAAAGTTTTTTGATTCATTGGCATTACCAGGAATAAGAAAAATCTGATTATCTGCTGTACCGACTCGTTTACCATAATCTACTTCTACGTTTTTCAAAGTTTTGTATTAAATATTTATTATACTCCATCCGCAAAGCGTAGCGGGCACAATAATTTTGTCACGTAATTTTTTGAAATATGAAAAGTTGGAAAAAATATAACCTAAATAAATCCGAATAAGCTTCAACCTGAATATTTTGACTTCGGGCAAGTCGAAGATAATCTTTTAATGGTTTTATTTTTTATTTGTCTTTTATTCATCATTAAAGTGATGAATTAAAGTATATTCCTCACTTTATATTCCATAAAGTTTTTTAAAAAAGCTTTTGTACTTCAAATATTCATCTTAAAAAGTGTTCAAACATGCTAATTGAGTAGACATTTCATCCAATATCCCAGCAAAATTTTTTGTTAGGTCTTGTTTTTTAATCGATTCTAAAATGCATTACATAAATGCTAATGCAAGAACTTAAATTTAATCCGTAATAAATTCACGGCAATGCATTCACATCAACTTGAAAGTTGTTATTCAAGTATTAATTTCGTGAAATCAATTATAAACCAACCGTTTTAAGCGCTTAATCTTTTCAAGTGACAGCGCTTTCGATTACCTCTAATGACATGGATATATTAAAATAATGGGTTCAGTAAGCGAGAGGGTAAGCGATGAATGAAATTTTCTGAAATACTTTTTCGATTATATGTAAGCGAAGATTTTGCTGGGATGTTCTCCAGCAATACATTTCTCCAGAGCTTTTTATAAAAACGTCCTCGTGTCATAAATGTAAGGTTAAAAAATATACTTTATAATTTTGTGATTACTAAGTTCTGAGACTATACATCGACAAACAAACCTTATTTGCAGCTCTTAACCTGCTAGAACATAATTTTTAATACTAATATGTTTTTGGGTGTCCTGTTACATAAAACAATTTAAAAGCTCAATTTATTACTTACTTCAAAATTTCTAAAAAAATTTAAAAAGGATTAAAATTCATTACATTTTTTATTTAAATTAAATAAATGGCGTTTTATAACAATTTTATGGCGTTCTGATGTTTTTTTATTACTTACTTCAAAATTTCTAAAAAAAAAATGGCGTTTTATAACAATTTTTTGGCGTTCTGATGCTTTTTGATTTATTTTGAAAATGTCTATTTAAAACTCTAAGATGGTTTCCTAACTCCTTTAATTTACTAAAATACATAATTATTATTCTGTTTAAATCAACTAACAAAAACTGTCAAAAATACACTTTTTAAGAAAAAACTATTCTAAAAACTATTCTAAGGGCAAGTTTGCTTTGGGAATTATGTAGATAATGACTATGAAACAAATTTCTGATATCAATTTGGTATCACTGTGATATTGTGATATTTATGGTCAAGAATAAGGCAGTCAAATGTTACAGGCCTCAGTCTTGTCTATTTAAGTCGAAGCTAAAATGTATAAAGAGTACTATAAAGAAATTTATAAAAATTAGAAAAAAAGTTTTTTAAATTAATTTTAATATTTTTTTCTAATTTTCACTTAACTTTTATATAGAAGACGTGGATTGATCTCGAAAAAATATTTAAATTGATAGTTATTCAGGGTCACTGAGGGAAAATTTGTTAACGTTTTACTTCCCGGTCCTATTTTTTCCTCAATTATGCAAAATTATTCAAAATAGATCTTTGGGGATTACTCACTATTGCTAGTCAAAATTTTGCGTAAACAAAACATTTTTGAAAAATTCCTTGATTGCGGAAAATTTTTCAGTTTTGTATAAGTTACCAATTTATCTTTCAAATGATATCTAATATATTACTATCGATGAGATTAATTTTGTATATTGTTACCGACTTTTATAAATAATACAATGAATTAAAATATTTATGTTTACTCATTTGCACTTTAACAAAATAATCATAACAGTAAACTATTATTTAAAAGAATGATATTAATTTCGTAGTACTTTTTAAGCATTGCTTTTATGAGGTTAAGTATAACCTTCTAAAAGGGCTTACTTAACAATTTAGTTTTGGTCCCGGGTGCCAGCAACCCTAGCTACGCCACTGCCTCACTCCAATTGCAGTCGTGAAAGCAAATAATTACATGCATAACACAGTGCGACAAAATGGAACGAAGTTGAAATACCTGGGAGATAATGATATTTTTCTTGTAGGTCTTCTCGAGTTAAAGAACTTGCTATACTTGAAATTTGCCGGACACCCCCAAAATCTGGACTTATGGTCAAAAAACCGATTTTTCCTACCTTTGCCCACTTATTGGCTCATAACTTACCTGATTACCAACCGATTTTAAAAATTTTATCGGATCCTGAAAGACGATACTTTAACCTTTCTAACAATATACATACTGTTTGGGACAACTTGAGAAAGCTGTGTGTATTTACTCTGCAAATACAAATCTTTTTCAGTTTTTTTGACTTTTTTCAACTTTGACGATTTTTCTATACATTAAATTATATTGAGACCATACTAGTCCTGTTTAAATTCATAAAAAATATTTATTAGGAATTTTAACGCAATTTAGTATTTTAAAATTAGTCAGTAATTGACAAAGTTATTCAACTTTTCATGAAAAGAGATTTTTTGAAAACGCCACTGACTCAACTGTGGAACTTTCCATGAAAAGAGAGGTTTTTTAAATGCCAATAGAATGTTTTTGTGTTATGTTTTTCACTCTCTCTTTCTTCAGTTTCCACTAAAACAACAGACCAAAAAAAAAAATTCTAACAGCAGCGGTCGTCAAACTTTTTCCGCTTCAGAGCTTAATTTGTTAAAAAATACTGTAAATATGAATTTCATCAATTAAATAAATTTTTTAACAAAAATTACTATAAAATGATGAAGTTTTATTAAGATTGCATTTTTTATACATGTATTCATTTCTTCAACTTACTACAATCAATATGATAAATATGGTCCGCTGGTTGGAAACCACTGTTATATTAAAAAATGTTAGGATCACAACAAAAATCACAAGATATTTTTTTTTCTTAATGTGATGTTTTATTTATTACTTTTTCTTAAACTGTTTTCATTGAACATCGGGTGAAATTTGATAAAAATCGGGTGCAATTTTATTAAAAATGTGTGACAAACGTAACAAATTTTGCTATGTATGTGGGTTATTTATGGATGTAAGCCATCGGCGTGATTTTAAAAACAATATTGGAGTAGTGCAAGTGTACAACAAAGTTTTTGATAGCTCTTATAATGGTAGTCGCTGGTACGAGCCAGAATTTATTTGTGAATCTTGCTGTACAACATTAAAAAAACGAAAAGTTCAGACTTCAATTGCATTGCCTTTTGCTGCGCCTATGATTTGGCATCATCAGCCATATCATAAACAAAAAGACTGCTACTTTTGTGAAACTAATGTTTCAGGCCACAGTTTTAGAACACGTAAAAATATAAAATACGCAAATGTACAAACTGTAACAAAGCCAATATACGTGAGTGATGACGTTCCTTCAACTAGTAAGTCTGCTAATACAGCTATAAAGTGCTTGGAACAAGAGAAAGAGGAAGAGGAAGAGTTCCTTCCAACCAAATCGACGTCCACGGAACGTCATTTTATATCAAAATCAGATTTCGACGATCTCTTACGCGATTTAAAGTTGTCAAAAAGACAATCTGAAATTCTCGGGTCGCGATTAAAGCAGTGGAACCTGGTAGCAAACGACTTTCTTATAACATCTGGTAGGAGAAATGACCGTACTTTGTTAATGGAAGAATGTTTTGAAACTCGTGATAATGATCTGGTGTGTTGCGTGGATGTACCCAAACTATTTTTGGCGTTGAATCACAATTATAATGCTGATGATTGGCGACTTTTCATTGATGGTTCAACTAAAAGTAAGTACTTTATTAAATTTTTAGTTTCTCACTTCTTTAAATAAAATTTGTTATTTTATATTTAGGTTTGAAAGCCGTTTTATTGCATAATAAAAATCATTTACCATCAGTTCCAATCGCATATGCAACCAACATAAAAGAAACTTACGAAGTTATGGAAAAAATACTTCGGTTTGTGAACTACAGCACGCACAAGTGGAAAGTAGTCGCTGATTTAAAAGTATTGACAATTTTATTTGGAATGCAAGGGGGAAACACAAAATTTCCGTGCTATCTTTGTGAATGGGATAGTCGTGCGCCGAATCGTTATGATCGCAAAGTATGGCCATCTCGTGAATCACATAAAATAGGCTGGAAAAACGTTCTTAACGTTCCTTTAATCAAGGCTGAGAATGTTATTCTACCAGCGCTGCATCTGAAACTCGGATATATGAAACAGTTCGTCAAAAAATTAGATGTAAACGGCGAGGCTTTTGCTTATCTTAAATGGGTGTTTCCAAAATTAAGTGAAGCGAAAATAAAAGGAGGTAAAAATGTATATTTTTTCATATCTATTACTTTTTAATCTTTTTATCTCTCTGAACCTAAGGTGTTTTCATTGGACCTCAAATCCGAAAAGTCATGAAAGATTCAAATTTTTTAAGGAAGTTAAATTTCGTGGAACAACGCGCTTGGAAAAGTTTTGTTTCGCTGTGCACTAATTTCCTCGGAAACCATAGAAGCGACGGCTATGTCGCAATTGTGAATGAATTTTTAAGTGCATATGCTGCAATGGGGTGCAACATGTCCATAAAAATTAATTTTCTCCATTCGCATTTGGACTTCTTCCCAGAGAACTTAGGCCAGTTAAGCGATGAGCATGGAGAACATTTTCACCAAGAAATGGCAACAATAGAAAAACATTTTGAAGGAAAAAATAAAATTAAAATGATTTCGGAGTATTGCTGGTCTTTACAACGCGTAACTTATGATGCCGACTTAAAAAAAAAAAGATCAAGCAAACATTTTTGAGTTGTCATACCGAAAATGTATTTTTGGAAAAAATCTCTTTTCATTAAAAGTTGAATAACTTTGTCAATTACTGACCAATTTTAAAATACTAAATTGCGTTAAAATTCCTAATAAATATTTTTTATGAATTTAAACAGGACTAGTATGGTCTCAATATAATTTAATGTATAGAAAAATCGTCAAAGTTGAAAAAAGTCAAAAAAACTGAAAAAGATTTGTATTTGCAGAGTAAATACACACAGCTTTCTCAAGTTGTCCCAAACAGTATGTATATTGTTAGAAAGGTTTAAGTATCGTCTTTCAGGATCCGATAAAATTTTTAAAATCGGTTGGTAGTCAGGTAAGTTATGAGCCAATAAGTGGGCAAAGGTAGGAAAAATCGGTTTTTTGACCATAAGTCCAGATTTTGGGGGTGTCCGGCAAATTTCAAGTATAGCAAGTTCTTTAATTCGATAAGATCTACAAGAAAAATATCACTATCTCCCAGGTATTTTGGACTGTCGCACAGTGTAATTTACCAACAATTTTATCTTTGAGTCGCTGCTCTTGCTCTCCTAGCGCGGAGCGTCGCTCTTGCATTTTCTGTTAAACTTGTCAAACTTGTTTTACGTCGAGGTATTTATTTGTAGCTGTATTTGTAGTTTAAGGGAAATACGAACACTTAATTTTTCAAACTTTTAATTTATCTTTAATCTATACAAAATATGCTATCACACTTGTGAATGCACATTTTGAAATATTAAAATATCTTTCTTTCTCAAGTGTAAATTAAAAATTTGGAAAACTACAATAAAAATATGTGTAAAGAAATTGCATGCGGCGAAACAAATATGCACACATTGGTTTGCAGCTCATCATTCTACAGCAATAACAGCACAGCAAGGTTTATTTACCTTGTATTCCCATCACGTCAAAGAGCGTCAACTGCTTTTGGTTACTCTTCGAATGAGTTGGAGAGCGAGATCAATAAACTTTAAAGAGAAGGGTTGATAGCAACATGTAGTTGAAACTCTCGTAACACAAACGCGTGAAAAGCAAACGACCAAGCAATGCTTAGCATAGGTGGTAATTTCCTAAAAAACTTAACAACTTAATTAAATATATTTATTGTTAAATTTTGTTAAATAAACCCCACCTATGGCATTCTGTAGCACAAATTTGATATTTTAAAATTTTTTTCATAAAAATCGGTCCAGTAGTTTTGGAGTCATTGGCGCACTTAATATTTCCACTTCAATTTTATATAATAGTATAGATAGAAGTATAGATTAGTATAAGACTAGTTCTTTTCCGTCAATAATGACGGGCCCGTTTCCACTAATTCGATTTTAAATTATTCAAATAATAATTTGTAGTTTCAAATACTTATAAAATGCATCAAAGTAAATACGGAAACCATAGTAGGTACGATGAAATATGTTTAAAAATTTTTTGTAAAACTGAAACTTTCAAAATGAAAAAAAAAAGTGCGTGTCAGCTCCGACGCGCGATTGGAGTTTACTTCTCATCGATTGTCTTGGAATTAAATAGAACCATGTACAATAGGCAAAGTGGGGAAATATATAAGCTCATCATGTATAAACAGTTAAAATAATAAATTTCATTACCAATATGAAATGTCGTTACCAAAAACTGAGGAAAAAAAATTGAAATAACTTAAACTCGAAACGTGAAAGTCTGAAATAAAATTTTTTACAAATCGTGAGGATTGAACCAAATCTAGAAGTCCCAGTGTTCTTCCAAAACTAAATCTATATTATGCTTATGACTCAAAAATTTTAACACCTCACGTAGTTAAGTTACATCCGACTACAGAATCATCCATTTATGTCTAAATAATTCGTATAACTCATAAAAGTGACAATGACCTCAGACAATCCCATTGCATACGATTAGCTATAGAATCATCAATTTTGTTCGAAATGTTCCATGGAATCCATAAAAGTTCCAATGAACCGCCTGTGACCTATAAAAGTTCCAATAACCTTTCTATGACCTCAGATAATCCCATTGCATCCGATTGGCCATCGAATCACCCATTTTAGTCCAAATGTTCCATGGAACCCATAAAAGTTCCAATGACCCGCCTGTGACCTCAGATAATCCCATTGCATCCGATTGGCCATAGAATCATCCATTTTGTTCCAAATGTTCCATGGAACCCATAAAAGTTCCAATGACCTGCCTGTGACCTCAAATAATCCCATTGCATCCGATTGGTCATAGAATCATCCATTTTGGTCCATATGTTCCATGGAACCCATAAAAGTTCCAATGACCCGCCTGTGACCCATAAAAGTTCCAATGACCTGCCTGTGACCTCAAATAATCCCATTGCATCCGATTGGTCATAGAATCATCCATTTTGGTCCAAATGTTCCATGGAACCCATAAAAGTTCCAATGACCCGCCTGTGACCTATAAAAGTTCCAATAACCTTCCTGTACCTCAGATAATCCCATTGCATCCGATTGGCCATAGAATCACCCATTTTGGTCCAAATGTTCCATGGAACCCATAAAAGTTCTAATGACCCGCCTGTGACCTCAGATAATCCCATTGCATCCGATTGGCCATATAATCATCCATTTTGGTCCAAATGTTCCATGGAACCCATAAAAGTTCCAATGACCCGCCTGTGACCTCAGATAATCCCATTGTATCCGATTGGCCATATAATCATCCATTTTGGTCCAAATGTTCCATGGAACCCATAAAAGTTCCAATGACCCGCCTGTGACCTCAAATAATCCCATTGCATCCGATTGGTCATAGAATCATCCATTTTGGTCCAAATGTTCCATGGAACCCATAAAAGTTCCAATGACCTGCCTGTGACCTCAAATAATCCCATTGCATCCGATTGGTCATAGAATCATCCATTTTGGTCCAAATGTGCCATGGAACCCATAAAAGTTCCAATGACCCGCCTGTGACCTCAAATAATCCCATTGCATCCGATTGGTCATAGAATCATCCATTTTGGTCCAAATGTTCCATGGAACCCATAAAAGTTCCAAGGACCCACCTGTGACCTCAGATAATCCCATTGCATCCGATTGGCCATAGAATCATCCATTTTGGTCCAAATGTTCCATGGATCCCATAAAAGTTCCAATGACCTTCCTGTGACCTCAGATAATCCCATTGCACCCGATTGGCCATAGAATCATCCATTTTGGTCCAAATGTTGCTTCAACCAATAAAAGTTCCAATGACTCCCCTGTCACCTCCATGGAATCCATGGAATCCATTAAAGTGCCAATGACCAGCCTGTGCCCTCAGATAATCCCATTGCATCCGAATGGCCATAGAATCATCCACTTTGGTCCAAATTCTCCATTGAATCCATTTAAGTGCCAATGATCTGCCTGTGACCTTAGATAATTCCATTGCATTCGATTGGCCATAGAGTCATAGAATCAAAGTTGAAAATTCAAGCATAACGCAAAAAAAGTTGAAAATTCAAGCATAACGCAAAAATAGTTGAAAATTCAAACGTAACGAAAAAAAGTTGAAAATTCAAGCATAACGCAAAAAATAGTTGAAAATTCAAACGTAACGAAAAATAGTTGAAAATTTGACTTTACCCCCTAATATAATTTCTTTTCATGCAAATCGATTCTAAAGGAGTAAACTCCAAAAAAATATAAATTTTTTGAAGTTTCAATAAATCACAAAACAGAAAATGCCTAAAAAAATATGCTCTGAAATTTTTCAAAAAAATCAAGCGTTCCGCACTCACATTTTACGGAATTATGTTATAGTAATATAATATAATATAATATATTATAAGTAAAAATAAATAAAAATTTCAAAAAAATATATTGTTGCTTATACTTATTATAATTGTGTTTAAAGGAAATAGCATAATTTATGCTAGGCTTTCTAATACGTTGTGGCATCGAATTCAATAGCATGATTACAGCAAAAAAGTTGTTTTATATAATAAATGCAAGTCAACACTTGTAGCATGCAAGTCCAGATTGGTCCCGAAGTTACAACCCTACGGCGAAAGCAGGGTCAATTGCCCTAAACTGACCGTTCCTGTAACAGTTCTTATTTAACCTTTCACACAAAGAGAGAAATTTGAGCTGAAAACAATCCTAAATCAATTAATTTTGGGAGCGATTCCGCACTAGAGTGTATCGAAAATCGAACTCCCAATTCCGGTACCAAAATTAAATAGTACATGAAAAACTCTTTCCATTGGTGTATTTTTTTTTTTATTTGAACCAATTTTGGCGTCCCCCGAATTGCATTTTTGTGCATTTTTCATCAACTTTTGTACTAAAGACCCACTAATGGTTGATTGAAAAAGATCAAGCTTATCAATCAATTCCTTTTATATAAAAACACAAAACTGCAAATTTTCATCCTTGCTGACAAATGTTCTGACGAGATAAAACAGTTTTTTCAAACTGAATCTGTCTGCCCATTTAAAAAACAATTTTATTTTTAAGATATAAGATGAATGATGTTAAATTCAAAATGTTTTTTAGGTCTGAAATCAACAAGAATGTTGTCAATATGTAAAGACAAAATTTTGCGGAGCAATTTTTATTGTCATCTTTAAAGTGTCGTATCTTTCTAATAACAAGATTATCACGTTACATGTAAATTTTTCTTGTTAATATGAACAAAGTACCTTTCGAAAAAAATCAATATTAATATAAACATCCTTGTTATAAATTTAAACTAACCCATGGTTACTGAAAATACACTTGTGGTTAATAAAACAACCGTAAAGTTTTGATTTAAAAATTTTATATTTATTTGAAAGTAATTTATTTATGCAATTTTCTGTATTTAATTACATAATGCAAAATAATAATAAAAAGTTAGTGTATTTTAAAGTTCACATATATATAAAACTGATTAAAATGTAAGTAAAGACTGTCCCAGAAATAACTGTCCTTTTGTTTTTTTTTTATTGTAAAAAAACCAATGAAGTTGTTTTAAAAATTCTTTTAATTTATTATTAAGTGAACATTACAAAATAAATGAAAATTGTATTTTTACTGAAAAAATACACTTAAAAAAAAATTATGCACTTTTTGATTAAGGTCCTCCAGTAGGTTTTTTGACCTTAGTGTATGCCTTCTTAACCCTTAAATGCATCGTGATGTAGATCTACATCACATATTAAAACCTTCATAGCGCTTGATGTGACAACGTTTGCATTGTTTTTTTTTTACATGTGAAATTGACATCACTGATTTTCCGTTATCTTTTGCAAACAAAAGCTCAATAAGTTTTTTTTTATTGTCTGTAACAGTTTTAACAGGAGCAACTCAGTTTGTGTATAATTTCATTTTGTTGTGCCTTAAAAAGTGTGATTATTTATTTATTAACATAAAATATAGTTAAAAAAATTGATTTTGGATAGCAAAAGGTAAATAAAATGCATTTTATCTTCAAGTTTTTAAATGCTGATGAATTTGTGCATGAAAAACTGTATTTTGTATATGATGTAGATATACATCAGCATGCAAAATCAGTTCTGAATATTTTCTGTTGTAGCAAAGAGAGTTCTTGTTTATATTTTTATGTTTGTATAAATATGTACTGTTAAATTTGCCTTAATATTCTACTTTTTTAACAATTTCTTGTGAATTGACATTTTTGTTATCACAGTATGTTCCGATCGCTGAAAACTAAAGATATTGAAAAGATTCTAGCTGATTTAGAAGATGGTAACGTTTCGGATGATGGGCTAGAAGATGAAAATGATGACGAAGAACAATTTTACGCGATCACTAGGGACCTTCTTGAAAATTTGGCGGAAGAAGCTGACCCTTTAGGTGAACAAGAAACCGCTGACCACAATCTTGGCGAAGAAACTGATCCACTTCCTACTGAGTATGGTTCACAAGGCCCATCTGTACAAAATGAAGTCCAAGACAACTTCATGAATTTGTTTGACAAACGCAGCCTTGTTTGGAACAAAAAATCATTTATGTTATGATGATTCTACAATTACTCACGAACCTGGAACATTAGATGAAGATGTAGCCGAGTTAGACACCCCATACAGGTGTTTTCTCCACTTTTTTACTCCAGACTTCCTTCAAAAAATCGTAGATGAAACTAATCTTTATGCCACTCAAAGCAACCCTGCAACTTCTTTTGTAACAAATGTTGACGAATTAAAAACATTCATAGGAATTTTGCTTTTTATGTCAGTTCAACATTTCCCGAGTGTTCGCTCTTGTTGGTACGAAAAATATGGTTATGAACCAATAAAGAGTGCAATGCCAGTTAACCGTTTTTAAACTATAAGGAGTGTGTTGCACTTTAACAACAACGAAAAGCATCTTCCAAGAGATCACCCAAATCACGATCGCTTACACAAGATAAGACCTGTCTTAGACCATTTAAATGAAACATATTCATCTATACCAATTGACCAGCATCTCTCTTTAGACGAGCAGATGTGTTCAACTAAAATAGGTCATTTTCTCAAACAGTACTTGCCAAACAAGCCTCATAAGTGGGGCTACAAACTGTTTGTGCTATGCAATCTTACGGGATATGAATACCGTTTTGAAGTTTATTCTGGCCAAGAAGATAAAAGGGTACCAGATGAGCCAGACCTAGGACCCACGAATAATGTTGTTGTACGGTTAGCCAAAGTGATACCGCGGATGAAAAATCACATATTATATTTTGATAATTTTTATACTTCATTGCCGCTGGCTTATTATTTGTCAAAACAAGGTATACATTGCGTTGGGACCGTGCGTCAAAACAGATTGCCAAACTGTCGGCTTCCGGATAAGAAGGATCTTATGAAAACTTCGATTCCTTGCTCATTATGACGGGGTTGATTTTGCAGCGACTGTGTGGAAAGACAACAAAGTGGTTACCTTATTGTCGACATATATTGGTTCTCAACCTGTGGGCAGTACAAGCCGGTATGATAAGCGCCTAAAACAAAAAGTGAATATACCTTATCCTAAAATTGTCCAAGTGTATAATATGCATATGGGTGGAGTTGACCTTATGGATAGCTACTTAGGTCGCTATCGCATAAGGGTCAAGAGCCGAAAGTGGTACCTTCGCTTATTTTACCACATTTTGGACCTTGCGGTAATAAACTCTTGGCAATTTATGAAAATAAATGCTATTGCAAGGGGTGTCTCCAGTAAGCAGCTACTAAATCTTGGTCAGTTTCGAAATGAATTGGCTGATACCCTTTGCAAAATTGGTCCACAATTAAGCGGAAACAAAAGAGGTCGACCTGGTAATAACTCGCTTGAAACAAATTTACAAGCAACAAAAAAACCGAGAGGGGAACCTCACCCTTTGCCACCAAAAGATGTCAGAAAAGACGGCGTTGATCACTGGCCTATATTTGCCAACAGATTGCGATGCAAAATACCGGAGTGCAAGGGAACAACTCAGTGGGCATGCCAAAAATGCAATGTGCCTTTATGCTTAAATGCAAAAAATAATTGTTTTTTAAAATTCCACACCTCATAATTTATTTTTAAAATTTTTGGAACATTATTTCATATTTCATAAATAAAAACTTGGATTAAAATACAATCAACATTGTTGAAGAATTTATTACTATTTACAGGTTATTATAAGAACTCAAGGAATGATTGTGCATGATGATGTAGATATACATCAGTATGTTTTTTCCAAAATAAAAAGAAAATACGAATTTGGTGGTTATAATATTATTTTTTCATTCACTTACATTAATTTTGTAGATGATTAAAATTTTTTTTAATCAAAAATAAAAAATCATGCATTTAAGGGTTAAGATTTCTTTTCATTTAAGCCCAATATCTTTCATTTGGACGAAGTTCGGGGCAATTCGGAAGATTGGCTTCTCTTGGTATCACAGTGACATTATTGGCTTGGTCAAAATAGTACTGAACGTTGGTGCTGACACATTAAAGGCAGCAAACGCCGCTCCAGACACTCTCTGATGTAAATTTCGGTTTTGATTGTGCGATCTGTCACAAATTCCTTACTTCGAAGGCTACATTTGCAAATGGCATGCTACACCATGTATTTCTTTTGAAATTTGGTATATTTTTCGGTGGTAAATTTAGAGGATGCTCCACCTCTTCGAACCGCAGTATAATATCCGTGTCCAGGTAACTGCTTAAAATCCGTTTTGCAGTACGTTTCATCGTCCATGATCACGCAATCAAATTTGAACAGGTAATCGCGATACAGTTTTCCAGCCCTCCTGTTAGCTTCGGCGTTCTTTTCTTCCGACCTATCAGGTACTTTTTGTACTTTATAGCTCCTTAGGTTGTACAATTTTTTAATCCGTTGAACACTTGACTTCGATGTTCCCGCCTTTGCTGCCATATCACGAACCGAAGTGCCTGGATTCTGAGTAAACAGCCGCTTAACGTTCTGGGCCGCCACCGCTTGGTTCGCTGGACCACTTTTTCTCCCTGAGCCTGGCGTTTTTGATAAAAGGGTAAGCTGGTTGTATCGTTTTATGGTCCTTCCCAAAGTTTTTACGCACACGCCAACTTCCTTAGCGATCTTTTTGTACGTGGTGTTTGGATTTTCCAGGTATTTGCAAATAATTGCTTTCTGCTTTTCTTCTTGTTGAGACGACATCTTTTCGGTAGCTCTTCTATTTTACTAATGAGCACTTTTTTTTTAATCTGCAATAAGTATTTATACTTTATTAAGGTACCAAATATGTTGCTATAGAGGTAACACTTTTTTATAAATAACCTAAAAACTAAAGGACAGTTATTTCTGGGACAGTCTTTTGTACAACGTAACTTAAATATTTTTTGACGAAAGAGAGAGAGAGAAATGACAATGATATATGAAATATTCAATATAATATTTTTTATGTAAATTAAATTTAAATATGTATTTAAGCATTGGTAAAAATATGAATTAAATCAAATTCACAATTTCTTTATAAGAGGAGTTTTTAATTTTGTAAACTTTTTGTAGCGGTTCTTAGAGTATTCCTGGACATAAAATAGAAAATGATCATTTGCAAGTTGGCTACAATTAGAAATTACCATAAAATTAATCACATAGTAGGAAGAGAGAGGCTTGTATATTCTCAATATAGAAAATATAAACAAGTTTCAAAAGCAAGCAAGTTTCAATCTCAATAAGAGTACATGCACAGAAGAGCATGTATAACTTAAATGAACATTTCGATGTTGCCATAACATCTGCTCACCAACATTCTACTCATTGTATTAAAAACGTTTGTACCTGACGGTTGGTTGTTGGCATTAAAGCGATAATGTCAGCAGCACTTTTTGAAATATTTATTCTGCTGATACTCGCCATAACAGTGGGTACGTTTGTATAAAATTCTATTTGAAAATTCTCTTTGTTGATTGCACTTCATTTCTTTTCTTATACATACTTAGCTGGCCAAGAACATTTACCACAAAGTGGTCAATGTGGCACACTTAAAACGGAGTATTACTACAATCTAAATATATCGACTAATATTGATGAATTTCCTTGGATGGGCAGAGTTCAATATGAAGATAAGTCGGGTGCCTGGTTTCAGTGCTATACTGTGTTGATTAGCGAACGTTTTTCGCTGTTGTTGGCACAATGTTTTTTCAATAAAGTGCAACCGGTGCGTGTTCTGTTCGGAGATTGGAAAAAGGGAAATGATGTTTCAAAATCAGACTGCGATGATAGTGGTCGTTGTGCACCTGCGCCAATATTTTACGAAATTGAAGACTCATTCATACATCCTAACTACACTTCTGGAGAACCAAGTAACGATATAGCGCTAATTAAAACGCGCGAAACAATAAAGTACACAGACTACATTCAACCCATTTGTTTGCCCAGCAAAGATGTAATACCGTCGAATTATACCAATCAACTGCTTGAAGTAACTGGCTGGTATTTTCTGCCAGGTTCGAATGATATTTTAGGAAAATCGTTTGGTCGTGTTGTTAGCTTAAACAATTGTGAGAAAATGTTTAACGATGATATTGACAAGGAACACACTATCTGTGTCTTTACATGTTTTGGTGAATATGTTTATGCCAGAGGTGCTGCTTTGATGGGCACGGTTGTGCTGAATGAGGAACCAGTAAATTATTATTTGATTGGATTGTATCTATTTGGCAACGAGCTATGTACGTCTCACACTCCATATGTTTATAGTCGAGTGGATAGATATTTGGATTGGATATATGAAAATACAAAATATAAAAAGCCACGCATTCCAAGAATATATAATAGATGAAAATCTTAAGCTATCTTATTTTGCTTTATAAAAAGTACATGAGAAACATGTAAATATGTACAATATGAAATATTTACATGTATGATATGTTGCAAAAGTAGTTATCAGAATGGCAATTTAAGGCATATATTACAATTCTTTATGAACATTTTTTTAATTATTATTTTCAAATTAAATATCTGCTAAATATGAATGGATTACAAGTGTATTCTATTCTCTAATAAAACAAGAGAACAAAATTTAACCCTTTTAGACACCCTTTGTCCCAAAAATATTTTCGTTCGTCATAACTTTTTCTAGAGTCGAAAAATGTTTCTTATTTATAACAATGTGCAAAAAATCAGCAACTCTGTTCGAAAACTAGCTGTTTTGAAATTATTGTTTTTTTTTCTGAGTTGAACATTGTGGCATTATAATCTTGTTTATTTCTTAATTACGTTTAAAAATATGCATATTTTCAATGAATCGGTAAGTTTATTTTAGTTTCAATTGTTTTTATCCCGGAAATTTTGAAAATACTTAAGATTTTTAACCATAAACTACATGGGACACTGGTGTTCCTGTGGTCCTCAAGTGTAACTTTTCATTATATTTTCTAACTAAGAACTCAAAGGCGGATAAAATAAATTTCGAGCTAATAAAAGTTTGCTTAACTGAATTATATACAGGGTGTCCCGCAGCTGAGTGCAACTATTTACGGAGGTGAAAGGTAATGTCGAGTTGAGAAAAAAATTGTTTGGGAGGGGGGGTGTCTATTTTCACTTTCTTAGTAGCTACAGGGTGAATTTATATTTCATGATTTTGATTCAAATTATTGTTTCTAGCACAAAAACTAACTCACAGAAAACTAAAACTGTACTAAAAAAATTATACTTATAAGAAAACATAGTATAATTTTTTTAGTACAGTAAACTTTTTTATTTTTAGAGATATGTTTATGTTTTAAGTATCATTAAAAAGAGAATTGATAAATTACAAGATTTATTATAAAAAAAAGTGAACTTGCAACGTGAAATTCTGAGAATTTTGGACTCAAAATTGAAATTTAGTAGTTTCCACCGATTGATTTCATCTTCAGACGAGCACAGCTCAGAAACAGTTAACTCGGTGGGGTTTGTTGATATACCGTTAGCAAGGTGATTTTATTGCCCTAACAATGAAAATTGCCTCTCAAAATAAGTTTTTTGTGAGTTAGGTTCTGTGCTAGAAACAATAATTTGAATCAAAATCGTGAAATACTATGAAATTAACCCAGTAGCTCCTAAGAATGTGAAAATAGACTCCCCCTCCCATGCGATTTTTAGCTCAACTGAACATTACCTTTCATGTCCGTTAATAATTGCACTCAGTTGCGGGACACCCTGTATATAGGAATGGCGCATTATGGCACCAGGTAGTTCCATTTAAGAGATGATGACGTTTTAGAACTTCTTATGGCTGAGGATAACGAGTGCCTCTTGATAAAGAATATAAAATTTTTATTGAAGGAGATATTGATGATGGATGACTATACATTATACGACTATACATTTGGTAACTCCGCTTAGTGGAGATGATGGTAAGCCACTAGCCTGCCACAAGTCAGTGAAAAGGAGGAGGGTTGTAGCATGTGTATTTTGTTAGGTTAGGTTAGGTTAGGTTGTCATAGGTTGTCATAAGCCCTCGCTTTGAGATGCAAAATCATGGAACTGGGACATAAAAATTGGTTATTGTACCAGCGTATCCGTAGCAAATGATATAAAACATACTGTAAGCACGGGGATAGTCAATTAACCTGGTTAAGCAACTGATAATTACTGGCATGAATAAAATCTGATATTCTCTATGGGTATACGAGTATAAGTGATGATAAATAAATTTCCAACGAAAAAAAAAAAACAAATTGGCCATTTCAGCCCTTGAAAGGACTTTGACCGAGCTTCTTATGATCAATTGTGTTGTGTGTGTTATTAAATGTTTGCACACGATTGACCGAGAACTGGACCTACATGTTTTATGCCGACTCCGAACGGCTAAAGTTCATGTTCTCAAGAAGCTTTACATGGCATTGTTTACTCTCTGAGGTTTGCCATTGTCTGCAGAGAGGTGGTGACCGATCAGAAAAGTTTTTTAATTGAAAAAAACTTTTCGCCGCGGCTGGGGATCCAACCCGGGCTCCGAACAAGCTAGGCCACACACTGTACCTGCATGCCACGGTCACCACGATGGGGTCTTTTAAAAAATGGTTTAAAAGTATGGTCGTGGAGGTCGAGGAGTATTGTAATGTCGGTTATAAAGGAGTATTGACAAGGAGTATGATCAAGGAGCATAATAGATCCTGTGTTCGAGCATGTTGTCATTGTGGTAATGTCGTATGCTGGTTGATCAAGTTTTCTAATTTAATTTAGATAAGGCGATCAGTTTTGATATACCCAAATAGGTCTTCGATTTGGTTTAATTTTGATTAAAAATGTCCTAGTCATAGTAAATACCCAACAGTGTCTATCGGTATAGTATACCGGGATACTAAAATAAGCTTGCTTATCAAGTCATGTGTGCTTAAAACTATCAATTCATGTCCGGTTTTTGTTGGAAGCTCATTCCAAAGGGGAAACCCTTTTGCCGGGCAATTATCGCGGGCTGGCCCTTCGGGGAGTTTCGTTCTGGCTGTGCTAAGCTTAATGTCGCAAGTTAGATAACGAGTTGGCGTGGCGTTGCGTCTCTGCAAGAGATTTTAGGACGGTCTCGCTTGTCACCAATGGAGGTGAATTGAATTTAACCTCAAATTAAATGTTCACACATTAGTACTGGTGAATCGGTGGATGAGTAAGGTGTTAATAGCAGAATTGGTAAAAGGCGCCTTGTCATAGTAAGCTGTTAATACTAGAAACCTAGGGCACTTGTCATGTACGGAAAATAATTAATATTTATATGGCGATAATGGCGATAAAATTCTGCATGAAATGATTGAAAAGAAGGGTTGCTAAGTAGAAATCTTGGGTGCTGAGTGCCTGAAAACTGGTCGATAAATTTAAATATATTCCAAAAACCATTGGACTTGAGAAAATAACTCTCAAGAGAAGTATTGGTTCAAGGTATTGCACTGCCAATTTATATGTCTGTCGAGTGAGAAATATAATAGGTACTGAGTACGAATAGATCTCAGTGCGGTTATTTCACAGCACTGAAGTCTGAAAGCCGTCTGTTGAGAGTTGATGTCGAAAGTCCATGACTCCTCACCATGGGGCAAGTAGTACTAAAACCGAACAGGTAGGTGTCTACTATAAAAATGTTACCAGCATTATGTGAATCACAATGCATGATATGCTTTTTTCATCGAACTTCTTAAAACATTATATTAATTTTGCCACAACTTTTATCTCTTGTGCTATTTGCTATGTTTTAACTTCTATTATATTTTGTAACATGTTTTTTTAATAGCAACAAACAAACACAAAAACAAAAATACAACATTATAATGCTAATCGAACACGCGACAATATTTGCTTAAGCCAAATGATGCGAGAACTTTTGAAAATTTCTTGTTTCAGTGTAAAGCTCTGCACTCGGAAAGCTTTCTTTGTTGTTGTTTGAACCGTGCGTTGCTGATCACTGCTCTAAAAACTTGGCTACGGCTCTGATATCTGTATATTTTAATAACTTTGAACTAAAAAAACCAGTTAACATAGCAAAAGGATTGAAAAATCTTACTCTATGCATTACTATAAAAATTTGCAATTTTAAACCAAATGACTCAGTTATCTACAACTAAGTTTTTTTTCTAGAGATAAACACATAGTAAGTAATAGCTTTAAGATACATTTTTTAAAACCGATCAACCTATCTCCAAGCAATTAACGCTCTCGCAATAAGAATAGCTCACATAAAGGCATTTCAAGTTGTATGCATGGCATGCATATATTTCAAAGTTGCCATCACTTGTACTCTTCAAAACTCTACTCATTATTCGAAATACGTTTGAGCCCGTTGGTTGTTGGTTTTGAAGCGATAATGTCAGTAGCACTATTTGAAATAATTATTCTGCTGTTACTCGCCATAATTGTGTGTAAGTTTAAGCAACATATAATCAAGTATCTATTTATTGATAGTACTTTACGTGCTTTCATATAGCTGGTCAAGAGAATTTGCCACAAAAAGGTGAATGTGGCAAACTCAAAAGGGAATATTACTACAACAAAAAAAACTTGACAGAAATTGACGAATTTCCTTGGATGGCCAGGGTTGCATACAAAAATAAAACAAATAATAGATTTTGGGTGTTATGCAATGGTGTCTTGATCAGTAAATGGTTAGTGCTGCTAAATGCTTACTGCTTTGATTATGAAGACTGTGAGCCTGCAAGCGTTACATTAGGTGATTGGAACAAAGGAAATAGCAATAGAAAATCAGACTGTGATGATAGTGGTCGTTGTGCTCCAGTGCCAAAATTATATGAAATTGAAGAAATTATTATTCATCCTAGATACAATTACGACAATAAAGAGCACAATATTGCTTTGCTGAAATTAAGTAAACCGGTTATTTACTCAGATTTCATACGGCCCATTTGTTTACCCAGCAAGGATATAGCGCATATGAGTTATGACAATGAGCTGCTGGAAGTGACTGGTTGGTATACAAATTCAAGTGTTGGGCAAATTCTAGCCAAATCATTTGTTCGTGTCATGAAATTCAGTACCTGTGAGTCAAGATTATACAAAATTTTTTCATTTGACAAGAAGAATAGTATCTGCGCCATTTCCTGTATTGACGAATATGTATATTCAACCAATTCGGCTTTGATGGGCACGGCATTGGTGGATGATGAACCAGCTTATTATTATTTGATTGGAATGAACGTAAATGGTCAATCAAAATGTTCGACTCGCATTCCACATGTTTATAGTCGTGTTGATAGATATTTGGATTGGATATATGACATGAGCAGAGATTATGTGTAAAAGTTTGCATTGAATAAAATATATATTAAAAAAATTATTAAATGTGTTAATTATATTACGTATCAATTTCTTAAATTTAAAAAAAAATGTTGATTAGCTCTTGATAAGATACTGAGAAGAAAATAAAAATTGTATTAAATAATGAATACTATTATGCAAGTAAATGATTCTTTAAGTCAGCACATACGAATGGAACTTAAGGTACTATTACAGTGTGAAGCTATTAAAAACAACACCTTTTTTATTAATTGTTTTTACATAGTATTATAAAATTATTCAATTCAAATTTATTTACATTATGTACAGTTAAAGTTGAAGATATAAAAAAAATGTTTTTTTTTTGTTTTTGTATTTGTTGTTTATTTTCTAGAGGTCGTTGAAGTTGGCGTGTTTAAAAAAAGGTTGTTAGTTGGTTTCTCGTCTCCAGCATTTCCAAGGCATCGGAAAGTAAAAAATCAAAGGGCATTCTTCAGTAAAAGGTTGTAGTTGAGCACTCTACCTACGCAAATAAAAAAATAAGGCAAACAAAAAAAATGGCATGCGTTGAAAAACAAATTTACAAAAAACCCCTCTTTTTGGCAGAAATTCTTAGCCGTAAAAAACAAAATATAAAAGTTTCTCTGCTTTTTATAGGTAGAGTGCTTAACAGAGTCTATGAAGATCACAATAAATCAAGTTTCATCGAAATCGATCAAGCAGAACTCGAGATATTTTGGAAACCAATTCGAAAAAACTTGTTTCGAGAAAAACGCGATTAGATTTTCTTCTATGAACGATAATATATGAAAAAATGCGCTCATACGAATATAATGTATGTTATATCTTTTTTTTTATTTAATATTTTTTTCTAAAATTTCGTACACGTATTTTTAAGACCTTAAGGAACCAGATTCTAAAAAAAAAAAACAAAAAAAATTTTCATTTTTTACACACTGTAATAGTACCTTAAGTCATTAGAAAGTCACTGTAACATAGATGTGCACATTGTTTATCTAAATGATATATCTAATGGAGGGGGCTCCCAACCTGCTAAGAGAGAAATCAAATTTAGACAAAAAACTTGCTTTTCAATATGAATGCAAATCAATATGAAATTTGGTTGGAAAAAAGCTCTTAAGTTTGTCTGATTTGAGTTTTTTTTTTTTTCAAATTAAAATTTTACTCAAAAATGTAATTTTCTATGAATGCATATATATTATCAAATTTGTAAAAAAAAGAGTTTCGATTTAAAAATTTTTACTTTTCATATCAATATCTTGGTTGAATTTTAACGGTTTTTCAATTATTGTTATTATTTCTAAAAGATTGTTAAATTTTCTTTCAAATGTCATAACAATCACTGTCAAGCTATAAGCAAATTTTTTTATTTTAATTTTTAATTTTCTTAGCTTTACCGTTGTTATTAAGCGTGTATTTCAACCATGCCAAGAGGAGCAAAAAACTGTCTCAAATTTAATGTTCTGAATTTGGTAGCCAAAATAAATATAATTTTTTAATAGATTCCATTTATTTTTTTTTTGAAAAATAATGTACAATATTTGGATTTATAAAATTTTTTCTGTTAAAAAATAAATTAAGTTTATTTGCATTTAAAAAACGCAGAATATTTTTTTATAGCGCAATGGTTACATAGTACTTATATCGATGAAAGGGTATTTTAGAGTAGATGTGCGGAATACAAGCTTTATTCAAATAGAATATCACTACGATGGGTAAATCTAGTGAAACTTAAAAACACATTTTTCCTAATGGGGCAATGAGACATAACATCAAAATAAATACCAACACAGCTCTGTTTCATTGTTGCCAGATTGAGGTAAATTTCACTAAATGAGGTAGTTTTTGACTCTTTTTTTGGGCAGAGGTAAAAAAGGTCATTTCTGACTAAAAGTGGTTAATTTTGCATAACAATTATTTCTTAGATTTTCAAATAATTAAAGATATAAACAGCACTTTAACCTCTCTCAACGTACTCACAAGCAGTCATATTATTTGAATCCCCTTTTGTAAAAAAAAGATTGTAACAAATGTAGGATTATTTTCATTTTGCAGTTGCTGCGAATCTTAACTTAAAAACTAAGAAATTTGCTGAAACTCATCAAGAAATAAGAAAATGTTTTCAAATTGCTTTCATTACGCTGGTCAACAGTATTATGCCACACGAACTTTAATAGCTAATATTTTTAAAGCTTTCTTCCCTTGTTATGAAACTGCATTTTTGTTTTTTTTTTTTTGGTTACCTCAGATTTTTTGTGTTTTAACGACTTTTTTCCTGTTTTTATGCTCTTGAATCCAAACCATTTAAAGCAGAGCAAAAAGAAAAAAAACTATCTGATAAAAAGTTAAATAAGCTTTTTAGTTCGTGAAATATTCAGTTTCAAAGTAAAATTTTTGATTTTTTTGTTAAAAATTTTTTCTTTTGCAAAATGTTTTTTTTATATATAAAGGCATATTTAAAAAAAAAAATGTATTTTTATCATATTCTCTATTCAATTACTTTAATTTTTATAAAAAAAAAATAAAAATTCGCTGCGAGGAACAATTAAAATAAATTAAATCAAGTGAATGGATTGCATTCCAGAGCATAAAAAGCGGATCAAAGTCGTAAAAACATACAGTCCAAAATCACAAAAATCAGAGGTCAACTAAAAAAAAAAATGCAGTTTCATAACGAGGAAAGAAACTTTAAACAATATTAGTTATCAAAGTTCGTGTGGCACGAAAAAGTTGCGAAATTGTGATATTGTTGAATATTGCTTAAAGGAATATCGTTTATAGAAAGCCATAATCAAATCCTGCAATAAAAAAGTTGAAATAATAACGTGGATAGAAGAAGTCCCTTACAAATCGCGGATTGAAAATTTTGCTAATAGAAACAAAATAATTGTTCAAGGCTAGCAAAGAAATGTTTTATTGTGGTAGTAGTGTAGGGAACTGTGATCGCTGTTAATCAATTAAGAAGTTTGAAATTATTTTTTTTAAAAAGGTAAATTTCCTTCGAAAGTAATTTGGTAATTTGGTAAATTGGCTATTTGGTAATTTTTTCCAAATAGTGGTAAATTTCATTTTGTCTCTCTGGCAGCACTTCTCTGTTTAGCATCACTATTGTAGCTTATAGAAAGAAGAGTAAATTCGAGCGTAACAGAGAGAGCGAAAAAGATTAACAGGGCTGTGTCGTATTGTTGTTGTTGATGTTTTTTCTCATTTTCTCTCTGCTTGAACACACTGACAGCCTGAATCAGGGAAGCGTATTGGATCTTTTGAGATTGTTTTTAGAACAAAATAGTGCCGAATTTCAATATATCACGCTCTTTTTGTGGAAAACTGTTAAAAATCAAATTATATCATATGTAAAATACTTGTAGAGAAAGAGCCCCTAGAAAGCTCTATTGTATTTTTAAAGATAAACTTATTCACTCAGTATAACGGTTTTGTGAACACTTTTATTGCACTTTCTTTATGAAAGATAGAGTAATTTAAATAATAAAAATCGGTCTCCATAAAAATTTTAAATTTTAAGCTGTGACGCGTCTTACAGGAAATGAGCGTGATGTGCAACTATAAACATTGCAATATTACCTCAATTAGATGCAGTCTTCAATTATTTAATTGTAAAAATGAGATAACACTACTCCATAATTCTATCGACTGCACCCCAAGTGATAAAAATACTGATTTTAAATCAGAATGTTTTAAATGGATTATAAAACTTGTAGGAAAGCCCACCGCGTTGGAGCTAACTTATCGCAAAATTTGATATAGCTCATAGCCAAAATGTGCTTGAAGTTTGAGACTTTTCTAAGAAATCATGCAGTTTTTCAATTTTGGGATATTTAAATTATGCCGAAATGAAAAGGCACGTGCGTAAAGTGCCATATAATTTCGAAAGTGCAGAAAAAAGGACAATTGTGCCTTTAACTCCATCCTTGGCCTGAATAATAATAAATAGGCAAACAACCAGTTCGTTGAATTTCAGCCCCAGAGGATACTAGTAATAACAAAAGAACAATAGCATCACCATACCACAAGCACATCATCACCAAACCATCACCATATAATAACCTAATCATCACCTTGCTATCACCTCACCATCACCATACCATCACCATACCATCACCATACCATCACCATACCATCACCATACCATCACCATACCATCGTCATACCATCACCATACCATTACAATTCCATCACTTTACCATCACCGTACCATTATAATCCCATCACCTTACCATAAGCATTCCATCACCTTACCATCATTTTCATCACCTACCTTGAATTCCTTGAATACCTGAATTTGAAATGATATTGTCAGAATGTCAAATGGAGTTTTTATATATCAATTGATGTTTTGTGAGTTTGAAATATAGCCTCTGAATTTCAATTGATTTTTCTGAAATAGAATCGCTTTTTTCTTAATTTAAATTGATCTTTTCTTAAATTCGATTGATATATTCTGACTTAAAAAAATTATTTTCTGAATTTCAAATGGATTTTTTGAATTTCATTAATATTTCCTGTATTTAAAAAAAAAAAAAAAAACAGAATTTGAAACGGAAGTCCTGAATTTCAAATGAACTTCTGAATTTAAAATAAAGCTTTGTGAATTTGTAATGGATTTTCTGAATTTCAATCAAATTTTTCTGAATTTCAAATAAATTTTGCTGAATTTCCAATAAAATTTCTGAATTTTATTTTCTGTTTTTTAAATTTCAAATGCAATGAAGGAATTTCAATGTATGTTTTCTGCTTTTCAAATGGAATTTCTGAATTTCAAATGATCTTTTCTTAATTTTAAATAATTCTGTTTGACTTTCAAATGGAATTTCTGAAATTCTGTTTATGTTTTCAGAGAATCAAATAAAATTTTTGCATTTCAATTGATGTTTTCTGAAGTTCAATTAATATTTTATGAATTTCAAAAAATTATTTCTTTATTTTAAATGAAATTTCTGATTTTCAATTTATGTTTTCTTATATTTAATTAATTTTCTCAATTTTTCTTTTATTTTCTGAATTAAACTCTTTTGAAATTCAATTGATATATATGCTGAATTTCAAAAACAAATTTCTGAATTTCAAATGAAATTTATGAATTTAAAATGATGTTTATCAATTTGAAGTTTCTGAACTTCTATCAAAATTTTCTGAATTTCAAATAAAATTTTCTGAATTTGGAATAAGAATTTTCAAAAGAAATTCTGAATTTTATTTTAAGGTTTTTTTAATTTCAAATGAAATAAAGGAATTTCAATGTATATTTTCTGCTTTTCCAATGGAATTTCTGGATTTCAAGTGATCTTTTCTAAATTATAAATAATTCTGTTTCAAATGGAATTTCTGAAATTCTATTTATAATTTCTGAGCATCAAATAAAACTTTTGCATTTCATTTGATGTTTAAAATGCAAATTTCTGATCTTCAATTTATGTTTTCTGATGTTAAATTTATTTTATAAATTTTTCTTTTAATTTCTGAATTGAATTCAATTGATATTTGCTGAATTCCAAAAACAAATTTCTGGATTTCAAATGAATTTGAAATGAAATTTATGAATTTAAAATTTTGTTTTATTAATTTGAAATTTATAAATTTCAAATTAATTTTTCTGAATTTAAAATAAATTTTATAAATTTGGCATAGAAATTCTTAATTTCATTTTATGTTTTTTTGAATTTTAAATGAATTAAATGAAATTTCAATGTTTGTTTTCAGCATCTCAAATAAAATTTCTGAATTTGAATGGAAAATACAAATCGTTTTGCATTTTATATGTAGTTTTTCTGATTTTTAATAAATCTTTTCTGCATTTCAGTTGAGCTTTTCTAAATTTGAAATATTTTTCTCTGAACTTCTAATCAAATTTCTGTATTTTATTGTTTTTTTTACTGAATTTCAAATGGAATTTCTGTAATTCAATTTAAGTTTTCAGAGATTCAAATGAATTTTTGGCATGTCAATTGGTTTTTTTGAATTTCAAACTGAATTTCTGAATTTTAATTGTTCAGTACAGAATTTAAGTTGTTTTTTTTCTGTGTTTGAAATGAATTTTCTAAATTTCAATGGATCTCTTCTTAAATTCAATTGATATTTTTCTGAAATCTTAAAAACTTTTATGAGATACCATCAATTATTATTCGTGCTTTATATTATATAAGATTTTTATATAATTATTTGTTTTTCCAGGAAAACTATATTATATATGAATAAATACTATGTTAAAGAAGAGATATTTTTCTTAATTTAAAAACAAGCTCTCTTTGAGCTTTATAGTGTGCTGACAATGGCTGAGAGAATATTAATACACAGTCTCAATAATAGTAGCTCAGAATATAACATCAATTACATGAACACCTCACCGTTCTACTCATTTTATAAAAACTTTCGGTTCAGATGGTTGGCGGCAGTAAAGCTAAAATGTCGGCAGCACTATTTAACATAGTGTTTGTTTGTCTGACGATAATCTCTGCAGTTGTATGTAAGTGTTAACAAAATTCTATGAATTATAGCTAGTATTTCTTGATTTCTAATGAATTATTTTTCTTTTAGCTGTTCCAGATGATTTACCCAAAGAAGATGAATGTGGCACACTCGATCCCGTTTATTACACCAATCAAAAAAGGATATCGGAGATCGATGAATTTCCATGGATGGGCAGAATTCTATATAGAGATACGAATGATGATACATATTGGTATAGATGTTATACTATTTTGATAAGCAAACGTTTTACGCTGTCTAGAGCTAATTGTTTTGATTTCAAAGAAGAAGCCATAAGTGTTAAGTTAGGCGATTGGAATTTGGCGAACAGCAAAAAAATATCGGACTGTGATGATAGTGGCCGTTGTGCACCAGTTCCACGAGAGTATGATATCGAAGAAATCATCATACATCATAGTTACAGAGCCAAATCGAGTACAAACGCTATAGCGCTAGTGAAATTAACCAAGCCCGTAACATATTCCGATTTCATTCAGCCCATTTGTTTGCCCAGCAAAGACGTAGTACCGATGAATTTTCCCAATAAGCATCTACAAGTGACTGGTTGGCATTTTAATGCAAGTTTGGGCTCAACTCTGGCCAAATCATTTGCTCGTGTTGTGAACTTGAAGACTTGTGAAGAGAAGATGAGACATTTCACATTAGACAAAGAAACGAACATTTGCGCCTATACCTGTACGGATGACTATATATATGCGCTCGGTTCAGCTTTGATGGATGTAAAAATGATCGATAAAGAGCTAGGATACTATTATTTAGTTGGAATGAATTTGCATGGTTTAGAAGTTTGTTCGCTTCTCTATCCTGATGTTTACATTCGAGTAGATAGATATTTAGATTGGATATATGAAAGTATACAGCAATCAAAGTCATAATAACTGTAAAAAAAAAATAATCAATAAATGTAAATATTATAAGTGTTTTCTATTTAAATATGCAAATAGTTTTTATGTAATATTGTTGAATTAATGAAGTTTTTATTGCGTTTTATAACAAACTAACGAAGCTACATTTCGCTCAGGCGATTAATAACAGGTAATGTTGGGTTGTTTTTAAACATCGAGAAGAAATCCAAGTATGCGGTCAGTTACATGCAAACGAGTATAGCTTTCACTCATGACACACAAACATACTATTCTGGGACCTCGCTCATTACTCAAATAAATTAACAAACATTAACAAATAAATTAATAACACTCAATTATGAACTTTATACCGAGACCAAAACAAAGAAAACGTTAAAAGTAAGCATAATAAAATGGCAAGCAAAATTAACAAGCAAAATGTCAAATTTTTCGATCATTTCATTACGTTTGACATGTTGAGTGCATGACTTAGTTAAAAACAAGACGAAGCAAATGCACTTTCCATTGGTGCAACTTCTTGGTCTCTGGCCGATATATAGTTTGAGAGCTAGCTAACTACTAATTCCAAAATTAAATTAAAGTCCCGAATGGTATGGTGACTTTATCTCATACTGAGCACATGTCCTTTCCATTAGTGCCACTTTCGTCTCTGTCCAATGTTTAGTTTGAGAGCTACACTTTCGACTCTGTCCGATGTATAGTCTGTAAGCTACACTCTCTAGTGCTAATGGGATGTGGGATCCAAATTTATTTGTATTAAAAATAAGAAATTAAAGTTAAACGCCATTTATTTGGCAAAAGCATCAAACGAAATATGATCCAACTCGTTTTTCATAAGAGTTAAATCTAACTGGATTACAGACCCAATTCGTTAATTTTGACAGCTTGAGTTCATTGACTGAGTTGAAAAGAGGTTGTGATTGACATCTTGTGTGAAAATAGAGTACTCATTTCTAAGTAGTACAAATAAGAACATAAAAAAAGAAGTAGTGCATACAAGAGCCCAATCAAGAAGCCTGCGAATCAGTTCGTAAATAAAAACAATACAAGCAAAAACATCGAAACAAATACAAAGAAAGCAGCAGGCACAGCATAAGCAGCTGATGATTGATTTTTTTTTCATATAAACACATGCATTTATCTTCTTATATGTTATTATTTTGTGCATTAAATATAAGTGACAAAATCAAAAATTAAATATTCATTCAGCGCAGTATATATCTGATATTTACGTTTATATATTATCTTTGAACGGTGAGTATAACGGCTGTAGATATACCCTAAAGTATTCGTCAAAAAAGTTTCATGGCCTCGAAAAAATCTGTTAAAACTACCCCACACAAACAGCGCTGTAAGATGTAATTCTACGTAAAAAAAAAAATCATCAATATGTAAAAAATAAATTTGCGGGTGAAAGTTTAGAATCGTATAAATGTTAGTTGAGGAGCTTTTGCGATATCTCTTCATAGCTATAAAGATTCTTATTTTCACATGTTGCCTTGAAAATTGTTCAAAATTTCAGGTTTAATTGTTTTGTACTGTATATTTTTTTTAAGATCAGAAATTTTATTAAAATTTATATGGAAAACTTAAACATAGATATAATATTTCACTTGTCTTTTACTCAAAATAATTACACTCATAAATACATAAAATATTTCATATACCAAAACAGATCTAAAAAATTCCCAAACTTATAGCCGAAACACATTGACTGCAACATGCGTCCACCGACAAAACGAAAACTAGTCGTCAGAGAGAATTGTCGCAGTGTTCTCGACGACTTGATTATTATGAATGCAACAGCAACAATTTATATTTCTGTATTTCTGATGAATTGCATTTAATTTATTAACTTACTTTCAAACTGAATTAAACAAAACAATAATTACAAGACTTTCACAATGAAAAACGCACAGCTAGCTTGAATATCATTAAAATATAAACGTAAACAAACTTCTGATTCCTCTTTTGTCGTCTATCAAATTAGAAATAGATTGAAGTCTGCAATTGCAACAATAGTGGTCGCATCCTCTCTTTGTCGTGCTGCATCCAAAAATTATATTTACATAAGAAAACACGTGTTCTATTTTTTGCCGTTTGTCGTTTGTTGCATGTTGCAGTCAATGTGTATCGGCTTTTACATGAAATTTTTTTATTGTTTTATATGTTTTTCAATATGTTTAAAAATAATTCCTCTCAACACATTTAAAAAATTTTGGCTTCCGAAATTTAAAAAAAATTTTCTGATTAGTCACCACCTCTCTGTAGATAATGGCAAACTTCAGAGAGAAATAATGCCATGTAAAGCTTCTTGAGAACATAAACTTTAGCCGTTCGGAGTCGACATAAAATATATACATAGATCCTGTTCTCGGTCAATTGTGTGCAAACATTTAATAACACACACAACACAATTGATCATAAGAAGCTCGGTCAGAGTTGTTTAAAGGGCTGAAATGGCCAATTTGTTTTTGTTTTTGTCACTTTTCACTTCAAAATTGAAAGGCGTTTCAATTAAATTGTCGTGAAAAAATGTTGCACGAGAAATGTTGTTAGTATTTTTCACATTGGATCAGAGTACTACTTTGACGAACATGTTGTGAAAAATTTCACTCATATTTCACAGCTATCGCTTTTTATATGTAGATTTGAATGAAATTTCACATGAAACTAAACAAAGTACTAGGCTTAAACCAAAAAAGTGCACAATAATTATGAATTTTTGCATAAGCTCCAATAACATGAGTAACACATTATCAATGTACAAATAAACAAAAGAAGAAAAAAAACAAGTAAAGAAAGTCTAAAGTCGGTATAGGCCGACTATGAAATACCCTAAACCCACTTTTAAAAAACCAAAAAAAAAAATTTATTGTAAATGGGCGTGTCCGTGGGCGGATGAAGTCCATTTTTCCAAACCATCTTTGTCTTGTCATAAAAAACATACGTGCCAAATTTTAGCTCTGTAGGTTAAACACATGCTTATTTATTGCGTTTTCAATTTTTGGGTTGTATGGGAGGTAGGCGTGTCCGTGATCGGATGACGTCCATTTTTCGAAGACATATTTGTGTTGGTCTGAAACACATTCATATCAAATTTTATTGTTGTAGGCTAATTATGAGCTGAGCTATGCAGTTCTCAATTTTCGCGTTGTATGGGAAGTAGGCGTGTCCGTGGGCGGACGATGTCCATTTTTCAAAACCATCTTTTTTTTGTTATAAAAAACATACGTGCCAAATTTTAGCTCTGTAGGTTAAACAGAGGCTTATTTATTGCGTTTTCAATTTTTGGGTTGTATGGGAGATGGGCGTGTCCGTGAGCGGATGACGTCCATTTTTCAAAAACATCTTTGTGTTGATATAAAACACACACATACCAAATTTTATTGTTGTAGAGTTATTATGAGCTGAGTTATGCAGTTTTAAATTTTTGAGTTTTATGGAAGGTAGGCGTGTCCGTGGGCGGATTCCAAAAATATTCAATAGTGCAGATCCTTGGGTCCATGTGACCATGTGTACCAAGTTTCATTCAATTATCTCAACTCCTTCTTCTTATCCTGTGTATACGGACAACACACAGACGGACGGACGGACGGACGGACGGACGGACGGACAAAGATAGCTCGACTCACGTGGTGACGCTGATCAAGAATATATATACTTTTCTATACCGCACTCGCTTCGTTCTATGCGTTACAAACGTTTGCACAAAGTTAATATACCCTGACCTTTCAGGTTTAGGGTATAACAAGAGAACATGAACATGTTTAAAGTTCATAAAGTGCGTGTACAAGATACATGAAATCATAAAATATGTTATAAATAAATAATTCACAATACTTTGTCGAAATACCACCTTGCATAAGCCAGGACTAAATCGGCTAAGCAAGATAGAACCATTTATATTATAAAGGGTGTTCCATGAAGACGTGTGGTCCTTTCATATCCCACTATTTCGGCCTATATATTCGATGACATTTTACAGTATGGTCTCCGGAATGAATGGAATCTCCGATGTTATATTGTTTTTCTAGTCTGGAATCGTCTACGGATCATTCACATAGACTTTATTCTTTGTGTATCCTCAAAGAAACAAGTCTTACGGCGTCGAATCGCATGATTTGTGGTTCGGGAATCTTTGACGCATAAAGTGCAAATTGAGGTGAGCTGTGTGTGCTTTAGCGCCGTTCTGTTTAAACTTAATATCGCTTGGGCCCTAAGCTTTATCCTCCTTCACAAAAAAAGTGCTCCAACATAGTGTGGTACGACTTAGAGTTGACATTTGCGGTGTTTCCATACTCATCTTCGAAAAGAACAACGGCCCGATGATGCCTGAAATTTTTAAATTATGTTTAGTGTTAGAATGCCTAGTAATGATAAGCAATCAATAAATAGATAAAATATGTTTTGTGCATAAAATTCCTAAAATTCACGTTCAAATACATGGAGAACAAGAACAGTTCATGAGATAAATGACAAAAATGCTTGAATCTCGTGTACATATACAAGGAAAACATGAACTACTTTATAAGTTTTGTGACAAAGAAATCATACAATTCATGTACCAGTACAAGGGTACCAAAAATAGTTCATAGTATAAAAACAAAAAAATTCATGAAACTTATGTACTTATATAACGGAACCGTGAACTACTTAATGCATTTAGTGACCGAAATTCATAAATCCTGCTTTGAATAATTCTTCTGTTGCGAATTTTATGTTGTTGAACGCCTTTTTAGATCAAAAAACTTGATTTTTGACCTAAAAAGGGGTTCAGGAGAACTAAAACCGCTCCATGTGGATTTCTCCGATCAAAAAAAAAAAATGATGCAGAAATAGATTTTAAGAGTCCCTCTTACTTGTGAGTCGGTGTCTGGTGATATTTAAATTTCGATCTGGCTTATAAGGCAGAGTTTTTGTCATTATTGAATCAAAAAAGTTTTTGTCAAGGACTTTTTGCTTGAGTGTAGCTCCAGTAAACCTGACCATTTTAGTGTTTTACTTACCTCATGTAAGCAATCATAAGTTTCTAATTTTTTGATTTGTAAATGCTACGCAATATACTTGGGCGGTTTTTGGCACCCATTTTGACACCCATTTTGACAGGCTTAAAACCTGTTGCTTCATGAAATTTTTTGGCATTAAGCTCAAAATATAATTCTTAAAGAAGACGTTCTTTAAGAATTATAAAATAAATTAAACAAATTAAATTGCCACAATTAAAAACTCATGTAAACTGGTGCGAGCACGACCTACGAAAGCATGTTAAAAATTATATGTTTGCGCATATAATAAACATCTGCTTTCAAAAAAACCTTCTTCACGCCTTCTATGGTTTAATACCAACAAAATGTTGGAACCTAGATGGACACGTGATAAAGAAGTAAACAAAAAAGCGCAACAACAAAATCTTCGCAGAAGCAATGCAGTCAGCTTTTTGAAATTTTGCGACTAGCAAAAGAGTAGAAAAACACTGCTTTGATAAAGTGAAAAGTGCATTAAGTAATTCCATTCTGGTTTTGCGGCAGTTGCACTTATTAGCTTCTCAAAGTTAGTGGACTGCATGAACCACAGAGACTACTGATGAGTCGGAGTAGCGTCCGACGAAACCATGGTCTAGTCTGCTCGGTTCTTCTGAGGTAGATTTTGTTGTTGTAGCAACCTGTTGCTTCATGAAATTTTTTGGCATTAAGCTCAAAATATAATTCTTAAAGAAGACGTTCTTTAAGAATTATAAAATAAATTAAACAAATTAAATTGCCACAATTAAAAACTCATTAAAATAGTTAATTTATGTCCGAAATAATTGACTATCTGAAGAAGGTAAGGTTCCAACGTATCGATTCGACGATGTTTAAAACAATTTTTCGATATTTATAAGAACTATAGGAATTAGATATGGAACTTTGATTTTATTTTCGTATTTTACATGATTTTCAAAGCAATATTTTCCGACGTAGTTATTAGCTGGTAAGTCTGGGTTAAGAGTTATGGTACCTAAAAGATAAATTTTATTGAGAGAATTTCAAGAAAAAGGGGAAAGATATTATAATGATTAATAATTTTAGAAACTAACCTTATTTTTTCGGAACCCGTACTGTTTTTCGTAGATACCCATTTCTTAGAAAACTTTTTTGTTAGGTATCTGTCTCCTTGACTGAAACGCCTTTTATTAGAGGATATACAAGTTTGCACTATTCACCAAAAATGTTCCTCGCAGTTTTATCTTGCGTCTGAGACATTACATGCTTAGGAACAATCGTTTTTCTGCAATTGTCTGTCAAAATTATAGTCATCTCTTGGGTCTTTCAGGCCCCATATCTTGTTAGGGAACATGTTAATGAAAATGTTAATGATGTTAAGGAGCAACTTTCAGCTTTTATTACAACTCAAATGAAGAAAGAAAGGATTTTTCAACAGAAATATATGTAAATATATTTAATTTTGAGTGCTATTTTTTCAACGTATGGTTCAAAATTGAATTCGCTTGCCAAAGTGCTAAAAACGTATTTTTCTCTGTGAAAATGTTCATAAATGCATTTATAAAAGACGCTGTTAGTTACTCTGGAAGGTAATCACTAGTACAAATAATTGTGTTTTTTTTTATATTAAAACTGATTTAATTTTTAATTTCATTTCAATATTTTAATTTCTCAGTGTAGTCATCTTTAATTGGAGTTCATCAGCTATAAACAATCTTCTCAAGTGGTTGTTATGATAGCAAAAAGCACGATTAGTTTTATATCTCCAAGCAAAATCTTAAAAATAAGCTAGTTTTATGCATTAAGCAATTCAGTGTCGGTATCTCAGTTGTGTGCTTGCACGTTTTTCATTAACAACATTACAAGTTAACAGCTAAGTTTATGCAATATTTCATTGTTGACGGGGAAAACCAGTTCTGAAAAGCAAGAACAACTATAGCGAAACAGCAATAAACTAGTGAAGAAAGCAGTTTTTCGAATGTAAAGTAATCTTAAAGTAATCTTTGAAGAGTGGAAATAGCTAACTAGCTTACATTGAGTAAAAAAAAACATTATGATAATTTAACATTTTTTCACTATTGCACTGAGCACCGGCTGCAGCTCAGAACAAATCTATGAAATTGTCAGTTTAATGTTAAAAACTATAACTAAATTCATCAACAATACAGTTTTTCCCAACATTAATTAAGGGTTAGTTAAGTGTAAAATTTAATGAAGATTTAAATTTTATTGAAAACCCATGAATCTTGTAAATTTTTTTCAACATTTTCCATTGTTTGAGCTTGAAAAGACTAGCATGGATTCCAAATTATAGAACTTAATGGGGCCGAACAAGAGGAGAATAAAGAAGTATAAAAGTGTAGAAATTTTTAAATTCTTTCTGATCAAAAAAAAAAGCTAAAAAAGTGTTGGAATTGTTGACGATGTGATATGATCCTTAAAATTCAAACGAGTATCGAAAAAAATACGGAGGACTGTCTTACAAGATATTCTCTATAGTTGGCATAAGATTATAAAATAAAACTGTTCAACAAAATCTTTTTTTTTTTTTTCAAAATAATAAGGTTCCGACAACGGATTCTGGTTAAAATTCATTAAATTTTTTTAAATCAATTTTTCTCCATTACTTCAGCAAGTGGCTTGAAGCACTTGTATTTTGATCGCTTCAATTGCATATTAAAAAAACAACTCACATGTTGTACATTTGTACATTTACATTTGTACATTTATGACCTAGAGTTTGTAAAATATTTGCATATAAAAATTTTTTTATTATATTGAATTTTTTATTTTGTTCAATATTGTTGCCGTCTTTGGTTTTTAATAGTTTTTTTAATTTATTTTATAACTTGTTGTTTTCTTTTCTTCAAGCCGTAAACATTTAACTAAAAATGCGTTCTGAAATAGTATTTGAATGCGAATTTTGGAAAATAAATTATTTTCTTATAAATAAAAAATTTATATATGAAATATATATTAATTTTTTTTTTAAATTTGCTGTTCCACTTTTTCAAAAGTGCAATAATTTATCAACTGTATTTTTATCTTTCACATTATCTTTAAAATTTTGTTGTACTACGAATTCCAAAAACAAGGAATCATAATCAAAATTTTTATATCCCCACGCGTACTGCGTAAGAGGGGGTCCACGAACACGCCCACCTACCAAATTTAAGCTTTTTTTCAAAAAACTAAGAACAGGTTCGAGATTGAGCTAAATCGGATGAAAACCACGCCTACCTCCCATACAACCCCAATAATGAAAACTCCATAAAGAAGCAAATATTTAAGCTACAAAATTTAAATTCGGTATTTGCGTAATCTTTGACAAAAATCAGGTGTGATAGAAAAATGGGCGTCATCCATCCACCAACACGCCCACCTCCCATACAACCCCAAAATTGAAAACTGTATAAATAAGCTTCTGTCGAAGCTACAAAAGTAAAATTAGATATTTATTCATCTTCCGATTTTATTCATCTATCCGATTGAGCTGAAATTTGGACACCGAGTACCTTTCATAAAGAGAAAGAACATAGGGGGTATAAAAAAGTGGGCGCAAGTATGTGGGCGTGGCACCTTATAATAACTTCTAAACGCCTGGACCGATTTCAATGAAATTTGGTATTGACTGCTCCCAAAATAAAAAATTAGAAAGACTTTCGCCAGAGGGCGCTTTAAGAAGTCCGTTTTTAAGAATCAATAAATCCTAACCTCCTGAACCGATTTCAATGAAATTTGGTATGAAGGTTAAACTGCTCCCAAGATAAAGCATAAGTAAAAAGTGGGCGGAAGTATGTGGGCGTGGCACTCTATAATAACTTCTAAAGAACTGAACCGATTTCAATGAAATTTGGTATGAACGTTCAACTGCACCCAAGATAAAACATAAAATATAAAACATTCCAAAGACTTCCGCAAGAGGGCGCTTTAAGTAGTGCATTGTTAAGACTCAATAACTCTTAAATGACTTGACCGATTTTACTAAAATTTGGCACGTGAAATAACTTGACCCTGCAACAGAATTGAGGCTACTTGAATTTCAGAAAACTTCCGTGAAAGGGCACTTTATTCAATCAACTATGTTTGGCTCATTCACGTCAAAACGGATGAACCGATTTTGATAAAACTTGGTAGTCATTTGTATCTGTTACTTATATAGATCCTATTCTTTTAAAAGTTTTTTTTAACAAAAATCAAGGAATGAGCCGTAGTCAAACGAAGTCAAGAACAAAAGACGAACGAAAAAAAAGTTTAACGAACACGAGCAGAAGCTATATCAAGATGAAAAACATCAACCGAACAGTATCGACCAAAACCGAAGTTGAACAAAGACAATCCAAAAATCGAATCGATGCTTATAGGATTTTTTAAAATTGGAATTTTTTTGAAATAAAATTGCATATTAAATGCATGCTGAGAAAAACTTTATGCGCATTTTTCTTGAAATGACTTTTCAAACTGCACTCAAAAAAAAATTTCTCGGAATATGATAAAAAAGGCATCATATTAAGAGAAAAATGGTTTAGACTTTGCTCCAGAGAATGCCATTCTCTAAATGCGATCCTAAAAATTATCTTTAAATGATAAAAAAGTTTCTATTAAAAAGAGAAATATATAAAAATATATTAGTTTTAGAGAAAACGACTATTTTTTATTGAGAAAAATTTGTTTTCATTGAAGAAAATACTTCTCATAGTGATTTTTTTATCAAAAAATAGGAAAAATTTTTCATTTTCAGTAATTTTTCTCTATGAATGATCATTATAAGAGATATTGAAATATTTCAATTTTTTAGAAGTGAAGAAATACTTCTTCGAAAATGTGAAAATTTATTCTAATCGAAGAAAATTTTATTTGAAAAAGAGAAAACTGCTTTTATCGAAAATAGAGAAATTTTTCACCGGAGAAAGATATGTGTTTCTTCTTGAGTGTGGGTGACCATTTTCGTCAGAAACCAGACTTCAAATCGAGACGTTGAAGATGTAATTTTTTTTAATCATATCTGGCTGGTACAGTTTTACGGAAATTTAACCAAACACTTTCGACGGAAGGAGGGGACAAAACCCCAAAAAACCGATTATTTAAAAAATTTTAAAATTGAATTGATAATTTAAAAAATGTTTAACTGAGAGCAGTTTTGAAAAGCGTCCTTTTTCTAAATACTTTTTTCATATTTTCTACATTTTTTTATTAAAGTATATTTTTATATATCCAATCCAAATATTTATCAACTCGAATGTAAACATCTGGATAGAGCAGCGAACACACTCCTAAGCCATGTATATTCAAGCCAAGCAAATAGTAGTAGCCTGGTTCACCATCCACCGTTATTGTATCCATCAAAAGAGATCCGATAGCAAACACATTCTTACCCGAACAAGTATAAGCGCAAATATTTGACTTAGGATCGATTGTAAAATGTTGCATCACTGCTTCGCAGGTCTTCAAGTTAACGACACGAACAAATGTTTTGGCTAGAATTTCACTAACAGTATTATCTGTATACCAACCAATCACTTCCAGATGCTGGTTGGCAAAACTCTTATGCACTACATCTCTTCTGGGCAAACAAATGGGTCGAATGAAGTCTGAGTACACAACGCGCTCACCTAATTTAATCAGTGCAATATCGTTGTACTTGAATTTGGCGTTATAGCTACGATGTATGAGAATTTCATCGATATCATAAGCATGTGGCACTGGTGCACAACGTCCCATAGCATCGCAATCTGATTTTTCTTTGTCATTTCCTTTATTCCAATCACCCATATAAACTTTATAAGGTTCTTCTTCATAATCAAAACACGCTGCTTTTAGCAGCACATGACGTCTGCTGATCAAGGCAGTGTAACATTTGAACCAAAATGTATTGTCAGTTGTATTTTCATATAGAACTCTACCAATCTATGGAAATTCATCTATCTCTGTTACTGTTTTCTTATTGTTGTAATAGTCCGTATTTAGTACACCACATTCGCCTTCTTTTGGTAAATCTTCTGGTAAAGCTAAAGAAAAGAATTCAAAAGAATTATAATCTGGTTCAGTGAATAGAATCTTGTTCATACTTACACACAACTACAGCAAGAATTGCTAGACTAACTAATGCTATATAAAATATCGCCGCTTTAGACATTTCAAATTTATTCTGTTGACAACCATCAGGGATGAAAGTGTTTTATAAAATGAGTATAATTTTCCATGTAATTGATATTTTTCTGTTTGCAGCTCTTTATTGCCTATTAAACAGTGCATTTGGCTTTGAGAGAGAGCTTGTCAATATTTTTATATAAATAATTTTATATGCGAGAAATGCTAGTTAACAACTAGCTAACACTGGTTTTTCTTCTAAAATAACTAGAATTGTTAATTTAAATACTGTTACTTGCTACGCTACTCTAATTGGGACTGTATTTTTGTTTTGCTTGAAATTTATTTTCTTTATAAGAGTACTGTTAGTTGAAACACTTACAAAACTTTGGTCACGAAATGCGATTTTTTTTTCTTCCAGCATTTTAATATATCTAGATGTTATTTATGCCATGGGAGGTAAGCCCTGTTTTGTCAACTTGTTTCTAGTTTTTTGAGAAGTCATGTATTCTGCATTGTTCGTATCAAATACTTGTTAGTATTTCTCACCAGTTATATCTCTACACCGAAAAAAACAAAAAAAAAGTGAAAAACAAAAAACGACTAATGTTTTCAAGTATCTATGCAATACAAAAAAGTGTACGGTTGCTATTAAGAGTACTACAAAGACCCAAAATTTACTTGAACCACAAAATATTTTCAGCTTAAGTCATTGGCTATAGCAGGCTATAAATGGAGTATCAAAAACTTTAGAATACACTGAGATTTTTAAAAAAAATGTTGTCAAAAATGAACACAAAATCTTAATAAACAAAAAAAATCGCGTGTAGCAACGTACACGTGACAGAACTGAAGCTTCTTAACCCTTAGATGTGCGGCTGGGCTTTTCGAGGCCCATTTTCCTCCTTGCTTTTCATATGTTCTCTGATGGAAAGTCTCTTGCTAACCAACGTTTGTCTTGCATTTTTCATACGAACATCTTGCAAAAGTTTAATTTTGATGGAATCTGCTAAAATTTTTTGTACTACAACTTCCAAGCGACATTATCATTGGACGATATGTATTTTGAAGTCCTTTTTTATTTAAATTTCACCATCGTCATTCACCATGAATCCTATCAATCCAAGCTTCTCACGAGTGAACACAATCTGCGATATATAGTCTTCTACTGAACTAAATCCTCCAGTTAAGCAAAACATTTTTATTTTTCTCGGTGTAGAGATACATATAACTCTTGAGAAATACTTGAAAAATACGAACAATGCAGAAAACACGATATCTCAAAAGCTACAAAACAAGTTGACAAAACACGGTTTTAATCTCTCATGGCATAAATATTGTATACAAATATTAAAATGCTGGGGAAAAATAATTCACATTTCGTGACCAAAGAAATGAAAAAATATTTTTTGTTTGTATAATTTGTTTTTGCTCTACCACAGTCTCAATTAGAGTAGTGTAGCGACTAGCAGTAATTACATGAATAAGTCTAGTTATTTAAAAAAAAAAAGAGCGAGTGTTATCTAATTGCTAACTAGCACTATTCGCATAATAATGAAAAGATATATCTTTTATATAGAAATATTTACAAGCTCTCTCAAAACCAAATTCACTGTTTCAATAAGCAATAGTTGCAAACAGAATAATATCAATTACATGGAAAATTCTACTCATTTTATAAAACACTTTTGTCCCTGTTGGTTGACGACAGCAAATAGCTAAAATGTCTGGTACACAATTTTATATAGTATTAGTTAGTCTAGCGATTGTTGCTGTTGTTGTGTGTAAGTATGAACAATATTCTATTCACAGTTGCATTTGTTGATTTTTCTGTTAAATTCCTTTCATTAGCTGTACCAGAAGATATGCCAAAAGAAGGTGAATGCGGTATACTTAATACAGACTATTACTACAACAAGAAAACAGTGACAGAGATAGATGAATTTCCTTGGATGGGCAGAGTTCTATATGAAAATACGACTGATAATAGATTTTGGTTCAAATGTTACAGTGTCTTGATCAGCGAAAGTTTTGTGCTGCTGAAAGCAGCGTGTTTTGATTTCGAAGAAGAACCTTATAAAGTTTATTTTGGTGATTGGAATATAGGAAATGACAAAGAAAAGTCAGATTGCGATACTCTGGGACGTTGCGCACCAGTACCACGTGGGTATGATATCGATGAAATTATCTTACATCCTAACTACAACTCTAAATTCAAGTACAACGATATTGCACTGATTAAATTAGGTGAACGGGTTGTGTACTCAGACTTCATTCGACCCATATGTTTGCCCAAAAAGGATGTAGTAGAAAAGAATTTTGTCAACCAGCATCTAGAAGTGGTTGGTTGGTTTACAAGTGCAAATGTAAGTGAAACTTTGTCCAAAACATTTGTTCGCGTCGTTAACTTGAAGACCTGTGAAGCAGAGATGAAAGATTTTACAATCGATCCTAAGTCAAATATTTGCGCTTATACCTGTTTTGGTAAGAATGTGTTTGCTATCGGCTCTCCTTTGATGGATATAACAACGGTGAATGGTGAACCAGGCTACTACTATTTGCTTGGCTTGAATATACATGGCTTAAGAGTGTGTTCGCTGCTCTATCCAGATGTCTACATTCGAGTCGATAGATATTTAGATTGGATATATAGACAAATTTAGCTTGGTTAAAAAAAAAATGTACTATGTCATTGTTTAATATAGAAAAAAAAAAAACAAATTAATAAATAAAGTGTTGTTAGATTCTTGTAAAATGAGTTGCAAATCTCTTCAGCTGTACTTTCAAATCAAATAGTTTTTGTTTCATATATTAGAAGTTCTTATAGTCAGTGTTTGCTCTCTTAAGCGTCACACTCGAAATCATATTTCTGCAAAAATATCAAATATATTCCATGAAAGCGATAAATTTTTGTATGCACACATGAAAATAGAACTTCAGGCTTGCATTTTATGTAAACAAACTTTTCTTTTAATTACATTTAGAAGAAACACTTATGTTGATGTGATAAAAAATTTATCGATTTTCAATAATAGCAATTTTCTCTACTTCAAATAAAATTTTCTTCGATTGGAAAAATTTTCACATATTCTAAGAAATATTTCTTCACTTGTGGGAAATGCAAATATTTCATGTCTCTTATAGTGATGAGAATTTTTCTTGCAGCAAAAACTTTTCATTTATAAAGACAAATTTATAGAAAATGAAAAAATGTTCTCTATTTTAGATAAAAAATCCACTATGAGAAATATTTTCTTCAAGAAAAACAAATTCTTCTCAACAGCAAAAAAAAGTCTTCTTCTCTAAAAAACGATATATTTTTCTTAAATTGATTTAGGTACAAAAAATAGTAAAAAGTGTGCGAATGTATAATTTGTGTATAATTATATAATGTATAATTCTTAATTGAAATAAAAGCATTGAAATGCATTGTTTTGATGGTCGAGCGTGTAAAATGTTGAGTTTTGAAAACATTTCATACGAATTCGAGCCCGTATAAAACCAAAATATTTTTTTTTTTTTAAACAAATAAAAATGTCAATGCTAATAGTAATAAAAAACACAATGTTATGGCTCATAGCTGAGCTAAAATTTACTAAGAAGTAAAAATATCTTAATGTTTTTGTTAAAATTTTCGGACAGTTTTGCTACAATTTAATTATAGTCACCAACATATCAGTGGAAGTGTGAATGATTGGCCTGCGGAGGACGTAGGTTCATATCCCGACTGTGTTAATATAAACATTTTAATTTAATTATTATTATTATTCCGATTCTAATTCTATGATTCATTGGCTGCTTGAACAGAAACACGAAGCTTCGCCACGAAGCCGAAATGTATAAAGAGTACTATAAAGAAATTTATAAAAATTAGGAAAAAGTTTATAAATTAATTTTAATATTTTGTTCTAATTTTCACTTAACTTCTTTAAAGAAGACGTGGATTGATTTCGTAAAAATATTTAAATTGATAGTTATTCAGGGTCATTGAGAGAACTAGTTTCGCCTGGGGTCGAAATTCGACCAATTATTTGATTGCTTATTTATAATTATATGCGAGATGATTAAATTAAGTTCGAGGCCATAACTTTTAATTCATTGGAGGTATGAAGCTATTTTCTTCAAAAAAATTATTTGTTTTATTTTGTTGTTTTTTTCAAAAACAGAAAAACAACATTTTAAAAAAATTTAATTTTGTCAAAGAAATCATTGGGGGTAGCCTTGATTTTTTGATGGCACGGACAGTTTATTCATTTAGTGTCAAGACAAAATAAATTCACCTAATATTCGGTATTGACTTTGAAAGAAAATCAAAAATGCAATTTTGAGTTTTTGTTTTTTTACAAAAAAACTAATTTTTACTCTATATTTTAAGAATAAATCAAATTTTGTGGTCTTTTTGTTAAAGGAATAATTTAAATATAAACAAAAAAAAAACGGTATTATTTTTAAAAGTTTTCTTAAGTTAACTGATAAGACTTAAATACAAAAAAGAAATATAAATCTATTCACAGATGAAGGAGATATTGGCTTCCCAATTTAGAACATTCAATTTGAGACAGTTTTTTTCTCTCTCTTGGCATTTGGTTGAAACACACGCTAAATAACTAACGACAATATTAAGAAAATTCATTAGAAAAATTTTTGGTTAAAACTTTGCTGTAATTTATATCACATTTGAAAGAAAATTTAACAAACTTTCAGAAAAAATTAGACAAATTGAAAAACCGTTAAGATTCAACCAAGATATTCACATGGAAAGTCAAATTTTTGAATTCAAAACACATTTTTTTTCAAATTTTCCATTTGACGAATGCATAAAACTACATTATTTTAAGAAATTGTTACTTTTAAAAAAAATTGAAATGCGACCAACTCAAGAACTCTCTCCCAACAAAATTTCATATTAATCAAAGAGCAGATTTTTTCTCAAAAGTTTAATTTCTCTCTTCGAAGGTTGGGAACCCCGTATATTAATGAACGAAATATAGTTGATAGTGAGGAAAATAAAAAAAAAAATGCAGAAATAGTAACCTTAAAATAAATTTTTTAAATAACTAAATACTAAATTTAATTTATTTTGAAATAATGATCATTAAAAAAACAATATTTGAAAAAACAAGTAAAGTAAGTCTAAAGTCGGTCTAGCCCGACGATGAAATACCCTAAACGTACTTTTTAAAAATACAATAATAGTATTACAAATGAGCGCGTCCGTGAGCGGATGAAGCCCATGGTTTAAATGCATTTCAATTTTGATGAAAAAATTTATAAAAATTATAAAATAGTAGCTCACTTGTTAATGCCTTTTTAGCATTTTCGCTATTGTGGGTTGTATGGGAGGTGGGCGTCTTCGTGGACAGATTACTCCCAATTTTTTAATGCATCTTAGTTTTAGTTTAAAATACATACTTACCAAATTTTATCTCTCTAGGTTAAACATAAGCTTATTTATAGAGTTTTCAATTTTTGGTTGGGCGTGTCCGTTGTTGTCTGACATCCATTATTGAAAACCATCTTCGTTTTATTATAAAATACAAACTTACCAAATTTTATTTCTGCACGTTAAACAATCTTAATAAATTCATTTTAAATTTTTTGGGTTGCATGGGAAGTAGGCGTGTCCGTGGGCCTTGCTTTTTCAAAATCATCTTTGGTTTGTTATAAAAAACATGCGTTCTAAATTTTATCTCTGTAAATTAAACATAAGCTTATTTATTGAGTTTTTAATTTGTTGGTAGTATGGTAGGTGGACGTGTCCGTGTGCGGATGACACCCATTTTTCGAAGACATTTTTTTTTTTTTGATCTAAGATACATACGTACAAAATTTTATCTGTGTAGGTTAAACACGAGATTATTTATTGAGTTTTAAATTTTTGCAGTGGGCGGATGCCCTACATTTTTCGAAGACGTCTTTTTTTAGATAAAATACAAACGTACCAAATGTTATCTCTGTAGGTTTAACATGGACTTATTAATTGAATTTGAAATTTTTGGGTTGTCTGGGAGGTGGGCGTGGCCGTGGACATTTCACATTCATTTTTCGAGACGTATTTATTTTGAATATAATATATACGTACCAAATTGTATCTCTGTCCGTTAAACATGAGATTATTGCTTGAGTTTTTATGTTTTGGTTGTATTGGAGGTGGGTGCGTCCGTGGGCGGATGACGTCCATTTTTCGAACACATTTTTGTTTTGATAGAAAATACATACATACTTAATTTTATTGTTGTAGGCTTATTATGACCTCATTTATGCAGTTTACAATTTTTGCGTTGTTTGAAAGGTAGGCGTGTCCGAGGGCGGATTCCGAAAATATTCAATAGTGCAAATTCTTGGGTCCATGTGACCATGTGTACCGAGTTTCTTACAATTATCTCAACTCCTTCTTCTTATCCTGTGTATACGGACAACACACAGACGGACAGTCGGACGGACGGACATAGATAGCTCGACTCACGAGGTGACCCTGATCAAGAATATATATAATTTTCTATACCAGACTCGCTTCGTTCTATGCGTTACAAACGTTTGCACAAAGTTTATATGCCCTGACCTTTTAGGTTTAGGGTATAGAAACTATATCAATGCACCAAGTTTTTAAAAGAAATCGGACGATTATTCTGCGATATATAGTCTTCCACTGAACTACATTCCTCCAGTTGAGCAAAACGTTTTTGTTTTTCTCGGTGTAGAGATATATATAACTCTTCTAGAAAACACGATATCTCAAAAACTACAAACAAGTTGACAAAACATGGTTTTAATCTCTTATGGCATAAATATTATATAGAAATATTAAAATGCTGGAAAAAAAAATTCACCTTTCGTGACCAAAGAAACGAAGATATATTATTGGTTTGTATAATTTGTTTCTGCTCTACCACAGCAAAACCAAAAATACAGTCTCAATTACAGTAGTGTAGCGACTAGCAGTAATTACATGAACAATTCTAGTTATTTAAGAAAAAAAAACGAGTTTAATCTAATTGTTAACTACACTGAGAAAACAACATTTTCAAAACTAGCAGAAACGTGCTACTTTTGAAAAAGTTTAACCCAGATTTTGCGCCTCTAACGTTTATTTTTAATTTAAAAACGGAAATTTTTGAAAGAGTTTCTAAAACGTTCGTTTGATTATCTTCAAAAAACATTTTACAATGAGCTGCTAAAACATTAGTTTGATTTTCTAAAATAAACATTTTAAAATAAGCTGTGAAAACGTTCGTCTGATATTACAAAATAAACATTTTAAAAGAAGGTTTTAATTGCCACGATTGCTTGCACACAGTTGAAATTTGAAATTTGATCACTTTACGATGGTTGAGTTTAGCCGAGCTTGCTAGCGGTCGAGTTTAATACTCAACCGTCCAGGGTTCAATCCCAGACGAAACCAACAAGAATTTTTTTATTTAAAACATGTTTTTTTTTTATATATTTTGATAGATTATTTTTAAGATTGAAGTACGAACTTATTTTGAGGGTTTTTTCTGACTTATGAGTTAATGAAACAATTAGAATTAGAATTTAAATTATTAAATTAATACTTTTGGTAGATACACAGTCAGAATGCGTGTATCTCTACCACTGAGGTATTCGTAACGATAGATTAATAACTGTAACAAAACATATTTAAAACTGCTCTGAAATAGTGTCAGAAAATCTTGACAGCAACATGCATTCAGTTAAGTTATTATGTTAAAACTTTCATTGCTGTTTCTAAAACGTTACGTTTTACTTTTGTATTTTAAAATATGCGTTTTTATTTCTGCATGGCGTAGAATATTTTTATATCATAGTAAAACGTTCGTTTTTGTTTTTTAAACGTTCATTTTACTTTTGTATTTTAAAGGAAGCATTTTCATTTTTGAATGGAGTAGAATGTTTGTAAAATAAACATTTTACTAATCGTTTTTAAAATGTGCGTTTTACTGTTTTTTGTTTTCTCAGTGTAGCACTACTCTCATAGTAATTAAAAGATATATCTTTTATATAGAAATATTTACAAGCTCTCTCAAAGCCAAATACACTGTCTCAGTAAGCAATAGTTGCAAACAGAATAATATCAATTGCATGGAAAATTCTACTCATTTTATAAAACACTTTTGTCCCTGATGGTTGTCGACAGCAAAAATTTAAAATGTCTGCAACACAATTTTATATAGTATTAGTTAGTCTAGCGATTGTTGCTGTTGTTGTGTGTAAGTATGAACAATATTCTATTTACAGTTGCATTTGTTGAGTTTTCTTTTAAATTCTTTTCATTAGCTGTACCAGAAGATATGCCAAAAGAAGGTGAATGCGGTATACTTAATACAGACTATTACAACAACAAGAAAAAAGTGACAGAGATAGATGAATTTCCTTGGATGGGCAGAGTTCTATATGAAAATACGACTGATAATACATTTTGGTTCAGATGTTACACTGCCTTGATCAGCAGACGTCATGTGCTGCTGAAAGCAGCGTGTTTTGATTATGAAGAAGAACCTTATAAAGTTTATATGGGTGATTGGAATAAAGGAAATGACAAAGAAAAGTCAGACTGCGATACTTTAGGACGTTGTGCACCAGTACCACGTGCTTATGATATCGATGAAATTATCTTACATCCTAACTACAACTCTAAGTTCAAGTACAACGATATTGCACTTATTAAATTAGGTGAACGGGTTGTGTACTCAGACTTCATTCGACCCATTTGTTTGCCCAAAAGGGATGTAGTAGAAAAGAATTTTGTCAATCAGCATCTGGAAGTGATTGGTTGGTATACAGATAATACTGTTAGTGAAATTCTAGCCAAAACATTTGTTCGTGTCGTTAACTTGAAGACCTGCGAAGCAGTGATGCAACATTTTACAATCGATCCTAAGTCAAATATTTGCGCTTATACCTGTTCGGGTAAGAATGTGTTTGCTATCGGATCTCTTTTGATGGATACAATAACGGTGGATGGTGAACCAGGCTACTACTATTTGCTTGGCTTGAATATACATGGCTTAGGAGTGTGTTCGCTGCTCTATCCAGATGTCTACATTCGCGTCGATAGATATTTAGATTGGATATATAAACAAATATAGTTTGGTAAAAAAAATGAGCTATGTCATTGCTAAATATAGAAAATAAATAAATTAAAAAATGTAGTTTTAAAAAGTGCAAAGACAGTAATCATGTACGAAATGTGTTTTACAGGTTTTTAACTTCAAATTCAACCTTTTCCATTTCAGATTAAACTTTTTCCAGATCAAATTAAACTTTTCCATTTCAAAAAAAACTTTTTCCATTTCAAATAAAACTTTTTCTATTCAAATTAAACTTTTTCCATTTCAAAAAAAACTTTTTCCATTTCAAATTAAACTTTTTCCATTTCAAATTAAACCTCAGCCAAGAAAAAGATTTATTTTAGATTTTTATTGAATTATAAATATGTAATCGCAAAGTATTACATATTTCTTGTGTAAATAGCTGTTTGAATAAAATATATTAAAACTTATATCACTAGTTAGTACTAGATGAATCCCATCAAAGAAGTTTTTTCAAAAGTCAAGTTAATTGCAAGAAATATGCTAGCTAATCCTGATGCACGCGCTGATTAAAGGAACATTAGAACATTATCAAGGAATCTATAACGACTGTTACATCCACAGATTGTTATAATTATTACACGCATATCTACATGCAACTACCTTCAGCTGCTGCAGGGGTACCCTTGTAAATATTTACTTCAATAATTTATATATTTACTTAAAATTTCGTACTTATCTCTAATTTTGTTTTTTGTTGATATTTCTTGTAAAAATTTTAAAAATTAAATCAAAACATTAAAAAAAACTCATCTTAAAATTTCTTAATTTAAATTTATTATTCTAAAATTTTTTTTGGAGGTTTTATGAAAACCGTGTTAGTATTGAAGATATGTGGGGTGAAGTGAATGGCAAAGTTCTTAAAAGTCTAAGTGTTAGTGATAAACGTCGGTTGAATTATGTATAACAGTGTTTTTTTGGTTTTTAAAAAATGTAATTTTGATTTACCATTTCTATTGAAAATGTGGTGTAAACTAGCCAGTGTAAACTAGTGTTATTAGTTTTTATATAGTTTATTCAAACAGCTATTTACACAAGAAATATGTAATACTTTTCGATTACATGTTAATAATTCAATAAAAATCTAAAATAAATCTCATTCTTGGCTAAGGTTTAATTTGAAATGGAAAAAGTTTAATTTGATTTGGAAAAAGTTTTTTTTGAAATGGAAAAGGTTTAATTTGAAATGGAAAAAGTTTTATTTGAAATGGAAAAAGTTTTTTTTGAAATGGAAAAGTTTAATTTGATCTGGAAAAAGTTTAATTTGAAATGGAAAAGGTTGAATTTGAAGTTAAAAACCTGTATTAGATTCTTGTAAAATGAGTTGCAATTCTCTTTAGTTCTGTTTTTGAATCAAATTGTTTTTATTTTCAATCATTAGAAATTCATATTATTAATGCTTTTTCTCTTTAACCCTGGAACGCTAATGTTAGTCGATTTGACTAACATCACTTACAAATTTGCAAAGATTTATCTTAAAAGTAGTTTTAGTAAATGTATTTTTTAATGATTTTTTTTCTAAACACTTAAATTTGTTGTTTGATTTATATATTCAAAATAAACCAAATATCAACCTTTATAAGGTATGTTCATTAGGCCGTATCGAAAAATTTAGATCGTATTCTTAGAGGTCTCAAAAGTTGCATAGCCTTGTCAAGATCACACAAAAAAAATTTTATAGAAAATAAAGGACATCTTCCTGCCCCGCAAGGACTAAGTTGTTTTTTGGGAAAAACAATAAAAAATAACGATCTTAAAATGCTTTGATTTTTTTAAGAAAGTCCACGCATGTCTTAAAGCAAAAGTAATAATGCAGTTTAACTAACAATTTATTGCCACACACGGTGCTTTTCATGATTTTTACCAACAGTATCTTGTATGAAGGATATTCGAAGGGAAAGTTGTACTTGGGATAGCACAAGACTTTTGATCGTAAGCATTGGTTATAAATTTTGGTGGAACTGTTTATAGTGATGATGGATTCCATAAATAACACGAATTAATAATTTGCATAGTTTTTTGCATTTGTATTCTCTTGTTTTAGAGAAATGTATACTAGAACGCAATTTTTTAACTTTTTCAAAAAAATTAATATAAGATTTTATCTCAAGTGATTCAGAAGTGGTGTCGAAGATAATCTTCTTCATTTGAGTTTTTTGAAAATTTCTGAACACGATACTGCCTAAAAATATTTATTTAATATATCAGCTTAAGACCACGATTTTTTTTTCTTTTTCGATATTTTAAAAAAAGTTATTTTCTAGCATCAAATTTCTCAATTTGAGTTATATCCCCTTTATGGTTATAATTTCATTAAAACACATTTTTAAAACAATTGTTTAGTCTTTTGAGACCGACTGAATGGCATAAAATGTATTTTAACGATATGATAACCATAAAGAAGATATAACTCAAATTGAGAAATTTGATGGTACGAAGTAAAAGTTTTTTAAGTATTAAAATATAAAAAAAAAATCGTGGTCTAAGCCTGGCATATTAAATACATATTTTAAGGTAGGGTCATGTACAGAAATATTTGAAAAATCCAAATTGAGAAAATTATCTTCGATACCACTTCTTATGCCCGTGATATAATATATAATGTTAATTTCTTTGAAAAAGTTAAACAATTGCGTTCTAATATACATTTCTCTAAAACAAGAGAATTGATATGCAAAAACTACGCAAATTATTTATTCATCATATTTAAGAAATACGCCAACATTATAATCAATGCCATCAAAATTTAGACTCAATGGTTACAATCAAAAGTTATGTGCCATCTCGAGTATAAATTTCGCTTCGAATATCCTTCAAACAGGATACTGTGGGTAAAAATCGTGAGTAACATCGTGTTTGGTAAGATATTGCTAGTTAAACTGCATTTAAATTTTTTCCTTTAGACAAATGTATTTTTTTTTTACAAAAATCAAAGCATTTTAAGATCGTTATTTTTTACTGTTTTTCTCAAAAAACAACTTTGTCCTTGCGGGGCAGGAAGATGTCCTTTTATTTTCATAAAATTTTTTCTGACAAATCTTGACAACCACATGAAACTTTTGAGATCTCTTAGAATGTGAAATTCGGAAAAAAAATATAATTCGATACGCCCTAATGTTCATAGTTCATACATAAATTTCGGAAAAATCGGTTATTTATTTATATGTTAGTCGTTTCGACTAATGATTAGTGTTAACGTACAAAAAATAACGTTAGTGTTCTAGGGTAAACGTTACACTAAAAAAAAAAAAAAAAAATTGGCCATTTCATAAGGGTGGTTACCTACCTCTTTTAGGGACGATTGGTACATTGATACCACTTTTTTAAAATATATGAGCATTCCACGCAACATCGAATGCCATATCTTTCTTTTAATACTACTTGACTAGCCTCCACTACTTCTTAATGTTATTTTTAATCAAGCCATTCAAAAGATAATTTTTCGGAAATTTACATATTTTAACAATTATTTTTATACCACCACGCGTACTGCGTAAGGGGTATATTAATTTTGTCACGACGTGTGTAACGCCCATAAGGAGGCGTGGTAGGTATAGAAAAGTATATATATTATTGCTCAGCATCATCATCTGAGTTGATTTAGCCATGTCCGTCTGTCTGTCTGTCTGTCCGTCTGTCTGTCTGCCTGTCTGTCTGTGGACACGATTACAGCCGTAATTTTGAAGCTATCGTGTTGAAATTCGATTTTGAAGCTTTTTTTTTAAAAACTAAGATGAAGTTCTAGAATGGGCTAAATCAGATGAAAACCACGCCTACCTCCCATACAACGCCATTGATGAAAACTCCATAAAGAAGCGAATATTTAAGCTACAAAACTTAAATTCGGTACTTGTGTAGTCTATGACAAAACTCAGGTGTGTTAGAAAACTGGGCGTCATCCACCCACTAATACGCCCACCTCCCATACAACCCTAATATTGAAACCTATGTATAGAGGCTTGTGTCAAAGCTATAAAAATAAAATTAAATATTTATTATTTTTATATTAAAATGAAGACGTGAGAGAAAAATAAGCGTAATCCACTTAAGAACACGCCCACTTCCCATACAACCCCAAAATTGAAAACTATATAAATAGGCTTCTGTGGATTAGATATTGGTTCTTTTTATATTAAAATTAAGATGTGTTAGAAAAATGGGCGTCATCCACCGATGAACACGCCCACCTTCATGCAACCCATAATATTGGAAGCTCTATAAATAGGCTTATATTTAAGCTACAGACCTGAAATTGGGTATTTGTGTATATTATATCATAATTGAGGCGTGCTAGAAAAATTGGTCTCAATCACACAAGAACACGCCCACCTACCATACAACCCCTAATTGAAAACTTTATGAAAAGACTTTTCTTTACTTTGCAGGAAAACAATTTGATATGAATTTATTTTAGACGTCAACAAAATAGTAATATTTTTTTAAATCTCATATAAAAAGAGCTGCTATTTAAGATTTTGTACCATTGCGAATCGCCCGTGTGGGTATTTGAACTTCAGCCAAGTCGAAGATATACCTTACTAGTTTTTTTTTAAATGCACACAACTTCGCTCATAGGTTTATTATTATTGTAATCGACGTTACTTTAAGATTTCCAAGTAATGTACCTCTTATCAAGACCAAAACAGAAAAAGTTAAAGAAAATAATGCCTTTATTTTATAGCATTTTATAGCATTTAAATGTTGATAAAAAATTTACACATACCAAGTTTTATTCCAGTAGCTCACAGTTAATGCCTTTATTGTGCTTTCGCTATTGTGGGTTGTGTGGGATGTGGGCGTGTTCATAGACGGATTACGCTCAATTTTTGAACACACCTTAGTTTTAGTTTAAAATACATGCATACCAAATTTGATCTCTCTAAGACAAAAAAAAATCTTATTTATTGAGTTTTTAACTCTTTGGGTTGTATGAGAGGTAAGCGTGTCCGTGGGTAGAGGACGTTCATTTTTCAAAACCATATTGATTTTGTTATAGAAAACATACGTGCCAAGTTTTATCTCTGTAGATTAAATAGAAGTTTATTTATTGTGTTTTCAATTTTTGGGTTGTATTGGAGGTGGTCGTGTCTGGGAGCGGATGACACTAATTTTTTGAAGACATCTTTGTGTTGATACAAACGACGTACACACAAAATTTTATTGCTGTAGAATAATTATGAGCTTATTTATGCAGTTTTCAATTTTTAGGCTGCATGGGAGGTGGGCGTGTCCTTGGTCGCATGACGTCCATTTTTAAAAAATATCTTCATTTTGTTATAAAAAACCTTCGTACTAAATTTTATCTCTTAAGGTTAAACCGAAGCTCATTTATTGATTTTTTTTCAATTTTTGGGTTGTATGGGAGGTGGGCGTGTCCGTGGGTGAATGGCACCCATTTTTTAGAAGACATCTTTGTTTTATTATAAAACACATACTTACCAAAATTTAAGTCTGTAGGTAAACCATAACCTTATTTATTTAGTTTTAAATGTTTGCATTGTATGGAAGGTGGGCGTGTCCGTTGGCGGATAACACCCGTTTTTCAAGGTTATCTGTGTTTTGATATGAGACACATATATAATAAGTTTTATTGTTGTTGGTTAACTATGAGCTTTTTAATGCAGTTTTTACTTTTTGCGTTGTATGGTAGGTAGGTGTGTCCGTGGGCGGATTCCAAAAATATTCAATAGTGCATATCCTTGGGCCCATGTGACCATGTGCACTGAGTTTCATCCAATTATCTCAATTCCTTCTTCTGATCCTGTGTTTACGGACAACACACAGACGGACGGACAGACGGGCGGACGGACGGACATGGATAGCTCGACTCACGAGGTAACCCTGATCAAGAATATACATACTTTTCTTTACCGGACTCGCTTCGATCTATGCGTTACAAACGTTTGCAAAAAGTTAATATACCCTGACCTTTCATGTTTAGGGTATAAAGATATGTATTCTATTACAACAAATAAATTCTGATTTCAAAGAGTTAAACAAAAATGAAAAAAAGCATAAAATTAAAGGTGAAATATCTACACTTGTTTCAACAATGTCTACATTGTATAAATCTTCGATGAATACGATTTAGCGAGTATTCGACAATTATAGAACAGTATTTTACTAGATTAAAAAATTGGACTTAGAAATACATCAGCTGTGGTTGACATTTTTGTGGAAATGCCCATATGCACTTATACTAGAGTTCAACAGTGACCGAAATTGGACCTTTTTACATACATTCTTTGTTGATTCAAAATTAATGTGAAAAACAAATTTTCTTCCTACAAATTTGGCATAAAAAATTTTAAAAACAGTCGGTGCATTTCTGCTCCACACTCTAATTCGTTAAAAAAAAAAATTCAAAATCGGTTGAGAAACACGTGAGAAAATGGTACTTAACTGTTTTCCCTACGCCTATTTATATATAGTAAAATATAATTTATATATTTTAAATATAAATACAATTTATATATTTATTTTTAGATCATATTTTGTTCATGCTCATTTTATTCATAAATATTCGCCTTTATCCAGTCTAAATGCCCTTCAATGCCCGTAAATATATCTGGATGCGTGTGTGAGCATTCAGGCTGTCCAAATGCAACCATACCGGCTAGATAATAGTGAGCAGGTTGTCCTTTTAATTTCGCCAAACCCATTAAAGCCGAACTGCCCATAAACTTTGATCTACCCGCACAAGTAAAAGCACAAATGTTTGAGGTGTTACGCAATGTTCGTCTATTCGAAAATTGATAGAGATTTGTACATTCCTCCAAAGTGACGACTTTCACAAACATTTTGCTCTTCTTCATATGTGCAACATCTTCAAAGGCAACTTTTAACCAACCCGACATTTGTAAATAGTCCGGTGCACAAACTGACTGTGGCACAGTCAAATTACTAGGCAAGCAAATGGGTCGAATATAGTCTGTATATATAACTGTTTCACGCAAACGTATCAAAGCAATATTATTGGCAAAGATTCTGCGATTGTAGTTATGATGTATGATGATCTCTTCGATGTCATAATATTTGGGCTGTGGTGCACAACGTCCGCTGTCATCACAGTCCACTTCGCTTATATTGTTTGCCACATTCCAATCACCCAAAATGACGGCTTCTGGTTCTGCAGTAAAACGAAAACAATTGGCGTTTGTCAGCAGATAGCGTTGATTGATAAGTACAGCACCACATCTATAAAGCAGCTGATCCGTCTCATCTAAAAGTTCGCGTAGCAAAAATTAAAAATTAAAAAACTAGTTTGTAAATTAAAACAAAAAAACACAAAAATTTAGTACTTGATATATATGCGATTCTGGCCAGCCAAGGGAATTCATCTAATTCTGTGACGTTCTTCTCATTGTTAATGTAAGCTGCATTTGCTATGCCGCATTCACCAAGTTGTGGTAGTTGTATCTGACCTTTGATGGGATTTAAAAAAAAAAAAACGTGTATTCAAATATGAGTTACTTCTTTGTGTAGATCTTACAAAAGCTTACCTACAACATAGCTAGACGACAGCAATATGCCAAGAAGCTTCAGCAGTTTAAACATAATAAGCTTATTCGCAACCTCTTATGTCACAATTCAATATTAAAATGAGTCTCAGCTCAAATATGTTAAGTGTTCAAGCAGCTGTACGCGCTTCATGCATGTAGATAATCATATACTTTTTTTTTAACATAGTCTGTTTTTTGAACTATTTTGTTTTTTGTGTGTGTATTCTTTTTTGGGTTTTCTAAAATCTGACAGTTCGCGTCAGTAATGAAGCGAAATATGACTATATTGCTCTCTTTCATTTAATTCAAAGATTAAGATCAAAAACAGAAGTGAATACACTGATGACCAAAACTAAAGTAAATTAAAATAAAATCAGAGTTCAGTATATTTGTCAGTTTAAGATCGTTTTCAAATAAGCTTTAAGTAAAAATTAATATGAGTAGAAATCTATTTTACATAGCCCGCAATCAGAGAGTGTTATAAAAATTATAAACGTATTCGAGACAATTTTGACTCTTCTGCGAGTTTAAAACAATTAACGGATACAAAAAAATCTTTTGCCCTCAGAAAATAATGCCCTTAACACGATTCTAAATAAATACCCATTTTTTTTTTACTGAGTTTTAAATCAGCTTTGTAGCTATTTTGTACTAATTTTCGTGCCAACTTTATGCAGGTTTTTGAAAAAATCCTTCATGAATGCTAAACAATGTAATCTTCTCATGATAACTCATTTTGCGTTTATATTTTATCACGATAAATACTTCAGAAATTGAAGTGTCATCAAACAATACTTTCATGCTCTCTCATGATTTCTCATGCAATGATTGTTTACTACCGCGCTCTACCTACGAACAATCCCTTAGAAAAAACGCTGTTGAGAAATATGAATTCATAACATCACTGCATGTGAACTCTCTAAATTATTTATCATAATCAAATACTATAGCATAAAAAGTTATCATGAGAAGATTGCAGTTTTAATCGTTCGCGAGCATATTTTTCAATGTTCATGGCTAAAGCTAAGGTTCACCCAGAAAAAAAATGTTGTTACCTGATCAAAGTTATTTTAACAGTTAGCAGAGTCAACCACATTTTAATAATTCTTATGTGAGTGACAAAAAAAAAAACACCTTTGTCAGAGTAACGATGTACTCGGGTACCTTCATATTATTTATACATTAAAAAACCATGTAACTGCTTTAATGTTTAGCTAGATCGATACTGTCTGAATACTTAAATATATATAAGACAATTAAAAAATATATTTGTTTATATATTATTTTATTAAGTGCTGAACTTAGAGGCAATAATTGTCTTAGAACATAAATAGTTTTATGGATTTATCGTATTTTCTCGTTTGTGTCGATGTTGTAGTTGTTGTTGTCTGTGCATCAGAATCTATATAACTAATAGGCTAAGGTTTTTTTGTGACTTCAACTCTTTCCAGACAAATAGACTGATTTTATCGATTCAGATGTCATTTAATCAGGTTTTGGCTGAAATTGTGCAAACCACTTTTAAAAATTATGATTTCACTTCAGGGGGTACCCAACCTTTTAAAACAGAAATAAAATTTTTGTGCAAAAATCCGCTATTTAATCGATTTGAAATTTAATTTGGGAAAAGCTTACAAATCGATTGAATTTTAATTTTTTTTAAAACTACAAATTTTTAATCAAAAGTATCTTTTATGCATTCCTCAAATGTCAATTGTCCGAAAAATGCAATTCCAAAATCAAAAGTTTCACTTTCCGAGCAAACAACTCAGTCAAATTTTAACGGTTTTCAAAATTTTTTTTGTTTTTCTTAATTTTTGTTCAATTTGTTTTTAAAAATGTTGGCAATTACAGTAATTATTTTACCAGATGTATTTTTAATTAATTTTCTTAATATTGCCTGTAGTTGTTTAACGTGTATTTTTACCAAACGCCAATACAGAGAAAAAACTCTCTTAAATTTAACGTTCTATATTTGGAAGCGAATATCTCTGTCAGTTTATTAAAAATTTTATTTATTTATTTTTTGCATTTAAATACAATTAATTGAAAAAATTTCAACATTTTTACCGTTACTTTTTCATTTATATTTTAATCATTGCCTTTAAAAATAGTCCACTTAATTGAATGTTTTCTCAAAAAATGGTATAAAAATTGTTTTTGTTGTAAAAATAAAAAAAAATCAAATTTGCATTTTTGATTTTCTTTTATTATATTGAGTTTTTTCAAGGCGAATTTGTTTTAGTATGGCAAAAAAATTAATAAATACTATGCGTCATCGAAAAAACAATGTTACCCCCTATGGTTTTTTGCTCGAATTTTTTTTTTTTTTTAAATTTGTTCTTATTATAAATCGTTCTTATATATAAATCGATATTGTAAGTGTTCTGTAAGTACCTTTTATTAATTTCTGAAATATCTCTTAGTATTATGTCTTAAATCTATTTTTCACTGCGTTTTTTTTTTTAAATTAGTTATGTTTTATAGCTAGAAGAGTTAAGCTGCGATGATGTTTTCGAATAGTAATAATGTTTGTCTCAGTAGTAATATAAGTGTAAGTCTGTCTTCGTATTTTGACAGTTACATTAAAAAATTTAGTGTCAGATCATACGTTTCAAGTCAAACCATTCAGATAACGATCTTTTATATCATTATTGAGACTGAATATATCGTTATTGAGTATATTAACTTCTTGAATAGAATATCATATATTAAACATCTTTAATGTTTCTAACACTTAATTTTTATTGAATTGCTCGAATTCGGGCAACAGGTTTACTAGTATTTATTTATTTATTCAGAACACATAAAGGTATCCAGGTACCTCGTTACACCAATTAAGGTGTACAACAATTTTGACGCCCCCCACCTACCACAATTTGTATATTGTACTATTATTGTAAAACCTTCAGACCTTAGTTACAATGATAAAATTCTTTGTTCTTAAATTCCTGCAGATAAATGGCCCAGATTTAGAATAGTTCTATATTAGTTCCAAAAGGGCCCAGTACTGGTCCCCCTACAATACCCTTTTACATTGAACAAACTGACGCTGACGAAATTGTTACTGGTTGATGTCATAGGAAAAGATAATTGTCCCCATTGACCTGTACTTGTTCAATTGCGAGTAGTTCTAAAATCGTGCATTTTGATACAGTCTAAAAGGAGCTATTTTTAAGCTCCTTTGAAACACGGCATATTTAGAACACGTGTTTGCAAAATAAAATTAATGAAATTATTGGTTATAATTTCATCTCTAATATTTCATGGAAAAACAACACGTTTTGATCTTGTATGTTTTGTGTTTTTGTTTTTGGCTGCTGTCAAAATAATAAAGAATACAATAATAAATTCAAACAATTCTATGCTGAGCATCTTTTGTACTATCTCGAAAATAACCCCAATTTCACTAGAAATAAACAAGTTGGTTTTTTCCAATTGTCTTAAAAATAAGTGCTGGGGTGCAAAATTTATCCGGGTTAATAAAAAAATGTTAATAATTTTAGTTTTCAAACTTGTTGTTACACTGGATGTGCTTCTTGACTTAAGGTAATATAGTTTGTGCCAAAACAGTTAGTTATTCTACTGCACATTTTAAAAGTTGCAAAATGTTTATGTTACCTTGATCACGAACATATTTCGGAAAAAGAAATAAAATCTTCCGGGAAGTAGTCTTCCGGGCAAAAAAGTTGTAGAAACTCTAAATTTGCCAAAACATTTTTCTCAAAACATTTTTCCCAAAACTTTCGGCACAAGCTTTCACACATCAAGCAAACGTAATGTTTTCAATTCAGTTATGAAGTTTCAGTGCTGAAATGTCAATTTTTGACACTCACATATAAATAATTTTGAAATCTTTAACTGGTTTGAAATTTCTCAAAGTGTGAAATCAAAGTTTCCTTGGTAGAAATGTAACAAAAATTTTACTTTTTTTTTGTAATTACCTTATTATTAGTTTATAAAAGTTACAAAGACTCCGTATCCATTCTATTAAAAACACTTTCCCACGACTTTTGGTACAAGCTATAACACTGTTTTACAAAAGGAACTGATTTCAGTTCATTTATGAAACTTTTTGGGTAGTAAAGTACGTTTCAGAAACTTCATTTCTATTCTTTTAAAAACGCTTTTCCCACGACTTTTGGTGCATGCTATAAAACTGTTAAAGAAAAGTAACTGACTTCAGTTAATTTATGAAACTTTTTGGGCAGAAAAATATGTAACATAAATTCCATTTTCGTTCTATTAAAACACTTTTCCCATGACTTTTGGTACAAGCTATAAAACTGTTAGAGAAAAGTAACTGACTTCAGTTCATTTATGAAACTTTTTAAGCAGAAAAATATGTAACATAAATTCCATTTCTGTTCTATTAAAAACACTTTTCCCATGACTTTTGGTACAAGTTTTAACACTGTTAAATAAAAGTAACTATATTCAGTTTGTTTATATAACTTTTTGGGCAGAAAAGTACGTTACTTTAATTTGTCTGATCTGGTACATAGAAGTATGTGTAATAATATTACTGTTTTGTCGATTCTGCAAAGATTTTGTTGTTACGCTTTTTGTTAACTTCTTTGTCACGTGTTCATTAAGATTCCAAAATTTTTTTGGTATTTAACCATAGTAGGCGTGAAGAAGGTTTTTCTAAAAGCACATGTTTATTACACTCATTGGAAAAATTAAACAAATCATGGGTTGAAATAACAGATTTCACTGTTAAATACTCTCGGCTGTCCTAGGTTTAAATTTTATAGAATATGGTTTTATATTGCATATATTTTTGTAGAAAAACAATTCCTCTTTTCTTTATTTCGTACTCATTCGATGCCTTGTGTCATCGTAATAAAAACATCGCTCATCTCTTCTTTTCATTATCAAAGTCATTTGTTGCCGCGCAATCACTGAACTTCTCTGAATTTTCTTATCAGCTTAATTTAAACTCACATAATAATTAAGCTGTCACTATATCAGTCAATGAAAATAATCGTTTTATATTCGAATGCAAAGTTATCACTTTAGTATAGTTTTTAATTGTTGAGTCATTTTTATGAAAAATCCAATTTGATTATCAGTTGTTTTAATGTCTAACTGTTTGTAGCTTTAGAAAATCTATAAATCTATTTATAAAATAATTTAGAAAATCTCACTCTATTAACCTTGTTGAAGCCTTTTAAAGCACTTGATACTTTTCGTCGACTTTTTCGGCCTATATTTTTCGAATATATATAAATGTTGGAAAGTGAGAACAATATGTAAGAAAAATTATCAGAAAAATATGATTTCTTTTTTTATTTAACCCTTTAAGGCCCATCTGAAGCGACTCTGCGATATAAAGAATCCTTTTGGAGAACCTAATAACGTTTGTCTGGAAGTTTTGTTTCAAATGAGCTTTTCTGAAAATGGTAGCAAAATTTGACAGTGGGCTGTAAAGGGCTAAACATATTGGGTAGCTCCACATAAATAATGTGACTAGATAGATGTACTAAAGGAAAAAGAGGAAATAAAAATATTTTTACTTCATTACAAATCGCAGCCACGGTCGTCAAGTGGTAAAAGTGCTTGACTACCAACTCCAAATATAGTCGCATATATTTAAATATGGGCATATCCTAAAAAAGGTCCACCAAAAGTGAAGAAAAACATTAAAAAAAGCACTCTAACAGCTTTTAATTTTATTTTTTTTTATTTTGATTAGTATTCCTGCTATGTAACTTGAATTTAACTTATTATTAGGTATTTTTATTCAAATTTATAATTAATATCTTTACTGTATTTTACTACTTGTGGAAGAATTTGTCGCGTCCGAGATGTCGCGTCCGTATTCGTGCTATATCTATTTAATAAAAGGGAAGAGATAATTCTAATATTTCATAAGGCTACGAAGAATAGTTATCCTTTGACCTCCATTAAAATGTATATTAAATACAAAAAAAAATGGTGGTGACCTTGGCATGCAGGTTAAGTGTGTGGCTTAGCATGCTCGGAGCCCAGGTTCGATCCCCAGTCGCGGCGAAAAGTTTTTTTCAATAAAAACATTTTTCTGATCTGTCACCACCTCTCTGCAGACAATGGCAAACCTCAGAGAGTAAATAATGCCATGAAAAGCTTCTTAAGAACATGAACTTTAGCCGTTCGGAGTCGGCATAAAACATGTAGGTCCAGTTCTCGGTCAATTGTGTGTAAACATTAAATAACACACACAACACAATTGATCATAAGAAGCTCGGTCAAAGTCCTTTCAAGGGCTGAAATGGCCAATTTGTTTTTTTTTTTTTTATATATACAAAAAAGAGTTCTCAAAATTAGCTAAATTTTGCATATTTCTATACGAGCTTAAAAAACTTCTATATTTTGTCGCCTCCGTTCCATTGAATGATTATTACTTTGTATTACTTTGTACTAATTTATACTAAATCTCGCCAATATTTTTATAAAATGTAGCACTCTTTCATCGCGTTAGAATACTTAAAACACATATCGGCTCATTTTGTTTCTTTCTTGTTTTTCGAGCAATTAAAACCGTGCGAATGTCGCGTCCGTGCCACTGGGAGATGCCCATATATATTATACTATTTATTCGATTCTTATAACCAAGCCCGTTGTTTACTTATTTCAAAGAGTATCAAACAAAATTTTCAAAATGTTACAAAATTTAAAAATCGTTAAAATTTATCTTGGGAAATAAAATTTTTTAAATTCAAACACATGAATGCATGAAACTAATTTTTTTTGGAAGAAATTTTTACTTTTGAGAAAAATTCAAATTCGACCAACTTCAAAGCTTAACTTTCTTAACCAAAGTTCATATCGATTAAAAAATCAATTTGTTTTACAAAACTTTACGCGTCTTATGGAAGCTAAGAAAATCCTCTAGTAAAAATATAATTTTAAGACCTTATTGCAAAAAAAATGTTTGCCAATTAATTATATAGACAATAAAATTTAACAGAACAATATTTATTATAATATTTATTTTTTTTTTTAACCATTTCTTCAAAAAGTGCTATTTAAAATATGTTATTAAATATAAAGAAGCTCTGTGTTTTGAAATTCATAATTTCTAATTTTAATACTTTCAGACCTTTAAGGGGCTTTTATTCAGATTCCCGCCCCCAAATAATTTAAAGCATGTGTAGAGCAGTGTCGGCCGTGATTGTATAATTCAAAACTCTCTGTGGACGTATTCATTCACCGATGAAAGATTGATCAACTACTTAAGCTTATGTTTGTTTGTTTATGTTGCTTTGTTGCTGTTTGTTCACAGCATGTTTTTTAATTTTTTAGCGTGTTTTTCAGCAATATTTGCAGGAGCGTGCCGAGACCATGTTGGTTGGGGGCAGTATTATAGTATTTTGGCCGACTGAATACCCTTAAGTCCCGACTTTTTTAATACAACATAGATAAAATAACCAAAATTACTCATTCGTTCGATCATTTTTATATAGTAGTACATATATGTGAACATTGTTCTTTGTCGTAGGCTTTTTTAGTATAAATTAGAACTCAGTCTCCTTCTCCCAACCTTCTGAGAGAGAAATCAACTTTTTAAGAACAAACTTACTCTTTGATCAAAAAAGAATTTGGTTAGGATAGAGCTTTTAAGTTGGTTTGAATTGAGTTTTTTTCAATATTAAAAATTTGCTTAAAAAATTCTACTCTCCATGTATCTTTTCAATTTTTCTAATTATTTCTAAAAGTTTGTTAAATATTCCTTCAAATGTGATAAAAATCACTGTGAAGCTCTAACGAAATGTATTTTTAATGAATTTTCTTAATATTGTTGTAAGTTATTTAGAGTGTATTTCAAACAAATGCTTAAAAAAGAAAAAACTCTCTCAAATTGTGAATGTTCTTAAATGGGAAGCAAATATCGCTGCCATTTTTGAATAGATTTTATTTATTCTTTTCTTTTTTGTATTTAAGGCTGATCAGTTAACTGAAAATAATTTATAAAAGTTTTACCGTTCCTTTTTTGTTTATATTTAAATTATTACTTTTTGAAATAGAACACAAAATTTAACTTTTTTTCAAAATACATATAAGGTAAAATGATTTTTGTTGTAAAAGGAGAAAAACTCAAAATTGCATTTTTCTTTTTTTTTCAAAATTAATAAAATTCACAAATAATTTATTTGAAGGTAATAACTTAAAATCTCAAATCAATTAATAGTTACAGCCACAAACTTATTTTAACCATCCCATTTATTCTGCATTTGTGCGAAAAATACAAAGAGCTTTGCTAATTCTGTAACTCTTTTTTTTCTTAAATATTTAAATTAATACTAATGCAAATTTCTCATTTCCTGTAACTGTTACTTTTGAGGGATTAGGGATATTTTATTGCTTTCTGAAACATTAGCTGCACCCGTCAGAGATTCTACGCCTTTGAATAAATTATAGAATACTTCTAAATCCGCTTTCAATTGAAGTGAGTCCACCAAACAATTTTTTAGTTACAATTTTATTGAATCTAGTATTCACTTTTGGGTCAGGTAAGTTGAAGATATAATTGGATTAAAGAGTTCATGCAAACGGTTTATTGCTTCTAAGAAACTGCTTAAATTTTCAGTATTCGTTCCAATATCCAATGAAGGAATCATCGTTTTTTATCTATGCATTCAGAAATTATATATCGGCCTAATTATTATACGACGTAAGTCAACATTTTGAAAATAATCGCTATTAGCAGTTTGGATAGATTCAACAAAACTACATCTATGCATTTATTTAGTTTTTCACGCTTGTATAAAAAAATGGCTACACCTGTTCATTATATGAACTTCATTCATATAATGAACAGGTATTTTTGCGCCTCCTAAGCATTAGATTATTTTGAATAACGTTTAATTAGAGTTAGGCCGACGATATGTATTTCCGAGCAAAATATTAAAATTAATTGACTGAAGTTGGTTTGAGGCACGACTGGATGTCGTAAACAAACCTACCAAGGAGCGACTAAAAGCCGTTAGAAAAGATTTGGCTGAAGATTGTTCTGGATATGTCTTGAAATGAAATAGCCGTCTAAAGTTGGTTTTTGGTATGACTGATTTGATCATGATTGATTTGGTATGATTTTGATCCGTTCATAGTTATTGAAAATAAAAATCAACATTTTAAACAAATTTCAGTAAAAAAACAACAATTTGGCCGACTCTAAAAAAGTTAGGGGAATAGCTTACCCCCCTTAAGCCCCCGCTAGTTTCACCCCTGAATATGTGCTGTTAAAACCATTGGCCAGCGCTGCTCTAGAGTTTTTTAATCATTGATAATTTTTATTACATTCCACTCCAACGAGTTTTAGTATAACTTTGCTATAATTGTTGTTGTTGTTGTTGATGTCGCTCAGTACTGGTTTTGAATGTCAAAAACAAAATATTAACTGTGTGCTATTGACAAAACCGGAAATTTTGATGAGCAGCTAGTAAGTTTTATATCAATTATTGTGCAGTTAAATGAATTTATCTAGTAAAAAACTTGAATTTATATGACTGCAAATTTGTTTTTTTTTTAAATATTTTTTTAATATAATTTATTCATATAAAAAAAAATACATGCACATTGAAAGTGTTTTTAACTTTGTGCGAGTTTTGTTTTGTGCTTTTTTGCTTGTACCCCAGCACTTGCAGCAGCAACATATCTTAATAGGTGCAACACATGTAGTGTTGCAGTTGACCTTGACCACGCACTTGGCCAAGATTGCGTGCATTTATCTGCAACTGCTGTGCATTATGAAAAACTACTGTTATGAAGCACTGCTTCCACGATCTGTTAGCGATGTAAAACTCAATTTTACGCAACAAACTCGCTTTTCGTTGAGGGAATTCTTACAAAATCATTGCAAACTGCTTTAAATGCTCTTGCTTGCTTTGTTTTCTTTAAGAAAAACTGTATATTTTCTCTACTTTACGGAAGAGCTTTTTACAAGTTACTGCATTTTGTGTGCTTTCTGATGAGAAAGTAAACATTTTATAAATCACAGCTAGTCGCAGTTTCTTTTAAATTATAATAATAAAGTCATCATTGAGAACACTGCTTCATTTCTCTCTGACGACAATTTTTCTTTCTGTCGTTGGACTCATGTTGCATTAAATGTGTATCGGCTAAGAGTGTATATTTGCTTTGAAGTATTAAGGTTAGTCAAAATATTAGCTGTGTTTTTTAACAAGCGAGTTGTAAAAAAACGCTCGCTTATCATATGTATACTCGCTTAAATAACACAGGAAACTGTTAGTCGCTTAAAAGTTTGCCGACCAAACGAAAAAAAATGCTTCCAAGTTATGTTTCAATAATTGTATAAATTTCCTACAAAGGTGGCAACTATATCTGATTGATAGTCAATAGTGATGTATGAAATGAAAATTTTTTGTACCAAATACTTTTCACGAAATACTCATAATTTGCTTTAGATCAATATTTCAATAAAAATACATAATAATTTAAAAGGTAAGATAAACAAAATTTATCAAATATACTCATTATGTAAAACTATGTAGTGTGCTTAAGCTTTTAGCACTGAAAATCTTTTGAGTATCGGGTTTGTTTTCAGAACCGAGTCTCCAATGCTTAAAATCTGAAAATTTATGCATCACTAATTGTCAAAACTTTGATATATAAAATAAATTTGTCAAAAATTGTTTACAAAAATTTGATCACAACATAAACAACGTTTTTGACTTTTCAGAAAATGCTTCCAAGTTTTAAAAAAATTCTTAAGCGAGTAAGCAGTCGTTTTTTGACTACTCGCTTGGTAAAAAACACAGCTATTGTTGATTTTATTATACAGTTGATTTCTATTTCTATTTATTTTATACAGTTGATTTCTTGAAATTAAATATCAATTGATGTATTCTATACCGATAAATTAAACAAACTGAAAATTAAAAAAAAAAAAATAAGATTAAAAAAAAAAAATTTTTTTTTTTTTAAAACTTATATATGGGCATTTCCACCAAAAAGTCAACCGAGACGAAAAAACTAAAAGTTCTTGATAACAATGTTTGATGTCTTATTCACGTAGGGAAACAATCAAATTTAAGTAATTTAAATACATTTTACATTTATTCATATCTCATTGCGAAATTTTCGGATGCAAAGAGCGCAAATGTGAAATATTGCTTATTTTGATATTGCTTTGATATGTCTTGTCTTTATAACAGTTATTAAACAGAAACATAATGCATTGACTTTTGCTTGCTCAAATCTTTCTAGGAGTATAAAGAACGAAAAAACAAAATCATAAGTAACCACGCAACGAATGGCAACGGTAAATTTTTTATTTGCTTTTTCGTTTAGTTCGTTGTCACGTTCGACATGCAAAAATAACATTTTTACTCAGTGTGTCAGAAGAACATGCAGGTAGCTGACAAAATAATAATCTTAAATAGATTTTATTCATGCGACTTAAAAAAAAGTGAACCGGTAAAAAAATAAAAAATTTGTGTTGTTTTAACTTGTATAACGTTGGTTACGAGCGACATGGTTAACGAGAAATTCAAAATAATTTTTTTTTTTTGCTTACATAGATCAATTATTAAATGTAAATACGCACTTAACAAATTTTTATTTTAAATGTAGATGAGCACAAACAACGATGAAAAAAAATAAAAATAGATGTAAGCGGTAATACTTATGAAATTTTTAAAGTTTTTATACCCTAAACCTGAAAGGTCAGGGTATATTAACTTTGTGCAAACGTTTGCAACGCATAGAACGAAGCGAGTCCGATATAGAAAAGTATATATATTCTTGATCAGCGTCACCTCGTGAGTCGAGCTATTCATGTCCGTCCGTCCGTCCGTTCGTCCGTCTGAGTGTTGTCCATACACAGGATAAGAAGAAGGAGTAGAGATAATTGAATGGAACTTGGTACACATAGTCACATGCGCCCAAGGATCTGCACTATTGAATATTTTTGGAATCCACCCACGGACACGCCTACCTCCCATACAACGCATAAAACTGCATAGTTTTGCAGCATGACAACGCTCGTCCCAACATGTTACGCAGTCGGTCAAAACATACCTTGAAACGCTGAATTGGAAAGTCTTAACCTACACAAAATACACAAAATATGTGTGTGGCGCCGCCACACATTTTTTTTTCTCAACATATGAAAAAATAACTTCCTTCAAGAAATTATCAACCTACTTTTTAGCTTTACATCAAAAGTCAAAACAGAACCTAAGTTAAGAATTTAATATATATCTAGACTCTTCAATCAAAGGTATCCTATTCCTTTTCCTGTTTGTTTATTTTAATGTTTGCAAAATTTATACGAAGATATTTAAATCATAACTATATATATATATATAAAGTATTATACAACATTATCCGTGCGCTACAGAAACAAGGATATGTTGAAATTGGGAGCCATTTACTTGAGCATAAACAACATTTTTGAAAGGATATGACAACAACAAGGATCATAACAAAGATTTATTCATTCATATACTTCATGGCAAGGCAAAAACAACACAAAACAAAACAAAACAAAACATCAGTAAGATATCATCTTCAAAAGGATATCTTTAAGATAATTTGTGTTTTTTTTTCTTTATTTTAATTTGAATATCCTTTTGCGTAGGTGAAGGCGAAAAGCATGAGTGAGAGCAAACAAGGAAGTTTCATATTTTTCAAATAAAAACAAGAAGAGTGGGTGAACAACAACAACAAAAAGTTAAACAACAACAACAACAACAACAATAACTCTGCATGGAGGACATGCTCTGCTTCTGGAGCAGATATTAATTTACATAGAATATAATACAGTGTGTTTTTGTGTGTGTGTGTGTGTGTGTGTGTGTGTGTGTTTGTCTGTGTTTGCATGTATTAATCAACAGACATGATTGCCAAGATGAACAAATGCGGTCAAGTTAATAAAGTCAGCAGGAAGCAACAACAATTTCCGCATGTCTAAATTATTCATTGAAGAAGCCCTGACAATCACTTAATAAATGCAACAATCAGGCTTAAGGACTATGAAGGAACTTACAAAAAAAAAAAAAAAAAACAAAACCAAGAAAAGAAACAAACAAACATACCAGCTCTATGAAGTGTTTTTTGTTTGCCATAAAATACCATAATATGCCACAAGGCCACATATAAACACATTTCCGTTTCCTTTTTAACATCTTTAAAATATCTATTGTTGCAGACAACAAGCAGCCAACAGTCGTGTGTCATCCATGCCAATGTCTATCATGACATAACAGCTTAATTTATCTAAGCTAAGCCAGACTTGCACAAAACAACAAAAACAATAACAACTACATCTTATATGTGTGTATTATATTAAATGCAGGCTGAAGTGTAAACAATTGCTCCAAACAATATCGAGCTTATTCTAGTCCGAAATCATAAGCCAGCAACATGTACTGCTGTTAAAAGTTATTGTGTGAGTGTATGTGTGTAATGCACTTTCCCAGTAGTTCTAGTCTTAAGGATTTCATTAATGTATTATACACGATTTTTCCTCATCTTTGACGAAATATGCTCATCTTTGGACACACTTTTCACTGTAGAAAATCTCATAGAAAATTATCAAATTCGTGCAATTTTCGTTAAAGAAACATTGAAGAATTTTCGTCAAAGAAGTTTAAGCAAATTTAAGGAATTTTTGTTAACGGCATTCAACTACATAATTAGCGCACGCAATATGTTTTTATTTCGTGGCTCAACTGAGCTGAATTTGATTTGTTGATAAGAGTTCGATCCAGGTTCGATCCTCACCCAGGCCGTGCTTTAATTAAATTTTTGGCTGGAAGCATTTCATATAAGTAAATATTTCAAGAATAAATATAATTTCGTCAAAATTTATTTCTTATCATCAGTTTGTTTCGAACCGCAGACCTTCGAAATCATCGTATAAAAGTCACATGCATTAGCGATACGATTCTGATCCTTTCCGGCTTCTACAGGGACAAAATGTAAATAAAATACCAGAAAAAACATGTTCTTGGTAAGCACTGGTACATTCGTAAAAACCATGCATTACTTTTAAAGTGGGGAAAACCATATTTCGATAGCTTCTACAGTTTGACCTTCAAATTCAAAAAGTTAAAAACTAAAATTTAATATTTTTTTCTGTTTTTTATAGACTAAATCCCCTAGCTGAGCGGATCCCCTTGAATAACTTCGTCTCAGGATATATCCCTGAACCAACGCTAGAGTAGTGTCAGTGAAATTTTTATACCTTAAACCTGAAAGGTCAGGGTAAATTCATTTTTTGCAACGTTCTTAACGCATAGAAACAAACGAGTCCGGTATAGAAGATATATTCTTGATCAGCGTCACCTCGTGTGTCAAGTTATCCATGTCCGTTTGTTCGTTCGTCTATCCGACTGTCCGTCTGTCCGTCTGTGTGTTGTCTGTAAATACAGGATAAAAATAAAATGTTGAGATAACATGAAAAGTTGAGACACATGAATCCAAGAATCTGCATTATTGAATAATTTTGGAATCCGCCTACGGACACGCCTACTTCCCATAGAACGCAAAAATTAAAAACTGCATAAATGAGCTCATAATAAGCCTACAACAATAAAACTTTGTGTATGTGTTTTATGCCAACACAAAGATGTCTTCGAAAAATGGTTGTCATCGGCTAACGGACACATCCACCTCCCATACAACCCAAAAATTGAAAACGCAATAAATAAGCCTGTGTTTAATCTAAAGAGCTTAAGTTTGACTCATATGTTTTTTATAACAAATTAAAGATGGTCTTGAAAAATGGACATTGTAGGCTTACGGACAAGCCTACCTCCCATACAACGCGAAAATTGAAAACTGCATTACTTAGCTCATAATTAACCTACAACAATAAAATTTGATATATATGTGTTCTATACCAACACAAAAATGTTTTCAAAAAATGGACGTCATCCGCTCACGGACACGACCACCTCCCATACAACCCAACAATTGAAAACGCAATAAAGAACTAAAATTTGGCACATATGTTTATTATGACAAGAAAAAGATGATTTTGAAAAATGGACGTAATCCGCCTACGGACACGCCTACCTCCCATAGAAGCCAAAAAGTTAAAAACTCAATAAATAAGGTTATGGTTGTCATAGAGAAATTAAATTTGGTATGTATGTATTTTATACCAAAACTAAGGTGTGTTCAAATTGGGAGTAATTCGTCCATGAACTCGCCCACCTCCCATAGCGAAAGCACAATAAAGGCATTAACTGTGAGCTACAGGAATAAAACTTGGTATGTGTAAATTTTTCATCAACATTTAAATGCATGCAAAATATAGGCTTCATCCGCCCACTGACACGCCTATTTACAAAAATTTTTTTTCTTTTTGAAAAGTGGGTTTAGGGTATTTCAAAGTCGGCCTGGACCGACTTTAGACTTTCTTTACTTGTTTGTCTTTAACTTCACAGTTTTTCGTAACAATACATAGTTTTTAAAAATGAAATTGAGTATGATACTCGGGGCTTTTATGCCTTAGAAGTTTGGTACGGACACAAATTTTTTATCGGGTAGTGCAAAAATCTTGTTATCTCCAAAAAAGTGAATGTATTGGTTCCAATTTACGTTTGAGGACATTTGAGGAACGCCATCAAGTCAAGCGTTGGGCGTGCGCTACGAAAACCTTATTGGCGGTTACGAAAAATATTCTTTGTGCTCCAGATTATTCATGAGGTTGAAGTTTATTGCGCTCTCCATAACTTTGGAGAGAGTAGAGCATATCGCTATGTTTCAGTAGTTTGCAGTGTTCATGGCATCACCCGTTTTTGGTACTGGCTGGACCTTTGCAATCATTCAACAAGATGCAAATACTACCATTCTGCAGGAGATATGAGAAAGTTCACGGTCAGAGCACACTTGTTTGTATGCCATCAAGGCCGGAGACGTTATTTATATTAAGTCTAACAAGTAGCTGTTTTACCCGATCGATATTGGCTTGTCACAATATACCATCGGTATATTAAAATAAGTTCCCTGAATATTAAGTCTTTTCCTTGAGCATGTATTTCTTTAGTGAACAATAATGAATGTGTTTTCATCTTTTTTTTTAAGCTACTTTAATTTAAGTGGTAAGTAGAAAAGTTTTTCAACATCTTGTTTTTTTTTTTTGCAACAACGAAGATGGTTTGATACAAAGCTAAGAGTTACGACGCATTCCTACCACATGTCGTTCTGTAAACGGAGTCAGTTTATCTAATGATATTCCTGACTGTTGCTGCTGATGTTGGTGCCATCAGAAGTATTCATTGTTATTGTTGTTATTGTTGTTGTTGTTTATTTTCTTCCTGCTGTTCTTCTTGTTGTGTTGCTTCACACAGCGCAACTTCCTGCAGGAATATTGAGAAAATTATTAGCTATGTCATCCCAAGCTAGGAACTTCTTCGTCCTTGTCATTGTCGTATGTGTGTCTGGATGGTTGGAATATATTGTTATGCAGTCTGCCAAGCTTTTTTATTGTGACATTTATGTTAAACTTACTTTGTCTGTTTAAGTAAAATATTTGTATGCAATTATTTGATGCACTTAAGAAAATAATTGATTTTAACCTCAGTGTACATTTCTCCGCAGGATTTTTATATGCATGTCTCAAGCCCAATAAAGACAATTTTAATAGGAATGATTGACGAAATCAGCTTCTTGATTGTAAACATGATGAATTCCACTTAGGTGTGAAAAAATTATTTAAATATTTTAACTATGTTTCCACAGTTTATTTGCATCAGGTCCGAATCACATATACAAACAAATGCCAACAGACAAACGCACACACACACACACACCACACAATATGTACAGTATCCCAACAGAGAAAATAAGTGCTAATTAACCAATTTTGGAATGACTTTTGAGATCTGCAACTTGTTCATATTCCGATTTATTTCACAATTCTTTTTGCGGTCGATGTCTAAAGAAAAAGTACTTCTACTTTCGCTATTATCGGATTCAAACTATCACAACTTCTTATACAACTGAGAAGTCACCGAAAAAGTCAAAAGGGAAATAGTTATTTTCTCGCACCTGCTAGAGTAAGCCTATAACCAGTTCTCATCCAGCAGAAATGGAAGTGTTGCCGAAAGTACTTCTGTTCTCACTTCTATCGAAGTCAATCTAAAACAGTGGTCGGCACACATGAAGCACATGCTTTGCCAAAACTCTCAAGTGTTTTCATGCTGTTTCACTCACTCGACAAACAACTATTGTCGAAGCAGCATTGTTTTGCATGATATGCAATTTTTTTGTCTCACTTTCACTTACAGTCTAATTTTTAATTTTGCCGACCACTGATCTAAAAGTACTTCAAATTTTTGAATATTTTTAATTCGAATTTCTTCATAAAACGCCAGTATTCATAGATGTATTGAAACAAATTGTGATGTCTTTATTTGCTATCTTTAAAATGAAAACTCCCCTTTCCAATTCCGAAGGAGAAATTTTTTATGATTGGGCTGATTATGTTCGTTTCACTCTCATCATCCTTTTTCCTTTTTTTTAAAACAAGGTCTTATTAAAAAAGTAGTTCCTAAAGTAATACTTCTATATTTTCTGCTGGGATTAATATTACGGCGTGTTAATGTTTATGTAGATGTGATTACATGCCTTTCATGTTTGCTTGACTGTTATGTGCAAAAGTGTTTGTGTAGTTATTTATTTTGCCATTTTGATGATTTGACAAATTTTGTGCTTTCCCAGAAGTAAAGAAAATCTTTCATATGTTTGAATTATTATTTCATCCGTTATGTAAAATATGTAAACACAGGTAAATCTCTTTACATATGTGTGGAAATTGAAATATGAAACAAGCCTTCATGATTGTGCGGCATTCACTTAATAGATTAAAAAATAGAAAAGATTTTAGTTATAACAGGATAAAAGTTCCAACTTTCTTATTAAAAGAGTTTTAAAAAAAAAGTAATGCTGGACTACATATTTTTCTTTTGGAATTTTCCATATAATGAAAACTTGTCAAAGAGAAATGACGAATTGCTTTCGACGACTTGCGAAAAATTTAAACAATTCCGACAAGCTTCGTCCTCAGGTCTCAGGCCTTCACGCGACAGGCTTCATGATAGGAATCGTGCGTTGAAACGATGAAGGCGCATGAAGGGAATCTTCCCAACATAGTGGATTATCCAGAATTTAGTGCTTATACCAAAAGGAAGTGACTTCACTCAAGCCCCCTCAGGGTATAGGTCATTATATCTCCTCGACACTACAGGCAAGATATAAGAGTGTTTTGCAGCCACTTGGAGGACGTGATACAAGCTGGAGAAGGACTTTTTCGCCAACAGTTTGGGTTCCGAAAGTTCCATTCTAAATATGACAAATGTCATCAATATGGTCACGAGTACAATGCAAAAAGCCAACGATGGATGAAAAAGCTGGATGATGGAAACAAAGCACTAGGGTCTTCATGAACCACATCATAATAGCTAAAATGTTTCGACGAAAGAGTCCTGTTGTATGACAAAAAGAAGTCACAATGACCTAGAATGTCTCCGGTCACGTCCTATAGGTGTCGATTCTGGACTCTTTTCTGTTGAACGTCATATACTATGGTGTTTTTCGACTTGCTGCACCATCAAGTGCCAAGAATGTTGGTTTTGCAGACAACTTCGCGGGTGTGGTGGTGGCAAAACACCTGGAGGAAGTCGGGCACTCAGTACCGAAACGATCATCACTACCCACGGTTGTGGTGGCAGCAAAGCTCCTGGAGGAAGTCAAGGCCCTTGTACCGTAACGATCATTATTATCCACGACTGGCTGAGGACAGTAGAGCTAAGTCTAGCTGAGCAAAATACCAAAGCAGTACTCACTGATAGTAATCACGAAAACGATAACCATAACCATAACCATAACCATAACCATAACCATAACCATAACCATAACCATAACCATAACCATAACCATAACCATAACCATAACCATAACCATAACCATAACCATAACCATAACCATAACCATAACCATAATCATAACCATAACCATAACCATAACCATAACCATAACCATAACCATAACCATAACCATAACCATAACCATAAGCATAACCATAACCATAACCATAACCATAACCATAACCATAACCATAACCATGACCATAACCATAACCATAACCATAACCATAACCATAACCATAACCATAACCATAACCATAACCATAACCATAACCATAACCATAACCATAACCATAACCATAACCATAACCATAACCATAACCATAACCATAACCATAACCATAACCATAACCATAACCATAACCATAACCATAACCATAACCATAACCATAACCATAACCATAACCATAACCATAACCATAACCATAACCATAACCATAACCATAACCATAACCATAACCATAACCATAACCATAACCATAACCATAACCATAACCATAACCATAACCATAACCATAACCATAACCATAACCATAACCATAACCATAACCATAACCATAACCATAACCATAACCATAACCATAACCATAACCATAACCATAACCATAACCATAACCATAACCATAACCATAACCATAACCATAACCATAACCATAACCATAACCATAACCATAACCATAACCATAACCATAACCATAACCATAACCATAACCATAACCATAACCATAACCATAACCATAACCATAACCATAACCATAACCATAACCATAACCATAACCATAACCATAACCATAACCATAACCATAACCATAACCATAACCATAACCATAACCATAACCATAACCATAACCATAACCATAACCATAACCATAACCATAACCATAACCATAACCATAACCATAACCATAACCATAACCATAACCATAACCATAACCATAACCATAACCATAACCATAACCATAACCATAACCATAACCATAACCATAACCATAACCATAACCATAACCATAACCATAACCATAACCATAACCATAACCATAACCATAACCATAACCATAACCATAACCATAACCATAACCATTACCATAACCATAACCATAACCATAACCATAACCATAACCATAACCATAACCATAACCATAACCATAACCATAACCATAACCATAACCATAACCATAACCATAACCATAACCATAACCATAACCATAACCATAACCATAACCATAACCATAACCATAACCATAACCATAACCATAACCATAACCATAACCATAACCATAACCATAACCATAACCATAACCATAACCATAACCATAACCATAACCATAACCATAACCATAACCATAACCATAACCATAACCATAACCATAACCATAACCATAACCATAACCATAACCATAACCATAACCATAACCATAACCATAACCATAACCATAACTATAACTATAACCATAACCATAACCATAACCATAACCATAACCATAACCATAACCATAACCATAACTATAACCATAACTTTAACCATAACTATAACCATAACCGTATTATTAGTTGCTTGTTCCAATACAGATCACGTACAAATATTTAACGATTTATTTTTCATGTGGAGTTTGACCGTTTCAGCACACAATTGCTATGAATTACTCTAAAGATATTATTTTTAAGCCTTTGCCAATTATGTACGTTTTTAATTAAGACGCTTTGTGCTGTCGTCACATTCATAAAGGATTTTTTTTGTTTGCTTTACTTTGGAAAATAAATCGCAAAGTAAAGGTATGTTAAGGATACAGTACAAAATACTTTCTTTCTTATTGTTATCAACTGTTGCTGTTGGTTTTGCAGTTTTTTCCGTTATGGTAATAAGAGGTTATTTAATATTGGGCTGTGCCGTTTCAACTCTGCGTTTCCTTTAATTAATTACAGCCAATAATACTGAAGACCACGTTTAAGCTTACCATAATCAAATTCACTGTCCTTTATTTGGTCAAGACTAATCATTTGAAGCGACTTTGAGCATAATTAATTTTTTTTTTCACTTGGTAAACATGTTTTTTCAATTAAATAGCACAATTTTGAAGTTGTTTTGAAGGATCAAAATACAATTTTTTTATATTATATTCTAAAGCATAAAAATCAATTTCAGAGTCGCTCAATATGCTTTAATGTATTTGTTATAAAAATAAAAATTTGTTTTTAACACTCTATTGAATTCAATTTGAAACGTTTTCTGCTTATTGTCGTCGTTATTCAATAGCTTGTTGTTTTTTTTAATAAGCAAATATCTTGAGACATCTTCAAATTAAACATCATGAAAGAGCATCCCTTTTTTACACTTCTTGGCAACTTGAAATAGAAATTTATTTTTTTATTTATTTTATTGCTGTTGTCAACATGAGCGAAGCACACACACACACTAGATATTTATTTAATATGTTTAATAGCAGTCTGCAAAATATTAAAACCATTTTAGGAATAAATTAATTTTTATGCTCTACCAAGCCGCCATTTTGCCGACTTATTCTACTTCTTCTTCTGCCACTTTTTCTTATTTTAAAATTCATTATGATTGAGGTCATTAAATTGGAGAGCCCTACATTTATTTGAATTCCTCTTAAGTGTTTATCTTTTTATCTAGTACAATGAAAGCTAAATCTCTATCCTTGAGATTTTTTTAATGCTTTTACAAAAATTATTCACAAAGAATTTGTGTTTTATATATGTATATTAAAATTTCTATTTGAGTCCTTGCATAATAAGTGCGTATGTAAGCCACATGCGAGCCAATCATTATACAGACAAACAATAACAACAACAACAACAACAACAACAATAACGGCAAAAATGAGTTTATATATAATGAAAAAAATTCCATTTATTTAATAAAAACACGCTATAAAGCAAAATCTTTTCATGGTTCATAGAGAATTAAAACGCTTTGTGAACGTCACGCCTAACAGACAGATACATGGTGCCGTTCTATGCTAAAAATAAATCCATAGAATTGTGTGCTTAAGTATTTACAATGGAACATTTCATTTTTGGCCATTCAACAACATTTAAAGAGCGCTTACAATGCAACAAATCAATGTGAAATAAAAATTCATCAGTTCATTTCAAAACTCAATAGTATTCAATATAAAGTTAATCTTGGTTGAAGTGTCTGTTACTTGGTTCTGTGCTCTTCTTAGAGTATTTCGATTTGATATTTTTAAGCGTTTTTTTGTGATTAGAAGGTTTGTCGGCCGTAACCCGACCACGGGTTGTCATGGCCACCTAAGTAAGTAAGTTCAAAGTTTGCAAAGATCTATCTCTCTCTCTCTTTCTCTCTCTCTTCCACTGTCTCTCTTTCTATTTCTTTACCACCCCTGTCAACCAAAAGTATTTTTTATAAGGCTATTAGTTTTGTCTAGAGGCAAAATAAGTCACATTTCAGTTTTTCCATAAATTTTATCTAAAGAGCTTTACCCATTGAATTATTATTCAATGCAACGTTTGTTTTAATTTCTTTGCAATAAACTGTTGCCTTCGTAGGCTCGTAATATCATAAGTTTATCTAGTTATTTTTGTTTTAAGGCCAAAGAACCAAACTTAACCGTCGTAAAATCGTAGTAGCACCTATACTTAACGAGTTTTAAGTCTTGCGCGTCAGCAACACTTAACAATTCATTTATTGTCTGATGACTTTTGACAGTTCTATTCGAAAATTCAACATTATCCAGCATTAACTTACGCTATCTTTAGTGGTTTTTAAATTGTATTACAGCAAAAAAGGGTTCTTAAAAAAACGACTATCACTGCGCCAGAAAAAAATCGAAGCTGTGCGTGAACTGTTGGAAGCCGACCGGGGCACATTGAATGCAAACATGAAAAAGACAGCCGAAACCTCATTTATAAAAACGTTTGAAAAACATATATTATTTCAAATACCAATATAAGATAGATAAATAAAAAACTGTCTTATCAATTTTTATTTAAAATTTTTTTATTGATTTTTGACGCCTTAAAAGTTAAACAAAAATTCAACAAAAAACAAGTAAAGAAAGTCTAAAGTCGGTCTAGGCCGACTATGAAATACCCTAAACCCACTTTTCAAAAAAAAAAAAAAAAAATTAATTGTAAATGGGCGTGTCCGTTGGCGGATGAAGTCCATTTTTCCAAACCATCTTTGTCTCGCCATAAAAAACATACGTGCCAAATTGCGTTTTCAATTTTTGGGTTGTATGGGAGGTAGGCGTGTCCGTGATCGGATGACGTCCATTTTCCGAAACATATTTGTGTTGGTATACAACACATACATATCAAATTTTATTGTTGTAGGCTAATTATGAGCTGAGTTATGCAGTTTTCAATTTGCGCGTTGTATGGGAGGTAGGCGTGTCCGTGGGCGGATGATGTCCATTTTTCAAAACCATCTTTGCTTTGTTATTAAAAACATACGTGCCAAATTTTAGCTCTATAGGTTAAACACATGCTTATTTATTGTGTCTTCAATTTTTGGGTTGTATGGGAGGTAGGCGTGTTCGTGATTGGATGGCGTCCATTTTCCGAAGACATATTTGTGTTGGTATAAAACACACACATACCAAATTTTGTTGTTGTAGACTTATTATGAGCTGAGTTATGCAGTTTTAAATTTTTGCGTTGTATGGGAGGTAGGCGTGTCCGAGGGCGGATTCGAAAAATATTCAATAGTGCAGATCCTTGGGTACATGTGAAAATGTGTACCAAGTTTCATCCAATTATCTCAACTCCTTCTTCTTATCCTGTGTATACGGACAACACACAGACGGACGGACGGACGGACGAACGGACATAGATAACTCGACTCACGTGGTGACGCTGATCAAGAATATATATACTTTTCTATACCGGACTCGCTTCGTTCTATGCGTTACAAACGTTTGCACAAAGTTAATATACCCTGACCTTTCAGGTTTAGGGTATAAAAACGTAATCATATTTTAAGCCAAGTTCAAACATTTGTTGTTTTATGTGTATTAGTAATATAAGATGTGTTATATTTTTAACCGACAAAAGGAGGAGGTTCTCAAGTTGGTTGGTTTCTCTGTGTTTTTTTTTTTTTTTTTTTTAAATGTATGTACATCGATTACTCCTAAAGTACTTGCCCGATTGCCGTAATTTTTTGTCAACATATAGAGACCATCAACGCGGAGGTTCCCGACTATAAAAGTGGGCGGTATTCGACAAAGGGCAGTGTCGCTATAAGAAAAACACTGTATCTCAGTAAATATTGCCACTAGAGAAATTAAATTCACAGTAAACTTAGATAGGCAGGCACATATATTAAAAACTGCAATCACGAAAGTGGGCGTTATTTTAAAAAAGGGTGTGACAATATTGGAAAAACTCTGTTTCTCGAATAAAATTGGCACTAGCGTACTGAAATTTAGTACACACTCAGAAAAATATCAACTGTAATATTAACAGTCGGCCGCTGTTATTTCAAAACACTGTTCGATTGAATGATTTGCGTTTAAGTAAATAATTTTCTTTGTTGAATGAACGTTTCAAAGTATTTTTCTGCTGTTAAAATCATCTGTTGAAATATTTTTGTGCTTATATTGAATTGTCAATTTTTTCTAAGCAATAGTTTTTATAAGTGTTTTGCTATATTTATATTATCGTTGCCAGTAGCTCAGTGGATGTGCACTAGACTGTCATGCGGGAGACGTGGGTTTGAACCCTAGCTGTGTAAGTATCAAAAATTGTAATTTAATAATTGAAATAATAATAATTCTGTTTCATTAATTGTTTGGTCAAAAATAACCTCAACCGACTGTGATAACAGTCAACCGACTGTTGATTTGAACGTTTCATTTGTTGGATGGTATTTAACAGTGAAATCTGTTATTTCAACCCATGATTTGTTTGACAAAACAGCATTTTTTTCCTGAGTGCAGAGATAGGCACAATTATTGAAAATAACTATCAAGAAAATGGGCGTTATTCGACAAAGGGCTGTGGCAATATTAAAAAACACTGTATCTCGAAAACAATTGACACTAGGAAACTAAAATTTAGTGCAGAGGTAGGCGCAAGTATAACAAATAACTGTCAATAATTTGGCATTCGATAAAGGGGCGTGTCTCTAAAAGAAAAACACTGTATCTCAGTAAATATTGACACTAGGGTACTGACATTTACAGCAAAACTACAAGGGTGGGTACAATTATAAAATGACGGTCAATTAAGTGGGCGTTATTCGACAAAGAGGTGTGGCATTATAAGAAAAACTCTGTATCTCGAATAATATTAACACTGGTTTTGGAGGTTTTGGCCTCAAGGCGTTTGATTTGGAACCAATGTCATACGTTCCTTTTCGATTTGAAACCATTGTGCGGCGTATGACATAACGCAAATGAGAGTTCGTGGGTCTAAGTGGGACAAATGCATACATTCGATTTTACAAGATCATTAAGAAGGCAGGGATTTATTTCCTAGGAACACATCTCCACACAAGGAAAAACCTTGACAAATGCTTTTGTTGAATCTTTAATGGAAAAATTTATGAAATTTTGACGATTCTATACTTTCGATTCTATACGATTCTATTCTTTTGACGAGTTAGTAAATTTTTTGTCATTTTTGAGACAACAAATGCTTTAGCTTTTCGCAAAATCCGCAAAATATGACATTCACGAACGTAATATATGTACTCAGTTTTTTTACAAAAACCGAAGATGTCGTTACTGTGCAAGAACGATTTGATCAAGGAAGAACTGTTAATGGTACACAACCATTTCTTTGGCGAAAGTTTTTGGAAAACTGAGAAAAACCAACTGCCGAATGAATATCATCATCCATCACGGCCATGTAAGCGCCCACACCACAGCTGAAACAAAACTGTTTTTGAAAACTCAAAACGTTGAAATGATGGAGCAAGAGCCTTACAGCCCTGACTTGATAACCACTAGTTCTACGTGATCCCTCAAGTACGTATTGATGATAAGTATTATGTATTAGATTAAGTATTATGGTGACTGATATTTTATATTTGATGATTGATATATGATATTTAATATTTGATATTTGATATTTGATATTTGATATTTGATATTTGATATTTGATATTTGATATTTGATATTTGGTATTTGATATTTGGTATTTGATATTTGATATTTAATATTTGATATTTGATATTTGATATTTGATATTTGATATTTGATATTTGATATTTGATATTTGATATTTGATATTTGATATTTGATATTTGATATTTGATATTTGATATTTGATATTTGATATTTGATATTTGATATTTGATATTTGATATTTGATATTTGATATTTGATATTTGATATTTGATATTTGATATTTGATATTTGATATTTGATATTTGATATTTGATATTTGATATTTGATATTTGATATTTGATATTTGATATTTGATATTTGATATTTGATATTTGATATTTGATATTTGATATTTGACATTTGACATTTGATATTTGATATTTGATATTTGATATTTGATATTTGATATTTGATATTTGATATTTGATATTTGATATTTGATATTTGATATTTGATATTTGATATTTGATATTTGATATTTGATATTTGATATTTGATATTTGATATTTGATATTTGATATTTGATATTTGATATTTGATATTTGATATTTGATATTTGATATTTGATATTTGATATTTGATATTTGATATTTGATATTTGATATTTGATATTTGATATTTGATATTTGATATTTGATATTTGATATTTGATATTTGATATTTGATATTTGATATTTGATATTTGATATTTGATATTTGATATTTGATATTTGATATTTGATATTTGATATTTGATATTTGATATTTGATATTTGATATTTGATATTTGATATTTGATATTTGATATTTGATATTTGATATTTGATATTTGATATTTGATATTTGATATTTGATATTTGATATTTGATATTTGATATTTGATATTTGATATTTGATATTTGATATTTGATATTTGATATTTGATATTTGATATTTGATATTTGATATTTGATATTTGATATTTGATATTTGATATTTGATATTTGATATTTGATATTTGATATTTGATATTTGATATTTGATATTTGATATTTGATATTTGATATTTGATATTTGATATTTGATATTTGATATTTGATATTTGATATTTGATATTTGATATTTGATATTTGATATTTGATATTTGATATTTGATATTTGATATTTGATATTTGATATTTGATATTTGATATTTGATATTTGATATTTGATATTTGATATTTGATATTTGATATTTGATATTTGATATTTGATATTTGATATTTGATATTTGATATTTGATATTTGATATTTGATATTTGATATTTGATATTTGATATTTGATATTTGATATTTGATATTTGATATTTGATATTTGATATTTGATATTTGATATTTGATATTTGATATTTGATATTTGATATTTGATATTTGATATTTGATATTTGATATTTGATATTTGATATTTGATATTTGATATTTGATATTTGATATTTGATATTTGATATTTGATATTTGATATTTGATATTTGATATTTGATATTTGATATTTGATATTTGATATTTGATATTTGATATTTGATATTTGATATTTGATATTTGATATTTGATATTTGATATTTGATATTTGATATTTGATATTTGATATTTGATATTTGATATTTGATATTTGATATTTGATATTTGATATTTGATATTTGATATTTGATATTTGATATTTGATATTTGATATTTGATATTTGATATTTGATATTTGATATTTGATATTTGATATTTGATATTTGATATTTGATATTTGATATTTGATATTTGATATTTGATATTTGATATTTGATATTTGATATTTGATATTTGATATTTGATATTTGATATTTGATATTTGATATTTGATATTTGATATTTGATATTTGATATTTGATATTTGATATTTGATATTTGATATTTGATATTTGATATTTGATATTTGATATTTGATATTTGATATTTGATATTTGATATTTGATATTTGATATTTGATATTTGATATTTGATATTTGATATTTGATATTTGATATTTGATATTTGATATTTGATATTTGATATTTGATATTTGATATTTGATATTTGATATTTGATATTTGATATTTGATATTTGATATTTGATATTTGATATTTGATATTTGATATTTGATATTTGATATTTGATATTTGATATTTGATATTTGATATTTGATATTTGATATTTGATATTTGATATTTGATATTTGATATTTGATATTTGATATTTGATATTTGATATTTGATATTTGATATTTGATATTTGATATTTGATATTTGATATTTGATATTTGATATTTGATATTTGATATTTGATATTTGATATTTGATATTTGATATTTGATATTTGATATTTGATATTTGATATTTGATATTTGATATTTGATATTTGATATTTGATATTTGATATTTGATATTTGATATTTGATATTTGATATTTGATATTTGATATTTGATATTTGATATTTGATATTTGATATTTGATATTTGATATTTGATATTTGATATTTGATATTTGATATTTGATATTTGATATTTGATATTTGATATTTGATATTTGATATTTGATATTTGATATTTGATATTTGATATTTGATATTTGATATTTGATATTTGATATTTGATATTTGATATTTGATATTTGATATTTGATATTTGATATTTGATATTTGATATTTGATATTTGATATTTGATATTTGATATTTGATATTTGATATTTGATATTTGATATTTGGTGTTTGATATTTTGTTATGTGGTATTTGATATTTGGGTGGTGGTTTGTGTTTTTTGGCAGCTAGTATTTTGTATTTGATTTTTGGTCTTTTTGAGATGTTATTTGGTGTTTGGTTTTTAGGTTTTGGTACTTTGTATTGTAGTCTGAAAGGAATATTGAAATTTTGACTACATTTCAGAAAAATAAAATCAGACTCCCCAATTTTCGTTATGTAATTGTGTTCTATTGCTTACTTACTTCAACTTTATTTTTAGGAGTATGCTTCAATAAAGTGACTTCATTAAGAAATAAGCTGCATGTAACACTTAGTATAGTACAGAATTAAACCAAGTATGTATTTTCTGTTTCCGTCAACAAAATCAGTTACAACGCGTACCAACTTATATATGCTGCCATTCAGCATTAAATTGATGTTGCAATTTTATGTTAGGCAAGAAAAATCTTACGGCTGCTTATTATGGAGTATAACCGTGCTCAATGGCTGTGCTCATCAAAATTTAACGCTTAACCGCCAACAGCACGCTGGTAACGAGTAACTTTGTCAGAAATGAACTCGCTTAATAACTTAATAAGGACCGCTGCGCTGCGCTGCGCAGGTTACCGACTTCGTTACACCGAATATCTGGCTGATTATGTGGCCCAGAAATAGCAGTAGTTGTAGTAGAAGTTGCAATGGCAACAACAAAAATAACAACATCATCACATCGCACACATTTTACACATCCACGCTCAGCCTCCAGCTTCTTTATTACAATGACTGCTATGCTTGCCAACAGCGCACTAGCAACAACAGCTGCCGTTCACTGCTCACCATAAGTTTTCGCTAATGAATGCAGGCGCTCAAAGGCAGTCAGTTTTTGTTGCAAGCTGTATACAACAACAACAACAACAACAACAATAACAACGAAAAATTAATGAAAAATTATATCAGCAACAAGAAACACAAACAACGTTGAGGTTGATAATTAACACGAGCTGCAATGAAAAATTCGTCAAAATATTTATTGCTATTTCACAGCAAGTTCATACAAAAGAAATTTAAAGCTTTTAACGCTACAAAACAAAAGCCGATGGGGATTGATGCCTAGGTTAAAATTTGGAGGTTAAAATTTGGTGCAGACCGGACCTTGTGCTGCATAAAGACATGCTGTATTCGTTTACATGGACTAGCATGTTTGCCATTTTTGCGAGGCGTACAACATACGCTTCTTATAATAAACTGAGTGAGTGCTGCATTTTGTTATTGTTATTGTTGTTATATTTGTTGTCTTTCTAGCCACGTCTTGAGCAGCATTATATTTAATAACTATAATAAATTGCAACAGTAGAGCAAACTTAATTGTAGCGTGCTTGTTACAAAGCATACTATAACGAATGCGTTTAAAAATTTACTACGGGTGGCACTTTATAAGGGCCGGCAAGTGTTGAAAAAAAAAAAAAAAATTGAAATGTGTGTGTGCCACCATGAACGGGTGAAATGCAAGTTTTAAGCAAAAAATTGCAGATCTTTAAGTGATTTATTAATTCACTTTTTAATTGAGAGTCTAACTACTAAACATTGTGATATTGTTTTTAATTTAAAGCAGATAAACTGTTTTATCTAGTAACAAATTTTATTTAAATTTAAGCATTAAACCCTGCGGTGGACACTTATTCATGAAATATTCACTACTAGCTGACCCGACAGACGTTGTGCTGTCCAAACTTCAATATGTATATATCATTGTGTTTGTTTTCGGAGTAGGTGGTTTTCGGGTAGTCCATAGTCGGGCTAGACCATCTTTAGAGTTTCTTTACTTGTTTTTTATTTACAAATATTGTGTTATAACATCATTAGTGTCATTATAGCATTAATAGTTTTGTAGAGGAGCAAGTTTATAAAGTTTATTTTCATTCTAAAAACGGACATTTTTAAATTAGCTTCTAAAACGTACGTATGATTTTAAAACAATCGGTTGATAGTTAAAAATAAAAATTTTAAAAAATAGCTTCTAATTATTCTTGAATTCTGAAATTTTCATTTTAAAATATTTAACGAACGTTTAATATTCATTCGCTCATTTTAAAATGTCCGTTTTGTAAATGAAAATAAATGTTAGAGGAACAAAATTTTCTCTGTGTAGAATTCGGGTTTTATGTCTGTCCGATGAAACTTTGAGTAACTGCAAAGAAACCAAACGTTCATAATTTTGTAAATTTTGATAAATTTAAGAAATGTTGAAATGTTATATGATGTTGAAATGGATACAGTCTTGATGGTTGAAAGAGCACTTTCGCATTGGTGAACGTATCGTATCTGAGCAATGAATAACTAACAATAAAAAGCCCCGATTTAAATTAAAAAAGGAAAGTTAAAAAGAATTTCCTCATTAAGCTAAAAAAAATTTTTAATTTTTATTATATTAAAATATAGTTATATAAAAAGGTACACTGCGCAACAGATGCAGTGGGTGAGGTTGTAAGAGGATCAAACTGGAAAATATCGTTAAAAAATATATTTTAAGGCCTCGGAGAACCATATATACCGAGGTTTTATACTGTAATCGTTTGCAAATAGAGTTCTCCGCACCCTGTTCTACAACACTTTTTTTACATATTTGCTTACCTTGTAAGAGTGAATTCTTTGACATTTACAGACTAAACATATGAACTTGGCACATCAAGACATCATTAAATAAAAAAAATCCACATATTACACTTAAATAAAAGCACTTAAAATACCAAAAAAAGCACCCATAGCCAATTGGGGTGATTTAGGTGTAAAAGCGAATACAACACTTGATTTTTTTACCTGTTTGCAAGTTTGTTATACCCTAAACCTGAATACCTCACATACAACGCAAAAATCGAAAACTGCAAAACTAAGCTCATAATAGACTTCCAACAATAAAATTTGGTATGTATATACTTTATATCAAAACACGCCCATCTCCCATTCAACCAAAAAATTGAAAACTCACTTTATATCAAAACACGCCCATCTCCCATTCAACCAAAAAATTGAAAACTCAATATGTAAGCTTCTGTTCAACCTACAGATATAAAATTTGGTACGTATGTTTTGTTTAACAAACCAAAGATGTTTTTGAAAAATAAACGTCATCCGCCCACGGACTCGCTTACCTCCCATACAAACCAAAAAATTTAAAACTGTATAAATATGCTTATGTTTGTCTAACAGAGATAAAATTTGGTATGTATCTATTTTATACTAAAGCTAATGTGTGTTCAAAAATTGGGCGTAGTCCGTCGACTAACACGCCCACCTCCCATTCAACCCACAATAGTGAAAGCACTATAAGGGCATTAACATTTGAGTCTTTTATTTTGGTTTTTATAATAGTATTTGTAATTTTTGTTGACAGCGTGTTTATTATATATGCTTTCAGATAGGATCACAAAGTGAAGTGATTTTTCGTGTGCAGCCCAAACAAAGGACGTTATTGACCAAAAAAAATCCCCGTTTTGTCTGCTCAAAAAATCTTTTATCGTTCAGTTTAGCAGTGATGTCAACGTTCAAGAAAACACCACTGTTAATTTTGAGATAAATTGATCCTATAAATAAGTTTCCAATGCATTGGAATGGACAAACTGGTATTACTTTTAACGTCACCACAATTTTCAGCAACGTTTCGAAATGTTAAACAAATCTAGCTAGACGCATTGCTTGCGGATCATATTTTTAGAATTCTTACATTTTTAATCCTTTGTCCATATTTATGATATGGTAACTGATAATTTTGCCAGAACAATGCAGAAAATCTGATGACATCAATGCCTTTTCAGGTTAAATCGGGAGTTTTTTTTTGTTGATAGAAAATATACTGACCATTTTATATTGAAGTGTTTTATTAGTTGCACTTACCATCTCCGAATTGGCTCAAATTTTTTTCTTGAATTGGTTTAATGATTAGAAACCAAATCCGAAGTTATACATTTTTGCAATCATTTTTCGCGGCCAAAATAGGGTCTACTTTGAGACAACGTAGCTCAGTCAAATTAAATACGATTTTCGTAAATAGGATATCATTGGAAAAGTTTTTGTCTACTTTAAAGGAAAAATATAAAACTTTTGGAAATATTGCAGTAAGTCAACCAATTTTTAATTTCAAAGTATAATGCCATCACCAGACGCTATAATTTTTTTTTAACTTTCATAATATAAGCTGTTTTAAGGTTTCATGACCTTTCTAGCGATATAAAATTAAGGTGTACTCTTAAAGAGTTCCGAAGTTTTAGCGATACAACAGGAAGTGTTAATGAATTTTCAATACAAATTCAACAAATTTTTAATACAAAAACAAATGAGAATAAATATTTTATGAAAATTTAATGTAAGAAATGAAATGACAGCTAGTTGAATTTTTATTAAAAGTTCATTAATATTTCACGGTTTTCAATCTTCTAAATCCATCTAGAACGTGAAAATTATAAAAATGAAAATTATAGCGTCTGATGCTGCATGGCATTAAACTTTTAAATTAAAAATTGGTTGACTTACTGCAGATTTCTATGTTTTCCTTTGGTTTTGAAGTACAATAAATTTTCGCTCCAAAAACGAAATAATATTCGGTAAGAACGTAAAATTTTTAATTTTCAATAAAATGGTTTCGAGTATCTAAATTTTTTTTTTACTTTTTTAAAAATATTTTTTTAATAAACAGTTCATTTGCATACACAGTCCCTTAGAATCCAAGGAGACGCCGTGTCTACTGACCGTGATCCAATAAGGACCAAATTTTGTTCGAAATGTTCTTAGGTGTAACTGAAGCTAATTTCGTTGTTTGAGGAAAAATTAAATGGTCTTAAAATTAGGGTTCGGTCTCATGTACACTCAATTTAAAATTTTTTGATTTGATCCAATAAAACTGATTGACCAATGTCGCGATTCTTATATATTTTCATTATGTATGAATTGTATATAATTGCTTGAAAAGTCTAAATAAATAGTTTTTAACCTTTTTTTAGCTCAGAAATCTATTTTCGTTTTCCAAAAACGACATTTTAATTCTTTAACACGAACTAAAACTATATGAAGATTTGTAACTTTTAACATCTTGTTTTAAAGCAAGCAGCATCTTGATGAAAATTGTTCCATTCAACTTAATTTAAGGATTTTGAAAATAAATGGAGCAAAACGCGCGCATGTGTCTATTTTTGCTCTCATTTCTTCCGTGGTTTTGTTGTTCTATCTATGTTTAAAAATCTAGAGCAAAAAGTCTACGAGAAACTTCAATCCATTTTCGCCTATCTCATTTCTAAACACTAATATTAAAAAAAAAAAATACAACAAGTAACTTGAAATGCCTTGATTAGATTAAAATGGGTTACAACAAAACCAAGTTACTTCAGTACTTTTCAGCACATTACTTAAACGAAGTTAAATTTTATGCGAAAAAATTCACTTCAAAATACCGCAATCGAAAAATTATTTCAAAAATTTATTGAACATTTTTTCTTAGTCACATCTTCTTCTTCAAACGTATCGAATATAATCAAAAACAGCGTACAATTTCGTCACTTGAAAAAAATTTCGATTTAATTGAAAATTTGAAAGTCATAATCTATCAAAAATTATATGATAAGTTCCTTGAATTTTTTTTTGGAAATTATTACAAAAATATAAGTATACTCTCCAGTGATTTTTGCGTTAATAACGGAGAAAGTAAAATTGATTTTAGTCCTGCATCGTCGTACTATGATCCTGATTTTGATCCACAAATGAAAAAAGGTGACGAAGAAGAGCTCATGGACAATCATTTCATGGATACTCGATCTGAAGGTTCTCAAACAATCTTTTCCAATCGTACTACAAAGGATTCTCAAACATTCGTTTTCAATCGTGCTACAAAGAAAAGATTATTGCATCCAGCATACAGCAATTGCCGAAAAAAATGAAATGCAAAATTTTCGAAAAGGATTATTGTAATTTTTTATAAAACTTCCATCGAAATCGATGCAAAATTTTTTTGAATGCACATTAGTTCATCAAAAAGATCTTCTGAAATTTTCAAATATGTACAATTAAAGGAAATCGTGAAAAACCCATCTAAAAAGAAGGATATTATAGATAAATTAATTCCTTTAATACATGATAACACAAAAATTAATTTTTGGGAAGATTTTAAGGAATGTGCAGATTCTAAGGATCTTTCTATTGGTTTTACAAGCCATAAGTAAATACCAACATTCATGAATTTATTTATATGTTCCATTAATTTTGTTAAAAATAGTATCAAAAGATTTTTTATTGAGTTTAATGAATAGATTTATATATAATTTACTTAATAAGATACTTGTGTAGATACTTAATTATAATAATAAAAAAAAAAAAAAAAAAAAAAAAAAAACAAATTGGCCATTTCAGCCCTTGAAAGGACTTTGACCGAGCTTCTTAGGATCGATTGTGTTGTGTGTGTTATTAAATTTATGCACACAATTGACCGAGAACTGGACCTACATGTTTTATGCCGACTCCGAACGGCTCATGTTCTCAAGAAGCTTTACATGGCATTATTTACTCTCTGAGGTTTGCCATTGTCTGCAGAGAGGTGGTGACCGATCAGAAAAATTTTTTATTGAAAAACTTTTCGCCACGGCTGGGGATCGAACCCGGGCTCCGAGCATGCTAAGCCACACACTTAACCTGCATGCCACGGTCACCAACCAATAATAATAAGATACTTAATTAAAATTGTAACAAATGTTCAACTTATTTTCTAAACAATTGTGTTTTAATTGATATTATACAACAAAACCAAGCAACTTTAAAGTTACTTGATTTTGAAAAAACAGCAACGAATAAAGTGTTCTATGAAACATATAAATGTTTTATTTGCTTTTAAGTAACTTCATAGTTGCCTGGTTTTGTGAAAAAACAAAAATCTTGTTTATATGAAATGAAAAAATATATGACAAAAATTTTCTCAGTATCTTAAGTTCGACTGAATTGTTAAAAAACTGCAACGCAAAATAATTTGGCTAGCACAAGTTTCAAAAATTTCGAAACTTAACTCTTAACTCTTCAATAATTTAACTTTTCAATAATTTGAAAAAACTTAAAAATCTTATATACGGAAAGATTCTATCCTATAACACAATACCTCAATTTCTCACAATTTTCAAAAAACAAGTTACTTGGTTTTGTTATATCACGGGAGAATTCTATATTTACTAAAATATAAATATGATATATTGACACCTGAACAAGTATTTTTTAAGGAGTAACCTGGCATAATAAAATTTTGTCATTGCATACACACTATACTTATACCCTACATTTGAAAATAAAATTTATTTATGATATATAAAGTGGTGAACAAAACATATGAAATTAAAAGCGCCATGAATTTTTTAAAAAAATTCCATCAGCAGTATATGTGATAAAAACAATAAAACATTTTTTTGCGTAATATTTTTCCGAAAAATATATTTGTAATTTTTCAAAATTATATCTATTTTTATTGAACTTATACACATTTTTAAACATTAAAATAAACAAAATTTTGAAGGCGTCAGGTCCCCTTAAACGTTAATAATCGCTATTATTCCAAATGTTGACTTACGCCATATTAGAATTAGGCCAACGATAAAAAAGTTTATTCCTTAATGACACCGAAAAGGAAATTTATACAAATACAATTTTTTTTATAATATTTTATTAAATTATTATTTTTCTTGTTTTTTTATTAGCAAAATCGGTAATTACATTTAGGGTGCTCACAGTTCTGTATTATCTGCTCTGTTTACTTTGCCGTTTATTAACTTTAGAACATTTTAGCACGTGATAACTTTGATTGTTTTTGTTTTACGTACAAACTTGAGATCCCACTTGTTGCTAAAGTTATCTCATAATTCTTCCTTTCCGTTCATTTGAGGCATGTTTATGAACAAATTTCAAATTTTTGAAAACTATTTTTGCAATTTAGCTCCAAAACACAAAAAAAGGTGCTCACAGTTCGATCTAAATATCTTTCTAAAGTTGTCAGGTGTTAACTTTAGAAGCAAACTGTGAATTCCCTAATTGTCAAAGTCTATTTCATTACTTTACTTGTATTCTATAGATAATATGGCAAGATTTTGTAGGCGAGAAGTACTCATTGTAGTTCTAATGTAGGTTTTTATGAATAAAAGCTTAGAATAAAGCTTAAAAGTATAACAATGTTTGGAACTGCGTTTTCTAGACTTAATTTAAAAATAAATTTTAAAAGTTCAAGTGGACCTTTCATACAAGAATCAGTTTCTTTGTGAGCTATAGAAACAATATGCTGAAGTATTTTTCTCTCAACGAGAAACTCTTCATTGTCAATTTCTTCGTGACAGAATTCATTCAGTTTACATTCCAACTTATCATTCAGGAGAATCAAAGGAGTAAGAATTGCGAATTTTTCAGCAAGAGCATGAAGCTGCTGAAACCTTGTGGTCATTTCTCAAAATCAGTTCTTGAAAATTAATAATTAAATTATTAAATTAGAAAATGACCTAAATCAGTTAAGACCACGCCTAACTCCTCTCCAAAGTGATTTTATTAAAACAGTGAAATCCCTTAAAAAATCAAAAAACATTATAAAAGATACGACTTAAAATTATACGCATAAGTCTTATTTCTTAATATGCACTCTGAACTTACAATTCGCCATAATCAAACGAAAATTCCGCCTTTCTCCCACACTCAACACATCAAAGCACAAAACAGCTATTTTTACCAAATATACCTAAGTTGAAAAACGTTATTCTGTTAAACCACTTTTCTACTGGGCATTTCCACTGATAAGTTAAAGCACTTAAAAACTCAAAAAACTTTGAGTTACTCGAAAACACCAGTTATTCAATGCTTGTTTCAAGTCGCAGCCGAGTTATTCGAAAATTCAACTACTCGCACATGCCTAAATATTATGTCTTTTTTTATTTCTTTGGCAACTAATTTTGAGACTCGAAAAACGATTTTTACATTTTGGTTGTGCTCAATACGAAGCTCATAAATATAGTTACATTTACTGTGGTGGCCAAATTTATTCATTAAGTTTAGTTCTTTCTTTTGTTTGTACACCTTAAAATGATAATGTACACATATTTATTTTGTAAAAGGCTTTATTAAGCTTCAGTGCCGCCCCTAAACTAGTGCCGCCCGGGGCGGACCGCACCCCCCGCCCCCCCCACGGTACGCGGCTGCATAGACATGCGGAATATATAAAGAAATGTTATATCTGAAAGAGTGGGTTTCCAACGTTTTACGAGAAAAATAATATTTTTGTAAAAAAATTCGCTTTTTGATCATTATGAAATTTTGTTGGGGGCGATATTTTGAGTTGGTCGAATTTGAGTTTTTCTCAAAAGAAAAAATTTTTTCAAAAAAATTAGTTTTATGCCTTCATCAACTGTAATATTTATAAAAACGTGTTTTGAATTCAATAGTTGGACTTTCCATGTCAATATCTTTGTCGAATTTTAATGGTTTTCCAATTATTCCCATAAGTTTGTCAAATATTTTTTTCCAATGTAATATAAATCACTGTAAACCTCTAACCGAAAGTATTTGAAATTAATTTTCTTAATATTGTCGTTAGCTTTTAAGCGTGTATTTCAGCCAAATGCCAAGAGAGAGAAAAAACACTGTCTCAAACTGAATGTTCCGAGTTGGGAAGCCAATATCTCTGCCATCTTTAAATGGATTTTATTTATTTCTTTTTTTGTATTTAAGTCTTACCAGTTAGCTTAGAAAAATTTATAAAATTTTCTAGCTTAAACTTAAACAAACTTAAACAAAAACTTATGTTTAACTAATTTCCTTTAAGAAAAGAACAACAAAATTTGATTTTTTCTCAAAATATGGGGTAAAAATGATTTTTGTTATAAAAAGAGAGAAACTCAAATTTGCTTTTTTAATTTTCTTTCAAAATATAAAGCGTATTAAAGGTGATTTTTTTTTGTCTTGACACTAAAGTAATAAACTGTTCGTGTCATCAAAATTTTTTATGATTTTTTTGACAATTTAAAGTCATAAAATTAAAAAAAAAAAAAATCATACGGAGGAAATAACTTTATAATAAATTTTACTTTTTTCAAAAGAAGATTATTCTCGGTCTTTGATTGCAAATACTGACGTAAGACTTTACAAATAACTTTTATTAAAACAAAATAGGTGAATACAAGTCCTTATTCTACAAAGGTCAGTAGTTTTTATTTTTATGTCACATAAGTTTGTATGTGAATGCAAAATAAATCAAATTTTTATTTTTACATATATAAGTTTATTAGATGTTATGATAAATTATAAATAAAAATCTAGTAAGACGAGTTGTTTAACATTTGATTTCTCACAGGTGACATATTGCGCAGTTAAATTTTTCACCGTTCGCTCATCTTGGCAAAATCAGTGATATATCTTTTTTGATGATGTCATATATCCAATTCAAATATCTATCGACTCGATTATAAACATGTGGATTACGAGATGAACATTTATTTTCACTAAACACAGACATTCCAATCAAATAATAATTAGCTGGCTCTTCATTCACCACTGTTGTGCCCATCAAAGCAGTACCAGCGGAAAAAACATAGTCCCCCCAACACGAAAAAGCACAAATACTATTATCCTTGTGTACTTTATAAATGTTTTTTAATCTTAATTCACAGGTTTTTAAGTTAGCGACACGAACCAACGATTTGGCTTGAATATGGCCGACACTTCTATTCAAATACCAGCCAGTCACTTCTAATAGCTGATTGTCGAAATTCATCTGTGCTATATCCTTACTCGGCAAACAAATGGGTCGAATGAATTCGGAATATTTTACGGGCTCACTTAATTTAACCATAGCTATATCGTTGTTTCTTATTTCGGAGCTATAGTAAGGATGTATGATGGGTTCTTCGATTGCATACATTTTTGGAACGGGTGCACATTGACCATTATCATCGCAGTCTGATTTTTTATAACTATTCGCCCTATCCCAATCACCCAACACAACGCCAAAGGGCACATCTTTGAAATCAAAACATTTGGCATTCATCAGCACATACCATTTGCTGATTAAGACAGCGTAGCACTTAAACAAAGTTTTCTTATTATCCGTTTTATTCCTGTGTAGAACTCTGCCCATCCAGGGAAATTCGTCAATCTCTGTCAAATTATTCTGATTGTAGTAGTACTGCGTATTGAGTGTGCCACATTCATGTGCTTGCGGCAAATGTTCAGGAAATGTTTCACTTCTTTGGCCAACTATATGAAAATAATAACGTTGCAATCAGTAACTAGTTGCTTCCTAGAGTTTTGTTTAAACCTACACACAGTTATGGTGAATAGCAGTAGTATAACAATTTCAAATACAGCTTCTGACATTTCAAAAGTTTGTTCAGCTTTACAACGAGCATCAGCAACCAACAGTTTTAAATGACTTCTTTTAAATGAGTTTAAATATGTTCTTTAATTGATACTTTTGTATTATATTCAAGAAACTTATTCTTTTCCATGCGTTGCTCTCATTGAGTTTGTGCTTTTTGCTTTGAGATAGAGAGAGCTTGCAAGTGTGAAAAGCTATTGAATACTCATAAACACTGAAAAAAAAATATTTGAGAATTAAAAAACTTGAATTTTGTAAAAAAACAAGTAAAAAAGCTCTAAAGTCGGTCTAGCCCGACTATGGCATATCCAAAACCTCTTATCATATATAAATATTAATTTATACTAGTATTGCCTGGGGTCAAAATTCGACCAATTATTTGATTGCCTATTTATAATTACTAGTATCGCCTGGGGTCGAAATTCGACCAATTTATTGATTGCCTATTTATAAATATATGCGAGATGATCAAAATAAGTTCGGGGCTATAACTTTTCATTGATTGGAGATATTAAGGTATTTTCTTCAGAAAAATTATTTATTTATTTAATTATTTCTTTAAAAAACAGAAAAACAACATTTTAAAAAAATTTAATTTTTTAAAAAAAATCATAGGGGGTAGTCTTGATTTTTTGATGGCACGGACAGTTTATTAATTTAGTGTCAAGACAAAATAAATTCACCGTCAATTCGGTTTAGACTTTGAAAGAAAATCAAAAATGCAATTTTGAGTTTTTGGTTTTTTTACAACAAAAATCATTTTTACCCCATATTTTTAGAATAAATCAAATTTTATGGTCTTTTTTTAAAATGAATAATTTAAATATAAACAAACAAAAAACGGTATTATTTTCAAAAGTTTTTTTAAGTTAACTGATAAGACTTAAATACAAAAAAGAAATAAATAAAATCTATTCACAGATGGCGGAGATATTGGCTTCCCAATTTAGAACATTCAATTTGAGACAGTTTTTTTCTCTCTCTTGGCATTTGGTTGAAACACACGCTAAATAACTAACGACAATATTAAGAAAATTCATTAAAAATACTTTTGGTTAGAATTTTGCTGTAATTTTTAGCACATTTAAAAGAAAATTTATCAAACTTTTAGAAAAAATGAAAAAAATTAAAAAACCGTTAAAATCCGACCATGATATTCACATGGAAAGTCAAATTTTTGAGTTCAAAAACATTTTTTTACAAATTAAACAATTGATGAATGCATAAAACTACAATTTTTAAAGAAATTGTTACTTTTAAAAAAAATTCAAATTCGAGCGACTTAAGAACTCTCCTCCAACCAAATTTCATATCAATCAAAGAGCAGATTTTTTGCAAAAATTTAATTTCTCTCTTAGAAGGTTGGGAACCCCCTCTATCAGATATATCATTTATATATACATGTGCAGAACATCTGGACAACAAAACCTTTCAAATGATATAAGTTTCAATTATTTTGAGTTTTAATTAATACCAAAAAAGCAAACGACAAACTTTAATGTTCACGTATTAATATATAAGATATGCGAGATGGTTCAAATAAGTTGAAGTCATAATTTTAAATTGATTGGAGATGTTAAGCGTTTTCCTTAAAAAAAATTATTTTTTATTTTATTAATTTTTTCAAAAATAGAAAAACAACATTTTAAAAAAATTTAATTATGTCATAATAATCCCACTATGATTATTTGCCTTGATTTTTTGATGGCACGCACTGTTTATTAATTTAGTTTCAAGAAAAAATAATTGTCTTTACCAGAATTCCAGTAAAGATTTAAGGGGGGACATGACATTGGCCACTTTTTTAAATCGACTTTTTTAAAAAATTTTGTATTTTAGTAAATATTCTAAAGATTCTAACAAAAATTTCCTACGGGTTCAAAATTTTCAATCGTATTAGTGAGAGCGCATTTTTAATTTTCACCTTTTTTTTCTTTGTTCCCAAGCTTTGAACGCGTTTAACTCGAAACCATGTTTTTCGTACTGGTTGCGGCACTAGCGGATTCATTTTTTGACGAATTTTTTTTTTTTTAAACTTTTTTTAGCGAATATTGTATGACATGATCCTTTTTAAATTTTTGTTCGATTTTTTGTGAATTTTTACAGTCAGTATTTTCTTCGAAAAAACACACTTTCAAATTTGGAACATCACCAAAAATTTAAAAAAAAATGTTTAAGAAAACTTTTGTCATACAATAACCAATTTTTTTAAGATTTAAAAAAATAATTTTTTTAAGATTTAAAAAAATAATTTTTTTTCCAGATCGGACAATTTTTGCGACTCCCAGCGCTGCAACCATGAGGCCCCATTTTGTTTCTTTGCCGCCAGTTTGTAGCTTTATAAAACCATGTTGGAGTGAAAAATATATTTTTTTGAATTTTGTTTCTTGTAATTTGTTCAATTCTCTACAATTAAAAAAAAAATTTTGGAAAAATGTTTGTTTTTACTTAGTTATGAATTTAAAAAAAAAAATGTCTGTTTTCTCTGCCGCGAATGTTATGTCCCTCCTTAAAAGGGACATTAAATAAAAAATGCAAATTTGAGTTTTTGTTTTTTTTTGCAACAAAAATCTTTTTAAAAAGGAATTATTTAAAAATAAGAAAAAAAGAAACGGTAAATTTTTATTAATTTTTTTTATAAGTTAACTGATAAGACTTAAATACAAAAACGAAATAAATAAAATCTATTCACAGATGGCGGAGATATTTGCTTCAGAATTCAGAACATTCAATTTGAGAGAGTTTTTTCTCTCTCTTTTTCTCATTTAAAATACTTTTGGTTAGAACTTTGCTGTAATTTTTATCACATTTGAAAGAAAATTTAACAAACTCGGAAATAAGTAGAAAAATTGAAAAACCGTTAAAATTAAATCAAGATATTGACATGAAAAGTTGAATTTTTGAATAAAAAACACATGTTTTTACAAATTTCACAATTGACGAAAAAAAACTCAAATTTGACCAACTCAAAGTGGATAAAAATTATCAATTTAAAAGTGATTTGCAGAAAAGAAAGAAATTGTGTCTTTAAGGGGGGACATGACATTGGCCATTTTTTTAAGTCGACTTTTTAATAATAATTTAATAATTTATAATTAATTTTGTATTTTAGTAAATATTCTTAAGATTCTAAGAAAAAAAATTTTATGGAAAAATTCTTACGGTTACAGCCGGATTTTTCTTTGCATTTTTCTTTGTTCACAAACTTTCAACGCGTTGCAACTTGCAACCATATTTTTCGTACTGGTTGCGGCACTAGCGGGTAAACTTGATTCGCTATCGTATGACATGAGCTTTTATTAAATTTTTTTTCGATTTTTTATGAATTTTTACAGTCAATATTTTCTTCGAAATAACACACTTTCAAATTTGGAACATCACCAAAAATTGAAAAAAAATTTAAAAAAACGCCTGCCATACGATTACCAATTTTGTTAAGATTTAAAAAAATCATTTTTTGTCCAGATCGGACAATTTTTGCGACTCCCAGCGCTGCAACCACGAGGACTCGTTTTTCTCTGCCGCCAGTTTGAAGCTCTATAAAACCATGTTGGAGTGAAAAATATATTTTTTTGAATTTTTTTTTTGTAATTTGTTTAATTCTCCACAATAAAGAACATTTGGAAATAATTTTTTTTTTGACCGACAATAAGTTATGAATTTTTAAAAAAAGGTCTGTTTTCTCTGTCGAAAAAAATACTTATCATTATGAGAGACATTGAAATATTTCCATTTTCCACAAGTGAAGAAATATTTCTTCGAAAATGTGAAAATTTGTTGTAATTGAAGGAAAAATTGCTTTTATCGAAAATAGGGAAATTTTCTACCGGAGATAGATATGTGTTTTTTTCTCAGTGTAATTATTAAAATTACGTTTGATTTTATATTGTTGCAATAAATCTCATTGTATCTTATATCTGTAAAGTAGAAATAAAGAATACAGTAAGCAATAAAAAAATATACATAAAAATAAAGTAATACAAGAATGCATTAATAATTATTTATTTTGATTGAATATATTTTCAAAGTATATTAACATTTATATAGATATATGCCTCTTTTCTAAAACAACAACTGATATAGTACATTTTTATTTTTATGCTTGTCTTGCCATAATCAGTGATGTATCATAACCCTTGACATTATCATATATCCAATTCAAGTATCTATCCACGCGACTATAAACATGTGGATTGTGCAAGGAACACTTTTTTTGAGCAAAGATACCCAAACCAATCAAATAATAATTGACAGGTTCTTCATTCACCACTGTAGTGCCCATCAAAGCACAACTACCTTCAAAAACATAGTCATCGTGACACGATAAGGCACATACACTCTTCTCCTTTTGAACTTTATAAAGTTTTTGTAATCTCGATTCACAAGTATTTAAGTTTACGACACGCACAAATGCCTTAGCTAGAATTGTATCTTCTTTTTTATTTAAATACCAACCAGTAACTTCTAAGAGCTGATTGGCATAATCCATCTGTATCATATCCTTACTGGGCAAACAAATGGGCTGAATGAACTCGGAGTATATAACAGGCTCACTTAATTTAATCATAGCTATATCGTTGTGCCTTATTTTAGAGCTGTAGTTAGGATGTATAAAGGTTTCTTCAATTTTATAAACTTTTGGAACCGGTGCACAACGTCCGCTATCATCGCAGTCTGATTTTTTATAGGTGTTCCCTCTATTCCAATCACCCAGCACAACTCTAACGGGCTCTACTTCGAAATCGAAACATTTTGCATTCAGCACCACAAACGATTTGCTGATTAGTATAGCGTAGCATCTAAACCAATACGTGTCATCTGTTTTATTAACGTATAGAACTCTGCCCATCCAGGGAAATTCGCCAATTTGTGTTAAATTTTTCTGATTGTAATAATAATCCGGATTGATTGTGCCACATTCATCTATTTGTGGCAAATGATCTTGACCAGCTTTATGAGAAAAAGTTAAAGAAAAATTAATTATTGTATACTTTATAAAATTTAGTGTAAACTTACACACAGTTATGATGAGTAACAGCAGTATAATAATTCCAAATAGTGTATTCATCATCTTAGCTAACGTCAACCATCAGGTACAAAATCTTTTTATAAAATGAGCAGAATTTTGTTCTGTTGCATTTTTTTTTGAGAATTGCAACTGCTTATTGTGCAAGTATTGCATTCTGTGCGCGTCTCTATAGAGACAATTATAATTGATACATATTTCTATTGCATTCAGAACCTGTAAATATCGCAAAAAAAAAAAATAAAACCAGTTTTTATTCAATGCATGTCTGTCTATTTCAAGGAATACATTAGCATAGCTGTTCGCTTTTCTTCGGTATCTGTTTTGAAGATATGGAGACATTTTTGAGGAATATTTTTTTTTGATTCTTGAAATGTTTGTAAAAAAAGAAAAATGTTTTAAATTGAAAACGTTTTGAGAAAAAGAAAAGATAAAAAAATCAATAAAAATATGCGTTTATTATAACAAGCGATTATTAATTAACTTAATCAAAATTTAATTTATCATAATCGCTATTTACTTAATCATAACCACTTGCAACGCTGCAGTGGCAGACTTGTATGGCTTCAACACAAAATTACTGCACGGAGAAAAATAAATTAATAGTAAACCACATTAAAATAATTTCAGCACACAAAAGATACTTGTAAGACTGGTGTCACGCCCACTTTTTCACTTCACACCAAATATTGTAGTATTTTAAATTATCAGCTATAAAAATTTTACATAAAATTTGACATATGACATGTGTTACGCACATTTGCGATATCATGCCCAATTTTTTACTTGATCAACTTGAAGCGTTTTTCATGAATTTTGGTTAACGCTGCTGCTAAAATTAAAAAAAAATGTTAAAAAATGCTACTTTGAAATTCATATGTACGCCATTCTACAATTTTCAACTTTTTATTAGGTTCAAGCTTGAATGAATTTAAAACATTGCAAATATAAATAATGTTCATTTTCATAAAGAACGCTTATGAATTTTGTGTTCAATCATCGTGTGAACTTGTACACAAGCTCCAGGTATATATACATGGTTTGAGTGTATTTATACACACAAAAAAAAGAACAAAATGACTATTTCAGCCTTTGGAAGGACTTTGACCGAACTTCTTTTGATCCATTGTGCTGTGTGTGTTATTAAATGTTTGCACACAATTAACCGAGTTCTGGACATACATGTTTTATGTCGACTCCGAACGGCTAAAGTTTATGTTCTCAAGAAGCTTTATTTACTCTCTGAGGCTTGCATTGTCTGTAGAGAGGTGGTAACCAATCAGAAAATGTTTTTATTAAAAAAACTTTGCCGCTAGAGGAAATCCATCTCGGGCTCCAGGCAGGCTTAGCCACACACTTAGCTTGCATGCCACGGTCATCACACAAACTCTTGTAAAAAATAAGATTGAATTATGTTAACGTATAAAAATGTTCGAAAAATAACACAATCTGCAAATTATTTTGGCTTCTAGAAGTGCAAGAGTAAATATTGTGTTTCCATTATTTCGATTTTAGTCGTTTATTTGATCGTTTATCGTTTATTTGATGGTTCTTGAATTAAAGCTATTTCATTGCCAATTAATGATTTATTTTTTTAAATTGCTTACCTACCTTAAAACTCGTTTCCAAGAAATGTAACGTTAAAGACCGCATAAAACTGGTTCTTTAAAATAACAAAAGTTACAGGAAAAGTTTGTGTTACAGGACAAAATGTAAGTCTAAACAACCAACTAAACAAAAATTTAGTTGGTTTCATGGATTCGTTTAAATATATTTGCAAAAATGTACACTCGAGTGTAACGTCATAAAACAATTTTTTATAATTACATAAGGTTCATGGATTTTTGTCAGTTATCTGAAGCATTGTTCTTGTTTTACCCTAAACCTGAAAGGTCAGGGTATATTAACTTTGTGCAAACGTTTGTAACGCATAGAAAGAAGCGAGATCGGTATAGAAAATTATATATATTCTTGTTAAGGGTCACCTCGTGAGTAGAGCTATACATGTCCGTTCGTCTGTCCGTCTGTGTGTTGTCCGTATACAAAGGATAAGAAGAAGGAGTTGATATAATTGAATGACACTTGGTACACTTGATCACATGGACCCAATGATCTGCACTATTGAATATTTGGAATCAGCCCATGGATACGCCTACCGCCCATATAACGCAAAAATTGAAAACTGCATAAATGAGTTCATAATTGACATATGACAATAAACATATGGGTATGTATGTATTTTATACCAAAATAAAGATGTTCCCATAAAGTCATTTTTGGAAACGTTTGAATAGTTGTCATAATAATAGTCAGCTACGGAAAAGGCGTTATTTAGTTGCAAGAAATTAATTTCTTTTACCATTAACGTAAGTTGTTTTTAAATTGCGGTAACCGTAAAATTTGTTTTGTTCAACTGAAGACTTCATTTGTAGAAAATAAGATCCATTTCTTATGACATACAAATTTGTAATCTAAAAACATTCATTCTACACAATATCTCACAATAGCTCAAGGGAAGCGTGCAAGACTGTCATGCGGAAGACGTGGGTTCGAATCCTGGCTGTGTAAGTATCAAAAATTTTATTTTAATTATTGAAATTCTAATTCTGTTTCATTAACTGCTTCGTCAAAAATAACCGTCAAATAAGTTTAACTTAAAAACATTAATTTAAAAAAAAAAATTCTTTGGTGTTCTTATCGGGGTCAATCGAGTTCTAGACTCGAACACTAACACACTCGGTTAAACTTGAACTTCCAAAACAATCATAAAATTTCATTAAGTTCAATGCTTTTTCGTTTCCAGTAAGAATATTTTTAAGTTGATGACAACTGAATATTCGTTTGCGTCAAATACAGTTCGCAAACGAAGTATAGTTGGTGAGTTTTTCAGTTGCGAAAAATTTCTTTGCGTGTGTTTAAACTACAGAGATAAAATTTGGATCGCATGGTTTTTTTTAAAAAACCAAAGATGATTTGGAAAAATTGACGTCATTTGCCCTCGGACACGCACACTTCCCGTACAACCCAAAAATTGAAAACGCAATTGATAAGATTATGTTTAACCTTCAGAGATAAAATTTGGTACTCTCAGAAAAAAGTTTCTCGGAATATGATAAAAAAGGCATCATATTTAGAGATTTAGAGAAGCTTATAAAACTTTTTGAATTCTACACGCAGAGAAAAAAAACGTTTATCGCCAGTTTGCTGCAAACGAACTTTGTTTGTCATGCTTCAAAACATTGTTTGTAAAAGTTTGAACAGTTGGCATAATAATGGTTAGTTGCGGGAAACACGTTATTTAGTTGCAAGAAATTAATTTTGTTTGTCATAAACGGCAGTGATTTTTAAATTGCAGCAACCGAAAAATTTGTTTTTTCCAACTGAAAACTGAAAACTTCGTTTGCAGGAAAAAAACTTAATTTGTTATAAGCGAATAGTTCTCGACTGACAAAAAAAGTTGCTTGATTTCGGTGATGAAAAGTGTTTCATATTTGCCATCAACGAAAAGGAAGTATTTTAAGAGTGTGAACAAACAGACACACAATTGTGAATCACAAGCGCAGTCACACAACTGCTACACAGCTCGCTTTCGTTGATGACAAGTGTTAAATATTTGCCATAAACGAAAAAAACAAGAATGTGTTACAGCTTAAGTAAATAAAAAATTCATTCTAGACAATATCTCACAATAGCTCAATGGAAGCATGCTAAACTGGCACGCGAGAGACGTGGGTTCGAATCTTGGCTGTGTAAGTATCAAATGTTTTAATTTAATTATTGAAATTCTAATTCTGTTTCATTAACTGCTTCATCAAAAATAATCGTCAAAATAAGAATAATAAAAATAAATAATAAAAAACATTAATTAAAAAAAAAATATTTGGTGTTCCTGATAGGAATTGAACCCAGGTCACTCAAGTTCCTAGACTCGAACGCCAGCACGCTCGGCTAAACTTGAACTTCCAAAACAATGACAAAATTTTATTAAGTTTGATGTTTTTTCGTTTCAAGCAAGAATATTTTTAATTTGATGACAACTGAATACTCGTTTGCAGCAACTACAGTTCGCAAACGAAGTATAGTTGGTGCATTTTTCAGTTACGATAAACGAAAAATTTCTTTGCGTGTATATTAACTTTGTGCAAACGTTTGTAACGCATAGAAAGAAGCGAGATCGGTATAGAAAAGTATATATATTCTTGTTAAGGGTCACCTCGTGAGTAGAGCTATTCATGTCCGTCCGTCTGTCCGTCTGTCCGTCTGTGTGTTGTCCGCATACACAGTATAAAAAGAAGGAGTTGAGATAATTAAATGAAACTTGGTACACATGGTCACATGAATCCAAGGATCTTCACTATTGAATATGTTTGGAACCCGGCCACGGACACGCCTACCTCCCATATAACGCAAAAATTTAAAACTGCATAAATAAGCTCATAACTACTCTACAACAATAAATTTTGGTGTATATGTGTTTTGTATCAACACAAAGATTTCTACGAAACATGGGTGTCATCCGCCTTTGCACACGCCCACCTCCCATACAACCTAAAAATTGAACATGGAATAAATAAGCCTCTGTTGAACCTACAGATATAAAATTTTATACATGTATTTTTAATGACAAAACAAAGATGGTTTAGAAAAATGGACATCATCCGCCCATGTACACGCCTACCTCCCATATAACGCAAAATTGAAAACTGCATATTAGACCGGATCATTCTTATATGGATACAAAAAATGTCAACCGGTCGGGGTCTCAAAAGTTAGAGCAACTCATTAAAATGATTTCTGCATACTTTTTTTTAAAATCGGAGAAAAACTGCCGAAGCAATTTTGATTCTCCTGAAGGTTCTTTTTGGTAAAAAAACATGTTTTTTGCTTATAACTTTTTATTTTGCACAGAACGCATACCCAAATCTTCTTAAATGTTGAATTTCTTACTCATACTAACATTTTGACATAAAAAAATTGTTAAAATTTTGTTTCATTATAACTCTTATTGGCGTGTGGTGCCACGCCTCCTTCTCTAATGCTTGCTCCATTTGTCCAGTAGCAGGAGCCCAACAAATATTTTATTTGTTCTGAGTTCCATAAATATGAGACTTATATTTCGAAAGTTATACCGAATAGTTGAAAGCTTAAAGCTGCCACACCCCTTATTTGACACCTATTAAATGTTACCAGTGAAACAGCACGTGTAAAGTGAGCTCGAAAATGGAACTTAACTCGAATTAATCGAATTAATTTTTTACTCGATTTGAAAATATTCTATTATATATAATATTCGGCTAAGTTCGTATCAAGAAGAAGTTGTAAAAACTCGTATTAATACGAATGTTAAAGTTACTTACAATATAGTGATATTTTTATACCCTAAACCTGAAAGGTCAGGGTATATTAACTTTGTGCAAACGTTTGTAATGCATAGAACGAAGCGAGTCCGGTATAGAAAAGTATATATATTCTTGATCAGCGTCACCACGTGAGTCGAGCTATTTATGTCCGTGCGTCCGTCTGTGTGTTGTCCGTATACACAGGATAAGAAGAAGGAGTTGAGATAATTGGATGAAACTTGGTACACATGATCACATGCACCCAAGGATCTGCACTATGGAATTTTTTTGTAATCCGCCCACGGACACGCCTACCTCCCATACAACGCCAAAATTTAAAACTGCATAACTCAGCTCATATTTAGCCTACAACAATAAAATTTGATATGTATGTGTTTTATACAAACACAAAGATGTCTTCGAAAACTGGACGTCATCCGATCACGGACACGCCTACCTCCCATACAACCCAAAAATTGAAAACGCAATAAATAAGCATGTGTTTAACCTACAGAGCTAAAATTTGGCACGTATGTTTTTCATAACAAAAAAAAGATGGTTTAGAAAAATGGACATCGTCCGCCCACGGACACGCCTACTTCCCATACAACGCGAAAATTGAAAACTGCATAGCTCAGCTCATATTTAGCCTACAACAATAAAATTTGATATGTATGTGTTTCATACCAACGCAGATATGTCTTCGGAAAATGGACGTCATCCGATCACGGACACGCCTACCTCCCATACAACCCAAAAATTGAAAACGCAATAAATAAGCATGTGTTTAACCTACAGAGCTAAAATTTGGCACGTATGTTTTTTATGACAAGACAAAGATGGTTTGGAAAAATGGACTTCATCCGCCCACGGACACGCCCATTTACAATTAATTTTTTAATTTTTTTTTGAAAAGTGGGTTTAGGGTATTTCATAGTCGGCCTAGACCGACTTTAGACTTTCTTTACTTGTTTTATATTGAAGAGAGAGAATGTTTGATTAAAATATATATATTTCTGCTCGATTAGGTTTCAATGACTCTTATAAGATTTCTTATGATATGCAAGACTTTTTACCCAACGAACTACACAACAAAAAAAAAAAAAAATATGTATATCAATGCAAATGATTTATTGTTAAGGCCTTACATAATTAATGATTAAAATGTCTTTGACCTTATAACAAAACCTTAAAATTTATGAGCAAGTATTCTTAAAATTTTCATATGTCAATTTGTCACTCGAGCTTAAACTCAAGTCCTTTAGCATTTTACTTGCATATACAACTTATTGCTATTCCTTTGATAACAGCTTTCTGGGAAGCCTTTAAACAGGTACTCATGCTCACATAATTAAAATGTATCGAACTTCAACTTTTTTGATGCCGCAAAATTATTAATTTTTGGTTTCTTTTTTTATAAATATATTGTCAAGCAGCAACCAACAAGCACGTACCAGTGTCTGTTGTTAGCTATTAAAAAGTCGTATTTTGTAGGATTGGGTTGTCAAAAACACATTGAGTGTGCTTTGGTTGTCTTCTGATCATTAGGTAAGGAACATCATGTTCAAACTTGTAAAAGTTCATTTAATATTTTATATAAAACATTGCTTCGCACAGTGGTTGAAAATCTTCTTTTGTACGTATTGAACTTTCTTAAGAATTATCACATTCCGAACATTGTTAACAAATCAAAAATGATTTTTAAAATATCTTTATTATCAATGAAATGAAGATTTTTAAATGCTATCATATAATCGAAAATATTCAAGAAAATTGCTACTAATTGACAAAATTATCGCATTCTGCGCAAATAATGTTCGAAATTGACAATTTTTATCATGCAGCTTAACCACTGTGCTTCTGATACTAAACATGTTGCAATTGCTTGAAACTGAAAACAACAACAATGCTTAGATTTTGTTTTTGTTTTATCATTTTCATGATATCATCGCTGTAATTTTTCTCAATACAAGAAAATCTTGCCAAACGTTGCATGTTGCGGCTTATGTGTTGTGAGCGTAAATGTGAACATAAAAAAAAAAAAACAAAAATTAACATATTTAATGTGAGAAATTTTATGCCCTCTTATGTACGCTCTGTTGTTAAATAACGCTGTGTTCTGCAACGTTTTTTTTTTATTTATTTTTCCCCAATGTTTTGTTATTAAGCTGCTTGTAAATGATGACAACAGAATGTTTTGCATAATAATGATGTCTTTCACCAACCGGTAAAGACGGTTTTTCTTGGCAAATTTTTGAAGACTTCCTGCTTATTTGTATGTTTGTGTGCGTGTGTTTGAGTCTATTGTTTTTGTTTTGCATGCATCATATCACTTGTTCAAGGATATCGTTTTGATATATTAGCGAGTTTTAAATTAAATAAATACATGAATTGAATTCATGAAATTCTTATTTAACTAAAGAGATTTGTGAACATTAAAAGCTAAAGATTTGTGAAAATATCTTCTAATATTTTGATTCAACATTCTACCAAATGTCAACTTTCAGGAATATCATGTAAAAGAGGTTTTTATTAAAAATTTTGACGTATGGATGGATGATTGTGAGTGGAAAATTTATTGTACAGAATTTTTTACGTGCTGTAGTCACGGCAAATAACTAAATATATGTAAAAAAATAATTTTCCAGCAAACCCAACGAAATAAGCTAAAAACATTGGCAAAATATATAAAAAATGGTAAGAAAATGTTAAGAAATTATATCTCCGCTAAAACAAAAGATACAAAATTTGGCGATATTTCGTTTAATGATCTCTTAATTATATCTCCGCTACAACACATAAACCGATAGTAATTGATATACCGTTGGAACATTCCATATTTTCTCTAAAATACAAAATTTAATTTTTTATCTTATGGTGTGTTGTTTAGATTCTGCATTAATAAAAATAGACAAGTGTAAAAAGTGTAAAACACCCTGTATCTTAAAAATCCTACCACAACAGTAAAAATTGGGTACAGATTTGGAATCAGCGTTGAAAGCTCATATAGAAATTATATTGGGTTTTCCGGATCCTACATTTTTAGACTTGTATTATTTATTCAAGCGTGTCTGAATTTTAGAGCACTGCTATTATTTTGACCACAGCTGTACATATTTTGTATATAAAATATATACACAAAACAAAAGTAAGAAACTAAGTAAAAATAGAAATAACAACGAAATTCAAAATCAAAATAAAAATCAAAATCATAATCAAAATCGAAATCGAAATCGAAATCAAAATCAAAATCAAAATCAAAATCAAAATCAAAATCAAAATCAAAATCAAAATCAAAATCAAAATCAAAATCAAAATCAAAATCAAAATCAAAATCAAAATCAAAATCAAAATCAAAATCAAAATCAAAATCAAAATCAAAATCAAAATCAAAATCAAAATCAAAATCAAAATCAAAATCAAAATCAAAATCAAAATCAAAATCAAAATCAAAATCAAAATCAAAATCAAAATCAAAATCAAAATCAAAATCAAAATCAAAATTAAAATCAAAATCAAAATCAAAATCAAAATCAATATCAAAATCAAAATCAAAATCAAAATCAAAATCAAAATCAAAATCAAAATCAAAATCAAAATCAAAATCAAAATCAAAATCAAAATCAAAATCAAAATCAAAATCAAAATCAAAATCAAAATCAAAATCAAAATCAAAATCAAAATCAAAATCAAAATCAAAATCAAAATCAAAATCAAAATCAAAATCAAAATCAAAATCAAAATCAAAATCAAAATCAAAATCAAAATCAAAATCAAAATCAAAATCAAAATCAAAATCAAAATCAAAATCAAAATCAAAATCAAAATCAAAATCAAAATCAAAATCAAAATCAAAATCAAAATCAAAATCAAAATCAAAATCAAAATCAAAATCAAAATCAAAATCAAAATCAAAATCAAAATCAAAATCAAAATCAAAATCAAAATCAAAATCAAAATCAAAATCAAAATCAAAATCAAAATCAAAATCAAAATCAAAATCAAAATCAAAATCAAAATCAAAATCAAAATCAAAATCAAAATCAAAATCAAAATCAAAATCAAAATCAAAATCAAAATCAAAATCAAAATCAAAATCAAAATCAAAATCAAAATCAAAATCAAAATCAAAATCAAAATCAAAATCAAAATCAAAATCAAAATCAAAATCAAAATCAAAATCAAAATCAAAATCAAAATCAAAATCAAAATCAAAATCAAAATCAAAATCAAAATCAAAATCAAAATCAAAATCAAAATCAAAATCAAAATCAAAATCAAAATCAAAATCAAAATCAAAATCAAAATCAAAATCAAAATCAAAATCAAAATCAAAATCAAAATCAAAATCAAAATCAAAATCAAAATCAAAATCAAAATCAAAATCAAAATCAAAATCAAAATCAAAATCAAAATCAAAATCAAAATCAAAATCAAAATCAAAATCAAAATCAAAATCAAAATCAAAATCAAAATCAAAATCAAAATCAAAATCAAAATCAAAATCAAAATCAAAATCAAAATCAAAATCAAAATCAAAATCAAAATCAAAATCAAAATCAAAATCAAAATCAAAATCAAAATCAAAATCAAAATCAAAATCAAAATCAAAATCAAAATCAAAATCAAAATCAAAATCAAAATCAAAATCAAAATCAAAATCAAAATCAAAATCAAAATCAAAATCAAAATCAAAATCAAAATCAAAATCAAAATCAAAATCAAAATCAAAATCAAAATCAAAATCAAAATCAAAATCAAAATCAAAATCAAAATCAAAATCAAAATCAAAATCAAAATCAAAATCAAAATCAAAATCAAAATCAAAATCAAAATCAAAATCAAAATCAAAATGTGACAAGTGAAAAAATGACAAAATGACAAAATGACAAAATGACAAAATGACAAAATGACAAAATGACAAAATGACAAAATGACAAAATGACAAAATGACAAAATGACAAAATGACAAAATGACAAAATGACAAATGACTATTGATACGATCTATTAATCGCCTCTTCTGAGAAATATAGTCATAGAACATATACTTATGACTAAGAAATATAACATTGGTACCTGTATCGATCAAAGAGTCAAGGCTGTTTTTTTATATCCCTGAAAGCTTAACTTGCGCAGATTTAAGTTAACAACATTACCAATTTCTTTAGTTCTTTTCGTTGTGATGCCTTTTTCATTTTCATCACATCATATTTGATAATCAAAACAAAAGAAATACATTTTTGTATCTTGCTTATATGCTGCTTTCTCTTTTACCGTTGCATTTAGTTAGCACTTATGCTGCAATAAAGAACATGATATGTATATGTTACATAGGATAAGAGAAAAAAGAGATTTTCTACCAAAAAGTAAAAGTCAACTTAAGTAAATGGTTAGGCAATAAACAAAAACAAATAAAACACACAGGATTTAAAAATACACAAACACACACATACTCATACTAAAACATGCGCGCAAAATTACTGCACTCACGCACACACAATTAAACTACCTATATATAATCCCATCTTACAAGGTTGCAGCATAAACAACACACACAATTTAGCGTTACACATGAACACACAAATACACACACACACACACACACACACACACATTCTCTGCAAAGCACAACACAATGAAACAAACTATAGAAAGTAACCCTAACGGTGAACAAAAAAGAAGCGATAGAAAAAATATCATAAGCAGCACAAATAACTTAACACTAAGACAAGCCAAGCTTAGCTCAGCCAAGCAAGCAGTGCCGAGCAACAGCCAAAAGAATAAAGAAAAAATAAAAAAAAATAACACCAAACCTAAAGATATAAACTTATGTATGTATATATTTTACTCACAATCAAACAAATACATATAAAAAAAAACGCACACAAAAACAAACATACAAACATTAGGCGGCAAGCAGCACGCATTAAGCGATGTTTACACTCGCATGTGTGTCGGGCAATAGTTTTCATAGATAAGCAGCCTAAAATATATGGCCAAGTAATTCTCATAAATTACTTAAAATTAAAATCAAAATCAAAATCAAAATCAAAATCAATATCAAAATCAAAATCAAAATCAAAATCAAAATCAAAATCAAAATCAAAATCAAAATCAAAATCAAAATCAAAATCAAAATCAAAATCAAAATCAAAATCAAAATCAAAATCAAAATCAAAATCAAAATCAAAATCAAAATCAAAATCAAAATCAAAATCAAAATCAAAATCAAAATCAAAATCAAAATCAAAATCAAAATCAAAATCAAAATCAAAATCAAAATCAAAATCAAAATCAAAATCAAAATCAAAATCAAAATCAAAATCAAAATCAAAATCAAAATCAAAATCAAAATCAAAATCAAAATCAAAATCAAAATCAAAATCAAAATCAAAATCAAAATCAAAATCAAAATCAAAATCAAAATCAAAATCAAAATCAAAATCAAAATCAAAATCAAAATCAAAATCAAAATCAAAATCAAAATCAAAATCAAAATCAAAATCAAAATCAAAATCAAAATCAAAATCAAAATCAAAATCAAAATCAAAATCAAAATCAAAATCAAAATCAAAATCAAAATCAAAATCAAAATCAAAATCAAAATCAAAATCAAAATCAAAATCAAAATCAAAATCAAAATCAAAATCAAAATCAAAATCAAAATCAAAATCAAAATCAAAATCAAAATCAAAATCAAAATCAAAATCAAAATCAAAATCAAAATCAAAATCAAAATCAAAATCAAAATCAAAATCAAAATCAAAATCAAAATCAAAATCAAAATCAAAATCAAAATCAAAATCAAAATCAAAATCAAAATCAAAATCAAAATCAAAATCAAAATCAAAATCAAAATCAAAATCAAAATCAAAATCAAAATCAAAATCAAAATCAAAATCAAAATCAAAATCAAAATCAAAATCAAAATCAAAATCAAAATCAAAATCAAAATCAAAATCAAAATCAAAATCAAAATCAAAATCAAAATCAAAATCAAAATCAAAATCAAAATCAAAATCAAAATCAAAATCAAAATCAAAATCAAAATCAAAATCAAAATCAAAATCAAAATCAAAATCAAAATCAAAATCAAAATCAAAATCAAAATCAAAATCAAAATCAAAATCAAAATCAAAATCAAAATCAAAATCAAAATCAAAATCAAAATCAAAATCAAAATCAAAATCAAAATCAAAATCAAAATCAAAATCAAAATCAAAATCAAAATCAAAATCAAAATCAAAATCAAAATCAAAATCAAAATCAAAATCAAAATCAAAATCAAAATCAAAATCAAAATCAAAATCAAAATCAAAATGTGACAAGTGAAAAAATGACAAAATGACAAAATGACAAAATGACAAAATGACAAAATGACAAAATGACAAAATGACAAAATGACAAAATGACAAAATGACAAAATGACAAAATGACAAAATGACAAAATGACAAATGACTATTGATACGATCTATTAATCGCCTCTTCTGAGAAATATAGTCATAGAACATATACTTATGACTAAGAAATATAACATTGGTACCTGTATCGATCAAAGAGTCAAGGCTGTTTTTTTATATCCCTGAAAGCTTAACTTGCGCAGATTTAAGTTAACAACATTACCAATTTCTTTAGTTCTTTTCGTTGTGATGCCTTTTTCATTTTCATCACATCATATTTGATAATCAAAACAAAAGAAATACATTTTTGTATCTTGCTTATATGCTGCTTTCTCTTTTACCGTTGCATTTAGTTAGCACTTATGCTGCAATAAAGAACATGATATGTATATGTTACATAGGATAAGAGAAAAAAGAGATTTTCTACCAAAAAGTAAAAGTCAACTTAAGTAAATGGTTAGGCAATAAACAAAAACAAATAAAACACACAGGATTTAAAAATACACAAACACACACATACTCATACTAAAACATGCGCGCAAAATTACTGCACTCACGCACACACAATTAAACTACCTATATATAATCCCATCTTACAAGGTTGCAGCATAAACAACACACACAATTTAGCGTTACACATGAACACACAAATACACACACACACACACACACACACACACATTCTCTGCAAAGCACAACACAATGAAACAAACTATAGAAAGTAACCCTAACGGTGAACAAAAAAGAAGCGATAGAAAAAATATCATAAGCAGCACAAATAACTTAACACTAAGACAAGCCAAGCTTAGCTCAGCCAAGCAAGCAGTGCCGAGCAACAGCCAAAAGAATAAAGAAAAAATAAAAAAAAATAACACCAAACCTAAAGATATAAACTTATGTATGTATATATTTTACTCACAATCAAACAAATACATATAAAAAAAAACGCACACAAAAACAAACATACAAACATTAGGCGGCAAGCAGCACGCATTAAGCGATGTTTACACTCGCATGTGTGTCGGGCAATAGTTTTCATAGATAAGCAGCCTAAAATATATGGCCAAGTAATTCTCCAGCACAATATTAGGCTTAAGATGCCAAAAGGACGAAGCGCTTTGCTAGAGCCGTTGGAAGCGAGTGTTTTTTTTCCATTGGTTTTTTGTGTGTGTCTGTATCACTTGCTTTGTATGTTGGCTACACTCAGAAAAAGTTTATCGGAATATCATAAAAAAGGCATCATATTTAGAGAAAAATGGTATAGACTTTGCTCTAGAGAATGCTATTCTCTAATGTCGATACTAAAAATTCTCTAAAAATGGTAAAAAGCTTCCATGAAAAAGAAAAATATATTGTTTTTTGAGAAAAAACTTTTTATTTTTGAGAAAAGATTTGTTTTTATTGAAGAAAATACTTCTCTTAGTGAATTTTTTATCAAAATATAAGAAAAGTTTTTCATTTTCAATAAATTTTTCTCTATAAATGAGAAATTTTTGTGCGAGAAAAATACTTATCATAATTAGAGACATTGAAATATTTTCATTTCCTAGAAGTAAAGAAATATTTCTTCGAAAATGTGAAAATTTATTCTAATTTAAGAAAATTTTATTTGAAAAAGAGAAAATTTCTATATCGAAAATAGAGAAATTTTTTACCGGAGCAAGGTAGGTGCTTTTTTCTCAGTGTAGGCTTGTTGCCGACAGAGTATGTATGATTGTGCGTGTGTGTTTTTGCCATATCTGCATAACACTTTCTCTGCCTCTAGCCAACGTCTTTGGCACCGTTCACTGCCTTTCATTTGTCTTTTTTCACTTTCTTTATGAAAACCTTTCAAATGTTTTACCAAGCAGCGTCTTTTGTTTATTTATGTTTCTTATTCTTATTCGTTTCTTGCTCATCTTCTTATTTGAGGTTATATGTACACGTATTTTGTTCATGATTATGTAGCATATTTTGTGGCGCTTTATTGTGTTGTTTTGTGCTTTTTTAGCTGCCGCGTCTGTTACTTGCTTTATTTAATGTCACGCGAAGCGGTCGGAATTTCATTGCATTAGAGAAAAAAACAAAACAAAAAAACAGAAAAATAAAACAAAAAACAAAGCAAAAAATAACAAACAAAACACAGCAAATAACTTCCCTAGACTGCCTAACGTTGTGCACTTGAAAAAATAAGTTGTCAGAAAAAGCAGAATATTTTAAGAAATTAAGCAATTGAAAACTAAACAGAAAAAAATTATAGTGTGCTGTTATGTGCCCAATGTGTGCTATCATGTATCATTTTGAAAAAATAAAATAGTCAAAAAAATACTAAAAGTTACACAAAAGTTACACACTTAAGCTAGGTAAGTTGATTTTTAAGGAAAAAATAAAATTTGTGCTGCAATGTGCCCGACATGTGCTATTGTATGTTTTATTGGAAAAATAATTACTTCGATGATTTGCCCCTAAGACCTACAAATATTTTGTTTTTCGATTAAAACTGAAAATAGTAAAAAAATAATGCGTTATCGTCGCATTAAAAAATTGCTCCAATTGCCCCTAAAGACTGTAAAATAATTTAAGTTTCGTTTTGAGCTTTTAAACAAAATTTAGCATTCGCCTCTAAATAACTTATTTAAGATATTTAAGACCAAACCAGATTCTAAAAAATTCTAAAAAAGGCTGAGGCATGTCTCATCCGATCCAGGATCAAATGAAGATTTGATCTCGAATCTCTGTAAAAGAAAAAGACAAATATTTAAAAATTACATTGAGTTTGTTTTAATATACATATGTATAGTTCTTCTAATATATGTAAAAAGAGGTATTTTTTCATATATTTAAACATTAGGGGTATTCACGATGTGGTGTATGTGCCTTTGTATTGTGTATTTTTGATAAATTTGATATTTGAAGTAAAATTACAAAAACAAAATGTACAGTGTTCAAAATACAACCCTGTAGCAAAAATACAATGACGAAACCCCCTTGTATTCTTTGTAAATTTTGTTGTATATTTCATCAACTGATCACAAAAGCTTTTTTACTAAGTGTGGATGAAGGTACTGGCTGGGTTGTGTGTTTATTTCATAAAAGTTAATTTAATTCAGTGCTTCGTTTCAATACTTTTATTTTCTCGTACTGCTAAATGATGAACTACCCAGACTTTAGTGAAGGTTTGTTCTTAATGCGTTGTATATATTGTAAATTTTGTAAGAATTAATTAAAAATACACCACATCGTGAATACCCCTATTATATACGTCTTTCAAACGTTAGTATTTCTAATAATGATCCAACACTCATTGACTCTTACTCAGTGATCTCTGTTTCGATTATTTTTGGGTTCGGTTATATTCGGTGCTTCGGTAAATGTCGGTGATTTTGTTTGTGGCAAGCTAAAGCTTTAAGGCTTAGGTTGCGTGTATAGTAAATGCCTATTCAGACAGACAGGCAGGCAAGAAAGCAGGCTGAAATCTATGTGAGCAAACGAGATACAAATAGCTCTCTATCTCGCTTTTTCACACACTCTGCCTGCCTGCCTGTCCTAATCGGCGTTAACTATGCACGTAGCCTTAGGCTGCGATTATAGTGAATGTGATTCAGACAGGCAGGCAGGCAGGCTGAAATATGTGTGAAAAAACGAGATGCAGATAGCTATCTATCACGCTTGTTCACATTACCTGCCTGCGTGCCTGTCTGACTCGGCGCTCACTATAACCGCAACCTTAGGCAGAGTTCTATAGCGTGCGTCGGATTAGGCAGCGTTCATAGTGAACGCCGATTCAGACAGGCAGGTTGAAATCTGTGTGAACAAACGAGACACAAATATCTACTTAATTCGCTTGTTTACACACTCTGTCTGTCTGAATCGATGTTCACTATGAACGCAGCCTTATGCCATGTTCACACAGAGAGTTTAGTTTGCGTTTCCAGTACAAAGTTGCGTTTTGCCCTTAAACTTAATTTAAACGCTGGCGTTTCCAGTACAATTTTGCAGGAGAAAACGCAACTAAACACAACTTGTTTTCTACGTTTACCAAAACTCAATTTGATACATGCCTACAAGTATGCTAGTGTTTTGATAAAAACATTCGTTCAGTTAGATTTAAGCTGTGTTCGATTCAATTGAACGATAAAAAATGCCAACAACAGCTGATTCTCAATTGTGCATGTTTCTATTTGTAATTTATTATTAACAAAAATAAGCCAAAAAACAAATAAAATAACTTGGGAAAGGTTAGAAGATGAGGGTTTCTCATCAGTCACTAAGTATGGGCCGTAAAAAGCTGAGTTTTGAGCGAAATTCCAAAAATTGGCGATTATTTCAATCCACCGTAAACTCAATTCTGCCGACGCATCTCTGTGTGAACAGCTGTATTTAAACTCAAACGAAACGCAAACAAACTCTCTGTGTGAACATGGCATAAGATAGTATACGTGACTGTTAATTACAAAAGAGCCTATATAAATCTTATCTTGCTTACATTAAATACTAGAATTATATTATAATTAATTGTAATTTACATTTCTCTGTATTTTTGATAAAAATAATAAAGCATATGATATTTTTTGAAATTTCTATTGTATAACTTACAATTATTAACTCTGTATTTGGGAGGATAATCGAAGCTGACCAAGTATGACAAACTACTTTCAGGATTTAGGAGTATTTAAGTATTCAGGAGGATAGTTGATCGGGCGTAGCCAACTAAATACGACAAAATAAATATTCGAGAGGATAGCCGGCGTTGTATTCTAAACTAAGTATTCGGGAGGACAGTGGATCAGCCAAAGCTGACATTGAAGTCTAACCAAACACGACTACTTCGTATTCAGGAGGATAGCCGACAGGCCGAAGTCGTCATTGAATCCCAACCAAACACAACTATTGAGTATTCGTAATTATAGCTTACCTGCCGAAGACCACGTTGAAGCAGTGTTTCCAAATTTTGGTAGAGATCATTCCCGTTTTGTCCATGCTTTTCAAGACAAAAAGGAAATATAATCAACATTTTTTATTTTTTGAGTGTTTTATTTAATTTTATTCAATTACAATTACACTTTAGGAATGCGAGATTCTTAAACTTAGTGTTTAGATCATAGAATTTAGTAATACTCTCGTTTTTTTACGAATCAGTTAAAATTATTGAGATAATTGAAGTTAAGTTACTGTTAGATATTTTTTTAACTACATTTTCCTATTTTTAATGAAAAATGCTTCGAAACACATTTCATAGTTAAAATTTAACATTGGTCGGCGTGAATTGTTAGGTTTGAACAATTGGTTATTTTTTATGAATAAATTATTATTTTATAAATAAATTATTGTTGATAATTTGATAAATTTTGCCAAATAGACAATCAATTGTATTCGCTTAAAAATAAACGATCCACATTTTAGAATTAAGTTTCTGGAAGTTAAGTTTTGGGAAATGTTGTGCATTTGGAAAGGCTTAACTAGAACTACATTTTCTTCGCAGAGATTTGAACTTGTGAAATCATATTCGACTGGTAAACCCTGTTATATCAATTTGATCTCATCTGAACTCGTCATAGTCCTGATAATGAAAAACTTGTCAAAAATTTCTTCACTGCTTTGGAAATCCAACGGTTTTGAGAGGAAATTTTGTACTCACAAGTATTCTGCGTATTTTAACTTCAAAGCATTTCTTAAGTTTATTAGAAAGTCAAATTTGTGGTTAAATTTTGACGGTATTTCCAAATTTTTTTTTGTTTTTGAAGTTGTCTTGAAAAATTTTTTAAATTTTTCTAGGCACATTGCATATCGACTCGAGCACATTGCAGCACAATATACTATTTTCTGAAAAAAATATATGGCAGAGCTAACTTCACATAAAAAAAACTTAAATATATTGAAATTCTGTTATTGGAAAAATTTGTCTTAAGCAACAAACGTAGCACAATGGTAACGGTACATAGTTTTTTCCTTTTATAATAAATCGAAAATGGTTAATTGAATCTAACTGAGTTGCTTAATATAGAGTATTCTAGTAATTTGTCTGTTATTTTTTCAGTGTTCAGTGTTGTTTTTCTTTGGCTTTTTTTTTTTTTTTTTTGTTTTTTTTGCCAAGTATTTTCATCATTGCTTTGCCTTAATGCGCAACGAAAAACAATTTTATTCAAGCTTAAATTTACAGTCATAACTTAACTTAATATGCTTAATTATCTTGCCTATTTGTAAATGTAGCAAAAACGCCTAATGTTCAAGTTAAATGATGCTTGAATGAGTAAACTATAAAATATTTATTTTAAAATAAAACACAAAGATACGCAGCAGCAGACGAGGTAGGCAAAGAAGAAAACTAAAAATAATAAGTGATTGCTAAAAAAAAAAGACTTGACTGAAAATTCTTATGGATTTTTTCTTATGTTACAGGCAAAAAGGTAAGAGATAAAATATAAAATGAAATGCACAATGCTTTCGAAAAGAGAAAGAATTATACAAAATCTAGCTATAAGATAGTTTTAAGTTTACACTAAAATAAACACTGAATTGTAGTTAATAGCTTGAAAAATAACTGCATTTTTTAATTTACCAAAAGAACGCACAATTCTTACAGATGTTTATTTGAAAGAAAGTGAACAATTAATTTAAACTTGAATTAACTCATGATAGCAGCACATTTTTACGAATATAGAAACATTAGTGACTGATATGATAAGTGATAATAAAATTATTTATCTATAAAAAAAAAATTTATGTATAATATACCACAAACATAACAACAAAAAAAAAACAAATTGGCCATTTCAGCCCTTGAAAGGACTTTGACCGAGCTTCTTATGATCAAGAACTGGACCGAGAACTGGACCTACATGTTTTATGCCGACTACGAACGGCTAAAGTTCATGTTCTCAAGAAGCTTTACATGGCATTATTTACTCTCTGAGGGTTCTCTGAAAAAACTTTTCGCCGTGGCTGGGGATCGAACCCGGGCTCCGAGCGTGCTAAGCCACACACTTAACCTGCATGCCACGGTCACCACATACATACCTTTAAATAAATACGATATATTGACTAGAAAATAAGAGAATATAAAAAATGAGAATATAAAAAATGAATAATTAAGTCAAAGAGAACTTTTAAAAAGATTATATATATGAGTAGTATGAATTTTCGAAACCGATATTTCTCCTATAATAGATAACCAAAAATAATAATATTAAGTTTCTTTGAACAAGGCAAAAAAAAACATACAAATTTTGTTAAATGTTTGGTATTCAGTTTCTTTGAACATTTTAAAATGCTTAATACTTAGAACAAATTTCAGCCCAAAACTGAACGGATAAATGCAACCACTATTGGGACTCTCTGAGAAAAAAAAAATGTTTCACTTAAATCCGACACTGGTGCCGTTACTGTTTAAATTATTTTGTGTTTCTGTTTATGAGAACATATTTTGTTCTGTTTTTACAGAAATTAAAAAAATGTAGAACAATTTTAATGTCTCTCACTATAACGATGAACAGTGGTACAAATTATCATATAATTTGGCAAAATTGATGAAATTAAACTTTCTCAAAATTTATTTATTTTCTTCTTTATCATGAATAAGACATAACAATTAAAACGAACAAAAAGTTGGTAGTAGCATCTATCATTTGTGAACTATCATTTGTAAATTTGCACTCTGAAGAAATCGCTAAGTAAAGTAAGTATTACCTTAGAAACATTTGTGATTCTTGTAAATACGAGGCAATCCTCCGAAGAACTCGAGTAGTTAACACGAAAAAGCTTGTAGTAAAAAAAAACAACAACTCTGAACTTATAAAACTTGCTATCATAAATTATTTCGTAGTATTATCGAGGAGAAGAAGGGTTTTTATTGAAAATTTTCATAGACAATTTATCGAATTGGAAAACAATAACCATCGAATCTTGAAAATAGAAATACTTGGAAGTTCGTCAGTTACTTGCTAAGTTAAGTAACTGAAGCATCTACACGGTTAAAAATCTTGGACTTCATTTTAGTCAATTCTGTACTGTATATATCGCACCTCATACTCATAAAAGACAAAAATCTAAATTTAAAAATTTTCAGGAGAGCCAAAAAACAATGTTGTTTTTTAAGTAACTCCATACAAAAGTAGGGTACAAGATTCTTTCTTAAATATGACAGACATTTTTTCTCATGTCGACAGTCGATGGAGCGAGCGTTAAAAACTAATTTGTGTAAAAAAGTCAAAATTTAAAAATTTTGAGTTGTGCCTTTTTTGTAGATGGGGTGCAATATGACGACACAAAACTTGCTAAAACTAAGCTTCAGTCCCGCATGGGTTTAAAATTTAAGCCATGTCAAATACTGAAACTAAGTTTAGTCCCGCATGGGCTTAAAATTTAAACCACGTCAGTTTTAGTCTCGCATAGGTTTAAATTTTAAACTCCTATCGGCTTAGTGTTTAAATTTCGTAAACATTAAAAAACACAATTAGCACGTGCAACAAATTGTATGCCCAGGCTCAGTTGGTTAAGCGGTTGTCCATTTGATTTAATGAATCTAGTGACCCTGGTTCGATCCTCAGTTAGACCGATTTTATGTTTTTTTATTGTTTTTTTCATATTATTTTAGTTGTTATTTTTATCTTATTCTGTTATTCTTTTATTATCAATTATTTAATGTAAAAATTGCATTGTATAACATTTTCATATTTTGCCACATCCTAGGATCGAACCACCGCATTAAAGTTGCGAGTTCTAAGCTCGTCTAATCTGTTGCTTGCTAGAGCAAGTGTAAACAAAATACAGTTTTATTACGTTTTAGTTATTTTGTATAAAATTTTAGGTACTAAAATTCAAATTTTATTTCGAGCTAATATAATTTCAGTACAGTTTTGATTAAAAAAATTTCTAGTATATTGAAAAATATCAATTCTAATAGTAAAAAGATTAATAAAAATATAATTCCAACAATTTGTTTAAAAATTGTTCCAAGATTTTTTACCGTTCAGTAATTTTGTATTAATTTGAAAAACTGAAGTACTGAAACTAAAATTTTATTCCCAATTTATGAAATTTAATTACAGCCTTGACTGAAGAAAATTTCTATTATTTTGAACAATATAAATTCTTATAAAAAAGGATTAAAAAATGCATTAGTCCAACAATTGGTTTAAAAACTAATCCAAGACTTTAAACCATGTAAGAAGGCCCTTTTTCAATGATCTTTGGGAACTAGAAAATCTGAAGTTTGTAACAAAATCTGGATGGTTCTCATCTACATTGTATTTTGGTAGTCTTAGGGCAGATCCTTGTGCTATTATCATAGCTCATGAAGTTTGGTCTAAATGGACTGCCACCTCAACCTAACATAGCTTAAGAAAATATTCTAGTCTAGGGTACAAATTTTGAGTGTTTTTTAAATTTTCGATAAAAAAAAATATTTTTGACATTTTAAGTACACAAAAAAAAAAAAATTTGAATTTAAATCTTTAAACGTGTTTTCCTCAAAACTTAATTTTCTAATAAACCTGGACTTTTTTTATATATTTCTCTATTTTTGTTACTATAATTATGTATAATAGTTTGTTTTGATTTTTTTTTTTTAATTCAAAAATTTGAAAAAAATTTTGTATTTTGTATATGGTACTAGCGGATGTAACCCGGTGTTACTCGTGGTTGTGCTTCAAGCACAGAAAAAGGAAGATTTTCGAAACTGCTCTCATTTTAACATTTTTTAAATATCAATTAAATTTTTAAATGTCCTTTTTTGGGGTTTTTCCACCTCCTTCCGTTGAAAGTGTTTAGTCAAATTTTCGTGAACCTGTACCTGCCGGACATGATTACAAAAAAAAATTACATCTTCCACGTCTCGATCTGACGTCTGATTTCTGAGGAAAATGGTTCTCCAGTTTGAAAAAAGCCATTTCGAGAAAAATGCGTTTTAAGTTTTTCCAAGCATGCATTTTATCTCAAAAAAATTAAAATTTTATAAAACCCTTTTAGCATCGATTCGATTTTCGAACAGATTATTTTCGTTCAACTTCGGTTTTGGTTTTGGTCGATACTGTTCGGTTGATTTTTGTTCATCTTTATATAGCTTCTGCTCGTGTTCGTTAAACTTCTTTTTATTTGTTAGTCTTGGGTTCTTGACTTCGTTTGCCTTCGGCTCATTCCTTGATTTTTTGTCGAAAGAACTTTTAGAATCATAGGATCTATTTCATATCCATCAAAATCGGTTCATGCGTTTTGTCGTAAATGAGCCAGACATAGTTTATTGAATAAAACGCCCTCTCACGGAAGTTTTCTGAAATTTAAATAGCTTCAATTCTGTTGAAGGATCAGGTTATTTCACGTACCAAATTTTAGTAAAATCGGTCAAGTCATTAAGGAGTTATTAAGCCTTAACAATGCACTACTTAAAGCGCCCTCTTGTGAAAGTTTTTATATTTCATGTTTTATCTTGAAATCGGTCCTGGTGTTTGTGAGTTATTGAGTCCCTAAAACACATTACTTAAAGCAAAGCGCCCTCTTACGGAAGTCTTTGGAATTTTTATTGCCTATGTTATCTTGGGCGCAGTCCAAGCTTCATATCGCATTTCATTGAAATCGGTCCAGTTGTTTAGAAGTTATTATAGAGTGACACGCCCACATACTTGCGCCCACTTTTTTACCTATGCTTTTTTTTTGGGTTCAGTTAAACCTTATAGAAAATTTCATTAAAATCGTTACAGATGTTAAGGAGTTATTATGTCTTTAAAACGAACTTCTTAAAGCACCTTCTTGCGGAATTTCTTGGAATTTTTTATAGCCTATGTTTTATTTTGGGAGTAGTTGAATCTTCATAGCAAATTTCATGGAAATCGGGCCGGGCGTTTAGACGTTATTATAGACTTTCACGCTCACATACTTCCTTCCACTTGTATACACTCTTTTTGTTCCTTCTCTCTATCAAACGATCTCGGTGTCCAAATTTCAGCTCAATTGGATAAACGGTGCGTGAGCCTATACGGAACTGACAGACAGACAGACAGAGGGACAAACATTTGATTTTATATATTAAATTTGGTAATTGGTATTTGGTAGTTGGTAGGTGGTAGTTGGTAGTTGGTAGTTGGTAGTTGGTAGTTGGTAGTTGGTAGTTGGTAGTTGGTAGTTGGTAGTTGGTAGTTGGTAGTTGGTAGTTGGTAGTTGGTAGTTGGTAGTTGGTAGTTGGTAGTTGGTAGTTGGTAGTTGGTAGTTGGTAGTTGGTAGTTGGTAGTTGGTAGTTGGTACTTGGTAGTTGGTAGTTGGTAGTTGGTAGTTGGTAGTTGGTAGTTGGTAGTTGGTAGTTGGTAGTTGGTAGTTGGTAGTTGGTAGTTTGTAGTTTGTAGTTGGTAGTTGGTGGTTGGTAGTTGGTATTCGGTATTTGGAATTTGGTATTTGGTACTTGGTATTTGGTAGTTAGTAGTTGGTAGTTGGTAGTTGGAAGTTGGTAGTTGGTAGTTGGTAGTTTGTAGTTTGTAGTTGGTAGTTGGTAGTTGGTAGTTGGTAGTTGGTAGTTGGTAGTTGGTAGTTGGTAGTTGGTAGTTGGTAGTTGGCAGTTGGTAGTTGGTAGTTGGAAGTTGGTAGTTGGTAGTTGGTAGTTGGTAGTTGGTAGTTGGTAATTGGTATTTGGTAGTTGGTAGGTGGTAGTTGGTAGTTGGTAGTTGGTAGTTGATAGTTGGTAGTTTGTAGTTTGTAAATGGTAGTTGGTGGTTGGTAGTTGGTATTCGGTATTTGGAATTTGGTATTTGGTACTTGGTATTTGGTAGTTGGTAGTTGGTAGTTGGTAGTTGGAAGTTGGTAGTTGGTAGTTGGTAGTTGGTAGTTGGTAGTTGGTAGTTGGTAGTTGGTAGTTGGTAGTTGGTAGTTGGTAGTTGGTAGTTGGTAGTTGGTAGTTGGTAGTTGGTAGTTGGTAGTTGGTAGTTGGTAGTTGGTACTTGGTAGTTGGTAGTTGGTAGTTGGTAGTTGGTAGTTGGTAGTTGGTAGTTGGTAGTTGGTAGTTGGTAGTTGGTAGTTTGTAGTTTGTAGTTGGTAGTTGGTGGTTGGTAGTTGGTATTCGGTATTTGGAATTTGGTATTTGGTACTTGGTATTTGGTAGTTAGTAGTTGGTAGTTGGTAGTTGGAAGTTGGTAGTTGGTAGTTGGTAGTTTGTAGTTTGTAGTTGGTGGTTGGTAGTTGGTAGTTGGTAGTTGGTAGTTGGTAGTTGGTAGTTGGTAGTTGGTAGTTGGTAGTTGGAAGTTGGTAGTTGGTAGTTGGAAGTTGGTAGTTGGTAGTTGGTAGTTGGTAGTTGGTAGTTGGTAATTGGTATTTGGTAGTTGGTAGGTGGTAGTTGGTAGTTGGTAGTTGGTAGTTGATAGTTGGTAGTTTGTAGTTTGTAAATGGTAGTTGGTGGTTGGTAGTTGGTATTCGGTATTTGGAATTTGGTATTTGGTACTTGGTATTTGGTAGTTGGTAGTTGGTAGTTGGTAGTTGGAAGTTGGTAGTTGGTAGTTGGTAGTTGGTAGTTTGTAGTTTGTAGTTGGTAGTTGGTAGTTGGTAGTTGGTAGTTGGTAGTTGGTAGTTGGTAGTTGGTAGTTGGAAGTTGGTAGTTGGAAGTTATTAGTTGGTAGTTGGTAGTTGGTAGTTGGTAGTTGGTAGTTGGTAGTTGGTAGTTGGTAGTTGGTAGTTGGTAGTTGGTAGTTGGTAGTTGGTAGTTGGTAGTTGGTAGTTGGCAGTTGATATATCTTTGCTTTTGCTTTTGCTTTTGCTTGTGCTTTTGCTTTTGCTTTTGCTTTTGCTTTTGCTTTTGATTTTGCTTTTGATTTTGCTTTTGCTTTTGCTTTTGCTTTTGCTTTTGCTTTTGCTTTTGCTTTTGCTTTTGCTTTTGCTTTTGCTTTTGCTTTTGCTTTTGCTTTTGCTTTTGCTTTTGCTTTTGCTTTTGCTTTTGCTTTTGCTTTTGCTTTTGCTTTTGCTTTTGCTTTTGCTTTTGCTTTTGCTTTTGCTTTTGCTTTTGCTTTTGCTTTTGCTTTTGCTTTTGCTTTTGCTTTTGCTTTTGCTTTTGCTTTTGCTTTTGCTTTTGCTTTTGCTTTTGCTTTTGCTTTTGCTTTTGCTTTTGCTTTTGCTTTTGCTTTTGCTTTTGCTTTTGCTTTTGCTTTTGCTTTTGCTTTTGCTTTTGCTTTTGCTTTTGCTTTTGCTTTTGCTTTTGCTTTTGCTTTTGCTTTTGCTTTTGCTTTTGCTTTTGCTTTTGCTTTTGCTTTTGCTTTTGCTTTTGCTTTTGCTTTTGCTTTTGCTTTTGCTTTTGCTTTTGCTTTTGCTTTTGCTTTTGCTTTTGCTTTTGCTTTTGCTTTTGCTTTTGCTTTTGCTTTTGCTTTTGCTTTTGCTTTTGCTTTTGCTTTTGCTTTTGCTTTTGCTTTTGCTTTTGCTTATACTAATGCTTTTTCGATTGCTTTTGTACGCATGACATTTTCTAAGCCAAACAAAAATATCGTCCTGTGGAATTTTTGCTGTTGTCAAATCATCGTATATATTTTCAGCCACCTTCTCTGTTGTTTGTCCCACTGTGCAATGCCAGAAAATCTTGGAAAACTTGAATACTTAAATTTCATAGCAAGCAATTAGCACAAAAAGAAGTTGTTAAAAGTTGGCGCTCAATATAATGACCACAACACAAGAGACAGCAACAGCACACCGAGAGTAGTTTTTTTTTTTCAAATGTACGCTTGCTTGGACGCCTGTTCATGTCTATGGCTGTGTTTGTTACAATACTAGCAAGTGGAGTGAGAGTGTCCAATCTGGGCACTCTGCCAGAGTTTGACAAAATTCGAAATAATTTTGTCTGGCGTTGAAGAGTAGTTCCTTGGGCAAAAAAGCACCACACACACACACACACTAATACAAGCATGCACGCACTCAACTCAACTGACCGAACATCAGCCACAACTTGTCGTGTCTGCTAAAGTTGTCGAACGCTTCTTTTGCGCCCTTCAAAATCTTAGAAATTCCGATTAAATGCAAGCGATTTGTGGCCACTTGCATAGCTCAGATGTTCGAAATGTTGTTCTTGTTCTTGTTTTTGTTGTTTTTGGTTTGTATTATAAGCATGCTGTTGCTGGCAGCTGTGCTGGCGCCCATTGCGATATGCTCTCTGATACTTTTTGCGCCAGACTTGCAACTCAAACATAGCAGTATAAGAAAAACTGTTGAGGAGAACGAAAAAAAAAAAACAAAATATAGCCTGTTTTTTGGCGCTCACCACAAGTACAAGCAAAGTAACAAGCTTGTTTAAGTTATTTTTTGTTGCTGCATACAAATTCACACAACTCCATAACTACACATACACACAGACACTCAATTGGTTATTTTTTTTCCGTAATGCGTGTGTATATATATGTGTGTGTGTGTGTGTGTGTGTGAGTTTTACAATTTCGTCCTGGTCAGAACGGATTTGCTTTGCTTTGCTGCTGAGTTGTTGTAATCTATGTTTTTTGTGGCTTTCTTTCACTTTCTGCTTGAAAAAGCAAATTGCGTATAAAGTGGGTGTGGGTTTGTTTGCAAGTATTTGTGTTTATGTGTATGTGTGTGTGTGTTTGTGTTTGTGTTTGTTTATTATCCAGCATCATCTACTCAATTTAATGTGGGCGTAAGCGTTGCCACAGGTATAAAAACATTTTCCGGTCGCTGTTGTTTTTTGATTTTATTTTTCTTAACATTTTCAAGCACAACCACAAACAAGCATTTAGCTCATGCTTGTTTTTGTTTACCTTCAAAATGTCTGGTTTTCATTTTTTTTTTTTTTTGCTTTACTTAGCTTCTAAGGACTTTAGATTCTTAGAACATAGCTTATTTTGGAATTTAAACTTTGGTGAAATTGTTGAATGTTTTTGAGACAAATTTGGAAAAATTTGTTAAGTTGAATTTATGAGGCTGAAATTGGAAGACTTTTTTTGGCTCTTCGTGTAAATGGTAACTTTTAAAAGATATCATGTAGCTTCTGTCTCAAATAGTGTCAAGCACATACCCACAAATACTAGTAATTTTACAGCAAACATAACCTTAAATAAAAATCATGAGAAAAATATTAATTAAAAAATTATATGTTGTGCTAAATAAAGTCTGATACAATGGTTTTTTGCTCTAGATTTCAATGCAAAATTAAAAATAAAAATTGCAAAATATCTTCTACAAAATCCCATCTGACGTCAACTACATCAAGAACACAACGTAGTATTCTTTCAGACCTATCCAGCGATTGGAGTTAAAATACTTATGTTATAACTAAAAGAGTAAAAATACTAATGTAAAAAGACCATTTTATATGAAATTTTCAAAATTAATAGACCATTTTGATTGTTTTCGGGACACCCAAAGGGGTGTCCCCCTTCTAGGGGGTGCCTTTTTTATTTTTTGTTTTTCTCATATGATGCGACCCACTCTACTGTACATACAAAAATAACAGTATTTTAAAACAGCATTTTTTTACTTATAGAAATTTTATTATAAAATTAATATGCAAAATTTTCTGCCTGGAGTACCGACGCAACTTCAAGTGCTACCAGAAATTTTTGAATTGTTACTTTTTCAATCCCGAGTTATTTGGGTTAACCCTCACTTTGGCACCAATCTTTTACTACGTAATCTGGCACATATTTACATTTGTAAATATTTTTTTTTGTCATCATTAAAGTTAAACAGAACCTCTGAATTTGTATGATTTTTTAGGTGGAATATATGTATTAACACCTTCTAAGTCCAATTCCGGAAAAATTTCACACCGTTGTCAAATGGTTTAGAAGTTATAGGGTTCAAAAGAAAGGTTTTTCTGTAACCTATTCAAAAAATTATTAACCAATCAAATCCATGCATTACTTCTTACGATATAACGTTTTACATATTATGCACACTTGACGGTCCAGCCCTTTACGAATAATCAAAATGTAAGTATGTAGATCAAATTAAAAAAAATTTATAGTTCCAATGAATAAACAAAAACCCATTTCAACAGAAAATATACTTTTTTCATTAAATTATTACTTCCAGCAACAATATCAGAACATGACATATTGTTGTACCAGCGAAACAAAAATTTTTGTTCATTAATATTTTCCCAATAAAAGCTATCAAATACGAAATATGTGTATATAAAAAATATGTGAAGAGTTTTTCCTTATCATTTTTTTCTATAAATAATACAAAAAATGCGTTAAAACACCAGAAAAGCCTTTAAAATACAAAATATTTACATATGTAAATATGTACCAAACTACGTTATAGAAATGAAAAATTTTCAAAAAGTATCAAAAAATTCTAAAATTAAAAACAACTTTTGAATTTTCAGAAAGAAAACCAAAAAATAGCCACAGAGTCCAAGCCATATTCAAATCGAATAAAAAAGAAAGGAGTTATGGCAAATTTAAAATTGGGATATTTACATATGTAAATAGTGCCAAAGTGAGGGTTAAAGTTAAATAAATAAGCTTTGCATATTTGGCTATAAAAGTAAAAAAAATAAGCTTTGCAAATTTTGCTGATAAACTTTAAAAAGTTTGGCGAATTTTTAGTAACAAAATAATTCATAACTACATTGCAAGATTAACTTTATTTTGACATTTCCATAAATTTCATTAAATCTTTTTATGTAAATAAAAATAATTTTTTCATAAACACTAAATTTTGAACGAATTCCAAATTTTGTACAAATGTGCGAAGCTAATTTTGTTCTTGAAGCGCAAATTGAATGTATTTAAAAATAAGGCACTGTCTTATGCAAATTTGAATGAAGTTGAAACCCGAATTAAAAAAATCCATTATGCAGTCTTTCAAATAAAAGCAAAGTAATGGATGTGGTATAATAGTTATGGTAAGAGAAGTAGGTATGGATAAGGAACGCTGATTATGATTTACTCTCACTTCTGTTATGCTTACGGTTATGATTGTTCCACTTATAATAACTCCTATCGGCAAGGGGGGTCATAGTCTCTCAAACAATTTTGTTCCTGTTTTGAACTAAGATACACAAAAACTCAAAAAAATATTTTGTTCAGCTAGCTTTTTCTAGACGAAACACTGGCAGCGCTTTTGTTATTCTATAGAGGCGGACCATAAAAATTCGGTAGCCAAAAATTAATATTCTCAATTCACTACATCGACAATATAAAGATGTAGTAGGTTTGTTAATTTTGATTGAGAAAAATTATTTGATTTTTAGGTTCTTAAGTAAACGGCAACATATTGAATGGTGTTAAAATTTCCTATTCCAATTTTATGGTACATTTTCAGTTTTGACAGTTCAGTTTTTAACTTATGAACTTTCATAATTTATGAACAGTGCAAAATGTTTACACAGTTTTTTCAAGTAAAAAATTCTTTATTCGCTTTGATCGATTTTTGGTACAGAAAAATATCATGATTTCACGTTATCATTAAGCGAGTAGCTTTCAAGTCAGCATTACTTGAGTAACGAGTACTTACCATATATAAAAGTGTGGAGTATTTCGCGATTTTAAGTCTAACTGTATAAGTCAAGTTTTTTGTTTGTTTGTTTTTGTTTAAGTCAAGGCACAACATCGAGATAAAGTTCACAGTAAAGACACGAACCATTTTTTTTGTTTATGAAGTAAAAACAAATTTAGGCACGTTAAGCATTGCTATTTAATGGAAGACAAAAACCCTTTTCTTAAGTTTTTATTTAATTTGATGGCAATGAAATTTTGTCAAAATCGATCTGCTAAACAGCTTTTCGATAGTAATCAAAATTTATAAAAAGTATGCGAAGTCAAGACAAGAATCATAAGTTTTTTATATAATTTTCTGGCGACAAAATAATGCTAACTTCAGTTAATTAACTTCAAAGTAATTAAGATTTACGTGAGAAAAAAATATTTGTTGAAAAAAAGATTTTTAAAATACTTTTTAAAAAATAATACTTTTGAAAAACTTTTTCAAAAATAAAACTTTTAAAAAACTTTTTAAAAAAATTTAGAAAAAAAACGCATTGCGAATATATGTAAGTGCAGTGCTAGTGATACTGTTGATATATTTTGTGTTTAAAAAAATTTAAAAAAATTTTAGACAAAAAAACAAAATTGAAAATTGAAAATCAATGCCTGTCCGTTTTTTCTTCAGTCCAAAGTAATAAAGTTATGTCAAAAAATATACAATACTAAAAATTTCGATAGGTCTAAACAAATACAAATATTTTTGGTGTCAAAAAATTTAAAAAAATTGCAAATAAATTTATGTTTTGGCAACAAAAAAACTTCTAAAATATTTATAATAGTTTTATTTTATATACAATGTTATTGTACTTAAAATCGGTATGCATTGGGTACAAATTTTGGGTGTTTTTTTTTTTTAATTCGATTAAAAAAGAATATTTTTACCAGACATTTATTTTTATAAGATTTTTTTATTGATATTTTAACAATACAAAAAAAAAATATATAAAAAAATTTTGAAAATTTAATTGTTTTAAAGCGTTTGTCTCCAAACTTATCAGTTTTCTAATGAACCGATTAAATAGAAGTTTGGTGTGAACCAAACTTGTTTGGAACTATAACACGGTACAACTGCTAAAAAAGCTCAAGAGGTTTGAAAGTCAATCTTATATAATGCAAGGATGATAAAAAAGATGGCATGTTCAGATTTTTTCATCACGTCTTAATGTCATGTAAAACCCATTTTGAATATGTATACATAACATACATTATGGTATAATAAAGTTTTTTTTTCTTATACTCAAAAAATGTAATCATGGCTTAGCAAGGTGGCGCACTTGATTTTTCCATACCATGTCAAAATTTTCTGTTATACCCAGTTATAATATTAAAATATTTTCAAATACTTATATAAAAATAAATTCTTTGTATTTTTAATACATACAAAAACTTTTTTAAGCCAAACCCTGCAAACATTTGGAAGACGATTGGAAGATAAGAAGATTTGGCGACGCGCTAGCGATTCGCCTAAGGGTTCTTTGGAAGATTTATCGCTTTTCGATCGCCGAAGCGATGAATGCGCGATTGACAAAAAATGTTCAAAATCTTCCTTCGCTCATTCCGGCGATCGTTGGAAGATTGATCGCTTTTTGATCGCCTAAGGGATGAATGCGCGATTCAAAAAAAATTTAAAATCTTCCTTTGCTCATTCCGGCGATCGTTGGAAGATTGCTTTTTAAAAAGCTTTTCAAAATCTATCATTGTTATATAAAGCAGGCTCTGAAAAATCGTTTAAACTAATCAAAAAATTTAACTTTTAAAAAATTTCATGAAACTGGGATAAAACAACGTTTGAAGAGCCCGCAAGTTCAAACATGCAACAACTTGTAACATTCAACAACGATGCTCTGCGACAAACAAAAACCCCTTCTGCCATTCATTGGCGAATCGCTTAAGACTCCTTTCAGCGAATCGTTCGCGACTCTTCCTGGCGAATCGCCTAAGACTCTTCTCGGTGATTCGTTGGCGAATCTTCCCGGCGAATCGCTTAAGACTCCTCTCAGCGAATCGTTCGCGACTCTTCCTGGCGAATCGCCTAAGACTCTTCTCGGCGATTCGTTGGCGAATCTTCCAGGCGAATCGCTTAAGACTCCTCTTGGCGATTCGCCGGCGAATCTTCCCGGCGAATCGCTTTTATGGCCTCAGCTGCTTACATTCGGCGATTCCCGGAAGACTCTCAGAAGAGCTCGCCGGCGATCGTTTCATCTTCCAAGCGATTTACTGGAGATTCTCAGACGATTAAAAATGTTTGCAGGGAATATATAGAATTTAAATATATTCAAAGTGGTTTTTCACAAAATTTAGACGTGATGGGGAAAAATCCGAGAACGCCATTCTGTTTCCCATCCTTCAATTATGTACGATAGCAACATTATCAGCAATCTTGAGCTTGTTTTAAGAGTCGATTTCGTTGTACCGTTTAACTATTTTAATATTTTATGTTGTACTTTTTTTATAATAAATTCAAAACTTTGAAAATAGGGAAAAAATCACTTTTTTCAAACAGACGTCATTTTGTAAAAATTGTTTTTGTTTTAAATTAAGGTATTTTAGACAATAACAACATTCTTACATATTAAGAATCTTTTTTTTTGTTTTCTTCTTTATATCTCCAACAGGGTTGGAATCATATCAAGATGGACGCGCTCTTATTGTTACTTCGCTCTCCATTTTACCAGCCTGTAATTTTTGAATTTTGAGAAATTTTAATTTGATTTTATTATTTTTTTTTTGTATTGTTAAAACATCTTCCGTCCTCTATATCGCTCAAACTGTTCATAAATGTTATTACTATGCTTTCAGAAACCTGTTCAGTAGACCGGGTCATTCTTATAAGGATAAAAAAATTTCAACCGGTCGGGGTCTCAAAATTTGGAGCAACTCATTAAAATGATTTCTGCATACTTTTCTTTCAAATCGGAGAAAAACCGCCGAAACTAGTTTTTTCCAAAATAGTTTTGGAAATTATTTCGGCATAAAAGTTATGGTTTTTCTTATCAATTTTATTATACTAATAAAAAATTTTTCTAGATATTAAAATAATAAAATCAAACGATCGATCGAAAATTTTCGAAACGAAATTTTTCTGGATATTAAAATAATAAAATCAAACGATAAACTTTTAAATGTTACCATTTATGAGTCCCAATTTTTTATGTACGAATGTACTTCTTTAGTATTTAAACAATAAGTACATTTATCAAAAGTGTATCTTCTATAAAAGATATCTAGTTGAAAAGTACATTATTTAAACTTTTAAATATCTTACTTTTTTCGTTAACAGTTCAAGCGTGCCTGGCGGCCACAGAGGAATTTATTTATTTTCAATTTATTTTTTTCAATTTAAAATGAAATATTCTATGGTCTGGTAGTTGTTTAAAGAATTTTTTTTTTTGTTTTTGCTCCTTGACAACATTGAAATTTCCCTTTGCTCATAAGTTAACAACTTATTTGCTTTGCGTCAAACTCTCTCGTTTTTACTGCACTTCATTTGAAGCCTAGGCAGCAAGCAACATTTACTTTTTAACACTTCATGCAACACATAGTTTAAGGCGTAGCGGCAAGAGAACACTACCACTGCACTTTCCTCTGCCTCTGCCAAGTCTTGCTTGGGACGCGCATTGCGGTTTTTCGAACATGTTGCTGATTTATTTATTGGGAAAGTGTGCACTTAAAACAAAACCCGCATAAAAATTCTCAGTCGGCTGCTGCTACGGTTCACTGCACACTCGACACACAGCCATGAATTATTTAAGTGTTGTTATTTTCTTTTTAAATTTATTTCATGCATTTGTCCCATGGCATGCAATGTTTGGCAAAATAAGTTAATTAAGTTATCAAGAATATTAAAGCAATTCTCAGAAAAACTTTAAACTATGCCGAAATAAAATTATATTAATTACGCACAATTAAAGCATTTTCAATTAATAGCCTACCTTTTAAATAGCGAATATCAAATTAAAACATGTATTTGAAATATTTAAATTAAAACTGAACAAACAAATATATATTTGCACAAAAAACCAGCACAGACTTTATCTCAATTAAAAAAAAAAAAATACGAAGCAAAATATTCTCCTTGCAGGCACTTTTCTTTATTTACTGCTTAAAATTGTAATGGCTGCTGCTAAGCAGCACATTTATTTAAGTTGTCGCACAACAACGTTTTTTCAGCCATACGACTGGCTATCATTGACAATCCTCTATCCTCAACCCTGCACACAACAGAGATGCCCTAAGATGTACCTTCTACGCCTTGATCTCATTAAATTCCACATAAATTCCAAAAAGATTTTCTAGACAAAGACACAAAGTTGACCTTTTGAAATGTTTTGAAATTTGCACAAACGTCCTTAAATACGGCTTTTGGGCTTGTTTTTGCTTTTTCCTACATTGTGCAGTGTTGTTTTTTTCTTTACTGCTTTTCACCGTTATTGGGTACTGTCCAATGCTAAGTCGTTGGGATTAGGTAACTTTTGCAAGAGAAAAGAAATAATTGGAAAAGAAAAAGAAAAGGAGAAAATCACAGAAAAAAAAAAATAATAGAAACAGCCCAACAGAAATAGCAACAACGCTATTCCAAGAAAAATATTGCTTAACAAGGTGTGCCTATTTTATGCCAGATAAAAATTCATTGTGTTGACATAAGTAGAGCACAAAACAAAAAAAAAAACCTTAGAGAATTGAAACTCACACGTCAATTTTAAAAGTACAGCTAAGCGCTGCACATACAAATATAAGAAAAAAAAAAATCTAACCACTTCAAGTATTTCAATGGAATTCAAAATATTTTAGCTTGTTAGTCAAGACTTGAAAATTCTCTTCGAGAGACGACAGTCTTTCAGCAAATAGCACCGTCAGATATTGAAAAATACAAACATGTGAGAAAATTTATATTCATATGTACCTATACGAGCATATATATTTAAGAGTGTCTGCAATTATCTTTAAAGTACTTCTTAAGTGTTTTCAATTATTTTTAAAGCAGCAACAAAGCTGCATAAAATTTAACAATATGATGTTTCAGAACTTGTGGGGGTTGCATGTGTGCTGAGTTTTTATCTCTAAAAATATGTACAAGTTTTTTTGGTAATATCGATATAAATATTATTAAAGTTAAAAATTACACTTTATTTGTAAAATTGTAATAAGCCAAGAAACATTTTAATATTTGTTTACGAAATTTCTGCAGTATTTTCAATTCTATACTCGATATCAGAGAAATAAAGTGGGAAATTATTTTTACTCGGTTTTCATTTTCGTAAGCATAAAAGCCTTTTACTTATTAGTTATATGTCCTGCATTGAATTTCTACTCCAGAGTAAGTGTTGAAAACAATCGGCCACTTTTATTTCACAATACTGTAAGATTGAATGATTTGCGTTTAAATGAACCGTTTTCTTTGTTGAATGAACTTTTAAAAGTATTTTTAAGCTGTTAAGACCATCTATTGAAATACTTTTATGTAGTTGTTGAATGTATCTTATGGTTACCAATATCTCAGTGGAAGTGTGCTAGACTGTCATGCGGAGTACGTGGGTTCGTATCCTAGCTGTATAAGTATCAAAAAATTTCAATTTAATAATTGAAATTCTAAATCTGCTTTATAAGCAGAAAATCAGAAAAAAAATAATCTTCAAAATAAGTTTGCTTACAAACTTGAAAAAAAATTGATCATTTCAGTTTTTATTTAAAAAAAAAATATTTGAAATAAAAAAAAAATATTTTTTGGTCTTGCCGATATTTGAACCTAGCACAGTCGAGTATTAGACGCACACGTCAGTTCATTCGGCTGAACAGGAATTTCCACAACAGGGATAAAATTTCAATAAGAAATGTTGATTTTTAAGTTTCATTTGTTGGATGGTATTTAATAGTGTCCGACCGATTATTCGGCTTCGGCTTCGGTAATCGGCATAATCGGCCGATATTTTGATCTTCGGCTTCGGCTTTTGCTTCGGCCGAATCAGCCGATTATTTTTGCCGAATGTTATTGCTTTGCTAAACAATTTTTTTATAATTTTTTTGAATTTTTTTGAATTATTCAGTAAACATTTGAAACATTTTCATTGTTCGTTTTGTGTTTCTCTTCTTTTCTGTTCTTTCATGAGTTGGTGTTCATTCTTTTAAAATTTTATTCAAATAATAAATGCAGCGAGTCCGATTGTTACGTTTTTGCTTTTGTTACGGAGCCGAGCCGAGCTAACGCTAGAAATTTTCAGATCAGATTTCAGTTCAAAAATCAGATTTCAGTTAGTACATTTCTGTAGCTTTTCTCGACTGGATCGAAAATATATTCAATTTTTTTCTACTTTATCCTGACGTCAATAATTCGATTACAGAAAAATCCGAATTTTGCAGAAAAACTCTTGCGTTTAACTCGAAATTAATGATTTCAGTATGTTTTTTGTATGGAAATGAACATTAAGGGTGGTTAAATTTTAAGGGCCGATGTTGATTTTGAATAAAACACAAATTATTCAGAAAATTACTGTCATTTATTTTTATTATGATAATATTGGTATGGTTATGATAATTATGTATAAAACAAACTATCGGCCAAATGGCTCCAAATTTTCGATGACGCTGAGGCATAATTGAGATTCTATGCCGCTAATGTTCTCATCCGAATTTTCTCATCCTTTAGCTCTTGAATTGTTGCTGGCTTATCGACGTACACCTTTTCTTTCAAATAACCTCAAAGAAAGAAGTGTGGCAAGTGGTACCATCCTGTTGAAACCAAATATTGTCCACATCCATATTTACCAATTCGGGCCTTAAAAAGTTCGTTATCATTTCACGATAGCGAAAAACATTCACAGTAATTGCCTGAGGCCTCATTTTGGAATAAATATGGCTCGATGATGCCGCCAGCCCATAAACCGCACCAAACAGTCACTCTTTGTGGGTGCATTGGTTTTTCGGCAATTCTGCTTATTGACGAATCGACTGAGGTAAAAATGTGAAAATGTGAAAAAAATCACTGAAGATGATTTTCTTCAAAAATTGATCATCCACTGTTGCCATTTCTTGAATAACTTTAACGCATGGTTCAAATTAAGTTAGTCTGAAATTGAGAAATGCCAAATGAAATGCAGAAAAAACTTGACGTTTAGGTTCATATTCAACATCGGCCCTAACAAAGCACAGAATAAATTTTATAATTTTTTTACTTGAAAACATTTGCTTCTTATTCGGCTTCGGCTTCGGCCTTCGGCTGATTATTTCCATTTTACCGAAGAATCGGCTTCGGCTTCGGCTTCGGTAAAAATTTACGTTCGGTCGGACACTAGTATTTAACAATGAAATCTGTTATTTTAACCCGTTATGTGTTTGATATAATAGCATTTTTTCCTCAGTGTCGACCAGAGAGTTCTCAAAATGATAGACATAATCGTTAGATATTGCTCGCTTCACGGAGAGTATTGAGTGCAAGAATAAAGCTTTGACCACACAATTCATGCAAAAATTAGCCATGATTTTATGCTTTAAAACACAATTCATTCGTGAAAATTATATAATTGTGGAAATGATATAATTTTGCTACGAACGAGCACCTTCTTATTGAAATCGAATCACAATTTCCAAAGTTCGAGTTTAGCCGGGCTTGTTGGTGTTTGCTTCGAAAGCTGGACTCAAACCCGGGTTCAAACCCGGGTGAGGGCAGCAACATTTTTTTTTAAAAAATTATTTTTTTAAATAAAATAAAATATTACATATTTTTTGGATGCAAGTGCAATCTTATTTCGGAGGTTATTTCTGACTAAGTAACTATTGTGATATAGAATAAATATTCAAATAATTAAAGTTTAATTTTAAATTGAACCCACGTCCTCCGCATGCCAGCCCATCACACTTCCACTGAGATGTTGTTAACGATAAATGAATTGTAGCAAAACATATTTTAGAGCTGCTCATCTCAAAAACTGTCAGAAAATTCGAACAAAAACACTTAGGTTTTTGTATTTGATATATCATTTTAGCTCAGCTATGAACCATAAAATTGATTTTTTTTATTACTATTAATATTTGCTTAACATTTGCTTACATTTATATTTGTTTAAAAAATATTATAAAAAAAATTGTTTGGTCAAACCCGGGCTCGAACATGCGTGCATTTTTATAAAATCTCAACGTTTAGCACGTTCGACCAAAAAGGCAATGAATTTCTATGTTCCTATTTCAATATAGAATCATAAACAAAATATTTGTTAGAATATAAAACATGTTTCATGCAATAGTTGCTCAAAAAAATGTGATATAATTTTTAACAAAAAATATGGCTTATGAAATAGTTCTCAAAATTCATGAACAAGAAGACCTTAACACGTTAATTTTTGAGTATGGTCGAAAATGTATGAAATTCATGTGCTTATGCAATGGAAGCGTGAACTTTGAACTGTGAACTTTATGCATTTAGTGTTTAGTGTTCATATATCCTATGTACATCAGGAGCTTTTTGGACTTCACATAAAAAAAAATTGATTTCTAAAAAATATTCCCAAGCTCAGGATTATTGAATCCTCAAAAAAAAAAATTCGCAATGGATTATTACTAAGGCATTAACTATTTAGGCTTCCTGGAGTATTTAAAAAAGGATTTTTATAATTTTGTAACCCCTTAGACCCCCCCCCCCTCTCCTAAAACAGCTGGCCAAAAATTAAAATAAATAAATATTTTTTTATATTTTTAGTTTTATGAACAAATTATGATATTCTGACTACTTTCTGAGATAGTTTTAGTAAAATCTATGCACCATCAGTATCCATTATCAGTAAAGCAAATTGTAATTTTTATTTATTATTCTATGAACATTTTTGTATAGAAAATTAGATTAATATTTACATTTATATAATAAAAAAAATAAAAAAATATGAACAAATTATTGCCCTCTTGGCGTCCTCGGTAGTCGAGTGGTTAGCATGCTTGGCTGTCAACCCAGAGGTTCCGGGTGCGAATCCCAGTCAAGCCAAGGTCCTAAAGCTTTACCTTTTCTTTAATTCTTTCCCCATTTCTAAAACAACTGAAATTAAAAGACTTGACTGAATAGGTTTGACACCTGATATGCTTGATTCAAAGCTAAAAAAAAAAATTATTAACATTATTCCAGAGAAAGAAAGAGAAACTTTTTGAATTTCTTACCAAAAAGAAATCAATAAAGAATAATCTTCTATATCTCTTTTTTTAATACATAATCGCAATAGAAAATATTGGTATCAAAATCATATACTTTTTGTTCAAGTACACTCTCAAAAAAACACATATCTTTCTCTGGTAAAAAATTTCTCTATTTTCGATAATAACAATTTTCATTTTTTCAAATAAAATTTTCTTCAATTACAATAAATGATCACATTTTCGAAGAAATATTTTTTCACTTGTGGGAAATGGAAGTATTTTAATGTCTCTTATAATGATAAGTATTTTTCTCGCACAATAAAGTTATCATTAATTGAAAAACATTTATTGAAAATAAAAATTTTTTTCCTATAATTTGATAAAAAAACTCAGTATAAGAAGTATTTTTTCATCAAAAACAAATCTTTTCTCAAAAATAAAGTCTAAAAAAATTTATATTTTTGTGTATTTCTCTTTTTCATAGAAGCTTTTTATCATTTTTAGAGAAGTTTTTGGAAAGCATATAGAAAAAAGCATTCACTGGAGCAAAGTCTTTACCATTTTTCTCTATATATGATTCTCGGAAAATTTTTCCGAGTGTAGTTAGTAATAAATAACACTATGACACAAAAAACGGTTTTTGGAAAAATAACAGGATTCTGCGGTATAGGTTCGATACTATGATTCAAGGTGAGTATAACCCTAGCTGTGTTTCGCAAGTTTGGCGACCGTTTGATTTTAATGGCCCCCAACATATTGTGCTCCTGAGTGAGGAGCACTCATAGCTGAAGCCGATGTCTTTGTCCATGCAACCAAAAAAAATTTTTTTAAATAATTTATTTATGTAATACACAAAATCAAATGTTTGTCCCTCTGTCTGTCTGTCTGTCTGTACCGTATAGGCTCGCGCACCGATTATCCGATTGAGCTGAAATTTCGACACCGAGTACGTTTCATGGAGAGAAAGAACATAGGGGTGTCAAAAAGTGGGCGCAAGTCTGTGGGCGTGGCACTCCATAATAACTTCTAAGCGTCTGGACCGATTTCAATGAAATTTGGTATGAAGGTTCAACTGCTCTTAAAATAAAACATGGGTCATACAAAATTTATGTGGTGACCGTGGCATACAGGTTAAGTGTGTGGCTTAGCATGCTCGGAGCCCGGGTTCGATCCCCAGCCGCGGCGAAAAGTTTTTTCAATAAAAAGTTTTTCTGATCGGTCACCACCTCTCTGCAGACAATGGCAAACCTCAGAGAGTAAATAATGCCATGTAAAGCTTCTTGAGAACATGAACTTTAGTCGTTCGGAGTCGGCATAAAACATGTAGGTCCAGTTCTCGGTCAATTGTGTGCAAACATTTAATAACACACACAACACAATTGATCATAAGAAGCTCGGTCAAAGTCCTTTCAAGGGCTGAAATGGCCAATTTGTTTTTGTTTATACAAAATTTATAGCCCGCAAGAAGGCGCATTTCTCAACATTTTCTCTCGGGAGTTGTAAATGGGAGTTTCCGGTTTTAAGATAGCAGATATAGATATCTCAATTTTTCATTTTATACTCATGAATATAGGCAGTTGATGAACAAAATTGCATTAAAAATTTCCAAAAAATATTTTAACTTTATATTAAAAACGCAAACTCCCATTTACAACTCCCGGGAGAAAATGTTTCATGATTGGGCTGAATAACTCCTAAACACCTGAACCGATTTAAATGAAATTTGGTATGAACCTTCAACTCTACCCAAGAAAAAACATAAAATATAAAAAAAAATTCCAAAAACTTCCGCAAGAGGGCACTTTAAGCAGTGCATTTATAAGACTCAATAACTCCTTAACGCTTGGACCGATTTCTATGAAATTTGGTATGAAGGTTCAACTGCGCCCAAGATAAAATATAAAATATAAAAAACTTCCAAAGACTTCCGCAAGAGGGCGCTTTAAGTAGTGTATTGTTAAGACTTAATAACTCTTGTTAAGACTTGACCGGTTTTACTAAAATTTGGTAAGTGAAATAATCTGATCCTGCAACAGAATTGCGGCTATTTAAATTTCAGAAAATTTCCGTCAGAGGGCACTTTATTCAATCAGCTATGTCTTGCTCATTCACGCCAAAACGGATGAACCGATTTTGATGACACTTTGTAAGCATTTGTATTTGTTACTGAAATAGATCCTATGCTTTTAAAAGTTCTTTTGACAAATATCAAAGAATGAGCCGAAGGCAAACGAAGTCAAGAACCAAAGTTGAATGAAGACAATCCAAAAATCGAATCGATTCTTATAAAATGTTTAAAAATTGGAATTTTATGAGCTAAAATTGGATGCTAATAAAAACTTGAAACCAGACATGCACAACGAAATCAACAAAATTTTTTCGTTTCGTTGAGGCCGAAAAATAAATTATCAAGATTATTTCGTTTTTTTAAAAAACGTTAAAAATTTATCAAATCAAATTTCGTTTCGTTGAAAAACGAAAAATTTTCTATAATTTTCTCCTATGCTAAAAAAAATTTCTTCTGATACAAAGAAAACGAAATTTGTTTGTTGAAATTAACGTTATTTTCAACGGTTGATGGGAAAAAAACGAAAACATTTTATATCGTTTTCTCCGAAACGAAATAAATATTTTTCTTTTTTTGAATTAACGTTATTTTTTTATTTCGTTTCAACGAAACAAAAAAAAATATTTCGGTTACCGTTAAATTTAACGTTAACGTGCATGCCTGCTTGAAACGCATTTTTCTCGAAATGGCTTTTTTCAAACTGAGTGACCATTTTCCGCAGAAACCAGACGGCCCATCGAGACGTTGAAGATATCATTATTTTTGTAATCATGTTCGGCAGGTACAGTTTTACGGAAATTTGACTAAACACTGTCGACGGAGGAAGGGGGCAAAATTCCTAAAAACGATAATTTACAAAATTTAATTGATAATTTAAAATATTGTTAAAATGAGAGCAGTTTTGAAAATAGTCCTTTTTCTGTTTTCGAGGCGCAACCCCGAGTAACACCATTTTATATCCTCTAGTAAATTTATACAATTTAATTTATAAATAGTTTTCCTACACTCAGAAAAACAACATATCTTTCTCCGATAAAGAATTTCTCTAAATTATGAATGATAGAAATTATGGATGAAGTGAATTATGGATAAAAAATTCACTTCTTCAATAAAAACAAATCTTTTCTCAAAAAGAAAGAAGTTGGTTTCTTCAAAAACGATATATTTTTAAATATTTCTTCCTTTTTTATAGAAGCTTTACATCATTTTTAGTGAATTTTTAGGATCACATTTAGAGAAAAGCATTCTCTGGGCAAAGTCTATGCCATTTTTTGCTAAAGATGATGTGTTTTACATCATATGCCCAGAAAATTTTTTCTGAGTATAGAAGGCACAGAACTCAAAAAAGTTATTTGAAGTACCACAAGTAGTGTGTTATCTATTACCAATAAAAATATCGATATTGTCTTAAGAGTTCACTTAATTAACTCAACATTCTTTGACATTAAAGTTCCATCAATGATCTCAATGGAACTTGCCGGCAAGAGATATATCAATTTTGTTCCAGTAGTTGATAGAATCCAAAAAAATTTTACTGACATATTGAGTTGCGTTAAAGACTCATTGGCACCTTTTTGGAATCCATAGCAAGAACAGTTGAAAACTATTGTTCACAAATAAATTGAAATTTTCTTATTTTTTGTTTTTTCAAAAATGTAATTATTTTTATTTATTCATACATTTTTAAGAGTATAGTACGTAGTGATTTGATTTCAAACAAAATTCTCTTGAGTCACGCCATGATTGATCGCGATTCAAGCAACATACATTTTTGCTTTTTAATAACTATCAAAACACATCGGTACTTGCATTACAAGCAACTTTTTATTTTTAATACCTTCAATTAAGGACACTTTATGGTTATGGTCAATTACAAAAAAAAAAAAAAATATTCTCACTTGCTGAAACAGAAGTAATCAATGCATGCATTTCGATTGAAGCTTTACTTAATTTAAACAAAACTTATCTAAACAAGTGTACAAATTTAATTAAACAAACCATCAGTTTGCGGATAGAGTTGCCAAAAATATTTATTCGGAAACAAGATTTGCATGAAATTTAAAATTTTATTTTTTTTTTTATATTGTATTTTTAATTAGAAATAAAAGCTTGATATGCAAATCCTTGCAATAGAAATGCATATCAATGAGCAAGACAAACGTGTGTTTGCTTGTGAGTGCTACATCTAAACATGTGTGTGTTTGTGTGTGTGTGTGTGCTGTCTGAAATAGTTGCTTGGAATTTATATAGTTGGAAATTGTAAGCTGTCAAAGTGTCATGCAGCATGCTAATTGCTTGACGCCTCAATGCACTGTTAAATGTCCTTGCATGCATTCCCAGCCCTTTCGAAGTGATGGCGGTGGCGACTTCATTTGTTATGAATTGCTATACTGCCAATTCAATGACTCATACGAACGCTATTCAAGACAAACTATAGGCCAACAATTATATCGTCCCGTACTCTAAGTCAGCTGCTGGTGTTTAACATGCTTTCGCTTCACTTCCGTTTTGCTTGTCGTCTTAAATCTAAGCCAAGTCAGTGTTTGAGGTATGTAGATGATTGTGTGTTTATTTTGGCTGTGGTATTGCAAGGGTTATTTTATAGAATTCGAATGTCAATGAATTAGTAAGAAATATTTTTTGTTTTTTTTTTTATAGCCATGTGCAGCAGCTTGTCACAGTCACAGACTTTGTAGTAGGGTCAGTTAGTTGTTAGATTTCGTAGATTTCGCTTCATCAGGATGACTAGTTTTGAATTATTTGTCATGTTCAATGATTGTATTTTTATACTAACCTACAACATGGTTGTTGCTGAGGTTTTTGTTGTTGATGTTGTAGTGTTGTTGTTAGTGTGTGTGTGTGTATTATTGTTGCTCAATTTATTAAGCTACGCCTTTTGAGAACGTCTATTTAATTGGGTTCGTCCTAAAATATTGTTGTTTTTGCTCTTGTTGAGCTCTTGTCTTTGCGTGAATTTGTCTGTTCGTTGATTGCACAGGAAGTGTCCTTGTGTTGGCTTGTTGTTTTGTTGTTATTATTAGATGTAACTTGATGTTCTTGTTTGTTAAAGCTTATTGAATTTGCCCGTTGCTAATCGCATTTAGGTTGTTAGTTTCGAACTATAACAAAAGCAGCAACAACTATTAGACAAACAACAAGAACAACACATATTCATAAATATATATAAAACCACAGGATATACAGACACACTTAATATATGTAAACTTTGTTCATTTACATATGTATATCTATATAAATAAACTATCTATAGAATATTAATCAAAAACAGCTGTCGTTCTTATTGTAAGCTACTTTTGCGTTGCTGTTGCTGTAATTGTTTTAGTTGTTGCTACTTTTGTTGTTGCTGCTGTTGTTATGTTCTAACTATAGCCACTACATTAAGTGATTATTGTTATCCTTGCGATTAAATGTTTTCCATTAAGTGTTTCTTGGTATGAAGTTATTGTGATGGTTGTCAATGTTTGTCCATTTAAACTCTTCACACGTGAATGTACAGTGGAGTAAAAAACATAATAGCAGCGGTAAGAAAAAAAAACTCAATTCTGAAATTTAAATTTTAAGCTGTGAAATTTTAGATTTAAATTTTAGCATTTTTAATTTAAAATTTGATGAAATTTGAAATACAATTGTTCGTTATTTGACGAAGTGATATCAATATATGTTTTCTAAGACAAAACAGAGAAACAAAAAACGTAAACCTATGTGTTATTTTAATAAAGAAACTTAAATTAAATTTTTGCTCACATCTTATAGCAGTGTACTTCGTAGTAAGAGCACTACATCACTTCCGCTGCGTCACCTTTCAATGACTGTTTGTTGAGTTAGACCAAGCAATACAAACTGTTAATAAGACTCACAAATCAATGGTACTAACAATAACAACAACAAAAGCCGTAGCAACAAAAACAACACTCTCAAGCAAATAAGCCAAATGCTTGTTATACCAACACTAACAAGTTGCATTCCTCGCACTCGACCTAATATAAACTACTACTACTACTACTACAAGTTGGTACTCGTATCTGCTGCGAAGTAAACAAGAAGAATAACTGAGTAAATATGTTGGAGTAAAAATTGTAGCCAAGTTGTTGCAGCAGATACACCAAAGAAGACACACTAAAGCATCTCAGATTGCAACAAAACAAAACAAAAAAAAAAAAGAAAAGCAAAAGAAAATGTTGGAAATAATTTCCACTTGCCAGTGCCAAGAGGAACACGGAACGAGAACAACTTAAAGGAAGAACTCCCGTCTACGGTCAATAGAGTTGAAGTCAGTTTGAAGCAAACAAGAAGCAAGCAAGGAATGTTCGTGCTGCAAAAAGCAATCTACTGCAAATTGTTTATTTTTTTTTTATTCTATATTGTTGTGTTGTTATTATATTTTCTTGCTACTTTCTTCGATGTTGTTTTGTTCTGACATACTTTGTGTCCTTTTAATAAAACATTTTTTTCGCCATATTTCAACTAATTTTCACTTAAAAATAAATATGAACTAGGAAAAGTCTGTGAGATTTTTATACATAAACTTACAAGTAAAGTTACACAAACACATACACACACACACACACACACTTCTTCTCATAATAACAACAAAAGTTTCTGTTGCTTGGTTAAGTCGGTGTAAATCGGTGTTGCCACTGGAAAATATTTTGGTAAAGTGCTGTTTAAGGTTAAAATTGTTTCTTGTTAAGTAATAGAATTTCATATGAGTCTGTCCTCTTCTCTGGTTTGATTGCAAAATAGGTGTAATTTACATGTTCCATTGCATCAAGTTGCAAGGTATTTTCGTGTTCTTTATTATTTTTAAGAAAATAAATAATTTCAGTTTCTGTAAAGTTTTATCTAGAGCAGTCAAAGAATGCTTCACCAACTGATTTAGTTAATAATTTCACATTTGAACAGCATATTTTGAAGAAAACAAGAAAAAATCTTAAAGAGTAAAGCCAAGTACTCTGCTCGTTTGCGTGCAATTTCTCTCGCAACATTCATTTTTTTGTTGCAAGAAAATTCTGATAAACATTCTGTTGCGAACAAATTGAAAAATTTGAGAAAGTCATGCTTTACTTTTCTAAATAGAGAAAAATTAATATATAAAAACAAAAAATTTTGTCACTTTTCACTTCAAAACAAATGGGCAGTTCAATTAAATTGTCGTGAAAAAATGTTGCGAGTATTTTTCACAGCGAAACAGAGTACAACTTTCACGAACATGTGAAAATTTTCTCGCATATAACACAGCAATTGTTTTTTGTATGGAAATTTCACTCGAATCTTCATGCAAAAAACGAAAGCTGTGAAACATGCTACACATGAAAATTTTCACAACATCACAACGTCAAAGTAGTACTCTGCTCTGTTGTGAAATATACTAGCAACATTTCTGTTGCAACATTTTTTCACGACAATTTAATTGAACTGCATTTTTATTCTGAAGTGAAAACTGACAGCTGTCGTAAATATTTTGTTTTTACATATATCTTTTTTTTATTTATTTATTTTTCTCTATTTTTGATAACAAAATCATGACTTTCTCAAGTTTTATAATTTCTACGCAACAAAATATTTATAGCCCGCTTCAAAAGAGGAGGACATGTTTTAGTTTTATTTTTCGATGCGCAGTACTTTAAAGAAATTTTTTTTTCAGCGCAATTTAATGCTCTTTTTGTTTTTTGTGTGTATTTTTTAAGTTTTTTGACACAGTATTTTAAAAACCGATAAATTTTATTGTGTTATTACGAAATCTGTTTTGGATCGCAAGATATCACACCCGAAGCCTTAAATAATTTTTCGAACTATATTTTTAAAAATAAATTATTTTCTTATTAAAAAAATTGTGAAGTGAAATTCCGACTGCAAAACTATTTTCTGACACAAATTTTGTTTTCAATTTGGTTTGGTTGATTTTGAAAAATAATATTCAGTAGTAGGAATATATAGTCATATATATTAAACCTCTGTTTAATTATATATATCTACGGAAAAAATATAGCTTGTTCTGAGCCCTGCTTTGAGCTACAAAATCATGAAAGTGGGACATACAAATCGAAAAAAAATACCTGCGTAGCAAATAACATATGGGCATCTCCCAAAAAAGGTCCACCAAAAGTGAAGAAAAACATTAATATAAAGCACTCTAACAGCTTTTAACTTTTTTTTTTTTTTATTAGTATAACTGATATGTAACTTAAAGTATACTTATTATGGTGTATTTTTATTAAAATTTATAATGAACATCTTTACTGTATTTTACTACTGTGGAAAAATTTGTCGCGTCCATGATGTCGCGTCCGTATTCGTCCTATATCTATTTAAAAAAAGAGAAGAGATAATTCTTATATTTCATAAGTCTACGAAGAATAGTTATCCTTTGAATTCCTATGTATAAAAAAAGTTCTCAAAATTAGGTAAATTTTGCATATTTCTATACGAGCTTAAAAAAACTTCTATTTTTTGTCGCGTCCGTTCCATTGAATTATGTACTAATTTTTTATTCAATGGAATGGCTTATTTTTTTGTACTAATTTGTACTAAATCTCGCCAATATTTTTATAAAATGTAGAACTCTTTCATCGCTTTAGAACACTTAAAATACATATCGGCTCATTTTGTTTCTTTCTTGTTTTTCGAATAATTAAAACCGTACGAATGTCGCGTCCGTGCCACTGGGAGATTCCCATATGTAGCAAATGTTAAAAAACATATGTTACAATTCGAGCTGAAAACAATAAAAAAATTTGTATGCCCATTCTTGTATTATGTATACAAATAATAATTTATCAGAAAATTAATATTTGATAATAATTTCCACATGCATCTTTTACAATAAATTATTAGATTGTTTATCAAAAATCAATCTACAAACTTGTGCACAATTCCTGCCATTTTGGTGTTGTTTATCAAAAAACATGCTCATTTGAGTCGATTATATGCCATTTATGGATTGTTAGTTTAAAACTGAATATGCTCAATTTAAGAAATATTGGAATTGTTTATCAATATGTGTCAAATGTTCAAACAATTTTCAAATAAATACAAATATGATTTAGATGATATTTCTTTACGAATAACGTTCCAGGAATAGATGACAAAATGTACAAGTTCCTCAAGCAACAAAAGAAACCGACAAAAAAAGAACAAGAAGAAAAACAAGACAAGAAGAAAATTTTCACTGTTCAAAGTAGATATATTTGATCCAATTCGGATAGAAAAATATAATTGTTTAATATAGTTTGTTAATAATTCTTAAAAACATATTTTTTAAGCATAATTTTTTTAGAGCTTTATGTCAAATTATTCATGAAAACCAACTGAGAACTACGTCGTTTGGTTGCTAATTTTTTTTTTTTTGGTGTGCAAAAACAACAACAAAAAAATTATTTTCTTAGAAATAAGGTCAAGATTACACTTAGTTAGCACAAAATGACGTTTTTATAAAAAAAAATTTGAATCCAAATGTCCGGCATAAACTACGAACGTGAATAGCATGTTTTGAGATTATTTTGAGCTCTCTTGAGCTGATTTCAGTTACGAACACTTTGAGCTTGATTTAGCACATTTTTTCTTTTCGTGCAAGAAAAGTCAATAAACACAGTTGAAATAGTAGTATATATGAGGCTGGTGCCTCACGTACAAAATCAATTTCCGATAGGTTTTACGATTTTCAAAACTGCCCTTACGTTTTCGCTCTTTTTTGCGTAGCCAATCAACAGTTTAATAAATAATTTGATTTTTTTCAATGCAAAATTTTACGTTTTTGAGTAGTTTCAAAGTTGGCAATTCATTACTCTAATTTTCAAAAATAATTAAATTCAATTTAAAAAGAATTTTCCAATAATTCCGTTAATAATTTTGTAATGGTTGCTAAACATTGTATTGACTACAGAAACCAAAAGTTAGTTTCTTTCTATTCCTGATTTACTAAGAAATCGATAACGCTTGTGGTCTAATCCAAACATTATGCATTTTTCCAATATTTTTTGTACTCTTAATTTTTTTAATTTATTTAAATTTTGATTACGTTGTTTTCACGGGCTGAGAGATTTCATCTTCGGTTCCTATATTTTCGAAGGATTTAAAGAGCTACTCAAATAAAATGGAATTTAATTTCGATAACACTTCTATTTAAGATTTATATAAATCTTTTGCAGGCTTAGAGGCAACAATTTTGGTTGTTCTTTTAAACGAAGCTCTTTCGAAATTAAAACTTCCTAAGCGTCCGTAAACACACATTTTTAAGCTTATTGGAAACTTTAAAATAAGCCTCTATAAAACTTCTGAAATACTATATAAGAGCTTTTATATAATTTATAACTTCGTTAACAATTAAATTTCTAGTTGCATGCTTTAAAGAAGCGCAAAGCAAGCTTCGCCTATTAAATATTCAACTTTTCTAGCCTTATCGAAGTTTATGTGCTAGTTAGGTAATTAGTTAGACCAAAGGATATTATGCAAAAATATTGGACACAAACAGCATAAATCCTGTGATAAACATAATTCAATATGCAAAAATGTCTTTTGAGTTTTCTAACAAGAGTTAGATAACATAGTTTAGTCAAAAACCAAATCTGTATTCGGCAGTTTTACACTGCAACATAATGACAAGCTTGCTTATCTAGTCATGCATATATAAAACCTTTTCGCCCAAGGGGCTGGTTTTTAGGCTGGTCTTTCGGGAAGTATCGAGCTAGCTGTGGTAAGCTCAATGTCGTGAGTTAGGCAATAAGCCAGCTTATCGTCACACACACAATTCCTGACTGGCTTCATGCTCTTCGATTTGCTTGAAATTTTTACTATAGGGGGAAAGCCTTATTAGAATATAAGTTAATTGTTTTTTATCGCCATTTTTTCTTAAGTTATGGCTATTGAAAAGCGAAAAAAAATTTTGAAAATTTTACGCAAGAGTTGCCAATTTTTATAAAAAATTTAATTTGCTCATATCTCAATAGATGAAGTTATGTTTTTTCCCACAAAAAAAAAAAAAAAAAATACGATCGCGAAATGATTTATTTTTTCGTAATATCAATTTTTTTCTGAAATACATATCATTTTATCGTTGATAAAAATTGATTTGAAAAAAAATCCATTTGATAAAAATATTAAAAATATAAAGAATTGATAAGAATTGATTGAATTTTATCGTTGATTTTAAATTTTAAAATTTAAATTTTAAATTAACATAAATTCAACTTAAATTTTAAATTTAAATTTTAAATTTAAAATTCTTAATTCTAATTTTTAAATTTTTTAAATTTAAATTTAAATTTTAAATTTTAAATTTTAAATTTTAAATTTTAAATTTTAAATTTTAAATTTTAAATTTTAAATTTTAAATTTTAAATTTTAAATTTTAAATTTTAAATTTTAAATTTTAAATTTTAAATTTTAAATTTTAAATTTTAAATTTTAAATTTTAAATTTTAAATTTTAAATTTTAACTTAAATTTAACTTAATTTAACTTAAATTTTAAATGTTAATTTTAAATTTTAAATTTTAAATTTTAAATTTTAAATTTTAAATTTTAAATTTTAAATTTTAAATTTTAAATTTTAAATTTTAAATTTTAAATTTTAAATTTTAAATTTTAAATTTTAAATTTTAAATTTTAAATTTTAAATTTTAAATTTTAAATTTTAAATTTTAAATTTTAAATTTTAAATTTTAAATTTTAAATTTTAAATTATAAATTTTAAATTTTAAATTTGAATTTCATTCGTCATCCACCCACTAACACGCCCACTTCCCATACAACCCAAAAACTGAAAACTATATAAAAAGGGTTCTGTCTAGTGTCCGACCGAACGTGAATTTTTGCCGAAGCCAAAGCCGATTCTTCGGCAAAATAGAAATAATCGGCCGAAGGCCGAAGCCGAAGCCGAATAAAAAACAAATGTATTCAAGTAAAAAAAAAATATAAAGTTTATTCTTTGCTTTTGTTAAGGGCCAATGTTGAATGTGAACCTCACCTTAACGTCAAGTTTTTTCTGCATTTCATTTGGCATTTCTAAATTTCAGACTAACTCAATTTGAACCATGGAAAGATACATAATCGAGCCACGCGTTAAAGTTATTCAAGAAATGGCAACAGTGGATGATCAATTTTTGAAGAAAATCATCTCAGTGGATTCGTCAATAAGCATAATTGCCGCAAACCATAATTGTCGAAAAACCAATGCACCCACAAAGAATGACTGTTTGGTGCTGTTTATGGGCTGGCGGCATCATCGGGTCGTATTTATTCCAAAATGAGGCCGATCAGGCAGTTACTGTGAATGTTGTTCGCTATCGAGAGATGATAACGAACTTTTTAAGGCCCGAATTAGTAGATATAAATGTTGTTTCAACAGGACGGTACCACTTGCCACACAGCTAACGAAACAATGGCTCTTTTACGCGACAAATTCAATGGCCATGTTATCTCAAGTGGTGGCTATGTCAATTGGCTGCCAAGATCATGTGATTTGACACCGTTGAACTTCTTTCTTTGAGGTTATTTGAAATAAAAGGTGTACGTCGATTAGCCAGCAACAATTCAAGAGCTAAAGGATGAGATAATTCGGCACATTAAGGGCATAGAACCTTAATTATGCTTCAGCGTCATCGAAAACTTGGACCATCGGATGGTGGTGTGCCGCCGAGGTCGCGGAAGGCATATGGCCGATATTTTGTTTCATACATAATTGAACCATACGAATATTATCATAATAAAAAGAAATGCAAGTAATTTTCTAAATAATTTTTGTTTTATTCAAAATCAACATCGGCCCTTAAAATTTAACCACCCTTTATTTATTTCAGTACAAAAAATCATTAAAATCAAAGAAATCATTAAATTAGAGTTAAACGCAAGAGTTTTTCTGCAAGATTCGGATTTTTCTGTAATCGAATTATTGACGTCAGGATAAAGTAGAAAAAAATTGAATATATTTTCGATCCAGTCGAGAAAAGCTACAGAAATGTAATACTAACTGAAATCTGGCAGAAAATTTTTAGCGTTAACTCGGCTTTTATATTTCAGTCCATAACAAAAGCAAAAACGTAACAGTCGAACTCGCTGCATTTATCATTTGAATAAAATTTTCAAAGAATGAACACCAACTCATGAAAGAACAGAAAACGAGAGAAACACAAAACGAACAATGAAAATATTAAAAATGTTTACTGAATAATGAATATCAAAACTAAGGTGTGTTAGAAAAATGAACGTCATCCATTAACGACCACGCCCACCTCTAATACAACCCCAAAATTGAAAACTATATAAAGTGCTGCATCCAAAAATTGGATACGTTTGTATTTTATATCAAAACTAATTCGTGAAAAAAAATGGGCGTCATCTGACTACGGACACACGCCGGAATTGGCCGTGGGGGTATTTTAACTTCGGCCAAGATTTTAAGATATTAAATTAAAATTGTTGATACTTACATAGCCAGGGTACGAGCCCACGTCCACCACGTGACAGTCTAGCGCACTTCCACTGAGCTATTGGTAACGATTAAATAAATGATGCAAGACACATTTAAAAACTATTGGTCCCGTTCTGAGTTATATCGAACCTGTCCTGTGATAGGATAAATAAGAACTGTCATAGGACCGGTCACTTTAGGGCAATTGACCCTGCTTTCGCCGTAAAGATGTTACATCTAAATCTTTACTTTGACAACAAAAATTTTGTTTAAAATAATTGTTTTTTTCGCAAAAAAAAAAGTTCCGGAGAACCAAACCCGCTACATGAGGAATTCTCCGATCCAAAAAAAAATTAAAATATTTTCTGTACATTTAATTCTGAATTAACAACTAATAATAACAAATGTATTCGTTCTTCAACAATTTTTAATAAAAAATGTTCACTTAAAATTTCACTTAAAAATAAATATAAACAAGGGAAAGTAATTTAAAATTTTTATACATAAACTCATCAGTACCTGCACTCACACACAACACAATCCTTGTCAGATTTTTCCACAGAAGTCTGAGTCATCTTGTCAGAGTTGCCACAGGAAAATATTTAAGTAAAATGCAGTTTACGGTTAAAATTGTTTCTTGTTAAATGATGGAATTTCATATTGGTCAGTCTGAGCAGCAAATTGCGTCGGTATATTGTAGATGCTCTTTTTACAATATGAGCTTTCTGTAGATGCTGTTAAGGAAATACATAATTTAACATTCCATTCCAGAAAGTTTTGTCTAGGGAAGTTCAAGTATTTTTCATCAACTGAGTTAGTAAATAATTTTTTTAGTACAGCAATATATTGAAAATAAAACAACAGGTAAGTTTAAAAGTTCGAAAATAAAATATTTTAAAAATTTCCCTCCTTTGAGAAATATCGTGTTGAAAACCACTCAATCGTAATTGAATGCAATTTAGCTTAGATTTATAAAAAGCCAACCAACTGCATCTTGTGTTTTTATAGACTTATATAAAAAGTTTACTACTCAAATATTTTCAACTTGTCGTTTTTGGTCTTGTAGCATGTCGTCAAAAATATGAGAGGTATTCACGGTGTGCTTTATTTGGTCTTATTTGGTAGATTTTCAAGCCTATATCAAAAGTTAAAATAAAGTATTGTCATTCATGTAAGATAAACAAAATAAAGAATCTAGAAAAATCTTAATATCAGATTTTCTTTTTTGAAATAAAAAATCTTATAATTTTTAATATCTTTTGTTACGCACAATTATTAGAATGATTTTGTGAAAATGATAGTCGTTTTTCGAACTCAACAAGTGCAAGTTCAACAAGAAAACTATAAACGGTGTTATTTAATTATGATTGCCTACAAATTTTCCATCATTTGGTGGTCTTCATTTTCAGTTACAAAAATATTTCTTTTCCTATTTTAAACAGAAAAGGATATCTTTAATGAGTTGATCACAGCTCTATTAGGAACATTTGTTTTTAAGCTTTTTTAAAGTACTACAAGTAAAAGTTTATTTTATTTTTAGCAACTCAATCTAGTTTTACCTTTAAGTATCATTAAAAAAAAGCAGAGAAAATTGTTTTCTTCTGCTTTACTTATATAAAAAATTAATGAGCTCAACTGTGGTATGCAGCTGAGAACAAAAAAACTTTGATTTTTCAACCGCATTAAATTGCTTTGCAAAAAATGTAGAACAAAAAGTGTTGTAGTTAATTAAATAGAATTGCGGTAAAATAAAATAGGATTTACAATCCACTCACAGGCTAACGACTAATCAAACACTTACACTCTTGAACACAAATGCACACACATACACACACACTTATTTACACACGCACTCACACAAATTGACCAACGTTTCCGTTGTAGTTGTTACTTTAATTAGGGTTGCGTCATTGTAGACATCAGCGATTAATGCAAAAAGACAAAAAGTGCTAAAGAAAAACCAAAGGCAGAATATAAAAATAGAGCAAAAAAAAAAAAAAACAAAAAACTGGCAAATAGACGTTAAACGAAAGTGTAAAGCAAGAGTAATAAAAACAAATGCAGCATAAAAAAAGAGCTGCAGAAGATAATGAAGGAATTAGCTGGAAGAAAAAGCAGCTTAAATTTTAATTAACCAATTATTTTTTTTTTTTTTTTTTTTGCTCTATAGTTGCTTTTGTTTCTTACAACAAGCTGCGGAATTAAGCGAGCGATGCGTTTTATTAAAAATAAAAAGGGAGTTAACAAAAAAGTGTTGTCAGCTCAATAAGACAGGCATGGCACAGAAGCAGCAAATTGCAAGAGCAATACAAAAGTAATTTTTGCTGGAGAAAGTTGCTTAAGCTGAGAAAAGCAGCGGCGGCGCACAATAGGTAAAAACATAAGTACCAGCAAGCTTATAGCTTTTTTTTTTGGTTAACCATTATCTGGTATATTTAGGGCCCTTTTGTGTTATTATCTTTAGCAAGTTGACCAACAAGTGCTACCAAAAAGAGTTTAACAATTTGTCATACTGCACAAAAATTCCCTTGAAGGGCGTCACAAGAAAATGAAGGCTTCCTAACGTGTCAAAGATTTTGCATTAAAAGTGGAATACAACTTTACTTGCTAAATTTTGTTGAACCTTTGATTAATTAGTTTAAAAAAAATAAATAAAATTTTTTAGAACAAAAGATTCATCTCCGCAAATAGGCACGATTTGACCACTATCTTCTGCGAAAAAAATTTCAAAAGGACAGAATGCTCAATTACAAAAACAAACAAAACAACCTAGTGCCTAGTTGAAAAATTTTTTTTTTAAATTTAAATTTTTATTAGCAATTAACTGTTGGCTTTTTCCAGACAATCTGAAGAAAAATTTTCCGATTTCTAGTTTTGTTAAGCGGAGGGAGACCTTGAGAACGTGTGAAATCATCATGTTTACTGTATTTTTTTAAGTTGATAACATAATTGGATAATTTTTGTATTTTGCTTTATTTTTCAGAGACACCATTGAGAGACACCAACTGCAAAAACATTTATTTTTTTTTTTTTTTTTCAGAGTATCTACTCGGGCCTACCACACAACGCAAAAATGTGAAACTACATAAAACAACAACAAAATTTGCAATAAAAAAATTTGCTACGTTTGTATTTATATCAAAATAAAAATGTCTTTGAAAAATGGGCGTCATCTGCTCACGGATACGTCCACCTCCCATATAACCCAAACATTAAAAAATCAACAAATAAGCTTATGTGTAACCGACAGGAAAAAAAATTGTTACATATGATTTCTATAATAAACCAAAGACGTTCTTACAAAATGGATGTCATCCGCCCATGGAGATGCCTACCTCCCATAGAAACAAAAAATTTAAAATTGCATGAATAAGATTAGAAAGATAAAATTTGGTACGTATGTATTTTATAACAAACAAAAAAATCAAAGAAAAATTAGTGTCATCCGTTTATGGACACGCCCACTTCCCAGACAACCCAAAAATTAAAAGCTCAATAAATAAGCATATGGATAACTTACAGGAATAAAATATTTATATAAATATATTTTTAAATATGTTGATATGGTGCATATGTTGATTATAACATACCAAAGACGTAATTGAAAAATGAACGTCATCGAACACGGACACGCCCACTTCTGTTTAAGCAAAAATAATTTAAAACTCCATAAATAAGCCTTTGTTTAAGATACTGAGATAATATTTATTATGTATCTTTTTTTGTACTAAAACCAAGATGTGTGTTCCAGAATTGGGCGATATCCATCCATGAACACGCCCACCTCTCATACAATTGACAATAGTGAAAACTTTTTAAAGGCATTAACATGTGAGCTACAGAATTAAAACTTGGAATGTGTAAATTTTTCATCCAAATGGAGATGATATATAAGATATGGGCTTCATCAGCCCACGAACACGCTCATTTTCAATTCTATTATTATACCCTAAACCTGAAAGGTCAGGGTATGTTAACTTTGTGCAAACGTTTGTAACGCATAGAACGAAGCGAGTCCGGTATAGAAAAGTATATATATTCTTGATCAGCGTCACCACGTGAGTCGAGCTATCCATGTCCGTCCGTTCGTCCGTCCGTCTGTCCGTCTGTCCGTCTGTGTGTTGTCCGTATACACAGGATAAGAAGAAGGAGTTGAGACAATTGAATGAAACTTGGTACACATCGTCACATGGACCCAAGGATCTGCACTATTGCATATTTTTGGAATCCGCCCACGGACACGTCTACCTCCCATAAAACGCAAAAATTGAAAACTGCATATCTCAGCTCATACTTAACCTACAACAATAAAATTTGGTATGTATGTGTTTTGTATCAACACAAAGATGTTTTTGAAAAATGGGTGTCATGTACTCACGGAAACGCCCACCTCCCATACAACCCAAAAATTAAAAACACAATAAATAAGCCTGTGTTTAATCTACAACAATAAAATTTGATATGTATGTGTTTTATACAAACACAAAGATGTCTTCGAAAAATGGACGTCATCCGTTCACGGACACGCCCATCTCTCATACAACCTAAAAATTGAAAACGCAATAAATAAGCCTCTGTTTAACCTACAGAGCTAAAATTTGGCACGAATGATTTTTATGACAAGACAAAGATGGTTTTGAAAAATGGACGTCATACTCATACGGACACGCCTACCTCCCATACAACCCAAAAAGTTTAAAACTCAATAAATAAGGTTATGTTTGTCATAGAGAAATTAAATTTGGTATGTATGTATTTTATACCAAAACTAAGGTGTGTTCAAAAATTGGAAGTAATCCGTCCATGAACACGCCCACCTCCCATAGCGAAAGCACAATAAAGGCATTAACTATGAGCTACAGGAATAAAACTTGGTATGTGTAAATTTTTCATCACCATGTAAATGCAATTAAAATAAAGGCTTCATCCGCCCACGGAGACGCCCATTTACAATAAAAATTTTTTTTTTATTTTTGAAAAGTGGGCTCAGGGTATTTCATAGTCGGCCTAGACCGACTTTAGACTTTCTTTACTTGTTTTATTTTAAAAAATTAGTCTAAAAAAAGGGTTAAAGTAGGTCGGGCTAGACCGTCTTTAGACTTTCTTTACTTGTTTTTTATTAAAATCTATTGCTGTCTATATCTTTTCAATAATCTTTGACAAAATCATTGTACTAATCCTTTTTATTTGTGCTTTTACAAAGATGTATCGTAATCCGTGTTAAAATTCTTGTTTTTATCCTATATCATAACTTATTCTTATCCTTATTTCAGTCTCCTTCTTGTTTTAATGTTTTTTCTTATTCTTTTACATATAATAAGATAATTTATTTGTGCTGAAATTCATGACCCTATTCTTTTCTTTATCCTGAATAGTATATTTTATTAAATCCTTAACCCAGTCTTTCTTCTTGTCTTAATACTTATCCAAATATTTGTGCTAATCATTGTATAACAACAACAACAAATTGGCCATTTCAGCCCTTGGAAGGACTTTGACCGAGCTTCTTATGAACAATTGTGTTGTGTGTGTTATTAAATGTTTGCAAACAATTGACCGAGAACTGGACTTATATGTTTTATGCCAACTCCGAACGGCTAAAGTTCATGTTCTCAAAAAGCTATACATGGCATTATTTTCTCTCTGAGGTGTACCATTGTCTACAGAGAGATGTTGACCGATCAGAACAATTTTTTTATTAAAACAAATTTTCGGTGCGACTGGGGATCGAACTCGGCCTCCGAGCATGCTAAGCCACACACTTAACCTGCATGCCACGGTCACCACTTGTCTAAACCTCCTTCTAAAACTTTGCCTTATCTTTGTCTAAATCATTTCCTTAAGAATTTGGTTAATTCTTTGTTTGTTCCTGTTGTCCCTATTTTGGCTTTTTTTCCATCATTATACACCTCAGTATCTTAATCCATATTTTAATTATTATCCTTATTCATAAACAAGTCCTCGTCTATATCCTTGTTGTAATCATAGTTCAAGTCTTTCTCTAATTCATTACTTTATTCTTGTCTTATTTTTGTCTTAACTGTTTTTGTGCACTGGTTTTGCTTGATAATTAATTTTACCTGTTGTTCATAAGCATTTACGTTAGAACCATACAATAAAGCCATGCAACGATGTTGCATTAACGTTACATTAAGCGGTTTCCCAGTGGTATTATGGCGTCATTATTTTTGATTTTAGTTATGAAAAAACACTTTTCCAATCTTACTATAAAACTTTTCTTGGGTCGATAAATAATTTCAGGAACGGTGTTGATGGTATTTTTATTATAGTCTAGAGTTATTTTTATACCCCCACGCGTACTGCTTAAGGTGTATATTAATTTTGTCACGACGTGTGTAACGCCCATAAGGAGGCGTGGAACGTATAGAACAGTATATATTCTTTCTCATCATCACCACCTGAGTTGATTTAGCCATGTCCGTCTGCCTGTGGACACGATTACAGCCATAATGTTGAAGCTATCGTGCTGAAACTCGATATTTAAGCTTTTTTTTAAAAACTAAGATCAAGTTCGAGAATGGGCTAAATCGGACAAAAACCACGCCTACCTCCTATACAACCTCAATGATAAAATTTCTATAAAGAAGCGAATATTTAAGCAACAAGACTTAAATTTAATATTTGTATAATCTATGACAAAACTCAGGTGTGTTAGAAAAATGGGCATCATCCACCCACTAACACGCCCACCTCCTATACAACCTTAATATTGAAACCTATGTATAGAGGCTTGTGTCGAAGCTATAAAAGTAAAATTGAATATATATTATTTTTATATAAAAATTAAGCCTTGAGAAAAAAATGGGCGCTATTCACCCTCGAATACGCCCACCTCCCATACAACTCCAAGATTGAAAACAGTATAGATAGGCTTTTGTTGAAGCTACAAAAATAAAATTAGATATTTATTATTTTCATATAAAAATTAAAACGTGTTAGAAAAATGGACGTCATCCAACCTCGAACACGTCCACCTCCCATACAACCCCAAAATTTAAAACAATATAAAAAGGCTTCTGTCGAAGCTACAAAAGTTAAAGTAGCTATTTATTATTTTTATAATAAAATTAAGATGTGTTAGAAAAATGGGCGACATCCACCGACGAACACGCCCACTTCCCATACAACACCAAAATGTAAAATTCTTTAAAAGGGCTTCTCTTTAAGCTACAGGAAAAAAAATTCAAACGTTTGTATTTTATTAACCGACTTCAAAAAGGAGGAGGTTCTCAAGTTGGTTGGTTTCTCTGTTTTTTTTTTTTTTTTTTTTTTTTTTTTTTTTTTTTTTTTTTTTTTTTGTGAATGTATGTACATCGATTACTCCTAAAGTACTTGGCCGATTGCCGTAATTTTTTGTCAACATATAGAGATTATCAACGCGGAGGTGCCCGTTTATGAAAAGGGGCGGTATTCGGAAAAGGGGCGTGTCTGTATAAGAAAAACACTGTATCTCAGTAAATATTGACACTACGGTAATAAAATTCACGATAAAATTACAAGGGGAAGCACAAGTATTAAAAATGACGATCACTTAAGTGGGCGTAATTCTAAAAAAGGGTGTGGCAATATTGTAAAAACTCTGTATCTCGACGAAAATTGACACTAGAGTACTGAAATTAAGTACAGAGGTAGGTACAATTATTGGAAATTACTATAACAAAAGTGGGCGTAATTCGACAAAGGGGTGTGGCAATATAAGAGAATTACTGTGTCTCGAATAATATTGATACTAGGGTACAGAAATTTATTACAAAGGTAGGAAAAATCACTACAAATTTTTGTAAAAAAAAAATGGGCGTTAATCGAGAAGGGGAGTGGCAATATTAAAAAAAACACTGTATCTCGATTACTATTGACACTACGATACTAAAATTAAGTACAAAGGTAGGTACAAATATAACAAATAACTGTCAGTAATGTGGGCGGTATTCGATAAAGGGGCGTGTCACTGTAAGAAAAACACTGTATTTCAGTAAATATTGACACTAGAGTACTAGAGTTAATAAAATTCACAGAAAAAATGCAAGGGTAGGTAAAAAATAACAGTCAATTAAGTGGGCGTTAGTCGACAAAGAGGTGTGGCAATATTAGAAAAACTCTGTATCTCGAATAATATTGACACTAGAGTACTAAAGTTAACTACAGGGGTAGGCACAGTTATAAAACAATTAATTTCAATACAGTGGACCTCGTTTGATAAAGGGGTGTGGCAATATATAAAATACACTGTATCGCGAATAATATTGACACTAGAGTACTGATATTTAGTATAGAGGTAGGCACACTTATAACAAGTTTTTGTGAATAAAGTGGGCGTCATTCTACAAAGGGGTGTGGCAATATTAGAAAACACTAAATCGAATACTGACACTACTAACTGAAAAAGTACAGACGCAGGCACAATTATTACAAATTACTACCGAAGAATTGGGCGTTATTCGACTAAGGGGTGTGGCAGTGTGTAAAAAACTGTATCATATTGACTTAAGGGTGGTAAAATTCATTGTTAGAATGGGTAGAACTATTGAAAACACTATGACAAAGAGTGTGATATTCTCGACAAAGAGGCGTGTCAATATTATAAACACACTATATTTCAGTCAATATTGACAATGGGGTAGTGATAAAAATACAAGAGTAGGTACTGATAAACACACTGACAAAGACCAGAATAAGAAACGACAGAAAAGCATTTTTCCATATTATGAGCATAAATAATTGGTGTTTAATTAATTTATACACTTTTTTAATATATATCATTTTCTCTAAAAAGAAAGAAATAAAAACTTTTTAACAAAAAAAAAAACCTACTTCAAAATCACTAGAAAGTAAAAAATAATTTTAAATTACTTTTACTATTTATTTCTTGGTCAAATTTGTATTTTTATAATAAATATATTTATTTTTTTTATGATAATAAGAGCTTCGAAGTCGGCGCTAATATAATCAGATTTTTTATGCAGCTGCAACACACATATAGCATTTTAATTAAGATTTAAGAAAAGTTAAGATTACAAATTAATACAGCGTCACCCAAGCAGGATATTTACAAATAAAAAAGTCTTAAATAGAGTAGGGATGGCGAAAAAATCATGATTTTACATCAATGATTAGCGCTGACTAGAAGCTTTTATTATCATAAAAAAATAAATATATTTATTATAAAAATACAAATTTGACCAAGAAATAAATAGTAAAAGTAATTTAAAATTATTTTTTACTTTCTAGTGATTTTGAAGTAGGTTTTTTTTTTTGTTAAAAAGTTTTTATATCAAAACTAAATTGTAGAATAAAAGTGTGCAACATCCGCCTACGAACACACCCAGCTCCCATACAACCCATTATATTGAAAACTCTATAAATTAAGCTACAGACCTGAAATTGGGTATTTGTTGAGGCGTGTTTGAAAAAATTGACATCAACCACTCAAGACCACGCCCACCTCCCATACAACCCCAAAATTGAAAACTTTATAAATAGACTTGGCTTTAGTTTGCATGAAAACAATTTGATATGAATGTATTTCAGACGTCAACAAAATGGTAACATTTTTTGAAATCTCATATAAAAAGAGCTGCAATTTAAGATTTTCTACCATTGCAAATCGGCCGTGGAGGTATTTTAACCTCGGTCACTAGTATTGCTATCTTAAATGTTCTGAAATGTTCTTAGCTGTCTTTCTGACTGAATACAGTCAGTCAACATATATATACAGCATTTGTAAGAAGTTCTATTGCCATAGTTTTCAATTCTATCAAGTGCTGACTTAGTTAAACCAAAATTCTAGAGAATACAGTCTTGCTTCTTATTCAATAAGAAAATTCAATGTACTTAACTTGCCGCAGTTAAATGGATTCTAAAAACGTTATTTGCATCTCATTTCTGTGGAAATGCGGCAAAATCTACTTAAATGTTTAAGTGACAATAACTGGCGAATACTTGTAGTTGGCAACGCTAAGCATACGCAAAACACTTAATAACATTAAAATTTATAAATGACAATTTTGCCTTATTAACAATTGTTGAAGTGCGTTTATGTGTATGTGTGTGTTTTTGTGTGTTTGTGCAGTTTATAATATTTTGTGGGTCTGTTTGTTGGGATGGTTGCTGAAGCAACAGCAGGCGAGGATATAAAGTTAGCCCAGCAGACTAAACTGCAGATGTCTGCGAATATTTTCACTACTTATACTTTTAACTATTGAAAAATTAACTTTTTTATAACATATGTTACTTTTTCTTTGGTATAAAAATTAAAGAAGCATCTTATAAGCAGCTTATATCTTCATTTGAAACATCTGCTGCTCGTTTTTTGTTCTTGAAAACATTTCTCATTTAATAATTTTACTTTAGCATTGCTTGCATTCTTTTGTTAGCTGGACTTTTGTTCATTTCTGGTCACGTGTCTTTTTTAACTGCCTGTTGAATGGTTCGGCAAATTATTTTATTATATAACCACGCAGTAACGGTTATGGTTATGGCTGCCTCTGGCTCTGCTGCTTTGTCTTCTACAATAGTTTCTTTGTGTCTCCTCGGTTCACATTGTTTTCATAATATCTTCAAAGTGTTGTCATGGCAATGCAATTGCAAGTCTTCATTTTTGTTAAATTGGATTTTGCGCATTCCGGAAACGAATGATGCGCTTATTACCTACCTCAGTTTTTATGACTCACATTCAATGCATTGAATTGTTTTATCCTCAAAGTAAATGTGTATTATGTATAGTAGACCAAACTGGATTTCCAACTCCGAGCGTTGCAGGCACGCCTCATCCATTAGCAAAACGTGTAAATTGAAAATTATATCATTCAGCTGACATTTTCATACAGCTTAAGACTGCGTTTGTAACGGTATCGTCTGGGAAAATACCAACGAAAGCGTTCTTGAGCTCAATTCAATTAATGCGTGTACGTGTGTGTGTGTTTGTTTGTTCATGTATGTAGCTATGCGACGAGTATCTCCATAGCTGAGAAATAGTTTGTTGATGGTTGCGTGCTTGTAAAATTCGCTGGAAGATTATTAACGTTGTGTGTATTAGCATAAGCGCAACCAAAGGGGGGTTTCGGGGTTTAAGCCCCCCCCCAAAAATTATTGTAGTACATAGCAAAATAGGATTAAATCAAACTGATTCATAAGAAAAGCAATCACATATCTTATCAAATGAGTGAAAACCCCAAATATATATTTTAAATCGATGTTGTTTGATGCATAGTCTACTAAATTTTATATATTTTTATACCCCCACGCGTACTGCGTAAGGGGTATATTAGTTTTGTCACGACGTGTGTAACACCCAAAAGGAGACGTGGTAGGTATAGAAAAGTATATATATTCTTGATCAGCATCACCACCTGATTTGATTTAGCCATATCCGTCTGTCTGTCCGTCTGTCTGTCTGTTTGTGGACACGATTGCAGCCGCAATTTTGAAGCTATCGTGCTGAAATTCGATAATTACGCTTTTTTTGAAAAAACTAAGATCAAGTTCGAGAATGGGTAAAACCGGATGAAAACCACGCCTACCTCCCATACAACCCCAAAATTGAAAGCTCTGTAAAGAAGCTAATATTACAGCTACAATACTAAAATTCGGTATTTGTATATTATATGTTAAATCTAAAGTGTGTACGAAAAATGAGCAACATCCACCCACAAACACGCCCATCTCCCATACAATCCTAAAATTGAAAAATCTATAAAGAGGCTAATATTAAAGTTACAAGACGGAAACTCGGTATTTAAGTATAATATGTCAAAATTGAGGTGTGTTAGAAAAATGAGCGTTATTCACCCACTAACACGCCCACCTCCCATACAACCCCAAAATTGAAAACCCTATAAAGAGGCTAATATTAAAGGTACAAAACGGAAACTCGATATTAGTGTATTCCATGACAAAACTGAGATGTGTTAGAAAAATGGGCGTGATACACAAAATAACACGCCCACCTCCCATACAACCCCAAAATTGAAAAACTTATAAAATGACTTATATTTAAGCTGTAGGAAAACAATTTGATATGTATGTATTTTAGACACATAAAAATAATAAAATCTATTAAAATCTCATAAAAAAAGCTCTCCAATTTAAGATTCTTTTAACTTTAAGAATCGGCCGTGGGTTATTTTAACTTCGGCCCAGTCGAAGATATACCTTACTAGTTTTCCTTCAGACTGATACTGATCACTTGAGGGGTTGGATTTGAGTTGTCTTTTCAACTTTTAGCTTGGAACCCACTAAACGATTTGAAATGTTTGGATGAAAATTAATTAAAAAAAATATAAAATAAGAAAGCCTGAATTTGAGGAAGAGGGGTCGAATTTCTCGCCAGCGAAATGATCAAAGGAATTTCCTCAAAAAGTTTAATGTTTCGTTCTTTTTTTTATAATTATTTTTTTAAACACAAATTTAGCCAAACTCTGCAGGAATTAAGTTCAAAGTGAAGTCATTAGTAAAAAACTAATTCCGATCGACTTCCGAAACTGAAGCAAAAATTTACAATTCATAATTTCATCGGTTATTTTGGTGGCGAAAGACTCAAACAATTTTTTCATAATTAGGCTCTTAGAGTTTCATCCCAAGGTAACAGAAATTGTGTGTTTTATACTTTCGGAAATGAGGTCCATTAGTGCTAACTAATGCTATGTCTACACAGAGAGTTAAGTTAATTTTAACTTACATTTAACCGAAGTTGTTCACACAGAGATACCGTAGCAGAATTGAGTTAAATTTGCCGACAATGCTGCTGGTGTCTCTGCGTACACATGCGTTTTTTTCTTGCTATGCGAAAGCTCTGCCCATATTTGGATGAAAACTACTTTCCCCACTATTGCCCAAATCCTTTTCGAAGTTCTTTTACTCATTTTTTAAACAAAATAACAACATATAGTTAAAAAAATAAATTATATCATTAACGAATCAGCTGTTCTATTTTGACAGTTCTTGTAAAAAAAAGTTTCTTTCAAGAAAAATACCACTGAATATAAACATTTATATTATTTTGTAGTGTACTTTTAGGCACTTTTTACATTGAGTCATAAAAACTCAGAATATATAATGAGTTAAGTTGAGTTAAATCGTACATTTTTGTACTGTTAACGCAAGAGTTTATTTCTCGTTAAATGGGAAAACTCAGCTTTGTACTGGTAACTCAAACTTAACTCTCTGTGTTGACGTAGCATAAAGGACAAATTTTAAGGCTTGTCCCAATTGGTTATTTTTACAACGGTAGTTTATTGTAAAAACATGGTGTGAAGGAAGGATTTTTTGGTGGCAGAAGTATTTTGTAAGCAAATAACGATTTGGTACGTAAAATCGGAGTTTTAAATAAATATTCAATTTTATTCAAATATATTTGTTTATTTTAGTTATAATTCTATAAAAAAATGGGGAAAAAGTAGGAATTAAGCGTTGAAATAAGGAGTGAAATCGTGGAGAAGCATAATTGTGGTATTTCAGTCAAAGAAATATGCACCGAATTACAGGAATGAAGGCAAACCGTTCACTATCAAATAACTAAGGACAAAAAAAAAAATTCAGTAAAAAATTTGCCACGTTCGGGCAGAAAAAAACACGTAAAGAAGACCAGCTAATTTTACGAGAGTTCTCAAAGAACCCTGGTTTAACACCGAAAAGCTAGAATTACAAATGAAAAATGTTTCTTAGAATCCAGTAAGCAAACGTACAATTCGCAGACGTTTAAAAGAATTCCAATTCGGTACATATGCCGTAAGAAAAATACCGTAAGTAACCCCGGAAAACAAAATCAAACGACTCCAACTTGCCAAATATTATGTTTTGTAAGACTATGAGATTTTGAAACCGAGTTTTGTGAAGTGATGTAAGTACGTAAGAGTATCATGGATCACCTAAAACAAGAATTGTCCGAATTCCAAAGAATTTACGCAAAGAAATTGCTCCAGTCTTACAAGCAATTGACATGGCGGCGGATCGGTTATGTTCTGGGGCTGCATTTCCTATTGTGGTTATGGGGTTATGGCTCCAATAGTTGGAAAGATGAACCAATACAAATATTTGGATGTCTTAAATGATCACGCATTTCCATCTAGTGACAAACTTATTGGTGAGTAAGCTTATAATGAATTTTTTGAATCGAACTGACGCGCCAGTGCCATAGTGTAAAAGTTTTAAACTGGCCGACCCAAAGTCCTGATTTAAACGATTCTGACCATTTGTGGGCCTATATTTAAGGAAAACGAAGCGTTTGCTTGACTCGGACCAGGGAAGAGACAATATCTGAAATAAAAGGGTCTATGAGAGCAAATTCCGGTAGATATTTTGAAAAATCTTGTGGAATCAGTCCCTAAACGTCTTCCAAAAGTAATACAAGCTGTTGGAGAGGAGGGCTGAAAATGCCGGCGCACGGATTATTGAAATATAACAATTTATTTAACTCAGTGAGTTAAATAAATTTTATCACATAAAAAATAGAAAAAAGATGGAAATGAAAATCAGTGTAATGTATATATATATGGACATATATTTGGATAGTATTATGAAATATATACACTAAAAAAACACCTTACCACGTTCAAGATCAGAGCAAAAAGAGAACGAGTTTTTATTAGGCAGCAGGAAGCTCCCAAAAAATGGCACGATCACCAGAACATATGTTCGGACTCGAGTACTAAAATAGTTTTCGAAATTACTTTTAGTAATTACTATTTTAAGCATGACAGTGTGTTTCATATAAACATCGCCGCCCGCCTTGCAGTACGACTGCAAAAAAATGAATTTAAAACTTGGAAACAATTAAAAATATTTCAAGTGGTCGTGCCTTTTTTTTTACAAGATGGATCATATAAAATCTATACAAAATAATGAATTGAATTCAGGAGAAATTATGGAATTATAATACTTAAAATAATATGATACATAATGTTTAATGAATTTGTGGAAGGATAAATGTGTTGTTAATTATTATAATGGTAAATTATTATATAAGAGATAGTTGTATTTCATAATATTTAGGCATTAATTATAAAAGAAATTATTTTTTCTGAATTCAAAATATAAAAATTCAAAAAAGATTAAATAAATATAAATATAAATGTCATATTAACAATTTGTAACAATGTACAAGAAAAAATTCAAAATAATATAAAGTGAAAATAGTTAAAAAAGTTATAATATACCTAATATATAAAAATATGGCATATGCATTATAATAAATTCATTAGATAGTGCAATTTGTTAAATGACATTAAAAAGTTTGTTTGTTACGGAAGCTGAATAGAATTAAGCTGTCAATGCCCCGGATAATATCCATCCGAATACCGTGTTTTGAGCAATAGGCAGGCCATTATTACTTGGCATCAACCCTTGTAAAATAATCTTAGAATAAAGATCGGCACCAAGCACTACGGATATAGGATCGGACTTAAAGAATTTTGTGTCAGCCAGTATTAAGTTTGAAAACTTTTGTGCTATGGATTCATCGACTGATTTAGACGGAGTTCGAATAGAGACTCGGTGGTCAACTCGAAGTACAGATTGAATCCTTACGTTAGGATCAAATCGAGCACGAATGATAATTGGACATACCGATTCGTCACCGAGTGTCATAGTTGTAATTTTAAATTGATCCACTAACTTTCTAGCGATGCGACTAGTAGCTGAGCACGGATCAAGCAGGGATCTTGCATAGTGCAAGCTGCCGTTCACTTCCAACTTTATAATCGCAGTTGGCAGGAATGTTACGAGGTTCTGAGATAAGATGGATGACAGCGACAAGTTGTTCGAGGACAGCATTGAACTTGTTGGAGCAGGAGTGTTGTTCTTTGGACGACTGGATGGCTCCTTGCGCAGACGTTGATGCATATGAAGTAGAGTATGATGACGTTCTTGGCAATATCGACAACCGTGAGTGCTTATGCAGGATCCATGTGAATGTTCATGTGCCAAGCAGTTGGAACAATATTTATGCAGTAGAACAGCTCGCATTCGTTTTTCTGTGTTCATAGAAAGGAACTTCTCGCATAGTCGTAGAGGATGAGAATGTTTGCACAGTCTGCACTTGAACATTTTGGAATCGTAGAAACGCTTCTGAGTTTTATTGCCAGTTTTGCGATGTTTGTTCTTGTTGAACTTAACCAGGATGGTTTTGGAATTAGGCATTCTGAGCTGAAAAATAATGACGATAAATAAGGGTAGGAAGCAAAAGAAATATAAATTATTGGGTTGGTAAAACAACTAGTTTGGTCACAGGACGAGTAATACAACCACGTTGGGTTATGATATCAGCTACGCGGACTCTTTTATCATTCCCTAAGTAGACCTTGGACACTCTTCCTAGCCGCCATTCATTCGGAGGAAGATGTTCGCTCTTAACAACAACGATTGTATTTTCTTCAATGCTCTCCTGTGGCTTTTTCCACTTATTACGCTTATGTAATTCATTTAAATACTCGTTTTTCCAACGAGTACAGAAATTTTGATATAGAGCTTTTAATCTTTGCCAACGATTAATAATCGATATAACTGGCTCAGAGATCTCAGGATCGACCGGAGAAAGAATTGGACAACCTATAAGAAAATGCCCAGGAGTCAATGCTAAAACATCTAAAGGGTCCTCTGACATTGGAGAAATAGGCCGAGAGTTAAGACATGCTTCAATCCTGGCCAAAAGAGTAGAAAATTCTTCGAATGTGAATTTAATTGACCCTGCGAACTTGCGGAAATGAACCTTAAAACTCTTTACTCCAGCTTCCCATAAACCTCCCATATGAGGTGCACCTGGCGGAATAAAATGCCATGATAGGCCTTGGTAACTATAAGTGGATGTAAGAGTGGAATGAGAAACTTTTAGGAATTCTCGCATTAGAATTTTCGATGCTCCAACAAAAGTTGTCCCATTGTCTGAATACATATGAAGTGGACAGCCCCGTCTGGAAACAAATCGATTAAAAGCTGCAAGAAATGTTTGAGTGGAAAGATCTGATGTCGCTTCCAAATGTATTGCCTTTGTTGCAAAGCAAACAAAAAGACACACATATCCTTTTGTAACCAAGCAAGCTCTACCAGTATAGCTTTTAATTTCGAATGGTCCAGCGAAATCTAGACCAGTATGCGTGAAAGGACGAGTGATAGTAGTTCTTTCCGGAGGCAGAGCACCCATAATTTGAGTTTGAAGTCTTTTCTTATGAATAACGCATTGTTTGCAATTATGAATTGTTGTTTTTATAAGATTTTTGACTTTTGGAATCCAGAAGAGAGATCGAATTAGGCGTAAAACCAATTGATTTCCACCATGTAAAGATATTTGATGCGTAAAATGCACCAAAAGACGGCAAAACTTACAATTGTAGGGTAGGATGATAGGATGACGCTCATCATACGACATGGTGGGCGAAGACACAAGTCTTCCACAAACTCTAAGAATGCCAACCTCATCAAGGTACGGATTAAGGTTAAGAAGGCTACTTGATGAAGCAATTAGTTGCTTATTTGCTAAGTTGTGATATTCTTCTGGATAGTTTACCTTTTGAGTTATGATAATGAATCGATTTCTTACATCAAGTACCTCAGAACTTGAAATTGAAGTGGATTCTTGGACATAGTTTTGCCGATATTTTGGATGTGTTCGATAGAAAAATCGGAAAATGTACGCAATGACTCTCATTGCTTTAGAAAAAGAAGAAAACCGTTCCAGAATGTCGACAAAGTTTTGAAAATAAACGAAAAGAGATTTGATTTGAGAAGTTTTCTTTTCGTGAGTTGTGTCAAGATCGAGTTCTTGACTTAAACTTGGCCATTGGGATGGATTTGACTTAAGCCACTGTGGACCATGCCACCACAAATCATTGTTCACTAAATCTTGGGGCAAAACGCCTCTGCTGGCTAAGTCTGCTGGATTTGTTTCAGAGTTAACGTGAAACCAATTAGATTGGCCAACACTTTGAATTATTTTTGAAACTCTATTTGCTACGAATGTTGTCCAATGGCACGGCTGCTTTGCAAGCCATGCAAGGACGATGGTTGAATCGGTCCAAAAATGTACTTTTGATTTGTGGACATTGAGTTGAGGAATGAGGGCATCAACCATTTCGGCAAGTAAAACAGCGCCACATAACTCAAGCCTGGGTAATGAAATGGTTTTAACTGGTGCAACCCTGGTCTTAGCAGTGAGCAAATGAGTTGTTATGGAATTAGAGCTTTCCACACGAATATATATAGCAGCCGCATATGCCTTTTCGGATGCATCGCAGAATGCATGAAACTGGATGCTGTGTTGAGGAGAGTAATCACTCCATCGTGGAATTTTTATATATTCTATTTGAAGATAATTAGCTGAGAATAACTGCCAGCTACGTAGACATTCGTTAGGAATATTATCGTCCCAGTCTATATTTTCTAGCCAGATTTTTTGCATAAGGATTTTAGCTAGAATTATACAGGGGGCTAGCCAGCCGGCTGGGTCGAAAAGTTTGGAAATATTTGAAAGAAGTTCTCTTTTAGTATAGGTGGACTTTTTTTGCAACGGACTAGCAGAGAAATAGAAATAATCAGAACGTGCATTCCACCGTACCCCTAGAGTTTTTGCACTGCTACTGTCTTCAAATTGAAGGAAGTCTTCATTGTGCAAATGCGATTTTGGAAGGTCGGATAAAAGATCTTCTGAATTTGAGGCCCATTTTCTTAGGGAAAAACCTGCGGAATTAAGTGCGACAATGAGTTCATCTCTTGCTTGAATCGCTATTGAGATATCATGAGCTCCTGCTAAAGTATCATCGACGTACATTGAATTTCGAAGTATGTTGCTAGCTAGCGGGTAATCTTTTTCGACATCATCAGCTAATTGTAGCAGAGTTCGAATTGCCAAGTATGGAGCACAGTTGACTCCAAAGGTAACTGTTTTCAACTCGAAGTCTTGGATTTCATTTAATTTAGAATTTCGATACAGAATGCGTTGGAATGGTGTGTGGTTTGGATCCACTAGAATTTGGCGATACATTTGTTTAATATCACTATTGAAAACATATTTGTACATACGCCATTTTAGCAACAAAATTGTCAAATCGGATTGGAGCACAGGTCCAGCATACATGATGTCATTGAGACTAGGACCGTTTGAAGATGGGCTAGATGCATTAAACACTACCCTGACTTTTGTTGTTGTGCTCTCGGGCTTTATAACAGCATGATGTGGCATATAATAATTGTTTGGAAAATATGTAAATTTGTGAGGAGATACCACTTCCATATGCCCTAAATGAATATATTCGTTCAAGACATTGTCATATTCCTTTTTGAGATCTGAGTTTTTTCTTAAACGCTCCTCATTTCTTACGAATTGTGCATGTGCGATTGCACGACTAGGGCCAAGTTTCAAAGTTTTTGGAAAGTCTTCTTTGAATGGAAGAGTAACAACGTATCTGCCTTCGTTGTTCCGAATTGTAGTTTTTTTATAATTTTCTTCACAAAAAGCATCACTTTGTGTCATGAAATGTTTTTGTGGAAGATCCTCCACCTCCCAAAAACGTGAGATCTGTTGATCCAAAGGAACTTTATTAAAATATGACAAGCATGTAGAAAATGAAGCAACGGATGTTGAAATTGGACCTGTCAGTATCCACCCAAATATTGTCTCTTGAGCGACAAGAGAACCACAAATGTTGCGTTTCACACCATCCAGCAGAATGGATGAAAAAAGGTCGCCACCAATTAAGATATCGATTTGTGAGCTTTTGTGGAATTTCTCATCCGCATATTGCAAATTCGGAAGGCTCGACAATATTGAGGGATTAATAGAAAAGGATGGAAGATTTCCTGTAAGCTGTGGCACTACAAGAGCAGTTGCTTCTATGCTTATACGTGAATCGAAAGTTGAAGTTAGTACGAACGAACATTCTTGTTGAATTTTCGCTGAAACTGCGTTATTTAGTCCAGTAATTTGAGCAGAAATAGGACGAGATGGAAGCTTAAGTATTCTGAAAAGTCTCTCTGAAATAAAAGTTCCTTCTGAACCAGAGTCAATTAAGGCTCTTGCAAAATAAGTTACGCCAAGATGACATAATTTCACAATAGCGGTACCTAGAAGCACATTTTTGCAATTAGAAGCAAAGCACGAATTAATATTTTGTGATGAACATGGTTCTTCAGTGGACTGTATTTGAAATGAATGAGTGGTTTGCTTGCTAGGTTTGAAATTGGCAGAACCAATAGGTTCAGGAGCTGAAATTTCTTTATGTAAAAGTGTGTTATGACGCCGATGACATGTGAAGCAGTTATGACGACTTTTACAATCCTTTGTTGAATGGGATTTTGCGAAGCAATTTAAACAGAGTTGGAACTTTTTGACTAATGCAATTCTGTCATTAATGCTCATTTTGAGAAAACGAGGGCATAGTCGAATTGTATGCTGTTCGTTAGAGCATAATTTGCATGTCGGAGTGTAAACATTAGCTTGATAGGAATTCACCTTTTTCAAGCTACGATTGTTTGGTTGGGAAGATGTTCTGAGAATGGGAATTTTTGAACCAGAACCCCCTTTAAAATCGGAAACAGTTTCCAGTGTTTGAAAACGACTGGTTAGAAATGAGTCTAGCTCAGACCATTGTGGAATATCGGTCTTATTTTTGAGGGATTGTTCCCACAAAGCTAGAGTTCCATCAGGCAATCTAGTGGAACAGAGAAAAACGAATATAGAGTCCCAGCTCTTAATATCAACATTGTATAGTTGAAGAGCGGAAATGCATCCATTAACTTCACGCTGCAGTTTTTTGATAGAATTTGCGGATTCAATAGATATCGATGGTAAATTAAAAAGAATTCTTAATTGACCATTTACAAGGATTCGCTTGTTTTCATAGCGATCTTGTAAGTTTTTCCACGCTAAGTAAAAACCATCGTTGGTCAGTGGACTTTTCTTAACTATATCACGAGCTTCTCCTCGTGTCTTCGAGTTAAGATGGAAAAGTTTCTCTACCGGACTTAATCTTGAATTGTTCACGTATATGGCAGTGAACATGTCCTTAAAGGACGGCCATGACAGGTAATCACCGTTAAAAATCTCGGTGTCACATGGTGGAAGGTGAAAATGATTATTCGCAGCTGGAATGAAATCGGCTCTTGGAGTAGAAACCGCCGGAACCTGCGCAGAGCTGGAAGCCTTGGTCAGCTTCTCGATACAATCTCCAATCTGTGACGCACATCGGACGTATATCTGGTAACTGGTGCGGTATCGAGCTTTTATTGATTCCAACTCGATATCTGGATCCGAGTCTTCATCTTGTGCAGCAATTAATTCAGTGAGGCACGTCTCGTAAACTGATTTTATCCGATTCCATATGGACTTCATTTCTTCTCTGTGGACCTCCAGTGAATGAGTTGAGCTTGCTGAGTCTAAGGTTTCGCTAAAGTCAGATTCAAATTCAACCAAGCTGTCAGTTAAACGAATAAATGAATTCAACGATGACATTGTGGATGAAAAGATTAAGAAACCGATAAAGGAACAAATAAATAAATAAATTGAAACAAAAATAAATGTCCAAAGTATATGCGCCTATTTAACGATAGCAAATAATTTTGTTTGGAATTTACTATAGTTAAACTTATGTCAGGATTGAATCAGCTGTTGGAATTATCGACAGAATAGTCGAAATTTGGATATATTTTCTTATGAAGGAAGCAAGATATATAAAGCAGATTGTAAATTAAATCGCTAGAATACTCGAAATAAGTACGATTGTTACTATATTAACGATACAAATAATTGCATATAGTTTCGAAATGAACTTTGATATTATAGTTATTAATCGTTCAAATGATTCTAACGACTGCAAAACTTCTGTACAAAAGAGTTCCAAACGAGAACAGAAATGTATGGTAATGAATTTGGAATAGAGCTGAAATAAAAAATAATTGCAATTATCGACTGAGTTAACAATTCAAACGACTTTATAAAAAAATGGTTCTAAACGAGAACAGAAATATATCGAATTGAATTGAATCTAAAATAGGAATGAAATCAATAATTATAAAAATTATTGATTGAATAATTAATTCAAAACTACTGCAAAGCGACTGTATAAAAGTGGTTCTAAACGAGAACAGAAATGAGTCGTTTGCAAATCGAATTGAATTGAATTTGAAATAGAGCTGAAATAATCGATTGAATAAACAGATCAAACGACTGCAAAACGATTGTATAAAAATTGGTTCTAAACGAGAACAGAAATGTATCGTATGCAGATCGACTTGAATTGGATTTAAAATAGAAAATAGATAATTAGAATTATCGATTATATTAACAATTCAAACGACTGTATAAAAAATGGTTCTAAACGAGAACAGAAATATGTCGATTTGAATTGAATTTAAAATAGAAATAGAAATGAAATGAATTATAAAAATTATTTATTGAATAAACAATTCAAAATTACTGCAAAGCGACTGTATAAAAGTGGTTCTAAACGAGAACAGAAATGTGTCGTTTGCAGATGGAATTGAATTGAATTTAAAAACAGAACGGAAATAGATAATTAGAATTATCCATTATATAAACAATTCAAACGACTGTATAAAAAATGATTCTAAACGAGAACAGAAATATGTCGAATGGAATTGAATTTAAAATAGAATGAAATAAATAATTATAAAAATTATTGATTGAATAATCAATTCAAAATTACTGCAAAGCGACTGTATAAAAGTGGTTCTAAACGAGAACAGAAATGTGTCGTTTGCAGATGGAATTGAATTGAATTGACAATAGAAATGAAATAAATAATTATAAAATTATTGATTGAATAATCAATTCAAAATCACTGCAAAGCGACTGTATAAAAGTGGTTCTAAACGAGAACAGAAATGTGTCGTTTGCAAATCGAGTTGAATTGAATGGTGAATTGAAATTGAATAAAAATGCCGATTGTATAAACGACTACAAAACAAGTTTAAATCAAAATTGGCACTTTATTCGTTGTTTCGAAACTTTTTGTTAACAATTATAGAATTCAGGAAAATCACTGAAATCTATTGTTAAAAACACATAACCATATACACCACAAATGCTTCAAAATTGTTTTAAAAAGAAGAAATGTTTTAATTAAAAGAAGTAAATGGATAGTTTGAAAAAATAAATATTGATCGCTTGTTGCTTTGGTTGTAATTGTTGAATTTGTTATTGAATTGTTGAACTGTTTGTTTTTTTTTTTTTTTTTTTAGAAAATAACGTTTTACAAATTTGTATTTTATTATTAATTTTGTTTTGTATGGTATTAGAAAATAATTAATATTGAGTTTATATTTGAATCTTAAATTGATTTATAACGCCACTGTTTTATTTGCGTAGAATTCGCCTTGTTTGCTCAAATATATTCAACAACAAAACAACATGTATCTTTTATATATTTCTCGCAACAAGTTTGTTAAACAGATGAAAAAAAATCAATATTTTTCTAAAAATCAAGTTGCTTATACGGCATATGTTTAAACAGAGGGCTAAAATTAAATGTATGCACGGAGAAATTGTAGAAACATGTATTTCTGATTGAATTGATAGCAACAAATATAAACGATGTGGCGAACATACATTTATCGAAACGATCCAGATGTTAATGTATATAAACATGCAAGAACTGATCGCTTCCAACAAGTTGATGTTCTCTTAGTTTGCGCTGTATGTTTATAAAGATATGAATGTATAGAAACGTTGCAACAAAGTTTATATAGAAAATCGAAAAATCTAAATGTTTCTGAAGAGAGCAAGATAAGCAAATAGAATTCCTATAAACATGTATACCAAAAGATCGTTTGCAACAAGTCTTAAACACATGTATAGAGAATCGAAAAGCTGTAGATGTTTCACAAGAGAGAATACAAACAAATAGATTTCCTATAAACATGTATACCATAAGATCGTTTGCAACAAGTTTATGTAGAGACTAGAAACGTTGAACATGTGTATAAAGAGAGAAATGTATAATGTATATATCTTCGTGGTAAACTGTATAAACATGTGTACCACGATCGATCGTTCGCAGCAAGATTGACGATAAGAAAGAAAGAAGTTACCAAAGAGAATGTTCAAACATGAATCCAAAGAATTGGTCGGTTTTAATAAGGTTGCCTAAGAGCAAGACACCGCTGTACAAACGTACATATATACATACGCAGTGATCGAAATTAAGATGTTGCCAACGTGTTTAATATTCGCAACAGATCAAATAACTTTACGATCAATTAAAACAAATCACGGAATATGCGAATTTATGAGTAGTATGTATGTATGTAAAAACATACGGTATGTACATACAAAAAACGAAGCAAAATGCAATTTTTTCGCGAAATTTTTTCGAAGCCAAATTATGATTTTGGCTCAACTTATGTGTGAATTTGAATTAACTAATTTTTTTTGTTTTTATTTTTATGAATGTTATGTTATTAGAGCTGCTGTTATTTATAAGATTAAATAATTTTTCACTAATGGAACGATAGCAGGAAAAGTTTCAAAGTTTCGCGTTAATATATTGTTACGTTATTGTTAAATTTGTTGTATTTTAATTGCACTAACTAACAAAATATATTATGATACATACGCACCTTGAATTGTGATGAGGTCTTGCTTATTTTGGAATGCAGATTTTTGTTGAATTCTGTAGAATTTTGTGGAAATGCCCGTGGTTCGGTGTTTATACGCCGTGTGTTTATACGCCGTCGTTTATACGGTGAAAAATCCGGTTCGATTGGACCAAAATGTTGGAGAGGAGGGCTGAAAATGCCGGCGCACGGATTATTGAAATATAACAATTTATTTAACTCAGTGAGTTAAATAAATTTTATCACATAAAAAATAGAAAAAAGATGGAAATGAAAATCAGTGTAATGTATATATATATGGACATATATTTGGATAGTATTATGAAATATATACACTAAAAAAACACCTTACCACGTTCAAGATCAGAGCAAAAAGAGAACGAGTTTTTATTAGGCAGCAGGAAGCTCCCAAAAAATGGCACGATCACCAGAACATATGTTCGGACTCGAGTACTAAAATAGTTTTCGAAATTACTTTTAGTAATTACTATTTTAAGCATGACAGTGTGTTTCATATAAACACAAGCTAATGGTGGATATATTTTTTATTAAGTTGTTAAGTTTTTGTCATAAATTTTCTTATCTCTAAGTTGATTTTTGTATAAAACAGAACTTTCAAAATAGTTATGCCCTCTTTGAAATTAAGTTTTTTCTAATATATTTTCTTTATAAGTTATTTTTAAGAATAATCACACATTTCTGGTAAGATTTTGACCAAACACAAAAATTTTGACTTAAAAAATTGTGGCATTTTAATTGTTTATTTAGTTTTATAATTCTTAAAAAACATATTTTTTAAGAATTATTTTTAGAGCTTGATGCCAAATAATTTATTGAAGCCAAACAGGTTGCTACAACAACAATGTTCTTTGCAGAACAAACCGAGCAGACTAGACCATGGTTTCGTCGGACGCTACTCCGACTCATCAGTAGTCTCTGTGGTTTATGCAGTCCACTAACTTTGATAAGTTAATAAGCTTAACTGCAGTAAAACCAAAACGGAATTACCCAAAAAGCTTTTCACTTGTCAAGTAGTGTTTTTCTACTCTTTTGCTAGTTGCAAAATTTCAAAAATTGACTACATTTATTCTGCAAAGATTTTGTTGTTGCGCTATTTGTTTACTTCTTTATCACGTGTCCATCTAGGTTCCAACATTTTGTTGGTATTTAACCAAAGAAGGCGTGAAAAAGGTTTTTTGAAAGCAGATGTTTATTTTAAATTTTGATTTGCTTTTTCTCAAAATATTTTAAAAACTGAAAATATTTGCCTTTTCTTTGCGTCAAAATAATTATGCCGACTACTGTACAACTGAAAACAATTTTTGAAGCATTTTGTAATACTAATAAAATACTATTTATAAAAACTTTACTTAAATTTTAAATATGAATGTTTTTTAATGGGTTGGGTTGGTTTGAAAATGAATTTTTTTTTTGCCTTATGACATTCTACAATATGTCCAAAATATTCTCCCTAAAGCTTAAATCAACATTTATTTTTGCAAATTGGTTGACATGATTTCCCAAAAAGTTATAACCAATCTGGGTAATATTTGGAAACCTTCTTCAAGATACATTATCTAGTGCTTGAAATATTTAGATGATATATTAACAAAAACTAGTTATTATATGCTTTGTTTGAGCCTTCGAAACCCACCTAGCCCATTAACTTAACTAAAATTCTATTTGAAAATATTACTCATAAGAGTTGAAAGTTTTTGCTGTGATATAAAAACTTTGTAAAATTGATTTTATATATAAGTCCGAAATTTGATAAAACCCCCCAAAAATAAATCCTGGTTGCGCCCCTGTGTATTAGTGTTTGCAATATGATGATGGTGGTTTCCTTGATGTGGTCTTTTGCTGATTGAACTGCATGTTGTCGAAATTTTAATGTCAATTTATATGACAACCATTTCAATTTTCGAAAATATTTGCGCACGTTGTAGAAGCATTATTTCAGGTCGTTCATTCGGGTTTATTTTTAAATTATAAGTAATAGTTTTCAATAAATATTATTAAAGGCTTTTATAAAAATGATTCTTTCAACAAGACATATAATGAGCTTTTATAACTCTGAGTTTGTAAATAGTTTTATTTATAAATCGTTTATTGTGGTTGTGATCTTATTTTCTTTAGATATTCACCGCCTTCTCTCCGAAGTCAAAAAAATTATGAAAAAAAAACAATTTATCGCCTACAACAAGGCTGAAAATGAAATCAATGACACAACTTACTAATTTTTTTTGTAAATATTATTTTCAAAATTTTTTTCCACATATAATTTTTTCTCCCATATAACTAGCTCATGCGCAAAATGATTTCTGCATTTGACATTATCACGTTTGAGTAGGAGTTCGACGGTACGACCCACATGTTTAACACATGGTAAGCTTAACGAAAGACGCAGTAATCGTCTTAAATGAAATGAAGGAAAATTTTAGAAAATCATGCTAACGAAAATAAGCAGAGTATAAAAACCAAAAAAAAATAAAACAAAAAAAAAACAAAAACAAAAATACACATCAAATACTTTTTGGTAATGATGCGCTATTGAGTTTCAGACAGCTATCCATACATCGACACTGAAACATACACACACAAACACACACACACACACAGACACATATAACTAAATCGAAAAGCACATTTACATGCAGAACTTGAAACACGCATTTGCGTTGTGCTACAAGACACTAATACAATGAAACAATGCTATGCCAGCTGAGAGAATGCACAGGAGGCTAATTGAAAAGGATTAGACTGTATGTAAACATATACATTGAAACAAACAAATATACAGAAATATACAAACAAAAAAAAAACCCATACATATGTATATACAAATGAACCGACAAACAAAACTGGCTCGCAAACATTAAACAAAAGAAAACACACAATAGCTAGCAGCCTGGCAACGTTTTTACACTGAGTAGCTATAACACATATACATTTACACTCATACACACGCAAACACACACACACACTGACACGCACGCACATTTACCCACAAACCAATTAGAGAGCTCATGTAATTTCATTTAGGCATTACTACAAATACAAACGCAACATTTGTACATTCATCCATCCGTGTCATTGTCTGTCTTTCTGTCCGTCTATCTGTCCGTCCATCTAAGTACTGCATATTGAATAGTTATCGTTGTTACGGCAATGTAAGCGCGCCTTGCGTATACTTGTTTGTCAGATCGTATCGCTCTTTGTTGCTGTCATATTGTGTGTGTGTGTGTGTGTTTGTGTGTGCGAAACACTAACACTTTTGTAAATTTCACTGCATTACCATTAGTTTTCATTTTCATTTGGGTTGCGTTGCGAACGCAACAGTTTTTGTTTTTTATTTCTGTTAATTTTTTTTTTTTTTTTTGTTTTTGTTTCATTTATCTTGTTTGCTGTACTTGACTGTCATTCTGCTCACATACACGCAGTTTCTTTCACAAGTGGCCACGATTGCACGATTGAGTGTTGCCACCTTGAGAGTCGTTAAAGCATTGGCAAAATCGTTTCATTTGTTTTAGTTGTATTGGTGTCAATTGGCTTCGTGTTTGTGTTTTTGTTTTTGTACACAATGTTATTAATGTTGTTGTAATTGTTGCTGCTAGTATTGCTGTGGCTTGTACTTATGTTGTTGCTATTGTTGTTGTTCTCTATTTTAGCATTGCTAATAACATCATTTGTAACATCAACTCCTAACCACTTGTTACCCAATTACGTAAAAGTTTTGAGTTCCTGTTCTTCTTTTTTCTTTCTCTAGCTATTGTTTTTGTATAATATTTAAAATTTACAATCTGTGCAAGAATTGGAAACTGCAGTTTATATTGTCAGAGTTCTGATGGCAAAAAATATATAAAAAAAAAATAATTCACCTCTGTCTGTTGTATTTAAGTCTGAAGATTTGAATTTTGTCATTTTGGCATTTAGTCATTTAGTCATTTAGTCATTTTGTCATTTTGTCATTTTGTCATTTTGTCATTTTGTCATTTTGTAATTTTGTCATTTTGTCATTTTGTCATTTTGTCATTTTGTCATTTTGTCATTTTGTCATTTTGTCATTTTGTCATTTTGTCATTTTGTCATTTTGTCATTTTGTAATTTTGTCATTTTGTCATTTTGTCATTATGTCATTTTGTCATTTTGTCATTTTGTCATTTTGTCATTTTGTCATTTTGTCATTTTGTCATTTTGTCATTTTGTCATTTTGTCATTTTGTCATTTTGTCATTTTGTCATTTTGTCATTTTGTCATTTTGTCATTTTGTCATTTTGTCATTTTGTCATTTTGTCATTTTGTCATTTTGTCATTTTGTCATTTTGTCATTTTGTCATTTTGTCATTTTGTCATTTTGTCATTTTGTCATTTTGTCATTTTGTCATTTTGTCATTTTGTCATTTTGTCATTTTGTCATTTTGTCATTTTGTCATTTTGTCATTTTGTCATTTTGTCATTTTGTCATTTTGTCATTTTGTCATTTTGTCATTTTGTCATTTTGTCATTTTGTCATTTTGTCATTTTGTCATTTTGTCATTTTGTCATTTTGTCATTTTGTCATTTTGTCATTTTGTCATTTTGTCATTTTGTCATTTTGTCATTTTGTCATTTTGTCATTTTGTCATTTTGTCATTTTGTCATTTTGTCATTTTGTCATTTTGTCATTTTGTCATTTTGTCATTTTGTCATTTTGTCATTTTGTCATTTTGTCATTTTGTCATTTTGTCATTTTGTCATTTTGTCATTTTGTCATTTTGTCATTTTGTCATTTTGTCATTTTGTCATTTTGTCATTTTGTTTTTGATTTTGATTTTGATTTTGATTTTGATTTTGATTTTGATTTTGATTTTGATTTTGATTTTTATTTTGATTTTTATTTTGATTTTGATTTTGATTTTGATTTTGATTTTGATTTTGATTTTGATTTTGATTTTGATTTTGATTTTGATTTTGATTTTGATTTTGATTTTGATTTTGATTTTGATTTTGATTTTGATTTTGATTTTGATTTTGATTTTGATTTTGATTTTGATTTTGATTTTGATTTTGATTTTGATTTTGATTTTGATTTTGATTTTGATTTTGATTTTGATTTTGATTTTGATTTTGATTTTGATTTTGATTTTGATTTTGATTTTGATTTTGATTTTGATTTTGATTTTGATTTTGATTTTGATTTTGATTTTGATTTTGATTTTGATTTTGATTTTGATTTTGATTTTGATTTTGATTTTGATTTTGATTTTGATTTTGATTTTGATTTTGATTTTGATTTTGATTTTGATTTTGATTTTGATTTTGATTTTGATTTTGATTTTGATTTTGATTTTGATTTTGATTTTGATTTTGATTTTGATTTTGATTTTGATTTTGATTTTGATTTTGATTTTGATTTTGATTTTGATTTTGATTTTGATTTTGATTTTGATTTTGATTTTGATTTTGATTTTGATTTTGATTTTGATTTTGATTTTGATTTTGATTTTGATTTTGATTTTGATTTTGATTTTGATTTTGATTTTGATTTTGATTTTGATTTTGATTTTGATTTTGATTTTGATTTTGATTTTGATTTTGATTTTGATTTTGATTTTGATTTTGATTTTGATTTTGATTTTGATTTTGATTTTGATTTTGATTTTGATTTTGATTTTGATTTTGATTTTGATTTTGATTTTGATTTTGATTTTGATTTTGATTTTGATTTTGATTTTGATTTTGATTTTGATTTTGATTTTGATTTTGATTTTGATTTTGATTTTGATTTTGATTTTGATTTTGATTTTGATTTTGATTTTGATTTTGATTTTGATTTTGATTTTGATTTTGATTTTGATTTTGATTTTGATTTTGATTTTGATTTTGATTTTGATTTTGATTTTGATTTTGATTTTGATTTTGATTTTGATTTTGATTTTGATTTTGATTTTGATTTTGATTTTGATTTTGATTTTGATTTTGATTTTGATTTTGATTTTGATTTTGATTTTGATTTTGATTTTGATTTTGATTTTGATTTTGATTTTGATTTTGATTTTGATTTTGATTTTGATTTTGATTTTGATTTTGATTTTGATTTTGATTTTGATTTTGATTTTGATTTTGATTTTGATTTTGATTTTGATTTTGATTTTGATTTTGATTTTGATTTTGATTTTGATTTTGATTTTGATTTTGATTTTGATTTTGATTTTGATTTTGATTTTGATTTTGATTTTGATTTTGATTTTGATTTTGATTTTGATTTTGATTTTGATTTTGATTTTGATTTTGATTTTGATTTTGATTTTGATTTTGATTTTGATTTTGATTTTGATTTTGATTTTGATTTTGATTTTGATTTTGATTTTGATTTTGGGTGGGGGGTGGGGGTGGGGGTGGGGGTGGTGGGGGTGGGGTGGGGGTGGGGTGGGTGATTTTGTGTTGGTTTTGGTGTGTGGGGGTGGGGTGGGGTGGGGGGGTGGGGGTTGGTGTTGGTTGTGGTTGTTGGTTTTGGGTGGGGTGGGGGGTGGGGGTGGGGGTGGGGGTGGGGGTGGGGGGTGGTGGGTGTTGTGGGTTTGGTTGGGTTGTGGTGTGGGTGGGGGTGGGTTTTGGTGGGGGTTGGGGTGGGGGTGGGGTTTTTGATTTTGATTTTGATTTTGATTTTGATTTTAATTTTTATATGATTTGTCATTTTCAAAAAGTGAAACATTTTTAAATATTATCAGAAATAATTCATTAAATCTATGTCGACAAGGAATAACCGCTAATGCCGAGTTAGGCAAAGTAAGCTTTTTACTTTCATTGCGTTTTTTCGCAACGAAATACACTAGAACGCAAATTTGTAGGGGCGTATCTTGAAAATAAAATGTTTCAGGCCATCAAATCTAAACAGTAAAAGTCGTACTCCGATATTAGGCAGCAATTTTTATCTTAAAATGACTTTTATGAAATTTTGAAAATGAGTTTAGCTGTTATTCTTTGTCGGCTTAGAAATTATTTTTAAGTTATTACAAAACACAAACGAGAGGTAGTCAATTAATTTTAAAACCCATTTTAGTGTGTCTAAAAGTAGGCAACATATTCTAATTTTCGTTTCTAAATATTTAAAATATCCATCTCCTTAAACAAAACTTTTTTCTTTCTAAAGTCAGGTTAAGTTAGATAAAATATCCAACTTAAATTACAAAACTTTTTGCAAATCTTTTTCATCAACGAGCTATGAGTGTGTAACAACTTGTTAATTGTTTACAGCCCATGGGGCAATATAAATAATTTGCACCTTATCTAGCAATATTTCGGTTTTTGTTGCGTTTTTTTTTCAATTATTTTTTAGTCTATTCCAAAACTTCATCCGTACCACAGATGGCTGACGTACACGCACTTTGCTGCTATTCACAGCAATCTAAGTGGTGCTGCCTGAAAAACTATTGACGACTAACATGAAGAAATAAACACAAAAGCGGCAACACTAGCATGCAACAGCGTTGCAATAAAAAGTCGAATATTTTTTCCAAACTTTTTCATACATAAACTTTTCATACGTGTGGGAGAGTAAGCATGTCCATGTTTGTGTGTGTGTGTTTTTACCTATATGTGCAGACAGTGGTAAGTGTTACAAGAAACAAGCAAAAAAAAGTAAGCAAGTGTAAATTTGCTGCAAGCATTCAGCAAAAACAACATTTGATATGCCTTTCAAGCTCAGTGTTGCCTTCACTAAGCATGCCATCAAAAGTGTTGCCATCCTTTTGTGAGCTGCTAAGTGAGGTGTGGCAACGCTGCATACAAATAAGCTGCCAACAAAAAAAAAAATAACAGAAACAACACCAACGAACACTCACAAACAACACCTACTCAAAGTTGATTCCATAGTTTTTGTATAAATTGCTAGCTCTTGAACATATTGTTGCCAACAAAGCACAAGCTTCAAGCTTCACGGTGTATTCTTGTTGTTGCCGTGTTGCTATTGCTGTTCTTTTATGTAGCCAATAAAAGCAAAAGTGGATATTTGTTTCCTTTTTTTTTTTTGTTTTGTTCCAAACAATCATTAAAATTGAGTAACATAATATTTGTATTTGTCTTTGATACGCTGAGCTGGTTGAACCAGCAGTCGTCAAGTTAACGCAAATTGCTTAGGCGTCATCATAATGGCTGAACTGTGTGTGTGTGTGTGTGTGTGTGTGGGTGTGCGGGTATATGTGGGCGTGTGATGTACAATAAAAGCTGAATATTTAGGCCTTTAAAAGCTGTGCATAAATCAAACTATTATGTGACAATAAAAGCAGCTTAAGCCGGTCATGACTGGCAATAAGTATATCATCTTTAACAGCAATTTTAAACATATTTCTTGCTCTAAAATATAAATTTATTACACAAGTAATTTAAATATTTATTTAACACCCACTCTTTGTCTATGGCTTTAGCCATTTAATTGGTTGTTTAACACTCTTTTTCAAATAACTTTACATCGAAGCAGTTTATAGTTAAGATATTAAATGGAAAATAAACTGCAAAATAATTCTTGGAATTGATGCTGTAATGCCTTAATAGTTCCGAACGAATCATTTTTATTTATTTAATAAATCAACAAGTTACAATTATAATATGTTTGTGTATGTTAATACAGCTGTGAAAAAAATTAACGCACATCTCATATGTTGTGTGCTATTGGGTGTCATTTATTATTTAATGTCAAGCACAACAACAAATTGCTTTTTATTTCAATTCGACGTAGTTATATTCATACACGGTTAAAAGTCTTCAACTAAATTTTAAACTTTTTTGGATTACATATAGGACACGACCAAAAAAAGGTTACTTCTTAATCCAATGAAAGGTTTTCAATTTTGCAATCCAAAAAGGATTTATTTTTAATCCACAAAAAGTTTACAATTTTTTAATCCAAAAAGGAATAGTTAATCCACAGAAAGTTTAAAATATTATAATCCAAAAAGAATTAGATTTTAGTCAAAAAAAATTTAAAATATTATAATCCGAAAAGGATTACTATTTAATCCACAAAGGTTTAATCACTGTTTACTGTTATAATGTATATAATAATATTTTGGTTCAGATTTTAATAAACAATTTGTTACATTTAATTAAAAATAAATTTCGGATGCTTTTTTTTCAATTTGAAATTTTGTAGTAGTAGTAGTTTTCAATCTTATACCTGAATTACAGTGCGGCAGTGGCAGTGGCATGCCACGATGCCACTGCTAGATTGTAATTTGCAGGCAGTAAAATACGAAACAGCTGATCACTGCCGCTGCCACTGACAGCTATTAAATAACATAAATACTTTTTCCAAAAAAAACCTTAATGCAAATTTGTAGTCCAAAAATAGTCTTAAACTTAAACTTTTTCGGATTAAAAATAATTAAACTAAAATATGGAATAAAAAATAGTACTTTTAGGATTAAAAATTCCTTTAAACCAATGCTTGCATTAAAAACTAGTCCAAAATTTTTAACCGTGTAGTAAAGCAGAGCGTTCGTCATGCAAAGGCATAAGAAAAAACATTACATAAGCTAAGTAGGGGCTATTTTGACAATACATGATTAATTTCTTAAAATGATTAGATTCATTAATCAGCATTTTGACAAACAGAATAAAAAATATGTGTGTTATTACTTAAAATTGATTTGAAATTGAATTAAATTGAAATTGAATAGCATAAAAGAGACATTTCTTGCTTGATTTTTTTTTCCGTTTTTCCTTACAGAATGTGATCCGGCTTAAGAAAGATGAACTTGTTTTTTATTTTAACATAAAAAAATAATTCATAAATTTGTATATCGTGAAATCATCTGAAAATGTTGGTCTGTGGGACCAACAAGCAATAATTTGTTTAATACAACCTAGTACTATACTTTTTTGGAAAAGTTTAATTGAGTCCTTTAGTTCTACAACAAAATGGAAAACAGACAATTTTTATGCTTAAATTAACAAATATTATTTAGTGTTTCTAAACGAACAAACTGACAAATTGTTGCCTTGTAATATTTTGATGTGGTCCCACAGACCAACAACAGTATTTAAGAGATAAGAGCGCTTATAACTTCCATGTGTGGTAATAAATTGCATTCTTAATTTTAAGTCTATTCTTTCTATATTTGGAAATTTTGAAATTATTCTTTATCACATATAAGCAGAACAGAACATTGCCAATAAATTACACAAACTATGACCTGAAAATGAGATGAGCCATACTTCTTAAGAACTCAGACTACGTTCTTTTAGTTGAGTGTACTATTAAAATTCTGTCTCTATAGGAGGGGAGTGACCGTGGCATGCAGGTTAAGTGTGTGGCTTAGCATGCTCGGAGTCTGAGTTCGATCCACAGTCGTGGCGAAAAGTTTTTTCAATAAAAAAAAACCTCAGAGAGTAAAAAATGCCATGTAAAGTTTCTTGTGAACATTAACTTTAGCCGTTCGGAGTTGGCATAAAACATGTAGGTCCAGTTTTCGGTCAATTGTGTGCAAACATTTAATAACACACACAACACAATTGATCATAAGAAGCTCGGTCAAAGTCCTTTCAAGAGCTGAAATGGCCAATTTGTTTTTTTTTACGCTATATTAAATGCTTAAAGTTATATTAAATGCAATTTTTTTAACAACGTATCTTGAAAAGCAATTAAAAGTTGCGGAGTTAGAGCTATTAGAGGAAAGGATGCTATACATATATTTCTCAAATGCAGAAATCTCTGAAAATGAGAAGCTGTTTGGCTTAAATTTATGATTAAGAAAAAAGATACAAGAAAAGCGATCAATATTAATATAATAAGCAGTTTCTTCATCAATATTCGCAAAAAAAAAATTTTTTAATAAAACAGCTAAATCACGAATAAGATTATTTATGGCATTATAATATCCATCTCTAATAAGTATTTCATTTACAACAATCCGTTCTCTTTTTGGATTACCTCTAAATCTTTAAAACTTTTCCTCATAGAACACAGTTTTGGGTTCTAGAACCTCTTTTTCAATTTTTTTTGCTTGTTTTGGTGTTTTTCAATTTTTTATATATCGACTTTAGTCTTTCGTTACTTGTTTTTATAATACTTTTGAATACAATATTTTATATCTATACAAATTTATATTATGATGATTCCTGTTCAAATTAAATTAAGTATAGAGAAATGTACAAAAAAGTTAAAAATCAATATCCTTCACAATGGTTTTAGAGCGTTAAAATATATCACAAGAATATTTTTGATCAAATCTACCAGTGGTATGGACTGTAATATGCATTTTTATGGCTATGATTTTTTTCTAAATCCACTGTTGACATATCATGCAATAACAAAAAAGTTTAGCTACTACAGTTTTTTCGCACTTTCTCAGCATTAACTCATTTGATGCCAAAATTCAAGACATCAGACATTTTTAATGAATAAGAATCCAGTGGCTCAAAACAAAGTTAATGTGGAAAAAATTTACCCACCAAAGTTTGGGTTGGGCTCAGGGAGAACACAGGACGTAACTACTAACCATGCACACATAGATCTAATTACAGAATAGCTTTTAATCTACTTTTGAGTTGACCTTTTGACAAGTTAACATCAAAAACGCTACAGTTGTTAACAAAGGTACTCATGCGGTTTAAAGGAGTAGTTTACATATAGTTCGCTCTACTAAAAGGTAAATAAATTAAAGTGTTAGCGTTTCTACTGCTTCTACGGTTAGAGTTAAAATTAATGAGAGAAAGAATTTCTGGAGAATCGAAAATACCGGTCATGAGTTGGTGTAAATATACTATATCTGCGGACCACCTTCGCTCACTTAGTGACTGCATTCTTAATAGTATTAAACGATCCTCATAAGGAGGAAGATTTAAAATATCAGTTGAACTTAAGCCCCTTAGAGCAAATCGAACAAAACGTTTTTGGATCCTTTCATTATCACATTATAACTTGGGGACCAGACTTGACTTGCGTACTCCCAGTGAGGATGCACAATTGCAGAATACAACGTTGTAGTTGTTATCATGCTATTGAATTTTTTGGCCCAGCGTTTTATAAATCCAAGCATTGAAGACGCTTTTTTACATATATTATGAATATGAATGTTGAACGATAACTTAAGATCCATGCATACACCAAGGTCTTTGACCGTTTTTATACGACTTAAAGCGGTATCTTTTATATTGTAGTCAAATAATAAATTTTTTGAAAAAAGGTCATAGTTTGGCATTTACTAGGATTGAGAAACATATTATTTTTAGAACACCAAACTTCAAAGGATTTCAGATCAGCCTGGAGTAGGTTAGAATCATCTTTAGTATTTATTTTTCTGTATATTTTCATATCGTCTGCATAAATCGTCTGCAGACGAGAGTGTTCAATGACGTGTGTGACGTCATGAATTGCTAAAATAAACAGAAGTGAACCAAGGTGGCTACCTTGAGGAACACCTGATTCAGCAATAAATTCTGAAGACAACACTCCTCGGAATCGTATTTGATAAGATCGCTCAGTCAAATACAATTTTATCCAGCCTACAAAATAATGTCGAAATCCCATTAATTTAAGTTTGAATAAGATTAAACCATGAGGTAATTTATCAAATGCTTTACTAAAGTCAGTTTAAATACAGTCTACTTGGTTACCAGATTCCATTGAATTTAAGCAGAATGTTGTAAAATCGAGAAGATTAAACACAATGGATCTTCCATTAACAAAACCAGGCTGACGAGTTGTTATGACTTCTCCACAATGAATTTTAACACGATCGTACACAATTTGCTCAAAAAGTGTGGGAATAAACGAAAGCTTAGCGATGGGCCTATAAATATTAGGTCTGTTCCCCTACTTTTTGGACTAAAAATGGTAAAACTGTCAAAAGTCTGTGAATGAGAAAAAATCTTTCGAAAATAGACAATAACACAAAAAGTACGGGAAAGCTTCTCGGACTAAAATTGTAAAAACTGTCAAATAAAATAGTTTAGCCAGCGTTGCCTTTATGTGAAGCATTGGCATTGGCATTGGCATGTGAAGCATTGGCATTGTAAACGAAATGCCTAAGATTTTTAATAATATTGAAATTAATTCTCAACTTAAGAATTTATATTAGTTTTTACACATTTTCCCATGTTTCTGGGTTCCATTTTAATAATTTCAAATAAGTTTTGATGTATTGCAATTTCTTTGCTAACTTGTAAACAGCTGATTTTAAGCTGTTTGACACTTTTACCATTTTTACCCGAAGAAATTTCTCGGACTAAGACTTGCAACTTTTGACAAGGAGGGAAAATGTTTCACTCTCTCGATTGCACTCTCTTTTACCATTTTTTTCGTGTACGGGAACGCTTCTCTGACTAAAACTGGTAAAAACTGGTAAATTGGACTAAAACTTTAGAGTACGGGAACAGACCTATTAACATAATTTCTGCAACCTTTTTTATATTTATAAATGATTTTTTCAAAAAAACTGGAAAATAACTTTCTGTAATTGATTTACTAAATAATAAAGAAAGTGGTTGACACAAAACAGATCTGCATTGAGTTAACACTGTGGCAGGAAGTCCATCAGGTCCAGCGCCAAAATCCTCATCGATTGTCCCAATATACTTTAAAATATCCTCAGGATTAAATGAATCTGAACAAAAAGATTCCTTGAAGAAATTGGCAAGAAGGCCACAAATTATAGAAGGATCGTCCGAAAATTCATCAAGAGTTTTGAAGGATGAGGGAAATCCATCAGATTTTTTCTTAGTATTTATGCACCCCCAAAATCTCTTTGGATCAGACAATATTCTCAGCTTAATATTGTCTAAATATTCATTATATAAAACAGCTGAAAGATTTTGAAATTCTAGAAACAAACGTTTGTAGATTTCTAGGTCATTTGAGTCCAAACTACAGACATATTATCTCTTCCATGCCCTATTCCTGCTATTGCGAAGTGTTTTCAACTCGAAAGTGTTCAACACTTTTCAAAGTGTTTCAACCGTTAAGTAGATATTGTAACCTAAGTCCCAAAGTTATAATTTTATATTATTATAATTAAAATTAATTAATGATATTTATAATTATAATGCAATTAACATTTATATGTACAGTAAAACAATTAACAAAAGTGACAATCTAAGTATTTCCTTTCTCACTACAACCTACACACAATTTGATTGAGATAACTTGTTAGAAGTTTTTACTCAAAGCAGTAGCCAAACACGTGATATCATGATTTTCGAAAATATTTGCTTACCACATCCTTTGAATGCAAAATCAGTTAAGCTGGCACAAATCGCACCTACACAGAAGCAAGATTTTACACCGTTATAGAATGCCTGGAAGCAAGTAAAATAATAACAACTTCAAACAAAAACAAAAAAAAACAAGTAGGTCCAGAATTTATCATAAGAAGCTCGGTCAAAGTCCTTGGGCTGAAATGGCCAATGTTTTTTTTTTTTTTTTTATAAAAAGACTTATAGTTAAGCTGTAGGAAAACAATATGATGTGTACTAATTCTTTCCCGTCAAAAATGACGGGCCCGGTTTTCCGGAAGAAAAATAAAATAAAAAGTAGTAAGGTATATCTTCGACTTGGCCGAAGTTAAAATACCCCCACGGCCGATTCTTAAGGGTGGAAGAATATTAAACGGGAGAGCTTTTTGTATGAGATTTTGAGAGATATTATTATTTTTATGTGTCTAAAAAACATACATATCAAATTGTTTTCCTGCAGCTTAAATATAAGCCTTTTTATAAAGTTTTAAATTTTGAGGTTGTATGGGAGGTGGGCGTGTAAGATTTTGTATGACGCCTATTTTTCTAGCATATCTCAGTTTCGACATAGAATACACAAATACCGAGTTTCTGTCTTGTAGCTTTAATATTAGCCTCTTTATAGATTTTTCAATTTTGGGGTTGTATGGGAGGTGGGCGTGTTAATGGATGGATGACGCCCAATTTTATAACACACCTCAGTTTTGACATTAATTATACAAAAACCGAATTTCCATCTTGTAACTTTAATATTAGCCTCTTTATAGATTGTTAAATTTTGGGGTTGTATGGGAGGTGGGCGTGTTAGTGGGTGGATGATGCCCAATTTTATAACACACCTTAGCTTTGACATTAATTATACAAAAACCGAATTTCCATCTTGTAACTTTAATATTAGCCTCTTTATAGATTGTTAAATTTTGGGGTTGTATGGGATGTGGGCGTGTTAGTGGGTGGATGACGCCCAATTTTATAACGTACCTCAGTTTTGACATTAATTATACAAAAACCGAATTTCCATCTTGTAACTTTAATATTAGCCTCTTTATAGATTGTTAAATTTTGGGGTTGTATGGGAGGTGGGCGTGTTAATGGGTGGATGACGCCCAATTTTATAACACACCTCAGTTTTGACATTAATTATACAAAAACCGAATTTTCATCTTGTAACTTTAATATTAGCCTCTTTATAGATTGTTAAATTTTGGGGTTGTATGGGAGGTGGGCGTGTTAGTGGGTGGATGACGCCCAATTTTATAACACACCTCAGTTTTGACATTAATTATACAAAAACCGAATTTCCATTTTGTAACTTTAATATTAGCCTCTTTATAGATTGTTAAATTTTGGGGTTGTATGGGAGGTGGGCGTGTTAGTGGGTGGATGACGCCCATTTTTCTAACATACCTCAGTTTTGACATTAATTACTTAAAAACCGAGTTTCCATCTTGTAACTTTAATATTAGCCTCTTTATAGATTGTTAAATTTTGGGGTTGTATGGGAGGTGGGCGTGTTAGTGGGTGGATGGCACCCTTTTTTCTAACACACCTAAGTTTTGACATTAAATACTCAAATACCGAGTTTCCGTTTTGTAACTTTAATATTAGCCTCTTAATAGATTTTTCAATTTTAGGGTTGTATGGGAGGTGGGCGTGTTAGTAAGTGGATGACGCCCATTTTTCTAAAACATCTCAGTTTTGATATGGAATACACATATACCAAATTTCAGTATTGTAGCTTAAATATTAGCTTCTTTGTAGAGTTTTCAATTTTTGAGTTGTATGGGAGGTAGGCGTGGTTTTCATCCGATTTAGCCCATTCTCGAACTTGATCTTATTTTTTTTAAAAAAAGCTTAAATATCGAATTTTATTACGATAGCTTCAAAACTGCGGCTGTAATCGTGTCGACGGACAGACGGACAGACGGACAGACGGACAGACGGACAGACAGACGGACATGGCTAAATCAACTCAGGTGGTGATGCTGAGCAAGAATATATATACTTTTCCATACCTGCCACGCCTCCTTTTGGACGTTACACACGTCGTGACAAAATTAATATACCCCTTACGCAGTACGCGTGGGGGTATAAAAAGGACACACATAAACAACAACAACTTTTATTCTAATTAGCCACAGGCAACACACAGGCAAGCTTAATTAGTGCTTATTGAGGCAACGTGACTTTTTTTTTTATATTTTTTTTTTTGTTTTTGTCTGGTGGTCATTTAAATTTTTTGTGCCTCCTACAGCTTGCAGCTACCCTAAAGAGCAGAACTAATGTAAGCAGCAAAGCACTTCGAGGAGAGATAAAGTCACGAGTTAAGAAAAAAAAAAAAAATTGTTAGAAAAAATAAACGCCAAAGGAAGTTTTTGTGTGTGGCTAAGGAAGAAAAAATATAACAGTGAACACAGCAAGCAAGTTCAATAACGAGTTCAAAGACTTGAGTGTTGCCATTCATTTAGTTAACACCAAGCCACGTAGCAGTGTTGCATGTTTTTGTTTGTTTGCCTGTGTGTGTGTGTGTGTTGTTTTGCTTTTGCTTCCCCTAGTTTTTGTTGTTTTATATATTTAGTGCCCTTTAGTTGTTGATTCTTGAGCAGCATTGGTTGAGTCTTTTATTAGTTTTTGTTAAGAATGTTTGTTGGTTTATTTTTTATTTCTATTTATTTGGTTTTCTTTTTTCTAACGTTTTTGTATATTTTTGTTTTCATGCAGTGCATATATGTATGTATTTGTTTAAGCTGTCAACGTAGTAATATTACAAAAACGTGCTGTTGATTGAAATTGAGTGGGTTGGTTTGAACCAAGGAAAATTTTTATTTTACGTTCATTGAAGTAGGTACCAAGAACAAAAAATAAAAAATACTTTTATATAGAAAAAATAAAGCAAATATATGTTTATACAAAATTAAATTTTATAAATATTTTTTTAGAAGTGACAGGAAAAATGACAAAAATTGCATAACATGTAATTAAAAGGGAAAATATTTGACATTTAAGACCACGTCTTTGAAGCAAGTCCTTAAAATTCCTGCCAACAAGAAAATCATAAAAGCACTATTTGAAGTCTGACACACAAGAAAATATTCGATTGTAAGCAAAATTCATAAATCTTCATAAATCTTTCAAGCATTTCGGTGAACGATTTTCTGTTATTTTTCTCTGACTCTGATTTCTTCGCATCAAAACGTTTTCTACTTTCAATTGTGGAATCGATATAGCTTGAAAACGTATCAATTAACAAAAGCAATTTTCGAAACGATGTCATCGTTTTACATGTCATCGTTTTCCTGAGCAACATCTACAAATCGGTAACGGAAAATAAACGATGACAACAACAACAACAACAACAACAGAAACAACAACAACAGAAACAACAGCAATTTTAAGACCGGCTACAACTTTTAAGCGTTTCCCATTGAAATTTGCATTTTGGGCGCAATTGTACCAAAAACCAGCTAGCAATTGTTTGAGATAAGCCGCATAAAAAGAGGGTTGGGGGGGGAGGAAAAATAAAGGATAGTCAAAAAGGTTCTATGAACTTCAATTACAATAAAAAACGTATCACATACATAAATGTATTTGTGGCGTGTGTGAAGTTTCAAGCATGTACGTATGTTGTTGTTGTTGTTTTTGTTGTTGTGCGAGTGCGTGTGTTCAATTAAACCAATTTTTCAATTTCCTGCATCAGGTGCAGAAGTAGCGCTAACAAAATGGAGATTTTTATTATAATTGAAGCAAACACTCAGAAAAAAGCTTATCGGAATATGATAAAAATGGCATCATATTTAGAGAAAAATGGTATAGACTTTGCTCCAGAGAATGCTATTCTCTAATTTCGATACTAAAAATTCTCTAAAAATGGTAAAAAGTTTCCATGAAAAAGAAAAATATATCGTTTTATGAGAAAAAACTTTTTATTTTTGAGAAAAGATTTGTTTTTATTGAGGAAAATACTTCTCTTAGTGAATTTTTTATCAAAATATAAGAAAAGTTTTTCATTTTCAATAAATTTTTCTCTATAAATGAGAAATTTTTGTGCGAGAAAAATACTTATCATTATTAGAGACATTGAAATATTTCCATTTCCTAGAAGTAAAGAAATATTTCTTCGAAAATATGAAAATTTATTCTAATTTAAGAAAATTTTATTTAAAAAAGAGAAAATTTCTATATCGAAAATAGAGAAATTTTTTACCGGAGCAAGGTATGTGCTTTTTTCTCAGTGAAAGGTTGCCAAGCAATTTTGTAGCGGGAACATTAAAAAAAAAAAAACAAAAATAAAAAATGCTGCTGCTGCTTTATATAAATAACACTTTTTAATGTGTTGAATCAAAAACAAAATAAAAAAAAAACAAAAACACTTCAATGTGTCGTATAAGTTTTGTTCAAAAGAGTGAATCGAATTGTCGAATCGATATTAATGCCGGTGCTATGAAGTGCCTTTTGCAAAGACAAAAGGGTCATATGTAATACCAAATGCAAATTCTTAAATAATATTAAAAAAAATTTTAAAATTTGTTTTGTAATTGGTTGCCACAACCAAAGACAATTTCTAGTTCAATAACAAAAATAATTGTTAAAAAAAAAATTCAAATGCATTTCAGAATCACATGTCATTAAGCCAGAAAAAAAATTACAAATCAAAGCTAATGTCACGTTTTTAATTTGTAAACACAAAAAATTTAAGTCTATTTTAAAGCAAACAAACCATAGCTAATAGTATTCAAATTCAGTTGCATAACAATTAAAATAACGACAAAAAAAAACAACAAAAACGCACATCAAAGCATCCAATGTATGCAACATGAAACGCTTTGTTTATCTTGTCAAAATTTGTTATAACTATGAGTAAAAAAAAAAAAATAAAATCTCAATATATTCAGTGTTATCAGCAGCACAGAATAAATTGATCAATCAACTGATAACTTTTTGCGTGTGTGTGAAATCAATTTGTATGAGTTTAGCATAATGCTGTAACATGGTTGTGTGGTCGTGGGTGACTGACTGTATATAGTTGATTGTGTTTGTGTGCTTGTAGTTTGGTCTGGCGTAACTTTGTTTGACATGATATGCATACAATTTTTTTATTTTTCTTTTTGATTTGATAAAAAGAAAAACTTGGAATTTCCAATTAGTTTTTAATTTGCAGTCAGTCAACATGAAATATGCGCATGAATGACAGCAGGTGAGATGATGCACTTCTTTTTTTGTAGATATGTTTTTTTTTCCTTCCATTTTGTCAGCTGTTTGCTTTGCAAATATTTTTTAACCAGCACACTGTTACAATTTCTTCACATACGCCAGCAGCAAAAGTTTGTGGCAGTGACTTTTGACCTTAAAGAAAATTCGTGGCAAAGAATTGTAAGGTTTTCTTTTAAAGCAATTGAAGTACAAATGTCAAAAAGCAGTTTGTCAAAGGTTTTAACTTAAATTACGCAAAGTCAAATGATCACAGTTGAAAATCGTTGAAAGAGTGTATTAAATGCTCAAAGAAGTTCTACTTAACATGGCTTTCCTTCAAATATATAATTAAGAAAAAAATCAAATACACGGAGAAAAATTTGACCTGAAAATAATCCCAAACCAATTAATTTTGGTAGTGATTCTGAGGTAAGCCATAATGTTATTGGTATCAAGCCCAAATAAGATTGTTTATCAAAAAATTAACACGCATTGTTTGGAGTAGGGATGTAACGAAGCTTCGACTTCGGTTCCGAAAAGTCGGAACTTCCGATTGATTTTAAATCTCCGATTCCGACTTCGGCTCTGACAATTTTGAATCGGAGTTATAACGAAGATCGAAATGTACCGGCGTATACGTTTCTACCTATCTCACACGAGAACGCAGTTCTTCGTTAAATTATTTTAATTGCTTATAAACTCTCTTGCGGAGAGTAAATTCAAAATTTTCACTCAATTGTCAATATTTATTGTGTCCTCCAGGATCAGTTACAAGTGAGCAACTTTTAGTAGTGTCGGTCTCATATATGAACCTCTAAGAAAGCGGTTGGGCGGGGAGAGAGCTGACAAGCTTTTGTTCATAAACCCTTTCCATGGCTTGGCTAGAATAATCGAGGAAAATTTTTTTGAGGCAATATTCCCATCATTTAGGACACAAATAGATTAAAAAAACATCCTTCTGATTTTTACATGCTCTGCTTAGCTTTTGCCAGGATGTTAAATATAATGTTAAAAGTCATTTAAAGGTTGAACTATAATAATTTAGGTTCAACTACAACGACCGGAGACCACTGCAAATGTGTTATTTATAATGTTATTATAAAGAAAACAATTATCTTTTGCACACCAAACACTATAACCACCTTTATTTTTTGCAACTTTTGTTAACACGCGAAATAAAAAGTTTTAATGATTCTGTTGGGCACAAAATTGAAAATCTAACAAAGTTAAATATCTCGTTACATATCTCTCTAAATTTATGTTTGTTATGCTGGTACAACTTCATTTCATAGTACCAACCTATTTAATTTAAGAAAAGACGTTGGAAAATAAAAACAATTATTATTTTCTGACGTGTCCAATATAATGGACAAATCCATTGAAAGGGTTAAGTACAATTTAGTACTCTAAGAGTAACTTCATTTGGCTTAAACAAAACTTAAAACTGGATATTTTCCTATTGTTTCCACTACGCACATGTGTGTAATATTTAGGTACATACAATTTTCAGTGCCGATTAAAGGTAGTGAATACTGTACCTACTATACTTAACCTAATAATTAATAACCTTAACAGTTAACACATCTCTCTTGGACTCCGACTCCGACTTCGGCTCCGATTCCGACTCCGGTTCGGAATTCAAATTCGACCAACTCAAAAACTGTCCTTCAACCAAATTTCATTTAATTCAAGAGCGGAAAGGTCAAAGAGCGGATTTTTTCTCAAAAATTTAATTTCTCTCTTAGAAGGTTGGGAACCCCCTATATCAGATATATCATTTATATATACATTTTGCACATCTGGGTAATATGACCTTTCGAATGATATAAGTATCATTTATTTTGAGTTTTAATTAATACCAAAAAAGCGTACGACAAACTTTAATGTTCACGTATTAATATACATATAAGATATATATTAACAGTTTTAAGGCATGTACGTGTCGTCGTGTGGCAAAGAACGATGAATACAGGAGGTTTAATTTTAAGGTAATTAAGGTAATAAGGTAAGGTAATTAACACTAAACTTATTAATTTATTTATTATGAGTCACAACATTCATTACAATATAATTTCTTTCAGTAAGACTTGGCTTAGACCTAACACTTTAAATTCTGAAATTCTGTGTAACAAATTTAACATATATCGTATTAAAGATAAAAACTCTATTCCTGTTAATTGCTCTAATGGTAGGGGTGTGCTGATTGTGGTTAATTCAACACATGTTTCACAAGAAATATTTCGCCTAGAAGCTGCAGACATAGAATTCTGTTGTGTGCATACAAAGTACGGTTCTTTGAGTCTCTATATTACATAATCATATATACCACCCTTTTTAAACTGAGAAGTGTATAGTAGACATTTTGTTTTCTATTAGTAAAGTTTTCCTATTGCTACATTCTAATGATCATATCTTAATAACTGCACAGAGGGAAAAACCTATGGACTCAATACATAAATTTATGTACTCATCGCATAGTTTTCTGCACACAAAAATTTTACATTTTTCATGTATTGAGTACATGTTGAAATCTTTATTGACTACATAATCCTTTTAACCCTCACTTTGGCACCAATCTTTTACTTCGTAATCTGGCACATATTTACATTTGTAAATATTTTTTTTTGTCATCATTAAAGATAAACAGAACCTCAAAATTTACATGATTTTTTAGGTGGAATATATGTATTAACACCTTCTAAGTCCAATTCCGGAAAAATTTACACACCGCTCTCAAGTGGTTTAGAAGTTATAGGGTTCGGAAGTTGGGAAAATGGGCCTGGAAAAGTCGTATTTTTTTTTCAAACAATATCTAGCTTTATGGGTATCAAAAGAAAGGTTTTTCTGTAACCATTTCAAAGAATTATTAGCCATTGAAATCCATGCATTATTTCCTACGATATAGCGTTTTAAATATTATGCACACTTGACGGTCCAGCTCTTTACGAAATAACCAAAATGTAAGTATGAAGATCAAATTGAAAAAACTTTATAGTTCCAATGAATAAACAAAAACCAATTTCAACAAAAAATATACTTTTTTCATTAAATTAGTACTTCCAGCTACAATATCAAAACATGACATATTGTTGTGCCAGCGAACCAAAAATTTCTGTTCATTAATATTTTCCCAATATAAGCTATCAAATACGAAATATGTATAAATAAAAAAATGTGAAGAGTTTTTCCTTATCATTTTTTTCTATTATTAATTTAAAAAATGCGTTAAAACACCATAAAAGCCTTTAAAATACAAAATATTTACATATGTAAATATGTACCAAACAACGTTATAAAAATGAAAAATTTCCAAAAAGTATCAGAAAATTCTAAAATTCAAAACAAGTTTTGAATTTTCAGAAAGAAAACCAAAAAATAGCCACAGAGTCCAAGCCATATTCAAATCGCATAAAAAAGAAAGGAGTTATGGCAAATTTAAAATTGGGATATTTACATATGTAAATAGTGCCAAAGTGAGGGTTAAGCGGTTATGTAGTCAATAAAGAATTTTATGTACTCAACGCATAAATATGTGTCGTGAATTAATGGATGTATGTGGTGAGTACATGCACACTGTACTCATCGCAAACTGTTACAAATAATTTTATGTAATGAGTACAGATCTTATGTACGTATTACATAGATTATTGACTCAGTACATACATAATTTACTCATTACATATTTGGAGTACATAATTTTATGCAATGAGTATATATATTATTTACTCATTACATATTTTAAATTCATAATTTTATGTAATGAGACAAGGCATAATTTACTCACTACATATTTTTAGTGCATATATTTACATAATGAGTACATACATAATTTACTCATTACATATGCTAAAAACATAATTTGATGCAATGATTACATGCATAATGTATTCATTATATATTTTTTGTTTATGATTTCATGTATTGAATATATACATAATTCATGTCTGTGCCTAAATCACCCTTTCAACAAATGCAATAAATAGCTTAATAAACAAATGACTATATTTCACAAAATAATTCGCAATTGCTTATAGAAACCAAGCCATTTATTTCTTATCCAATCATCGCTTTTGTTCTAGAGTTCTAGAGTACAGGATAAACTCATTCCCGCACTGATTTACTAGAGGCTTTAGAGGTGTTGCTTATTTGAAAAACAAGAAACGAATGACATAAAACAGCAAAATCGTGTGCCGATGTGCAAGAGATACGTGTACTGAGTCCATATGTTATGTACTGAATAAATGTGTCACTTCAATCGTATAAGAGGGACGTGTACTGAGTCTATATTTTATGTATTGAGTAAAGTTTTTGTAAAACTTGTAGTCATGTAGTCAGTACACGCTCCCTTTACTCAGTAAATACTGCTCTCGTTGCATTCTCATACAAGTTGCAGTGCATAGATTTTACATAGCTGTCTATGTACTGACTACATAACTTTTTCCCTTAGTGTGGTGACTTTAACTTGCCCAATGTTTCTTGGAAGTATTGTTTTAAAAACCCTTCAATATATTTACCATCATCTGAATGTTCATCTGATAATTACTTTTTAAATAAACTTGAAAGTCAAGGCCTTTTCGAACTAAACTATCACTTGGTTAAAAATAACCGTTTGCTCGATCTGATATTTTTTGATGAAAGCAACATTGCTTCAGTGTCAATGTCCGATCTTCTGGTCACTCCTGAAGATTTTCACCATCCAACTATTGAAATAAGTCTTACTTTTTCTAAACCGTCTATACAGAATCATGCTAGTCAACCATTCATGGAATTTAACTTTAAAAAAATTAACTAGCTATGTTATGTTAAAAAACAGTTTGTCCAATATAAATTTTATCTTCACAGAATCTGGATGCTGCGGTCTGTGTGTTTAATGCAACGCTCATCGACTGCTTCACTAGATCTTTTCCGCAAAGAAAAGCTTCCATAATTTCAGGCATTGTGTGGTATACTAATGAATTTTAAAAAATAGAGAAACTTAAAATTTAAATATTATAAATTATATCAAAGAACACATATAGATCTATCACAGCTTGATAGATTTCAGCCGTTATATAAAGTAAAATCAAACATAAGGTCTGATGCAAAAGCTCATTCTGGAGCTTTGTAAATACAAAACACTAGATTGATTCCTATCCTTTTTTTATGAAATGTAACAATGTGGAATCTGATAATGGATATAGCATTTGTGACCTTTTTACCGACTTCTTCAAGTCGACTTACTCATCGTCATCTTTTGATAATGGTAGCTATCTTTTTCATGTTCATTCTGGTGATATTTACCTACCAATAGTTGAAAACAATACAGTTTTATCTTATCTAAAAAATCTCAAGACTTCGTTTAAAAGTTTAATATTTTGAAATATTGCTGTGAAGAATAGTTAACTCCAATAACTTTGTCTTATAACTATTCTCTTAAGGCTTGCTATTTTCCAACTGTCTGGAAGTCCTCATTCATTATCCCATTGCATAAATTTGGTAATAGATCTTTAATTGATAACTATCGTGGAATTGCGAAATTAAGTACTTTACTAAAACTTTTTGAGGTTTTTATTACTTCACAATTATCACATAGTGTTAAGTCTTTGATGTCTTCATGTCAACATGGATTCCTTTCGAAAAATCTACGGTCACTTACTTTCATTAGTTTTTATCTACAACAATACAAATTTTGGAAAATGTTTACAGACTGATGTTATCTACACGGACTTTAGCAAAGCTCTTGATTCCAAAATTATCTTTGATTGGATTTCCCACAAAAATGGTGAGATGGATCGAATCGTATCTAAGTAATAGATTTTCCTATTATCTCTGGACTACCCCAAGGAAGTCATCTTGGGCCACTTTTGTTTCTACTTTATATTAATGATTTGCCATCGGTCATCAAGCATTCTAACAAAATTTGTGATTTCACATTAGAATCCTCAGATAGTTTCCATGATCTTGGTGTTACCATGGATCCTAAACTACGTTTTCACATTCATATAAATTAAATAATAAAATAAAAATATAATTAAAAGAACAAATAGTACCCTAGGATTAACAGAGTTAAATGATCTTTTTATTGCGAAAACTTTATTCACTTCTCTAGTTTGGTCTATCTTAGAATATGGTTGAATTGTATGGTGCCTACGATACGGTTGTTACATCGATGACATTGAATCTTTTTTTAAAAAAAAAAAAATTTCTTTTGTTCTGTCTAAACTATTCTTATTGAAATACTGACTTTAACCTACCACCTTATGAATATCAGCTAAAGCTTTTAAATCTTCCTACTTTAAAAAAAGGAGAGTTATGCTACATGGACATGCAAACACGCCATATTTACTAAGTAAAATTTTATTTTAATGGTCCTCTTCGACCAAGAAGATCTTTTGAGCTACTTTTTATAAACTTTTGTAGAACTAATAACTTGCAAAATGATCTAATAAGAAGCGCTTGAGGAGACTTGAATTCTGTTTTAAATGTTTTATCTTTAAATGATGTAATCCATGTAATTTTCACCTGGTTATGGATAAACATAAAACAATACATTCATCTGAATGTTCGTGCTGTGCTGGTTGTCTCTTATGGACTTTGTCCTACAACCATGCGAGAATAATTTGTGTGACACATAAAAATACGACAGACCAATGACACCTAGTTGTCTCAGCGCCAGCTGAACTTAAAATGGGCGTTGTTGTTCTACGTTTACACTCATTTTTTCAGAAATCATTAAAATCGACTACTGGTCTGATTGACTTTAGATTTTCGTAGTAGATTTTTTCTGAATAGATCCCGAGTTGAACGATGTCATTACGAGTAAGATGGTTCATGGAAAATGCAAAAATCATAATGCCGAATCTCCACGCAATACTGGGAACAATTGCATAAAACAATTTCCACGACCATTACTCGACGAAACGATAAATGGGAACGACGGATATCCACTGTACCGACGTCGCTATCCTAATGACAACGAACGATTATTCATATTAAAAGTCAACACGAAAGATGTTTTGGTCGATGGATTGTCCCATAAAAAATGATGCTCCTATCAAAAATATTTTAAAGACAGGTCAATGTGTTGTATTGCAATTCCATCAAATCAATAAAGTACGTTTGCAAATGCGTTAATAAGGGTAGTTTCATGGCTGTGTTTGATATTGAATGCAAGCAACGAAGTGATACACTTTCAATTGGGGCGTTACGTCAGTTGCAATGAGGTAACTTGGAGCATTTTTTTCATTCCGATACACGAACGACAACCAACGAACAAATTTTAATGCCGAAAACAAGGTCAGATTGAACCATAACATCCGGGATTGTTTTTGACTTGAAATAACTCAAGAAATGGGGAATATCATCTGGGACGAGTGCAGACTACGTTCTCTGGAAGCCCTTGACAAAATGATGATATACTTGTACAGGATTCTATTAGTCAGTGATTTTCGTCAAAAATTTCTCATAATCCCACGAGTTACAAGTTACTACCCGGTATCCCGATAGTAAATGTACACAGGATATTATGCTAACAGGATATTTCCTTTCGACTTGAAATAACTCAAGAAGTGGGGAATATCATCTGGGACGAGTGCAGACTACGTTCTCTGGAAGCCCTTGACAAAATGATGATATACTTGTACAGGATTCTATTAGTCAGTGATTTAAGTCAAAAATTTCTCATAACCCCACGAGTTACAAGTTACTACCCGGTATCCCGATAGTAAATGTACACAGGATATTATGCTAACAGGATATTTGCTGGATATCCGTTACAACTCCTGTATAAATTTATTTGTAAATATCAAAGTTAATGATTTACACAATTTGGTTCTTTAAATTTTTCTCTTTTACTTAAAGTATATCTCCCATATCTTGTTTCAGCTCACATTTTCAGAGCACAACAAGTATTCCTTTTCACTCAACAGCTATAAAAGCAGCTCATAACTCATACCATTTTGACTTAATGTTCAAACAAAGTTATACATCGTATATTTTTAATCCATTTTAAGAACCATCATTAATTTTTGTCTAACTACTAAAGTTGATTAAGAAATCTTTGCGGCTTGTTGTAAGTGATGCCGAGAATGTGTATGTGTGTGTGCGGCAAAAGATTTTCTTCATGCTGATAATTCATGTCCGGCTTTTAGTTCCCATTTAGCTGTTGCTGACCAAATTTAGTTGTGTGCCATAATCTATTTTAAGAAACTTTTCAATTTACACACACTTCACCATATGTTTTGATCGACATACACATACACACTAGAAATTTACCAGCATAGCCTCTTTTGACCCCCACACTTGACGACATCATAGCTTAAAGCGTCTGCAAAGAAACTTCGAAGAACTGCAGGATAGTGTAATGAAGAATTTAATGGTTTGTTAAATACGCTGAAGAAAAAGCACTTTCTTAGAAAGCTTCAGCATTTACTTTAAGCAAAGAGTCGTTGACTTAAGTTGCACATAACGTAGACAAAGCAACGTCATCGTCAACTGGAATTCAGCTCGTGCGGCACAGAAAATGGCGCTGAAAAATAGTTGCTAACGTCAGCACATTCTCGAACATTAAAAATGGCACAGAAAACGGCGCAAAGTTGTCGCCGATATTTACAATAAGACTGATGATGGTGTTGCTGATGATGGGGATGATGATAATGAGCTTGATAATAATGAAAATAATAAGCAAGCTAACTATAATGAAGTTGTTAACGATTACGTTGGCACAAATGGTTCTGGCAATAATGCTGAAAGTATCTAACGATATTTAAGTGTTATGATGACTTTTGTTGATTTTCATTACGATACTTAGAGTGCCAACAGTGATGATGCTAACGCTGCCTCTGACTTTGATGACCATGGCTGAAGTTAGTCAAGCGTATGTAATGGTAACAATGTTGAGTAAAAATAAAAATTCAGTGCACTATGAATTAAATACTCTGAAAAGGATTAAATTTCAATAAGAATTGCGAAAGAATTTAGCAGGATTTTCGACTATAATAAAGAAAATGAAAGATTTCTTTGAATAAATGAAAACTATTGTTCAAATGAAATGCAACAAAACAATATTTCGTTTCACTTTCGATTTAAGTGTAAATCAATTAAATGTTGAGAAAGTTCGGGCAAAGTTTTTTTCGTTTTTTTGTAAAAGTGTTGTTAAAGTTTTCTTATTTTTTAATTAGTAAGAAAAATTTTTTAAAATAGTTTGAGAAATATAGCGCCGAGAAAGCAAGAAAAATACTGTTAATGAAAATAACTTAGTTTCTACTCTAAAAGCTTTTGGAAATCAGGAGATTTTGAAAAGTTTTAAGTTGTTAAAACTTTTACAGCTACAATTGTTTTTTAATATACCACAAGTATTGAGTAAGGAGTAGATTAATATTGTCACGACTATTGTAAAGCCCATAAGTAGACGTGACAGGAACACATGAGTCAATTTGGTCATGTTCATCTCAAAAATCAACATAAAGTTTGAAAATAAGAAAAAACAAATGAAAACCACACCTACCTACCATACAAAGTGCCTTCATGAAAACGGTAAAATCTCTTTTTATTACATACAATTTAATTAAGACTTTAATACTCTAATATTTATACTTAAAAATTTAATAATTTGATATATTTTGTGTTTTTATACCTTATGTTTAATACTCACTTTTGATGTTTCCAGCTTCTTGTCTGACGTTCACTTATTTTTAAAGTGAAACTTCTTTGGCGGCGAATGAAATTTCAAGGTCTGTTATACGTAGGCTAACGTTTTCAATGCATGTGAAAATTTTCAAAAAATGATAGCCGCTAGCGAGAATTGAACCCAGACCATCGATGTTGATAGTTGGAAACTGTACAATTACGCCACATATGCTTATGATAAACAGTGAAACAAAATGTAATAAATATTGAACGCGTAACATTCCGTCCGTAACACTAATTTGCATCCTAAAAGTATGCACGGAAAATGTATTTCTTTACGCTTCAAACGAAAATATTTAGGCACATCTAGCGGGAAAAAATGTACTGCCTGTTCGCTGCATAATGAGCTTAAAGCTTTAGTTGGTTAGTTGGTTGTTATCAAAAACTTGACAGTCGATTGAAAATATGCAAAACAGTTAAATCAATACAATATTAAAAGCAAAAAGTCGTAAAAGTGCAATATTCAAGACTACCGAGCAGCCACAGCTGGGTCTGCATCTAATGATGAAGGTATGGTGGTTGCAACATAGTGTATTTTAATGAATCTCCAAGGAACCAATCCCCAGAAAAACCCACTGATGCTTTGTAAAAATGTGTTTTGGAACGCAGTCATCTCAACAAAATTTTATTAATTTTTATTTTCAACAATCGATGTTCGCTACTTTACGAAGCCCTCACTCAACATAGCAACTATTATGATCAGGAAGCAGGATGTTATAATCAACAAGATTTGCCTCTGTTTTCGAAGGCTGCGTCAACGAGTACTATACAAATGCAATTTAGGACTCAAAGAAAGAAAAAGTTGAGAAAACATTCGAAAGCAACTAAAACACCAACTGAACTAAAACAAGTACTGAAAATAACTGTTATTTTACAATTTTCAAATGAAAAAAATGTTGAAAGACTTTTTTAAATAAACCATTATGTTACAAATGTCCTCAGCCACACGAATATTAACCTTCAAGTAAACTTTGGTATTAGAAACGCAAAAGAATTTTTGGGCCAAATTGACCCATTTTGAAATTGCATAAGAAACTTGCTGAATACTTCCTAAGTGGTAATTGCACAGAAAAGCTGAGGAACAAATTAAATAAAAACTGTGTTTATGCATTTATTTGTTTTTTGTTTAGTGCGAAAATTGAAGCGATGATCCAGACAAATGTACAGGGTTTTTCAATAATAGGTGTTATTTTGATAGTGAAAGAATATTGCCATTTTTTGAGATAAATGATCGGATGTTTATTTCCATAATAAAGAAAAAAGTATGCCGTTTATAATGAAAAACACCACCAGCGAAATGGCTACCACGACCACGCTTACAGGACCATATCCTTTTTATGAAATTTTCCATAACAAAATCGCAAACTGGCTGCCCTGTGTCCTCGATAGACTCACGAATTCCATCTTTGAGGTCTTGAATTGACGCTGGGCTGTTGGCGTAGACCTTATTTTTCACGTGGCTTCAAAGGAAGAAGTCGCAAGGTGTTAAATCACTATATTTCGGTGGCCAATTGTCTTGTTGAAAGTAAACATTGTTCAGATCAATACGATCCAACTCCGGCCATAAAAAATCATTAACCATCTCTCAATTCCAAAGAACGGCAAGGGATAGACAAACCTGGGTTTTCTTCCTGGGTTTTTTTGAGCTACAGCAACAATATTCTCAGTTGTTCTTGAGCGACGTGCACGGGTTTTATTCTTCACATCACTAACTTGTCCCAACAGCTCGAATTTTTCCACCATTTTCCGGTCCGACAAGGTGCTTCACAACAACCAAAAAAATGCTTTTGTTTTGCGAACTGTGACTTCAAAATTTTCACCAAGTTTGTAGTGAATTTTTATAATTTCAATGCGTTGTTGAAGCGCGTATCGTTCCATTTTAAGTAATGGCTTAAATGACTAGTTTCTACTTGGCAAACGTCAAAAAATAACAGCTTCAAAAGTGACAGCTACCGAAATAGTGGGCTATTCAAAATAACACCTCTTATTGGAAAACCCTTTACTTTGTGCGAACGCTGTGTTTATTTCAATTGGGAAGAGGTGGACACATATGGCAGCGAATAGGTGATCTACCACGGAAATGAAGCAGTTGTTCATCGACAGTAATGAAATCACCTGGGCAATAAAGCACTTTCAATTTTAGAACCCACTTGTCGAAATGAGTCGAATTGGTACAAGGGTATCTTTTGTTGTTCCTCTCTGTTCTTTCTCGTCGAAACGAAGACAGCGATCAATTTATTGGCATCGTTGCGCAAAAAACCGTTCGTTCGTGTTCGTCGTTCCACTATTCCATCAAACCCTCACCATTCGAACGATAAATTCCTACTAAAAGAAGTAATCCTTAGTACGCACTGTTGTTCTGTCGACCAAAATCCAGCCCTCCTTGAGAAGAAATACGAGAACCGAACAAATTTGTCATTTGGATGATGGTTTCCTCAATCGGTTCGTTGAACAACAAAAAAGTTCATACAGAATTGACACATTGAGCGGAACCATAGTCAGTTGGACTTTCAAGAATACTCGTAATAAAATAATTATAATAATAATTATAAAAATAATAATAAAAACAATAATAATAATAACAATAACTTGTCGTCCACGAAATTATTGGCGTAATGAACTCCTCGCGACAATATTTCGAGAGAAGCATAACATAGAGGCCAATAGCAGCTTCATCCCTTGTCGTAATAGCCTTCCGAAACAGCTTCATTTTCATCTGGCACATATTCTTCTTCACTATCATCAAAATTTTCACTACCATCACTAGCGAATTGTTCGAACCAAGAAGAATCCATTTGTTTCACTTTTTTTGTATATTTATTTCACAGAAAAATTATGTTGAATCGCTCGTCAACGAAAAACTAAAATGAATAGCAAATCACGCGATCAGTAAATACTGTGTCAATTTGACCCAAAAATACTCACTAGGAAAATTTTTTGTATAGGACAAATTTGACATGTGTGGACATATTTCATGTCAAATTCATAAAATTCGTATGAAAATTCTGATTTGAACATAAATAAGCGAAGAAAGAAGCGTTTAAAGTTTTTTTTTGGATCAAATTGACCCAAAATTCGCTTGAAGGTTAAGTGCCTTTTAAATTTTATACTGGTTCTTTAAAAGTTAAAATTTAAGTGTTATATTTTGCCTTGTATTGTTTCCAGGAAAAATAAAGGTTCTTTTGACTTTTATTTTATCAGTAAAAAATAGCAGTTATTTTGTGACTTTAATTTTTTCGGTTAAAAATATCAAGGAATTGTGACAGATTGAACTGTTGACACCATGTGTAAAATGTCTCATCGATGAGATGAAAATAATGGTATCAAAAGTTTTTTAGTCGGTAAAATGGCTTTTGAAAAAATATAAATTACCTGTTATTTTTGACTAAAAAAATAAATGGCAGAAAAAAACTGTTATTTTTGACCGATGAAATAAAATTCAAAAGTAACTGTTATTTTTGCCCAAAAAACTATGAGACACAAAATAACTTTTATTTTTGTCGGAAAAAAAAATTTAAAAGATAACAGTTAATATGTGACACTTTCGATAAAAACCATAGCCTACGGTCCCTGGATGTAAATATTGAATCAATAGATTATTATTCCATTTTGTATTGATTGACTTTCCTTTCAGTTACCTTCTCTCTCTATTGCAAACTTAAATCTCTCTTATTTCTTGCTGTTAAAGAAGTTTCGCTTCTGGCACTTGTACGTTGCTACACGCGGGTTTTTTTGTTTTTTTTTTTTTATAGAAAAAAATTTGCACATAATTTTGTTGTAAGTTTTGAATAATTCTTTATTTTACATTTAAGTTAGTATGTTTTATTTCACTAATTTATTTACATGTTTGAAAATTTTGTTATAATATTTATTTACTAGTTTAATTTTTTTTTTTTTTTTATTTTAAATTTTCAGTTGACAGTTAATAAAAATCGTTTTGTAAAAAATAACATTTATCAAACAAAACAGTTAAATTTTCACTTTTTCTAAAATGTTTTGCTCTCTTTTCTTAACATTTTCGTTATTTTTACTTCATTAACATTTTTCTGTTTGGGTTTTTTGCAAGCTTTATGCTTATTTATTATTTTATAATTTTAAAAATTTTTTTTTAATTTTTTTTTTTAATGTCTTAACAAAATTGCTTAGTTTATCTTATGACAGTTAAAGATTTATTTTTATTTACATTTAAGTTTACACATAGTTTTAAAACATGAAGTTTATTTATTTACTTATAGTAAGTTTTTATTCAATAATTTTTTTTTTTACTTTTTGCTGATAGAAAATGCAGCTTTTTTAATTAATTTTTTGATGAATGGTAGTTTTTGGTTTGAAAAACATTGATAAGAAATGAAAAAGTTCTTAATATTAGTGTTTATGTTAATGTTAGTGTTAATTTGTTATAATTAAATATATAAAAAAATAAAACTGAAGACAGAAATAATATATTTCTAATTAAAATGAGATAATCTTATTCATTTTCTTGGCTTTAAATTTTGGCTAACTGTATTACGCTTGTTTCATTTTAATATTGCTCGCCATGAAATAATATTTTTGCATCTCATATCAAAAAACTACCATTCAGAACTTAATTTAATGTTACATTTTGAGTTGAAAATCATGCAGGAACCATGTTAATAAAAATACGACGAACTTAATGTATTCAATGATAAATATCCTTTCATATATTTATTTATATATGCATGTAAGTAGATATAAAACTTATAAGTTAAAAGAACACAATTTATTCATATTGTTACTTACATGGTTCAACCCACAACATTCTCTCTTTTTGTTTTATTAAACTTAGTTTTCAGCAATAACTGTATAAATTATGCTTTTATCTATAAGTTTTATAGTAATGGGAATAAATTTTAGTAAATTGTTTTTTGTTTTTTTTTTTTTTTCTATATTGTTAACATACCTAGTTCCGCTCTCACAATTTTATAACATACATACACACACGTGTCTTATAGCAGCTCTTTCTCTGCCAGAGCTGTAGACATGTGTTGGCTTCTGTTATTTATTTTGCTGTTACTTATATTGTTTCTATATGATTTTGATTTGATTTACATCTAACGCACTCAAGTTTTACTTCCGCCACCTTACTTACTCTATGCTAACATGTCTTAAATTATTTATTATATAAATATGTAGATACTTCACACAATCAACTTATGTTTAATATTAATATTAATTATTTATGTTAATAACTTATTGTTAGCGCCAAGTTTTCTCTGTTGCCCTTCTGCTACTCATTCCCCTCTCTTTCTTCTTCATATGTATATCCATATCCTGCTTTGTCCGTGTACAATCATATGTGCTGGAGCAGGAATAAAATTACACAATCTTAATGTGTATGTGTGAGCAGAATATTCGATAGCCGGTAGATACAATTAGCATAATGCTGGGCAGATGTGTCTGATATGATTTGGTTGATGAACCGACATGTCCGTGGTACATTGCCGCAGGATTATCACCTTTAAGTAAAGCAAAAAAAAAAAAAATAAGAGTTAGAGTGTGGCATAGAAAGAGAGAGAGAAAGAGAGAGTGAGTAATGAAATGGATATAGATTGCTTAAATTTGTGACTACGTCATAACTTATTGATAGCTCTACACGTACAGAGCTAGATTAATTTATGTTAGTCGTGCTTGACAACAGCAAATAATTTATTCCGGCATCTAATTAATCCTTGTTGGTTAGTTTTTTTCCACATTAACGGCTTAGCTGGATTAACTAACCACAGAAATTGATTTTAATTGAAAGTCATAAGAGAAATTTTATTTTAGTATTACAAGCAGCTGAATATGTCAACGTGCTTGTTACAGTTATTGGTTTGATTGTTTGTGAAATATTGGTTAGCAGAAAATAAATTAAGAATTATTTTGGGTTTAATCTGAGATATACAGAGTCGTTGTTGTAATTGTTGTTAATTCTGTTGGTTTTCTCGAGCTAAATAATGAGATTTAATAATAGAGAAGTTATATGCTTTATAAAATGAGCATTTTTTTCTTCTTTTTTTTATTCAATTCAGTAATTTATTTTTTTTTTTTGTTCAGTAAAGATTTCAATGGTGCACAAATTTTTAATTTATTTTTTTCCTTACAAACTTTTGTAAGACCGCAAAAATTCATTGTCGTCATTTTCGAAATATATATTTTTTTTATAAGCCTATTAATATAATATTTTTCATAGTTTCAACATGGAATTAAGCTTTTTGGAAAATTGTTGAGTCTTTCTTTTCATTCATTGATATATCTATTGATATATCTTTCAAGAACTAGCAAACAAATTTTTGATGTCAAAAATTAATTTTGTTTAAAACATTTAATTTTGTATTATAGCTTATTAACCTAAATTCCGGTTAATCGATGACCAAAACCAGGGACCGTAATAATTATGAGCAATATCGAAAAAATTAAGAAATAATGATTATTTTATGATTTTTATTTTTTTGCTCAGATATAAAAATCGTTTTCTGATTTTTATTTTTTAAATCAAAAATAAAAATTATTTTTAAGTTTTATTTTTATACTCAGTATAAAAATCATTTTTGATTTTTATTTGTTTTACTCAAACAAAATAATCAATTTTGATTTTTATTTTTTTTACTCAAACAAAAAAATCATTTTTGATTTTTATTTTTTTTACTCAAACAAAGAAATGCTTTTTGATTTTTATTTTTTTCCTCAAACAAAAAAATCATTTTTAATTTTTATTTTTGTACTCAAACAAAAAAAATCATTTTTAATTTTTAGTTTTGAGACAAAAAATACAAATCGAAAAATGATTTATATGGGTTTTTTTGATTTTTTTTTTTTTTTTCTGAAATAGAAAGAATTTTTTTGATTTTTATTACTTAGCTAAATAAGTAAAATTACTTTTCCGTTTTTATTTTTTTATTCAGACATTTAAATCGCTTAAGGATTTTTGTTATTTTGCTCCTAAATTAAAAATCGATTTCAAGAGCTTTTTTCTTGTTAGACATTCTTAATAGTTATGTTTTTTATCGCTTCAAAATTTGAAAAGAAACTAAGATGATATTAAATTTGATATTAATTTTATTGAGAATTTTTAAAATGACAGGCATTCATTTTTAAGAACAAAATTTTGTCCAAATTTTGAAACAACAAATTCTGTTCACACTAATTAGCGGAATAGCGAAGCTTTCAATATCTACATCGTCAAGGCCAGCTTGCGCTTCAGTTTAAAACAAACATAATTTGTTAAGCAATGGATTAGAACATGTAAAAAAAGTAAAGAAAGTTTAAAGTCGGTCTAGCTTGACTATGACATACCCTTGACCTACTTTTTCATAAAAAATAATAGCATTGGAAAAGGAATTGTCCGTGCAAGGATAAGCCCATATTTTGTATAGATTTAAATTTTTATGAAAAATTTAAACATACCCAAGTTTTATTCATTTAAAATACTCAGTTTTAATTTTGAGCTAAAAACTTGAGCTAAAAACTTTTTTTTTGAACAAAATAAATAAAAATCAAAAATAATTTTTATTTTTGAACAAATTAAATAAAAATCAAAAATAATTTTTATTTCAGAGCAAAATAAATAAAAATTAAAGTTAATTTTTATTTCTGAGCAAAAACAATTTAATTCAAAAATAATTTTTATATCTGAGCAAAAAAAATAAAATTCAAAAATAATTTTTATTTCTGAGCAAAATAAATAAAAATCAAAAATAATTTTTATTTCTGAGCAAAAAAAAATAAAAATCAAAAATAATTTTTATTCCTGAGCAAAAAAATAAAAATCATTTTATAATAATTATTTTTAATTTTTAAGCTAAACGCTTAAAAAATAAAAATCATTATTTATTCTAAGAGTCAACACAAATTCGAGCATTTCGGTATACTCAAAAGTTTTTTCCGGCGCTTGGAACATACTGATTTTTTTTATTAAAATTTTAAAAATAATTATTATTTTCGGTCCCTGACCAAAGCTAACTGGTTATTGTGTATTATTATAATTCGTCATTTTTAGTAAACCGTCAAAATACGGTTAGTAAAATTAAACGATTAAGCGGTTAACCGTAACCGAATTGACAACCCTAGTTTCAATAAAAGTAAGCTTAACCCATAAAGGACAAGACCCTTAAAATTGATGCAGAATGTTGAAATTTGTCACATGCGTTAGCTTTGAGTTCTAAAATAGAAATAAAAAAAAATTTTAAAAGTTCACATGGGGCGTAAATTGCGCCTGTTACGAAAACGTCACGTTGGTCTTAATACTCACTTTATTGGTTTGCAAAATAAAAACAGCTTATAATGTTATTTGTAAGATTTTTTATTTAAAATCCCGGTTACTGCGCCTTATAAAGGTTTAATATAATTGAAAAAAAGAACTTCAGGAAATTTTAATTCATATTTAAAAATAAATAAATTCGTATTGATTAATATTTTATTAAACAAAATTTAGAAAAGTTGAAAAAACTAACAAAAAAAAAAAAAAAAACAAATTGGCCATTTCAGCCCTTGAAAGGACTTTGACCGAGCTTCTTATGATCAATTGTGTTGTGTGTGTTATTAAATGTTTGCACACAATTGACCGAGAACTGGACTTACATGTTTTATGCCAACTCCGAATGGCTAAAGTTCATGTTCTCAAGAAGCTTAACATGGCATTATTTACTCTCTGAGGTTTGCCATTGTCTGCAGAGAGGTGGTGACCGATCAGAAAAATTTTTTATTGAAAAAAACTTTTCGCCGCGGCTGGGGATCGAACCCGGGCTCCGAGCATGCTAAGCCACACACTTAACCTGCATGCCACGGTCACCACTTAAAAAAACTAGATAACATTTATAAAATGGTTATGCTTGAGGCATTTAACACACAGAACCGCATTACACACTCAGAAAAAAGTGTCTCGGAATATGATAAAAAAGGCATCATATTTAGAGAAAAATGGTATGTACTTTGCTCCAGAGAATGATATTCTCTAATTGCGATACTAAAAATTCTCTAAAAATGATAAAAAGCTTCCATGAAATAGAAAAATATATCGTTTTTAGAAAAAATACTTTTCATTTTTGAGAGAATATTTGTTTTTATTGAAGAAAATTCTTCTCATAGTGAATTTTTTATCAAAATTTAAGAAAAGTTTTTAATTTTCAATAAAATTTCTCTTTAAATGAGAAATTTTTTGTGCGAGAAAAATACTTATCATTATTAGAGACATTGAAATGTTTCCATTTCCTAGTAGTAAAGAAATATTTCTTCGAAAATGTGAAAATTTATTTTAATTGAAGAACATTTTATTTGAAAAAGAAAAAATTGCTATTATCAGTAATAGAGAAATTTTTTACCGGTGCAAGGTATGTGTTTTTTTCTCAGTGCACTTTCCACACAACGTTATGCACACTGTTGTGCAGTTATTTCATTGGTATCTTCGACTTTTATTACCTGGAACTACCTCCACATAGTTATTCATACCATCGTATCTTTGGTTACTGCATTCAGTCTCATTTTTCGGTCTTCGATAACCTTCAGGTGGCTTTCTAGCTCCAAGGCTCCCACAATAAAACCTGGAAATTTTTTTTATTCCTTGATACATTGCCCTTAAACAGAGCATAGAGCGGAAAAAAGCTAGAAAAAAGCTGGAAAAAAACTGGAAATATCTCGACGAAAATCGATTTGGGTCATACCTGAACCGCTTTTCCGATGCTAAATCCATGCATTTTGAATTTAAACGTCAATTAGCCACGTAAATATAGACCACCACCATGTTTTGGCCCTTGCACCAATTCCGTAAGCATTTACGTTCTGATCCATGCGATCTTTATCTCCCATTGCAGTGTTATACATGGCAACATGGTTTCTATGGCGTTGTTTTCGTGAGTATCGACCAACTTTGGATACTGGATTTTTTTCCAAAAATGGTTGAAGCCACAGTAACAACAGAGTTATCAATCCATTTTGTTATGTATATTTCAGCATCTTCCAGTTGTTTGCTCTCTATGTGTCCACGTTGTTTCTTCTTTAGCATATTTTTGTCAGGTAAAGGGCAAGATTTAGGTATCATAATTTCGCGCATGGTTCTAGTGCCATGGTAGCCCCGATCCTTCAAACCAAGCAAAACAGAAACAGAGGTACATAAGTTATCAAAATAAATGGAATATAATAACTGTCTCTTTTCTTCATCGATATCGTCAAGCATTGAAAAAATTGGTCAGAGTTCTTTCCAAACATGTTTGGATACTCTTCTGGTATGCGTGGACTTATACCTTGGTACATCTCAAAGTTTATAAGGCATCACAAACACGGCACCACCACATATTGTATCCAAAACTCAATGGTTTTCCCCTTATAAATTGCTTTGAACCGTGTCGACCATCATACTGAACTATAGACTCATCGTACGATAGATCCTGCTCAGGATGAAAGTTTGTGAGGCATCGCTTTTTCACTGCATAAATAATTGGACGAATTTTCCAGATTTTGTCCACTCGATCTTCCAAGCTTTTATCTTTGAAATGCATATAACAAAAGATGGTTTCAAATCTATTTCATCGGATGCTTTCGCTAACCATGGAGCAATCTCTTTTTTTTGGTCGATAAGTGTTTCCAGTGACAATCATGTTACCACTAAATACCTTCCTCTCATTTATGGTAATGTTTGGGTTTTGACCTTATATATGAACATAGTAAGCACTGGACTTCTTACATAACATCTGTACGACCTCATCATCTATAAACCTCTCAAGCTGCTGATGTGGTAATAGCCCGAAGCAATCGCTGTAATTTGGCTCAGGGAAAAACTCTTTTGACTTACCAGCGTCGTTTTCAACCCAAATTAATTGTGATTAATGCCTTTTATGTATTTTCTATGACCGTTTTGTTTTTAAGTATTTTTTTTTTCTCTTTCTGTTGCTACTACGTACTGAATTCTCTTCAGGAGTCTTGTTATACGTATGTTTAGTTGGTACTTCCTTCAGAATATCTGTTGAGCGTTGATTTGATGAAGATAGAGAATCTATCAATAAGCTTGTCCCAATGTTTTGAAATGAATTTTGCAGAATATCTTGGATTAAATTCACAATTTCGACATCTGCATTATTCAGTAGAACGTCTAAAAGTATGCCATCGTCGTTGGTGTTACTAACTATTTCACAAGCCACTTGCAATTTCTTTTTGCTCAAATTTTTGTTGGTGCCGCCGCAGTCTTTCTCCCCTGAATCTTCATCGGACAGCAGACCTTCATCGGGTGGTTCTAAGCACACTCTATCAATATCTTCATCATTAATTTATAAGCTGTCTATAAAATCTAGCATTTCATCCGTATTTTTTAAGAATCTATAACATAAAGAATCAATGACTTGTACGTTACGGCAATAAAAAACACGAATATAACACAATAAATTTTTATACCCCCACGCGTACTGCGTAAGGGGTATATTAATTTTGTCACGACGTGTGTAACGCCCATAAGGAGGCGTGTTAGGTATAGAAAAGTATATATATTCTTGATCAGCATGACCACCTGAGTTGATTTAGCCATGTCCGTCTGTCTGTCCGTCTGTCTGTCCGTCTGTCTGTCTGTGGACACGATTACAGCCGTAATTTTGAAGCTATCGTGCTGAAATTCGATATTTGAGCTTTTTTCTAAAAAACTAAGATCAAGTTCGAGAATGGGCTAAATCCCATGAAAACCACGCCTACCTCCCATATAACCCCAATATTGAAAACTCTGTAAAGAGGCTAATATTACAGCTACAATATTGAAATTCGGTATTTGTATATTCTATGTCAAAAATAAGGTGTGTACGAAAAATGAGCAACATCCACCCACAAACACGCCCACCTCCCATACAACCCCAAAATTGAAAAATCTTTAAAGAGGATAATATTAAAGTTACAAGACGGAAACTCGGTATTTAAGTATTCTATATCAAAACTGAGGTGTGTTAGAAAAATGGGCGTCATCCACCTACTAACACGCCCCCCTCCCATACAACCCCAAAATTGAAAACCCTATAAAGAGGCTAATATTAAAGGTACAAAACGGAAACTCGATATTCGTGTATTCCATGACAAAACTGAGGTGTGTTAGAAAAATGGGCGTGATACACAAACTAACACGCCCACCTCCCATACAACCCCAAAATTGAAAACGTTATAAAATGACTTATATATAAGCTGTAGGAAAACAATTTGATATGTATGTATTTTAGACACATAAAAATAATAAAATCTCTCAAAATCTCATAAAAAAAGCTCTCCAATTTAAGATTATTTTACCTTTAAGAATCGGCCGTGGGGGTATTTTAACTTCGGCTCAGTCAAAGATATACCTTACTAGTTTACTTTTTCTTTTGTACAATTTTTTTTACATATATTTCTGTAAGTAGTACTGCATCAACTATTTTATTAGTTATATAAGCAAATACAAAATATTAATATACTTACATTTTGACCTTTGTTCTTTTCGACATTTTTCTTATTTTCGTGCATCTCGTGCATCTATTAAAAAGCAGAACTCTTCTTCAACTGATTCGATCTCGATTCTCGATGCCTCATATGATATTATGTTACATTTAAAATTAATTTTGCATAAGCCAATTTTTTTAACTACCGCTAAACATAAGCTATGCTATCGTGACGATTACGTCACATTGGTTCTGAATGGAATAAGAATTAATTTGAAAAATACCGAACCTTTTGTATTGATTTTTATACCCTAAACCTGAAAGGTCAGGGTATATTAACTTTGTGCAAACGTTTGTAACGCATAGAACGAAGCGATTCCGGTATAGAAAAGTATATAAATTCTTGATCAGCATCACCACGTGAGTCGAGCTATTCATGTCCGTCCGTCCGCTGTTCGTCTATCCGTCTGTGTGTTGTCCGTATACACAGGATAAGAAGAAGGAGTCGAGATAATTAGATGAAACTTGGTAAACATGGTCACATAAAACCAAGGATCTGCACTATTGAATATTTTTGGAATTCGCCCACGGACACGCCTACCTCCCATACAACGCAAAAATTTAAAACTGCATTACTCAGCTCATAATAAGCCTACAAAAATAAAATTTGTGTATGCGTTTTATATCAACACAAAGATGGTTGTGAGAAATGGCCATCGTCCGCTCACGAACACGCCTACCTCCCATACAACGCGAAAATTGAAAACTGCATAACTCAGCTAATAATTAGCCTACAACATTAAAATTTTATATGTATTTGTTTCATACCAACATAAATATGTCTTCGGAAAATGGACGTCATTTGCTCACGGACACGCCTACCTCCCATACAACCTAAAAATTGAAAATACAATAAATAAGCGTCTGTTTAACCTACAGAGCTAAAATTTGGCACGTATGTTTTTTATGACAAGACAAAGATGGTTTTGAAAAATGGGCATCATCCGCCTACGGACACGCCTACCTCCCATACAACCCAAAATGTTTAAAACTCAATAAATAAGGTTATGTTCGTCATAGAGAAATGAAATTTGGTATGTATGTAATTTATACCAAAACAAAGGTGTGTTCAAAAATTGGAAGTAATCCGTCCATGCACACGCCTACCTTCCATAGCGAAAGCACAATAAAAGCATTGACTGTGAGCTACAGGAATAAAACTTGGTATGTATTAATTTTTCATCAACATTTAAATGCATATAAAATAAAGGCTTCTTCCGCCCACGGACACACCCATTTACAATAAATTTTTTTTTTTTTGAAAAGTGGGTTTTTTTGAAAGACTTTCTTTACTTGTTTTTATTTTCTAATAGAGGGACGTGGAGAGCATTGTATGTCCCAGTCTTTTTTGTTTTTTTTTTTTTTGTTATAAAAATCATCTTAAGAATGTTTAAAAAAAAATCAGACTTAAATTCAAAGCCGTTTAACAGATATTTAATTTTTTATGAGTAGTAAATACTCTGGTGAATGGAAACGTTTGTCTATTTAAACACGTTTTTCTCGGTATGACATTTTTTGAAACGACGTACATTCTTATGGTAGTGACCGTGGCATGCAGGTTAAGTGTGTGGCTTGGCATGCTCGGAGCCTAGGTTCGATCCCCAGTCGCGGCGAAAAGTTTTTTTCAATAAAAAAATTTTTCTGATCGGTCATCACCTCTCTGCAGACAATGGCAAACCTCAGAGAGTAAAAAATGCCATGTAAAGCTTCTTGAGAACATGAACGTTAGCCGTTCGGAGTCGGCATAAAACAAGTAGGTCCAGTTCTTGGTCAATTGTGTGCAAACATTTAATAACACACACACAACACAATTGATCATAAGAAGCTCGGTGAAAGTCCTTTCAAGGGCTGAAATGGCCAATTTGTTTTTGTTTTTTTTTTTGTTTTGTTTGTTGTACATTCTATTTTGAAAAGTATTTGTCCGATTTACTTAAATCTTGCATTATTTTTTAAATAATTAAATACGCTTAACTTGAACCAACAAATTAAAACAAAGAATGTTTGCCTTGCTCTCTACTTAATTCATAAGATCCAATTTCGTGCACGAAAATTGGGTTATTTTTCTTTTATATGACATTTTTTATTTTTTTTTTTATTTTGTCAAACTCTTTGTTTGTTCACGTGGAAGGCAAAACTATTTTAAAGAAAACCTTGTTTAATTTTTTTTTGATACAGGCTACCTGGAGGGTGAGATATCATGCAAACTACAAGATGCCTCACATTTGGACCTCAATTTTTACGCTGTGCATAACCATAACTATTGATGCAAAAAATAAAAAAAAAAAATTGTTAATTTAAGACTTAACTAAAAATGTAATTAACTAAATTATTTTGATATTTAATAATATAAAAAACAAAAAAAAATCATTGAAACCAAACCAGCTTTTTTATTAAACAAATTGAAACTGTGCTTTAAGATATATACAACTAGTAGCCTAAGGATTTTGTAACATCAACTCCTCCCTCACCAATTTTAACGTTTCTCTTGTCATTAAATCAGGTTTAGGCTGTAGATGTGCAAACCAGTTTTAAAAATGTAGTTTTCGCTTTTACTCCCAACATTTTAATATAGAAATAAAGTAAGAAATTCGCTATTTAATCGATTTGAAATTTGAGTGAAGAGAGCTTATGAACTAATCGAATTTGATATTTTTTCAAAACTTTAAAGTTTTAACCAAAATTATATTTTATGCATTCCTCAAATGACAGTTGTGTGAAAAATTCAGTTCCAAATTCAAAAATTCCACTTTCTAAGCAAACAACTCAGCCGAATTTAAACGGTTTTCAAAACAAATGGTTTTTTTTTTACTTTTTTGGGCGTTTTTTGATTGAAACGTGTTGTTTTCTTATTAAGCACTCAAAACTAACACTTAACTTAATGTTAAATACACCTCCAAACATGGTGACAATTTTCTAATTATATGGGGCTGTTTTCCATATTATAGTGAAGGTTTAATTTAATACTATATAATTAGCATAGTGAACAGAAAAAAAAAATCGTTGTTATTCTTTTAAAACAGGACCACGACCCGAAACATACCAGCACTCTGGCAAAGCTTGGGGGGTCAATAAGGTTGAAGTCATAGAGAGGCCAGCGCAATCACAAAGCCTCAATCCGATTGAGAATTTATTGCGAAACATCAAAAACGCAGTTTGGGATGCTATATTGACAAATAATGATAATGTCTGGTCAGTGGTTTAACGAATATGGTATCCAATACCTGTTGAGAAATACGAAAATCATTTGAATTTTATACATTGTCCCAGTTTTTTGAGTAGAACTTAGAACTTAATGGACAAAATAAATATGTTGGTTGATTTTTTTGTTGGATCAAAACAGAAAAAAAAAAAGTATATAAGATATGGGTAAATTTATGTGGAAAAAAAGTAGTGCCATATTTTCTGCTGTAACTTCGAAAGTGTCGAAGCAAAATACATAAATATGTGCTTAATTTGGAGAGGAAATTTAACAATATATTTTTACGGCTGTATTCATAAAAATTGATCATCCTTTTATAAAGCCTTTACAAGAAAAATTTCAAAAACAGAATTCATAAACGTCCAATAACGACTAAAACCTCTTTTAAAGGCTTCTTAATTGAGAAACCTTCAATAAAACCTTGATAAAGCAGTTTTAAAATTTTTATTAAATTTAGAAACCATTTTTGACACTTCTCCCACTTCATATTCAAAGTGTTCCGATTTTAACAAAGAAGCTTAGACAACATTTTTATGAATAGTAACATTTTCAAAAAAGCATTTTATCTCTAATAGCTATTGAACAATTTAAAGCTTTTTAAGATATTTTTATGCAAAAGACCGTTAGTCTTTATATTGGATTTTAATAAGAAAAAAAATAAGAGCATAAACTTAAAAAATGTGTGTTTTTCTATACGTTTGTATATTTGTAGGGTAAACTGGGATACCTTTGATTTTGGGGCACTTTTGACTTTGACGTTTTCGGTGTGAAGGAAGTGTCATTTTTATACCCTAAACCTGAAAGGTCAGGGTATATTAACTTTGTGCAAACGTTTGTAACGCATAGAACGAAGCGAGTCCGGTATAGAAAAGTATATATATTCTTGATCAGCGTCACCACGTGAGTCGAGCTATCTATGTCCGTCCGTCCGTCCGTCCGTCCGTCCGTCTGTCCGTCTGTGTGTTGTCCGTATACACAGGATAAGAAGAAGGAGTTGAGATAATTGGATGAAACTTGGTACACATGGTCACATGTACTCAAGGATCTGTACTATTGAATATTTTTGGAATCCGCCCACAGACACGCCTACCTCCCATACAATGCAAAAATTTAAAACTGCATAACTCAGCTCATAATAAACCTACAACAATTAAATTTGGTATGCATGTGTTTTATATCAACACAAAGATGTCTTTGAAAAATGAACGTCATCCGCTCACCGACACGCCCACCTTCCATACAACCCAAAATTTGAAAACGCAATAAATAAGCCTCTGTTTAACCTAAAGAGCTAAAATTTGGCACGTATGTTTTTTATAACAAAAAAAAGATGGTTTTGAAAAATGGACATCATCCGCCTACGGACACGCCTACTTCCCATACAACGCGAAAATTGAAAACTGCATAGCTCAGCTCATAATTAGCCTACAACAATAAAATTTGATATGTGTGTGTTTCATACCAACACAAATATGTCTTCGGAAAATGGACGTCATCCGATCACGGACACGCCTACCTCCCATACAACCCAAAAATTGAAAACGCAATAAATAAGCATGTGTTTAACCTACAGAGCTAAAATTTGGCACGTATGTTTTTTATGACAAGACAAAGATGGTTTGGAAAAATGGACTTCATCCGCCCACGGACACGCCCATTTACAATAATTTTTTTTTTTTTTGTGAAAAGTGGGTTTAGGGTATTTCATAGTCGGCCTAGACCGACTTTAGACTTTCTTTACTTGTTTAATATTTGATTTGATGAATTGAAATGAAATGTAAAGATATTATTACATTTCAGTAATCGTTAAGAAGTTTAACACTTTTTACATAACGGGATGGAAAGTAACACGTATTTTTATGTTTTTGCACGCGGTATTGTTATGTTCTCGTATTGATAAGTAAGGACTTTCTAATCGAGTTATAAGAGATATTTCAGAGATGTTTTGAAAAAAAAATAAAAGAATAACTTATATTTTTGAAAATATAAGTGAATTACAAACCAAAAAAAAAAAACTTTAAAAATTGCTGAGAGTTTATGGGGTACATTTGACATTTTTGAATGGGATACTTTTGGCAAATGTCAGTTGTACCCAATTTACCAATTCATTTAAAAATGAAAATTTTCAAAACATTCCAATATGGGTTTTTAAATAGAAATTTTAGAAATTACAAAAAAGAAACCAATCGTGGTGCTTTCGATGAAGATAATAAAAAATTGGTGTCAGACATCAGGGAAGAGATTGTCTTAAGACGCATAAAAAAGGCATCAAGTTAGTTGACGAATAAAGAATAAAAATCTAAGAATATTACTTATTCTGGTAGCGACTGTAATCCTGGTCTAATTTATCCCCAAGTATTCAGCCAAGTATTAGCTTCTCAAAGTTAGTGGATTGCATGAACCACAGAGACTACTGATGAGTCGGAGTAGCGTCCGACGAAACCATGGCCTAGTCTGCTCAGTTCTTCTGAGAAAAATTTTGTTGTTGTAGCAACCTGTTGCTTCATGAACTATTTGGCATAAAACTCAAAATATAATTCTTAAAGAAAACGTTTTTTAAGAATTATAAAATGAAAAACATTAATTTATGCCACAGTAAATCAATGCAAAATTATACGTAATAATTCGAATTGTTATTCTTTAAATTAAAAAAAAAACAACAGAATTTGCGTATCATTTGTATTTGTATAGTAAGAATAATATCAACATTATTTAGTTTTGTCCTCTATAGAATCGTATAGAATCTCTTAGACTTCCGGTCTGATATGGTTGTTAAAATTTATAATTGGAACAATGAACTCTGAAAATCATCCCAAAGACGCCAGCAAATTAAGTCTATTGCATCATGAGCCAAGGCTACTTAGCCAGAAATTGGCTCAATTTCACTAATATGGTAAGTTTACAAAAAAAAAAAAAACAAAAAAGAAGAATCAAAAACCACTTTCAGTTAGTAACTAAGCTTATAAGAATCTGCAGCTGTTTTTCACATGCAACAAATACCTTGCAAATACTTGCTGTTAACCGCAATCAACCCACGTACCAGAGGTAGTGTGTGTGTATGTGTGAATATAACTGCTTACTGCACACCGATAATGATAACTCACAATAACACTAACACATACACATATACATAGATATCATTATCACAGCCAACACCAAGTTGAGACCTCTGCGTCGGCAGCAACATACCAAAGTGTAAACCATGCCAACGTAATGAACCAATAAAAGGAATTTATGAAAATTACAAAACCAGTGAGTGGATTTTTGGAAATCACTATGTTTAACCGCAAGCCAACATAGATACACGAATGCATGCACAAACACACACACGCCGGCATAATTAATGTTTTTCGGTTAGTAAGTAAGTATTTGAAAACAAGTGATTATGAGCTGGTAGTGAAAAATGCAAACATATATAGCTGAGCGAGTTTTTGACAAAAAATAATGCGTGCACGTTGGCCTATTGTAGTCATAGTTATCAGCAAAATGAACAAAAGAAGAAAGTAAGCAAACACAAAGAAATGTTTTCAAAACAACAGAATGTTTTTATAATACAAAAGCATCAATGGAGATTTTAATATAATCAATAAACTATAGTAGTTTTACGGTTTGGAATACACACTAGCTCTAATAGTTTTCTATTTGAATCTTTACAACAGATTTCATAAAAAAGTTGACTAATAATATTGGCCGAAACCTGACCACGGGTTGCCATGGTCACTTCAGTAATAAAGTAGGTAAGTATTACAAAATAGCCACGGAAATTTTTATGATAAGTTTAAGGAAACTGTTACTTTTGCACATAATTGAATTTTAGTATTTGAACTATAGATGAATGCACTATAAGCGCCCTCAAACCAGTGGCGTAGTGAGGGGGGGGAGGCAGGGGGTGTATTATGCCCCGCGCGCCACTTGCAGAGGGGCGCCAAATCATTCTCAAGACAAACAAAATTTTACAAAAAAATTTGTTTTTAACTTAATTAATTCAATTAATAAGTAAGCCAACTGTAGAGTAGGGTGCCCCAAAAACAATTTTTTTTTCGAGTTTCATAGTTGCTCAACCTTTGTTTGAATGCTTATACTGTCAAGTATTTTTGAGAATTTTTTCAGATTTTTTGGAGGACGTTTAGAGGTCGCGCTAATCGGATTTTCCGTTAAAATCAGGTTTTTCTGAGATTTTTCGAATTTCAATCATAAGTTAATCAATTACAAACATTTTGTTTGTATTCGAGTCATCACTTTGAAAGAAAAATGTCCAAACTTTACTTTACCGTACATAAATTAGAAGTTTTGGCTTTTTTTTTTTGTAATCTGGATGTGATACATTAAATTTTTTCGTGAAATTTTCGTAATTTTTTTTAAAAATGCTGCATAACTTTTCAAAATTCCATGAAAACAGATTAAAGTAATGATGCAGTTTGAAAACTAGTAAAATTCTTAGCAATTTAAAAAAACAATACTTGATTTAACTCTTGCCGTTTCAGAGTTATAGCCATTAAAGCTGTGTTGCCATTGTTCAAAATAAATTAATATATAAGTTTTTCGTATTTCTACAAACATATGCTTTCCTTATATAAAGACTTTACGAATTCTTATAAGGCATTGGTTTATTTTGGTTACCACCGAATCCACAAAAACACAAATAAAAATAAGAGGAATCTGTACATGGTACAAAATCATTTATTTGATTCCGTACGATGTAGCTCTATGTCCTGTAAAAGATTTCGAAAGTCCGTTTCAGAAGTTGTACGACCGATGCAAGTGCTTGCCAAGGCCACACGACGTTCTGCGACATCATTTACCACTTGCAGTTGTTGAATTATATGCTTTGTTTCCTGGAATGATTCGTTGCTTATCTATTCTTCTGGGTCGGTTTGCAAAAAAACAATTGAGATGTTGCAGGCTCCAAAAAAAGTATGACTGCATTTAGAAATGAAATCTTGAATTTTCATACTTTTTATCATGTTTTGTGTTATATTGGCTTGTTCGGTTTTATTATTTGCCGTATTAATATTTTTTACCATCGAACGCAAAGTTTTGGTTTTTATGCGTTCATCACATAAAGCTGAGGGAGCTAGTTTCCTCGGATAGGTACCACTGATGCCCCAAAAAAGTTTTCAGTGTGGCGTTTGCAACGTGTGCAATTAAGTGCTTGTAGCTAGTCAATTTTATAATCAAATTGAGTTCATAAAGAGAAGCGTATCGAGGGCACTGACAGAGGTAACAATTTTTTATGTACACTCTTAAAATGAATGAGCTAAACTCAAGCAAGGCATCAGTCTTTGAATTGCCTACAAATGATCGCAGCTGTTTTTGAAAAATGCATATTTTTAACAAGTATATCATTTTCATCATCCAGCGAGCCCTATTAATAGCTCCTAGCTTTTTGATTGAATGACCGGTTCCTTAATTATCACCCAAAAAAATAAGGCCCAGTTACCAAAACAAACCAATGCCTTATAAGAATTCGTAAAGTCTTTATATATGTTTGTAGAAATACGAAAAACTTATATATTTATTATTTTATTTTCAACCAATGGCAACACAGCATTAATGGTAATAACTCTGAAACGGCACAAGTAAAATCAAGTATTGTTTTTTTAAATTGCTTAGAATTTTACCATACTTCAAACTGCATCATTACTTTAATATATTTTGATAGAATTTTTAAAAGTTATTAAGCGTTTTTAAAAAAAATTACGAAAATTTCACGAAAAAATTGAATGTACCACATCCAGATTACAAAAAAAAGAAGCCAAAACTTCTAATTTATGTACGGTAAAGTAAAGTTTGGACATTTTTCTTTCAAAATGATGACTCGAACACTAACAAGATATCTGTATTGACCAACTGATGATTGAAATTAGAAAAATCTCAGAAAAACCTGATTTTTACGGAAAATCCGATTAGCGCGACCTCTAAACGTCCTCCAAAAAATCTGAAAAAATTCTCAAAAATACTTGACAGTATAAGCATTCAAACAAAGGTTGAGCAAAAAAATTTTTTATGCTGCCTTTATGACAGATCACATATTTAGCGTTCAACAAAGAATTATAGAAAATAATAATAAGGCAACATTTGTAAATTGCGATAACCACACATTAATTTAAGTAGGACTTACTGCAGCTTAGCAAGATCCAATCGTTGAAACATGTTTTGGAATAATTGATAACATACATACATCCCTTTTTCTCACATTCAACATAACGATGGGAATTGTTAAAAATGCTTAAAAAAAAGCAGTTAAACGTGAATCTGTAAAACGATGGAGCGCCAGAGTAGAAGTGGTTAGCGTTATTATCGATAGACTGGAAGAAAACGTAGAACTATTAGAAAAATTAGCAGATGCAAATATTGCCACAAGTGGTACCCGAAATAAAGCTGCAAACTTATTGCAAAATATACCGAATTAAAATATCATAACTTAAATCTATTTCTGGCTTAAACTCTTTAAGAGAATTGATCGTGTGCAGTTCAGAAAAATGAATTTTAAAGAAGCGTTCCATGATCTCAAACAATTGGTGACTGAACTTGCAGAAATTCGTAACGAGATTTGTGAAAAGGTTTTCGAAAAGGCTAAGAATCGTTACAACAATCCATATAAAATGTCGCCGACAAATGCCCAGAAAATTGACTTGAGATGTTGGCCTTTCCGCAGAAATCGAAAGAGCTCGCATTGTGAAAACATTCTTGACCGTCTGCAGCAGGAAATAAGTTCACAATTTACACGACTAAGAGATCTAAATCAGGGAAGAAAAAGTTTGTACAATTGTATCTTTTTCCAACGTTTTTGGCCTTAAAGGTACAGTAGGTACAATCGCTTTATTTGACATTGGTACATTTCGGCTTTGGTTGAATAAATTTTTCACTAAGTTATAAATAACATTATGCGCAACTGTTAAAACAATTTTTTATGAGTACATTTTTTATTGCGTTTGTTTTAAGTTTTTCTCGCTTTTTTAAAATACTAATATTCGATCATATCATACTAATTATTCGATTCTTGCAATCAAGCCTACCAAAAAGCCCAATAAAGTTTTTATTTTTAGTTTTTTTTTATAAAAACCTGTCCTGACCTTAAATTATAAAAAACAGAAATCGTTAAATGTTTGTGTTAAGAAACAAATAAATACAAAGAAAATTTAAAATTTAAATTGTATAGTGAATTTTGTGAAAAAGCACACAAATATTAAAACAGAAGTGAGGCAAGTGTTGGCGCTGCTTCGATAAGATAGCAAAGGAGGCAGCGAATTTATTATTATTATTGTTATTATTTTTTTTTTAATTTATTTTATTGTTATTTATTATTTAATTAATATTCTCTATGTGTTATTATATTTTTAAAAATTAAACACAAATAAATAGAAAAAAGCAATTGATTGTAGACTGTTCTAATAATTTTCTAAGTTGATCCCAAATATAAGTTGAGAAAAAATGGAGAAAAACTGAGAAAATGTTGGAAAACCAATGTTATAAAATGAAGAATCAAATTAGATTTCAAAACGATATCAATCTCGAGAGTAAATGGAGATATCGCTGAGAAAATATTAGATAACTATTGTACTAAAATGGAGAAGAGAAAGGGTGAAATCCTTTGGAGGTCAAGTAGAGAAAATATTAGAGAACTAATTTACCTTTTTCCTGGAGAATACCTTGTTTCTCAGACTGAGTTCAAATGGATATTTACGCTAGAGATTGGTTGAAAATGCTCAAGATCTATTTGGCTATCATTAGATATCAAGCTTATTGAGTATGTTTTAAATGTGAATATTTTGAATAAAAGCCAAAAATCAATTTAACATCAATCAATGGTAAATATTTCTAGGTACATTTCGTGCCCAAAAAGGTACATCTTTTTTGAGAAATTAGTTAGATATTGATATTTTCATTTTTCATCCCTGATTTAAATTTCAAATTTTGGGTCTTAACTGGACATTGAAAATTTTTTAAAAAAGAATAATCCGGATAACGATCTTGAAAAGAATTGTAAAAATTTGGGTGAGTTTTATAATACAGATTTAAATGGATGCAATATGATTCTTCGCAGTAGAAAAGAAATAGAATTTAAAATTCCATAAGAGCTTCTAACCTTTATAATCTCATATGAAGAAAATATTTTTCCAAACTTGAGAGTAGCACTTCAAATACTTATTAGTATTTCAGTATCAATGTATCTAAAAAAAAAAAAAAAAACAAATTGGCCATTTCAGCCTTTGAAAGGACTTTGACCGAGCTTCTAGAATCGATTGTGTTGTGTGTGTTATTAAATGTTTGCACCGATCGGCTAAAGTTCATGTTCTCAAGAAGCTTTACATGGCATTATTTACTCTCTGAGGTTTGGCATTGTCTGCAGAGAGGTGGTGACCGATCAGAAAAAAATTTTTATTGAAAAAACTTTTCGCCGCGTCTGAGGATCGAACCCGGGCTCCGAGCATGCTCAGCCACACACTTAATCTGCGTGCCACGGCCACCACGATCACCACATCAATGTATCTAGCAGTATTAAATAGAATCAAATATGTAATATACAATGTACAATGTAATGTACAATGTACTCTCTTCACTCAAATACATCTCCTGACCATATTTTTGCACGAATATCTTTCGGCGATAGCTTATATTCTTTATTAAAAATTAAGTTTTAAGATCAAATGGCAAAATTAACAACTTTTTGAAGTTTTCGATTTTTTATGAATTTTTAAATTATGTTATCGAAAAACCTGATCATCCAAATGCAAAAATTTGACGAACATACATGTAGAAAATTAGAAATTTTAAAAGGCTTACTTTGATAGGCGTGGTTATTAGCATCGAACAAGTAGTGTACAAGATATATTTCAATATATGCGACTATATATGAAAAAAAACGAGAAAAACTTTAAAAAATCTTTTAAAAAACAAGTAACTATAAAAACTTTTTTTGCAATTTTCGTGTTTAGATCTATACCAAATCTATAAAAAATATATTGAGCTGTCATGTCGAGAAATTTTTTCTGATTATGTCGCTTAGTGTATTTATGTAATCTAATAGGTGTTTTATAATAATTTGTACTAAATATTAAAAATTATATTTTATATATAATAATTTTTTTCATTATATCATTGGGGGCGCCAAGAAATAGTCTTTCCCCGGGCGTCAGTTATGCTCGCTACGCCACTACCTCAAACTTAGTCTACAATATATTATTTTTTTTTTTTTGAGTTTACTCCTTTAGAATCGATTTGCATTAAAATAAATTATATTAGGGGGTAAAGTCAGATTTTCAACTTTTTTTTGTTTAACATAAATTACGAGGTCATTAACTTTGGTTGAGTTTTACAAATTTTTTTTTTGGACTTGCATCTGTGATGAAAGTCAGATTCAAATTTATTTTCAGGGCAATTAATAGAACACCCTTCTTTGCGTATTAAAATTACGTCTCGAACTTCATCTTTGAACTTTTATACTTTTTACATAAATTAACTAACGAATGGATTTTTGCATAATGCTGCCTTTTTTAGACAAGCGTCTACATTTTTACCATATTATTTTTTTGTTTTTTTTTTTTTTTTTTTCTGTTTTTTTTGCTTACATTTCAAACTTTAAGCTAACTCATAATGAGTAACTTCGGACAGCTCAGACTAAATAATTTTTAAATTTATACAAGTAAAAGTTTCTCAAAGGAATGTCGAGCCAATGACGACTGACTGCATCTGCTGCTGCTACAGCTGTTGATGATGTTCTGATGATGCAGCAAAAAAGACAAAAAAGTGAGCATAAAAAACTCCAACAAATCTGCTGACAGCTGGGATTAAAAGCAGACAAATAAGCGGAAATACCATCAGGGAGAATTGTTTTTGAATCAGAATCAGGGTGATTCTCTCAAAAACAACAGCCGCCATAACAACAACAACAACAACAACAACAACAACAACAACAACAACATTAACAACAAAAACTAGGCGAATAAAATCAGCATTACGATAAAAACTGTTTAAGCTTTTAAATAAACTGCTTTAAGGAATTTTTTTTAATTTTAGATTTTTGTGACACTGAATTTAAAATGAAAAAAAAAAAACGAAAGCAATTAGCTAATCGTTTAATTAACTTGGTAAGCTCTCGGTTTTATTTTCGTTGGCCTCTGTTGGTACTGAAATTCCGCTCGCAACGATAAGCTGCATGTGTGCAAAATTAACAAATATTTGGACTGAAAAGCAATACTCTGCAATATACACTAAATCCCACAGATAACAACACACACACACACACACACACACACAAGTACACTAAACTCATCATACATACCTTTGAATATATGCACCAATACACTGGCAGGTTGTGTGTTGCTCGCTACACATGTAAAATTCCCAGAATGTTCGCGCCGCGTCCGCAAAATCGTAAGCTCAGATGATTGAAAATCTGCAGGAAAATCAGAAATACATAAAAGAGACAGAAAAAAACGATCATTAATAAAAAAAAAAAAAAACAAAAAACTCATTTAGATGATTAATAAAAAAAAGCAATTTAAGCTTGCTCTTTGGATGCAGAAATTTATTTCTATTTGCTAAAGCCATAATAAATACAGAATAAAAAAAAATAACAAAATAAGTTGGCCTGAATTTTTGCAAAGAATATTGATGATAAAACCATTAAATCTGTGTAGAGGGTAAAATCGTTTACTTTAGTTGCCTCTCAAAAGGAATTTTATTTGTAGCAATTAGTTCGAAAACAAGCTTGTTGATGAGCAGAAAAAAAAAATTTTATTAGATATGCTTTTTTTTTGCCCCCAATGCTTTTCGTTTAATAACTAATCATTCCATTGCTAGTTTCTACTCTAGACATAACGTCTATGCAATAAATTCCATTGCCTAGCCTTATATGAAAAAGAAAAAAAAAAAAAAAATTGACCGCAAAATTAATTGTTTTCCTTTTGACTTATTTGCTCGACTTAGAGGCCAACTAATGGCTCTTAATTATAGACCATTAATTTTAGGCATCTCATTAAATATTATCAGAGTGTAACAACGTGATGCTGCTGCTGTTTTGAAAAGTAGCTTGAAAAGATAAATTTTTCACGTTTGGGCTTTTTTTTTAAAGAATATTCTTTGTATATAAGGTTACCGGCAGTAGCTTATAATGAAATTGTAAGGATATTTAAATAGTTCAAATTTGTGTTCAACACATTTTGATCGATAAAACTTGTTTTTTCTCGCAATAAAGCTTAAGAACTTTCTCAAAAAATTGGAAAAATAAGACACAAATATAGGGAATGTATTTTACAGAACTCAACTTAGTATTTAAAATAAAAAATTGGAACAAAAAAAAAACACTTCTTATAGCCCTTAATTTAAAAACCACTCTTTTTGAAAACAATGCAGCTCTAATGGTTTTATTTCATATAATTTAATTAAATAGAAACGACATAATTTGAGTGAACATTTACTAAATGTTAAGGTTCTACATTGACCCATACAAACAACAAAAAAAAAACCAACGCTGCACACCACACAAAATTTATGTAAAATGTTACATATCAAAATAGAATTTGACACAAATTAGAAAACATTTTCAACAATGTTTTGCAAACAACATCCGCGGTAATGCATGGGTTGCGCCCTACAAAAATATTCTTACATTGCTTAATGTTCCAAAACCATTTTGTGGCATTTAACTAAAGCAAGGGCAAGAGGGTAGGGCAGGCATGGCTTCATATTCACCAACAATTATTAAACACAGTGATATGATACACGCAAGGCAAAAGAGTCTTGTTTAATACGCATTAATGTGAGCGGAAGCTGGCGGCAGGGTAAGCGAGTATGCGATTCTGGGCGAAACGCATGCATTGCGTGCAACGAATTGTAAAATATTTGGCCAAAAACATGGCAAGCACAAAAAAAAACACAACAACAGCAATTTCACATGGTTGTAGCTGTCTAGTTAGTGGGTGGGCATAAAATAAAACAAGTACAAGTATAAAACATTCAATTCCAAAAAAAAAATCCCATTGACAAAATGTAGTAGTCGCCTGTATGCACCATTTTATGCGCGTGAATGCGAAATGAACACGAAAATCACATTTCCGCAAAATATTTAAATTTCCATGCTGGATTTGCTGTTGTTGGCTAGTAATGGAGGGGGTGCAATGCGAAGCAGTTTTAAGCGGCATTGTTTGCGCAATATAAGCGGTGAGAAGGTTTGCTGTGTGGTGTAGCTGCTTTGCGGTTGCTAAAGTTTGTAAACGAGTCGCCGCGACATTTGTGTGGCATGCAAATGAGCGTGCAACGTATGATTGTTATCCCATAAAATTGGCAGCACTGGCTGGCAGTGCCAAATTCGCAGCGACGTCAACAGGAAACAACAATAAAACGACTTTATTACAGCTGAAGTGGCAGAGAATGCGACTTATATCCAGTGTTGTCACTTTACCACAATTGTGGTAGATCTACCACTTTTTTCGTCGTTTTTGACTTCTACCACTTTTACCACCCACTATTTACCTTTTTCCAAAATCTACCACTATTTCGTTTCCGTCATAATTTTTCTGATATACCCATTTAAACATAACAATTTCAAGTTTTTGTTTCTAAAATTTAAATATTTTTGGAATATTTTGCCGAGACAGGGTAATTTTTTAAATGTGTGATTAAATAAAAAAATTTTATTTAGATTAAATAAATGTTAAAAACATCTTTTAATCCATGAAAAATAAAAAAGTATTACATATTTTTTTCATTTCTTTTCAATTATTCCAAATTTTTTTTAGAATTTGGCTGACCACGAATACGCTAGCTAAGTCACAGCTCCAATTCCTGGGGGAATCCAGCCATTTCAATAATATCTGTATCCTCCATTCAGAATCCGAGGTCAGAAAAGTTATAAAACGCTTCTTTTTGCCACCTGAGCTAAAATAAAATTTCATCCTCTCGCGCTTGCAAATTACCGAATTTTTCCCATATGCAGGAGACAAATAATTTTTCAGTATTTTAAAGGATTCGTTTTGTTGAAATATATGTTTAAAAATATTTCAACGATTATTTCATATATTTTATAAGACTGTTTAAAATAAAAGTTTTTTAAATTTAATATAAAATTGCTTGAAAATTGCTTAATTTTCTGGTTGCTCACGAGCAGATATCAGTGTGCTCTTGACTTGTTTGCGGTTTGGTTCGTTCTTTGAAGCTCGTAATTGGCAGCGGGATTTGCGGGAATATACAAAAGTGTATATACTTCAAAAGTATTTGAGGTTCGCAAGCCAGGGCATCTAAAAATTTATACAAATAAGCTTCCCAGTCAAAAGATAGGCAAGCACTTCTTCTGAGGGATTCATCTTTTTCTACTGCTTAAAGAATTTGAAAAGGTGCTATTACTTTAGGTCATGTGCAGGAAGCCGAAAAGCGATGTGTACAAAACAATAAAGAAAGGGAAATAATTGAAATACAGACACAAAACATGACAAAAATCTCTATTTATTGTGAAAAATTTACATCTTTCGTTAATTGCCAAAAGAAGCTTCGTAGATTCTTGCCTTTTGGATCATAATCACTGGATTTTCATACAAAAACAATACATATATGACGTTTGGAAACGAAGAGTCAAGATATCCGAATCTAAGAGTATGTGACAGGAAGCTATGAGATGATCACTTTTCCTGGTGGGTTTAGCTCGTGAGCTTGCCCATGTTTCTTGGAAAAAATGGCGGGAGACCATTCATAATACCTTGAATTTCAAATTTAAATTCTTTTTATGATCAAGTTTTCACTATTAATAATGGATGTTTATGCTTATTTGGAAAAGTATTTGAGAATTATTTGTTATTTTTGCAATAATATTTAATAAACGTCAAAATAAAGCTATATCATAATTTTTATGAGACTATAGCAAATAAATCAAACTTTTTGTAGAGGAAAAAATCTACCACTATTTGTCTTAATCTACCACTCTTTTTGAGCAAATTCTACCACTATTTAAAATTTTCAAGTGACAGCACTGCTTATATCAAAAAAAGAGAGAGAGAGAGAGAGAGAGAGAGAGAGAGAGTTGAAAGAGAGGAATAGAGACAGTGAAATTTACTGAAACAAGTAAGGTATATCTTCGACTTGTCCGAAGTTAAACTACCCTAATGGCCAATTCTTAAATGTAAAAGAATCTTAAATTGGAAAGCTTTTTGTATGAGATTTTGAAAGATTTCATTATTTTTATGTGTCTAAAATAAAAACATACATATCATTTTGTTTTCCTACACCTTAACTATAAGTCTTTTTATATATAAAAAAAAAAACAAATTGGCCATTTCAGCCCAAGGACTTCGACCGAGCTTCTTATGATCAATTGTGTTGTGTGTGTTATAAGGTAAATGTACGGAATTCCGTAAGGTTAAGGAATCTTTTTGCTTAACGAATTATTTTAGAGAGGCTTAAAGACATTTTGACAGTAGATCTTTTTAAGAGTATTTGGACATGTATTTTTTTTAATTACAAAATAGCAAATAGGGAGGAAAGTTGTTTTTTAAGAAAAAATTTGGTACATTTTCAAATTTCTGTGATAAAATTTGTTGATTGAACTTTATTCCGTAAATTTACGTCTCTAATTGCGTTAAAAATCCAAACCATAAGTTCAAGGGTTCCTATTTTCATTTTTTAAGTAATGTGATGACATTTGATGCATTCTTTAATTTTTTCAAAATTCATTTTAGTAACCAAACATAAAATAAGGTTTGAATGGTAATGTAATTTACTGAATTCCATGGGTTTGAAAAAATGTTTAATAGAATAAAAATAAAACCTTTTAGTAGAGGTAATTTAAACAGATTACCACGATTCTTGATTTGTTCTGGTGGTCTTACTTTTTAAAGCACATCTATTTTGGTGTCAGTGCCATGGTTTTGACCTCATAGCGCCGAAGAGTAACCAAAATGTTAGGGACTTTTCCTAGAAACTTTTCTTATTTATATTTACTTAAACACAATCTCTTTTCAAAACAAATAATTCATTGATTATACCATAAAAAATAACTTCTTTGGTGTGTGTGGTTTTTATTTTAGTGTAATTTTTGATAATAACGGTATTTAAACTAGACTGAATGCGGTGCTCAAGCAATTGCAGTAGGCACAACTTATTTTCGTTTTAAATGCTCTGCAATATTATTGATAAGCAGATCTTGCAAAGATCTTTTCTACTAAACTTTAAGGGGGTGGAAGACGGCAATAGCTATTGGTTGAATAAAATTAAAAAGTCCGTATTCAGAATTCACTTAGATAGCGACAAATGAAAAGAATGCCCCCTTATGAAGAGCGACATTTCAAAAAATTGATTTTTAGTGACAGGAAACCCTATTTTTGTCAAGTTATAGACCCGTTCTACAACTAATGCTTCCACAGTTTATAAAAGTATGGTGGTTCATCAACATTTATTTCTTTGATGTAGTTATTTCTCAATTTATTGACATATATTTGATACCTTATAACCATTCTTACAGAATTAAGTGCTGTATCTAGTTCTTTAATTAATTTAGTGATAAAAGAATCACTTATGGTCAATGAGGTAAAAAGATGTTAACATTGTTCACAATGATGCCTTAACTCAAGCTATCTTAAAAAACTGACATGATTTTCGAAAACAGCACTCAATATTTGCCTGCAATAAATTTTGATTTCTTCTGAATTGTCATATTTATTCCCCTTATTAATTCTTTTTCAAAAAAGGCTTTGTCCTTAAGAGTGCAACGTAATTACAAAACTTATGCCTCTAATGCCGTCATATATAACGGAATTAGGTAACGTTGAATAAATTTTGAACTTTATTCCGTAAACGATATTTCGGCATTCATTATTGTTTCAAAACAGAAATTTAAAATTTAATATAAGTAGTAAAATGTTTTGTACATTAAAAACTAGCAAATTGACTTGATTTTGTTTGCAAGTTTTCAAATAGACAACAAATATTTTTACTTCCAATAACATCCTTTTTAATAAATTTAAAGGAAACAAATGAATTACAAATACACATATTAAGGATTTGGAAAATAATTTTATATCACGTAATTAGCTCAAAATGTTTTTGAAGGATAAATAAAGTTAACAAAACTTAATAACAATAAGAATTATTAATTATGAATATGTAATTAAGCAAATTTAAAAGCAATAACTTTCCTTAAATCCGTTACTATCACGTCATTAGGTTCATTAAAAAAGTTGTTTGTCCTCAATTACGTAAATCACTAAAATAACTGCTATTTTTTAATACCTACTTTATTAAATCAACAAACACTTTTAAAACACTTTAAAAACACTGCTTACTTTTCGTTCAAAATAAATTTTATAAAACTTCTGTAACTTTTCAAATTATAAGCTTAAGAAAACATACTCTAAGGCTTAACCATTTTGAGTAGAGAAACAGAACAAAGTGGGCATGCGGCGAAGTGTGTCGACTTACTCGGAAACTGTGAATGATCTAACCATATCTCGAAAATGAGTGTGATGCAAATGTGGGAAGGACACGTTTCTAGAGACAGTGGATTAAAAAAATTGTTTGATTTTTACCATGGCATCTTATTATCCGGCATTAAAAATAAATAAAACTAGTATGGTATATCTTCGACTTGGCCGAAGTAAAAATACCCCCACGGCCGATTCTTAAGGGTGGAAGAATCTTTAATTGGAGAGCTTTTTGTATGAGCTTTTGAGAGATATTATTATTTTTATGTGTCTAAAATACATACATATCAAATTGTTTTCCTGCAGCTTAAATATAAGCCTTTTTATAAAGTTTTAAATTTTGGGGTTGTATGGGAGGTGGGCGTGTTAGATTGTGTATGACGCCCATTTTTCTAGCATACCTCAGTTTCGACATAGAATACACAAATACCGAGTTTCTGTCTTGTAACTTTAATATTAGCCTCTTTATAGATTTTTCAATTTTGGGGTTGTATGGGAGGTGGACGTGTTAGTGAGTGAATGACGCCCATTTTTCTAAGACATCTTAGTTTTGACATAGAAAACACATATATCAAATTTCAGTATTGTAGCTTTAATATTAGCTTCTTTGTTGAGTTTTAAATTTTGGGGTTGTATGGGAGGTAGGCGTGGTTTTCATCCGATTTAGCCCATTCTCGAACTTGACCTTAGTTTTTAAAAAAAAAGCTTAAATATCGAATTTCATTACGATATCTTCAAAATTACGGCTGTAATCGTGTCGACAGACGGACAGACGGACAGACGGACAGACAGACGGACATGGCTAAATCAACTCAGGTGGTGATGCTGAGCAAGAATATATATACTTTTCCATACCTCCTTTTGGGTGTTACACACGTCGTGACAAAATTAATATACCCCTTACGCAGTACGCGTGGGGGTATAAAAATGTACGGGATAAGGTTCACATATGGAATTCCGTACATTTACCTTAAATGTTTGCACACAATTGACCGAGAACTGGACCTACATATTTTATGTCGACTCCGAACGGCTAAGGTTCGTGTTCTCAAAAAGCTTTACATGGCATTATTTACTCTCTGAGGTTTGCCATTGTCTGCAGAGAGGTGGTGACCGATCAGAAAAATTTTTTATTGAAAAAACTTTTTGCCGCGGCTGGGGATCGAACCCGGGCTCCGAGCATGCTAAGCCACACACTTAACCTGCATGCCACGGTCACCACAATAAGTCTTTTTATAACGTTTTCAATTTTGGGGTTGTATGGGAGGTGGTCGTGTTAGTGTTAGTGGATGACGCCTATTTTGCAAACACACCTCAGTTTTGACATAGAATACTTAAAAACCGAGTTTCCGTCTTGTAACTTTAATATTAGCCTCTTTATAGATTTTTCAATTTTAGGGTTGTATGGAAGGTGGAAGTGGTAGTCGGCTATTTCTCTTACACACCTTATTTTTGACATAAAATACACAAATACCGATGATCAGTTTTGTATCTTTAATATTAGTCTCTTTATAGAGTTTTAAATTTTGGGGTTGTATTGGAGGTGGACGTGTTAGTGGGTGAATAACGCCCATTTTTCTAACACGTCTTAGTTTTGATATAAAATGAATTAATACCTAGTTTTATGTTTGTAGCTTCGACAGAAGCCCCTTTATAAAGTTTTCAATCTTGGGGTTGTATGGGAGCTGGGCGTGTTAGTAAGGATGACACCCATTTTTCTAGCACTCCTCAACTTTAACATAAAATACACAAATACCGAGTTTCAGTTTTTAGTATCTTTAATATTAGTCTCTTTATAGAGTTTTCCTTTTTGGGGTTGTATGGGAGGTAAACGTGGTTTTCATCCGATTTAACCAATTCTCTAACTTGATCGTTGCTTTTTAAAAAATAGCCTAAATATAAAGTTTCATTACGATAGCTTAAAAATTACGGCTGTAATCGTGTCGACAGACAGACGGACATGGTTATATCAACTCAGGTGGTGATGCTGATCAAGAAAATATACACTTTCTACACCAACCACGTCTCCTTTTGGGCGTTACATACGTTGTGACAAAATTAATATACCCCTTACGCAGTACGCGTGAGGGTATAAAAATATTTAGGTCCTTACATACGTCTAGATGCGCTTTTATTATAGGTTTCCCCAGACAAGAACCATCTTGAATTACGATTTACTCATTGTTTTTCAAAGTTTTTAATTTGATTTTTGAGCAAAATTTTCACATTTCAAAACTCTGTAAAAAAAAGTTATGATGTAGTGGAGCACAAAAGGATATGGGCTGTGAAGGATATTGATATTGATGTCATATATAGTCATATGGTTTCTCCCCGAAAGTGTATTTTGCTCTGTGTATTTAAAAACTATTTAAAAAAAAAATTGTTTATCAATTTGCAAATTGTTCTATTTATTTTTAAAAATTTACCTTGTTTTCCTTACTAAAAACACTTTTGTTTTTATCTCATTTGCTAGACGAATGTAAGGTCTGAATAGAAATATGACAATGTTTGACCAATTGAAACACAAGCGAAAGAATGGCAAAAAATTAGTGTGGGGCATCACGAAAAAGATGCTCCAATGGCTCAACCACGAAATGAATGAGTATCAGTACTATAGCATAGCCCTTGAGAGGTTGTGCAATATTTTTTATAGACTACTTAAGTCGAAATTTTTGGAGCTCACATTTTTATTTTTATTTTTCTTATCGAATTTATGAAACAAGGTCTTTTGAAGTCTTTCGTGGTGTTTTTGGTTCTGGTTAAAATAGGTAATCAACATAAATTGCGTTGTTGCTGCGATTCAAATCTGTGTCTGAATTCACTTTCAGTTATAAACTTCTCTATGTTTTTATTTTTCTTGACACCATGAATCGAACACAAGAGAACACTGAAACGTTATTTTTTGCACTAACTTTTGGCGCTGACAAACCGTTCGAAATTACGTGTTCAACTGTTACCGACTTCTAAATCTGAGTATTAGCGCCTTAATACTCGGCAAAGAAATATATTTTCACTTATCCGTGGCTAGTTCTTAGTCCTTATCCTAAGATAAGTTTAGCACTAATACAATGTGAAGAAATTCGCCATAAAAATCAAAAGATCGATGAAAAGTAAATTCATTCTGTGAATACTTGATAAGTCGAATAACTTTAAATTTATTCAAAATGTTTTCATCAATACTCATGATTTCAATTAATTATGAAAAAGTGCACTATGAATTACAAATAATTGAACTTGTAAATTTTGGATATTGTAGTTATTCAGGTTAAAGGTTAGTTTTTTGCGAATAATGTTATTTACAAAAAAATCTTTATAAAAAAAAAGTAAAAAATTGGGCTCCAAAAATGCCGACTTCAGAAGACTATAAAAAATAAACGCAAGCTTATATTGAAAAATCCTTCTTAGGTTTTGTTAGTATATTGACCTAGTCTCATTTGACAGTGGAGCCATTGAGGTATGTTTTGTTGAATCTTAAATTGTCGCACAGTGTCATAATTCCAGAACTGAAAAAAAATCATGAACAACAGATACTCATGACCAGAGCTGTGACATATTACTTTGGAAAATAATATGTTATTCATTAAATACTACCTTTTCCTAAAAAAAATAATATTATATTACATATTATCTCAAAATAAAAATTATAAGTTACATATTACTATATTAATTTTTTTTGCAAAAAAAGTCAATAAAAAGAAAAACGCAACAAAAAGAAAAATTTTATATAACAATTTTTTTAAAATTTCCTGTATGGCTGTGTTGGTCTCCATTAGAAAAGTGTTTGATTTCACGGTGAAAGTTAGATCTACACACAAATGAAACAAAATAGAATTTGAACACCACAAGGTGCTCATTAATTGCAAAAGGCAAATTTAAGATTTAATTGATTTTTTTAAAAAGGTTTTTCAAAGTAATATGTAATAAGTAACTAGCATAAAAGTAATAATATTACTTGGTGATATTACTTTCGCTAACGGTAATAAGTTATATTACCGGTTTAAAGGAAAAGTTATAAAATTATAAAATTAAAAAAGACTAGAATTATAAAATTATATTACTTTGCGTTACAGTCACAACTCTGCTCATGACTCATCTCATTAACAGATATTTGAAAAGTTTGACATGGAAGTACACTGTGGCGTATGAGTGACATTAATTCCAATCAAATACCTTACATGAAGAACACCTCACTAACTCTATGAGATTTGCATTTCGGTTAAATTTATCGGAAGATCAAGGTCTTTAAGGCCATTTTAAGCTTTTTTAAATTCACTAAGAAAAACTGCCCATGGGCGCAAAGCATAAAAACCTATGGATATTAATTAGCATATATTTTTAGTACGATAACTGAACTAAAAATTTAGAAAAAATCCAAAAGGAATATTTGAAAACTAAGGAATTTTTTTTTTTTTTTGAGTAAGCTGAAAGCAAACATGGCCTTAGTTTATCTTTAACACATTGACAACTACCAACATAAAATAGTTGTCGAGTGTTTTTCGCCCGTTTTTTTTGCATTAAGCTTAAAATAATCAGCCCAATCATGAAACATTTTCGCCCGAGAGTTGTAAATGGGGAATATCCGGTTTCAAGATAGCAAATAAAGATATCTCATTTTTTTTATTTTACACTCATGAATATTGGCAGTTGATGAACAAAATTGCATTAAAAATTTCCAAAAAGTATTTTAACTTTATATTCAAAACGGAAACTCCCATTTACAACTCCCGGGAGAAAATGTTTCATGATTGGGCTGAATATGTCTAAACTATGATCAACAAATGTACTAAGGCAGGGGCGGATTTGGAAAAAATCTTGGGGGGGGGGGGGTAAATTATCAAAGACACACATTTTCGTTTTGAGAAAATTTTGTCTTTTTACAAATAGAAAAATTGTTCTTTTTGAATTGAAATTATTGAATTGTTTAAGAAGCATATTTCCCAGACACATACACGCACATTTCCGTATTTATTTATTTCTCCCTTTTTCTGGAATAATATCTTAGCGAAAAGTAAATAAAACTCAAAATTTAACTTATTTTAGAATGAAGGTTGATTAATTAAAATTTTTCACATTTATTCCATCATTAAAAAAATTGCATAATTATATTTTCAAGTATGTACATATGTGCAATGTAAAAACATAGTTCTTTTCAATAAAAAAAAATTAAAGGAATTTGAAACTTATTGTTCTGACGCTACGACTATGATATGGTACACTTTGAAAAATAAATGAACAATACAAAATTAATACTGATTACACTGCGCGACGGACGTTCTGGTGCCAGAGATTTTTCAGCTGATTATAGACAAATTGGTTTTACTGATTTCAAATATGAACTCCGTTTTTCTCCATCAGCTCGAGTTTTTCAGCTATAGGCAAAAACATGAAAATCAGTTCTTTTTCTGATAATTTCGCTAAATCTATTATAATGATTTACCGATTTGTATTACTATGACTGATTTCAACGAAGACATAGTAATCCCTTCAATTTTTGCACATTCAATAACAATATCTTTGGCATATTCGAAGATATTGACGTTTATTAATATTACGTAACTCTTTTGTGAAACCCTTGATCTTTGATATTTTTCAACGAATTTACAAAAACTTTTTTTTACTTGGTAGAAAATCTTTGGAATTTTAATAAACATTTTGGTTTTTTTATTATCTTGTATATTTTCAAAGAAATTGAAAAAACAAACAGTTATGTACGTTAAATTTTATTAAAATGCTCATTACTTTTATATAAAAATCTTTTCTACTTACGTACTTTTTGAAGTGAATTTAAATAAAATGGAATGTAAAAATGGAATGTGGTGACCGTGGCATGCAGGTTAAGTGTGTGGCTTAGCATGCTCGGAGCCCGGGTTCGATCCCCAGCCGCGGCGAAAAGTTTTTTTCAATAAAAAATTTTTCTGATCGGTCACCACCTCTCTGCAGACAATGGCAAACCTCAGAGAGTAAATAATGCCATGTTAAGCTTCTTGAGAACATGAACTTCAGCCGTTCGGAGTCGGCATAACACATGTAGGTCCAGTTCTCGGTCAATTGTGTGCAAACATTTAAGAACACACACAACACAATTGATCATAAGAAGCTCGGTCAAAGTCCTTTCAAGGGCTGAAATGGCCAATTTGTTTTTTTTTTTTTTTTTTTTTTAATGTAAAAATCAGTCAAAGTAATACAAATCGGTATATCAATATAATAGATTTTCTTATATCTAACCATCAGAAAAAGAACTGATTTTTATGTTTTTGCCTTTAACTCAAAAACTCGAGCTGATGAAGAAAAACAGAGTCCATTTTTTAAATCAGCAGCTAAAATGCATTCGGAATTGTTTATCGAGATCTCTGCATTTTTTATAAAGCTTAATTTTGTTACTCTGTGTTATTATATGACAATTTATGAGAAAAATGATATGACAAAATCATCGCAAAATTGTCAATAACTTCTTAAATATTTATTTTTTTATCTCTAAGTATATGCAATAATGCGAGTCCATTCAATCGTTCTTGTTGCATAGTTGAAGGTCACCATGTTTTTAATCGTCGCAGTGTAGCAAAACTTCGCTCAGCTGTTGCTACACTGATAGGAAGCGTGACAAAGATAGCAAACGTTTCAGAAATTAGTGGAAAAATGTCATTATTACAAAGATTAAAAACGGCGTTAAGATCATTAACATTAGTTTTGCTTACCTATTTACACAGCCAAATATAAAGTTCATGAAATAGTTGTATTTGAATTAGTTCCTTACTAAAAATGGACAAAAATTGGCAGTTTTATTTCATGAAAGTCGGTTGTGGTAATTTTGTTGGTTTGTTGCAATTATAATGACTTGTACCACCTGGGGTCGAAAATCGATCAATTTTTGTTTGCTTATTTATCAGGGACCGTAATAATTATGAGCAATATCGAAAAAATTAAGAAATAATGATTTTTATTTTTTTGCTCAGATATAAAAATCGTTTTCTGATTTTTATTTTTTAAATCAAAAATAAAAATTATTTTTAAGGTTTATTTTTATACTTGAGTATTTTTGATTTTTATTTGTTTTACTCAAACAAAAAAATCAATTTTGATTTTTATTTTTTTTACTCAAACAAAGAAATGATTTTTGATTTTTATTTTTTTTCCTTAAACAAAAAAATCATTTTTAATTTTTATTTTTTTCCTCAAACAAAAAAATTATTTTAAATTTTTATTTTTGTATTCAAACAAAAAAAAATCATTTTTACTTTTTAGTTTTGAGACAAAAATAAAAATCGAAAAATGATTTGTATGTATATTTTTTTTTTTTTTTTTGTCGGAAATAGAAAGATTTTGTTTGATTTTTATTACTTAGCTAAATAATTAAAATTAGTTTTTCGTTTTTATTTTTTTGTTCACACATTTAAATCGCTTAAGGATTTTTGTTATTTTGCTTCTAAATTTAAAATCGATTTCAAGAGCTTTTTTCTTGTTAGACATTCTTAATAGTTATGTTTTTTATCGCTTCAAAATTTGAAAGGAAACTAAGATGATATTAAATTTGATATTAATTTTATTGAGAATTTTTAAAATGACAGGCATTCATTTTTAAGAACAAAATTTTGTCCAAATTTTGAAACAACAAATTCTGTTCACACTAATTAGCGGAATAGCGAAGCTTTCAATATCTACATCGTCAAGGCCAGCTTGCGCTTCAGTTTAAAACAAACATAATTTGTTAAGCAATGGTTTTAGAACATGTAAAAAGAGTAAAGAAAGTTTAAAGTCGGTCTAGCTTGACTATGACATACCCTTGACCTACTTTTTCAAAGAAAATAATAGCATTGGAAAAGGAATTGTCCGTGCAAGGATAAGCCCATATTTTGTATAGATTTAAATTTTTATGAAAAATTTAAACATGCCCAAGTTTTATTCCTTTAAAATAATCAGTTTTAATTTTGAGCTAAAAACTCAAATAAAAATAATTTTTTTTTGAACAAAATAAATAAAAATCAAAAATAATTTTTATTTTTGAACAAATTAAATAAAAATCAAAAATAATTTTTGCTTCAGAGCAAAATAAATAAAAATTAAAAATAATTTTTATTTCTGAGCAAAAAAAATTTAATTCAAAAATAATTTTTATATCTGAGCAAAAAAAATAAAATTCAAAAATAATTTTTAATTCTGAGCAAAATAAATAAAAATCAAAAATAATTTTTATTTCTGAGCAAAAAAAAAATAAAAATCAAAAATAATTTTTATTCCTGAGCAAAAAAATAAAAATCATTTTATAATAATTATTTTTAATTTTTAAGCTAAACGCTTAAAAAATAAAAATCATTATTTATTCTAAGAGTCAACACAAATTTCAGCATTTCGGTATACTCAAAAGTTTTTTCCGGCGCTTGGAACATACTGATTTTTTTTATTAAAATTTTAAAAATAATTAATATTTTCGGTCCCTGTTATTTATAGTTGTATAAAAAAGTCGGTGCACTTCTTCTCCGCAATCTAATTCATATAAAAAAAAGAATAATCCAAATCGGTTGCAAAACACGGGAGAAAATGGTTCTTAACTGTTTTCCCTACGCCTATTTATATAAAGATGAAGTTAAGGTAGGCTTGAAAAATTTCAGAATTCCAAACAATTTAGAATTAACTCAAACAAAAATAGTTGTATGCAACAAACTATTTGCGCAGTTGATACATTTTTAGCAACTTTAACCTAACATTAATTCACTTCAAAACAACCCTGTTATGTATCATTTATGACAAAAGTATTATAGATGTACATAATATTTTCATAAGGACTATATTTCTAAAAAATAATTTAACTGATGATGAAATAATTGAAGTAAAAACAAACAATAGGATTTTACATTGTTTGAACTTTTTGTTTTGAAAATTTATAAAGTGAAAACTGAAAGTAACAATGCACGTATTGTTTTTTATGGTAAAATTTGTTGGCACATAGGTTGAAAAAAAGTTTGGCAGTTTTTCAGTGAAAATTAAGAAGAATAAAATATTTTAAGTGGCTTCAGAATGGCTTATACATATATACATAAAAGTATCCTTAAGCTGTGGGCACAATTATTTTCTTCAAATAAAGTATTAAAAAGTAAAGTATTTAAAAGTTCTTGGGGGGAGTGGGTTTTTACCCCCTTTACCCCCCTTGTATCCGCGCCTGTACTAAGGTCGGTCTTGTTGTTTATAATTGGCGGAAGAAATTCGACTTCAAAAACAAGGAAAAACAATCAAAAACTGAGTAAAGTTGGAAGGTTGATTAGGCAGTTTTCAAACTTAGAGCACACTTTAAATATCAAGACTAATTTATGGAATGTCATTTCAATACATTAATTTTTGTGGAATTTATGAAAGTTTCGTCATATTGTCTTTTTGATGACGTTACTTTCTATGGCAGGTAAGGAAAGTATCCACAAGATTTTTCTGAATTTCGAACTCAGCATTAACGTTATAAATTAAAGTTTTTGTGAATAGTTTGTAAGTCATTAGATTGAGTTTACATGAAATCTTAAGAGTTTTTCAGTTTTTATGACGTCACTTTATGTCGGAGGTAGGGGTGATTTTAATTTTATTTGTTACATTTTTAAATTTAGTGTGCATATTTAAAATCAAAGCTTATGCGCATGTCATAAAATTACATGTAGAAGTGTTAAGTGTTTGTAGAACGTAAACATGTTGTACCGTTTTGGTAAGGTGGCTTTATAGGGAAGGTAGGGATGGTTTTCATTCGGTTTTGCTCATTTGCAAAATTGATCTTTATTCTTACAAAAACAAATCAAATTTGATTAGAACAGCCTACAAATTATGGCTAGCAGACAGACGAACATGGCTGAATCGACTCGGGTGGTGTTGCTAACCAAGAATATATCTCATTATTTATTTTTGTTGTATTAAATTTATTTCAAAATATTTAGTTAAGTCTTTATACAAGACGTTCAGTTTCGTTATTAAAGCTGCCTCGTGGCGTAACGTGAAGTTTGTCATGACAGCCTTTACAAGGCTATCTTACTTTGACCATTGCATTCATACTAAGCGAGTTATAATTTATAATTATATATATTCTAGTTCCCTGTGAGCTATAGATTGTAGTTTATTCGTTAATAAGTGTATTTTTTAAAAATAATGTATATCCTGATATTGTAAAATTGTAATTGTAATTAATAATTAATAATAATAATAATAAATATTAATAATAAAAATCGTAATAATATATCTGCGTCATATTATTTATCCATATTTGTTATTTTGGCAAAAAATAGAGTAACATAAATTTTCCACAAAACATATACAAGACTAGTTATAGTTTTTTAAAAATAAAATTGTCGCTTTATTTTTTCTCAAAGCTTTTCAAAAGTGTGTAATATTATCACTACCCTAAGTGGTAACTTTATGCCGTCAAAATTTAACGCATTACTCTGAATGAAGTTAAGTGAAATTCAATTATTCACTAATCATTTATATATTTTTTTGTTTTTCAACGTGATTTCAAACTTATGTGCAGTCAAGTTTGCATACGGTTGAAGCATTCTTTTGTCATTTGTTTTTTTAGTTTTACCTAGAAATTTTGATATGAATGTAGACTGTACAGTAGATCGTACCTCATCGTAAATCAATTGAGATATAATCTGAATGCTTGGAATAAATCGTTTAAAATTTCGATTTGTTTTAAAAATCCGGATTTTTTATTCTTTTGCGAGCTTTAAAATTCCTGAAAATCAATGTAAGGCCTACCAAGGACTTGTAAGAATATTTTTTTTTTATTTTGGAGAAAAAATAATTGGTCTCTTTTAAACAAAAATACCGATATGTCATTCAATATGATCAGACCTTTAATACCGAAGATATGATTAAAAAAGAAAAAAGGGAGCCCTACGTTCGGCAAAAAATTTTCAAAAGTTTTTTAAAAATAGTTTTGCTGGAAATATCGATATACTATCTGTGCAAAAGATGAATGATGTTTTAAGAGCATTTTTTTTTTTGATATTAGGGTGGTACATTAGGATGGTAGGAACTGAGATCTGGAGGGTAAGTGCTAGAATGGTGCACCTCAGGTCAATGACCTCTATAGGGGTCAGACAAGTCAGATAAGTTTTTAAGATAAAAAAAACAAAAAAATTGTTCGTCATTGTCTGGTAACAATGCGTCATATTAGCTGCTATACGGCGCACTTTTTTTTTGCATAGGAAGTGGTACGGTCTACTGTACAGGCTATGGTTTTTTTATTGTTGCTTTTTGTGGCTTAAAACTTTTTGGATTTGCAACTTAGCCGCTAGATAATTTCCGCTTAGTTTCTTTCAAAATCAAAAACCTCTCTGTTGACAGCATTTAAAACGCACATAAATCAAACCTAAGCCTACCTCCCGACTCAATTGTTTTTTCAATCGAAACATTGGTTTTTGCAGAAAAAAATTTAATAGCTTTATGACATAATGTATACCACCAGCCATTGGTTACAATGTTTTTTTTTTGTTTATTTTTATTGATGGCTTAAAAACGGAAATGTGTGTTTTTTTTTTGGTTTTTTGGTACTGTAAATATTTTTACACTCACACTCACCTGGCTCCGTTGACACGTTAATACCACGATCGATGTCGTAATTTATCATTCGGTTGTCATGATACCAGAATATAAATTCCGATGCTTCGGTATTTTGCACCACGCGACACTGCAGTCGTAATGTTGAGCCGGGTGTTAAGTAGCGTATTGGTGGTCCCGATATTTCAGCGCGCGCTTCTAACCGAATTTAATGGGTTGTTGTATATGTACATATATATTTTTTTTTTGATATTGTTGTTGTTGTTTTCCATAATTGTTGTTGTCATTTGCAGTTCATACAATGCGTGCATTTGTTGTTATTTTTTGTTGTTGTTGGTTTTTGGTTGTTCAGCATCACACGCATAGTAGTTGTCGCACGATAACACAAAAAGTTGTATTGTTGGTTGCAGCATGTTATAAAATGAAAGCATAAACAGAGAAAGACAAAGAGAGAGAGAGAAAAAATTTTGTAAAATTAGCAAATATGTTGTTATATTAGTTCTAGCTGTTTGCGGTAAGGTTTTATTGAGATTTATGTGGATAAGTGCGATGCTTTTGGTAGCTTGCTGCTGTCAAATCAGATTTTGGTCAAATTTTACTGTTGTTAAACATATTTACAAAATTTTGCTTAAATAAAGGAAGTAAGAATGACTAACTACAGATTTATTTTTATACAATTTAATGTAGAATTTACTCAGATGATGACTGTCAGAAATCATTTTTAAGTGAGCATTTGGGTTCTAGTTTAGTTGGTATAATTCCTGAGTATTAAAAACACGCTCTAATTAAAGAATATAATTTTACTAAATCTAAGTTAATTAATGCTTGAATAGAGCTGATATTTTAATTAAACATTTATTATACAAAAATATAAAATTTTTCAAATGAAGAAATGCTGCAACTGAATAACTTTGTTGCTTTAGCAAAAAGCTTAGCTTTTTGCACTTTTAGCCATGCATAATTAAGATACAGACATGCAAATCTAACCAGATATGCATATAAAAATTTACAAATGCATGCATATAAATATTTTGCAGCACATTTGTATGTATGTATGCATACATTTATGTGCCATACATAAATATTTTTCTAAGAGAAACCTTTTAAAACAAAAGCTTTTGTGGTGCACAAAAATACAAACGTAAACATGCTGCTGCAATGTTGAGGTCAGTTGTGGAATTTAGTTGCGCTATTTTCATAGATATTCAAACAAACATACATGCACATGTGCGAATACATATGCATGCATAAATTTATAGTTTGTTTGCTTAAAATCAAATAAAAATAAAAGTGATATGCAGTAAATTTAATATATTATGATGTGAATATTTTATTGCTTCACACTTAAAACACGTTTGCTTTATAGTATAATATTGAGATTTAGCTTTTATTTCATTAAGTTTAATTGAATTTTGATTTAGCAAAAATAGAGAATTTCTGAAAATTTTAAAGATATTCGAATTTTAAGAGAACTTAGTTACATGAAAATAAGCGCTATTCAATCAACTCAATTAATTAGTTCTACAGCAACATTTTAAGCTCAACAGCAGCAACAACAACAACAAAAACAACAACTTGTTGTCTGCTTGTATCTCTCTCATTGGCTAACAATTTGCTTTCCAGCAAATCTAATTCAACTTCATGATCATCTCTCATATCAAGTCAAGAGCTAGCTTATTTAATAAGCTTATTTATTTTGTATTTTTTTTTTTTTTTTTTGTTGGCTCTAAACTTTTTGCTTATTTGTTTGTTTATGTTTTCAACTTAATACAATTTTCTCAGTCCAAATTCTAAAAACCAGCACTGCAGCGCAATTCACAACTTCACAACGTATCGCCGAGATACTTACCGACAACATTGAGATGCAGGAATATCGATGTGGGCGGATGGGTTGAAACTTGGCACTCATAGACGCCAGCGTCACGTAGTTGCACGAATTTTATTTGTAGCGTCCAATCCTGAGTGGGTGAAAAAAAAACAAAACAAACAGATAAAAATAAAAATGAAATGAAGAGAAATCAAAATAAATAAAATTGAAAAAGAAAATGTTATTGAAATTGTAGTAATAGTAGTAGAAGCTAAAAATAGAGTAGAAAATCGTGGTTGGAGTAGAATTTTAAACTTTGGTGCCAATGATTTGCTATAGCATAGCATTTTGTGGCAATAAGCAGAACAAGCAGAGCATTGATGATGCTGTGAAAGTTGATGATGATGATGATGATGATGATGATGATGTCGATGGTAGCTGAAATGTGGTTTTCAATGCAACGTGTTCATATGCAATCGATGGATTCAGCATAAGAACACGTTCATGTCTAGCACGCTGACCAATGCAATGGACAGCATGAATGCCAAGCATTGACTATATGTACGTATGAGTGTGGTGTGTGTGTGTGTGTGTATTGCATGTTGCATATGTGTCTTGTTGTGCGTTTGTTTTAGTCACGTTTCTATGCTGTGAATGTCTGCATTAGTTTAAGTACAGTTAATAACACTGAATGTCAACATGTTCTCTGCTCTTGTATGCATCATCTGTCAAATATGTCAATTTTTTTTTTTTTATTTTTTTTTTATTGCTTTTTTGTGCTATAATTTCGGTACAGCATTCACAAACTTTTCAATTGATGCAGCTCAATTTTATTTGAAGTACTCTACATAAGAACTTAAGTTGCAGCTTCAAGCAATTGAATCGATGAAAAGTCCTAATGTTGCTTGCTCTTCAAACTTTAATTTTGATTTTATTTTTTTTTTGTTTTCTCTTTCTCTCTTTGATATTTCAGAACATATGTATGTACAATATAAGGCAATTAATGGGGTGGTGGCGGGGGGATGTGGGCTTACCTCGGAATGCTTTAGATGCGTTGCGCTGAAACGTTCATCACTGCTATACGTTGTTAGGCCAACTGTCAGCAGGTGATAATCTTTTTTGCGTATCCAAGACACCTGAAAAGAGCAAAAATTTCGTTATTCCATTTGTTGTGTAGAGATTTAAGAACATATTTTATTAGTTCTAAAAGTAGTTTTTTTTTCAAAAAATTTGTAAAATTTTAATGGATTTGTTGTTAGCAGTCCCAGAATTCAATAAAAGTCCCAGTGTATGCTTTTTTTGTGTATGTGGTGACCGTGGCATGCAGGTTAAGTGTGTGGCTTAGCATGCTCGGAGCCCGGGTTCGATCCCCAGCCGCGGCGAAAAGTTTTTTTCAATAAAAAATTTTTCTGATCGGTCACCACCTCTCTGCAGACAATGGCAAACCTCAGAGAGTAAATAATGCCATGTAAAGCTTCTTGAGAACATGAACTTCAGCCGTTCGGAGTCGGCATAACACATGTAGGTCCAGTTCTCGGTCAATTGTGTGCAAACATTTAATAACACACACAACACAATTGATCATAAGAAGCTCGGTCAAAGTCCTTTCAAGGGCTGAAATGGCCAATTTGTTTTTTTGTTTTTGTATGCTTTGATGAACAAAGACAGCCAGAAGATTTAATGATCAATAATTGACACAAGGTGGTGACCGTGGCATGCTGGTTAGGTGTGTGGTTTAGCATGCTCAGAGCCCGGGTTCGATCCCCAGCCGCGGCGAAAAGTTTTTTTTCAATAAAATGGCAAACATCAGAGAGTAAATAATGCCATGTAAAGCTTCTGGAGAACATGAACTTTAGCCGTTCGGAGTCGGCATAAGACATGTAGGTCCAGTTCTCGGTCAATTGTGTGGAAACATTTAATAACACACATAACACAATTTATCATAAGAAGTTCGGTCAAAGTCCTTTCAAGGGCTGAAATGGCCAATAAGTTTTATTTTTTTTTTTAATTGACACAAGGAGAGAACTTTCAGCTGAAAACACTCGAATTAATTTTGGGAGTGATTCTGAGCTAAGCCATAATATTCTTGATAGCAGACCCTAATATGGTTGTTTATCAAAAGACTAACACGGATATTCATGCATAATGTATGTTATTTTAGTGTAATTTATAAAAAAAAAATATGTTCACATGCGTCTAAAAAAAGAAATTTTTGGATTGCTTATAAAAAAATTAATATGCTCACTTCTGCCCAACCGCTATAATTGTTGTATCCCCTCGAAGACAACTATGTTGAAATATAAGTATTAGCATCGCTTTTGGTAGAAATTCGACCAATTTTTGTTAGTCTATTTATAATTACTACACTCAGAAAAATATCAACTGTAATATTAACAGTCGGCCACTGTTATTTAACAACACTGTTCGATTAAATGATTTGCGTTTAAGTAAACAATTTTCTTTGTTGAATGAAAGTTTCAAAGTATTTTTGTGTTGTTATAATTATCTGTTGAAATATTTTTGTGTTGTTGTTGAATTGTCTATTTTTCCTAAGCAATAGTTTTTCGATGTGTTTTGCTATATTTATATTATCGTTGCCAATAGCTCAGTGGAAGTGCACTAGACTGTCATGCGGGGGGACGTGGGTTCGAACCCTAGCTGTGTAAGTATCAAAAATTGTAATTTAATAATTGAAATAATAATAATAATTCCGTTTCATTAATTGTTTGGTCAAAAATAACCTTCAAAATAAAATGCTTTACAATCTTGCAAATTTCATTTTTTATTTAAAAAAAAAATATTTTAAATAAAAAAAAAATATTTTGCTGGCCTTGCCGGATTTGAACCGTGGACACTTGAGTACTAGACCCACACGTTAGCACACTCGGCCATACATGAACTTTCAAACCAGTGAAAAAATTTCAATAAATAAGTTTTTATACGGGTATCGTGTTCCATAGACCCACAGTCAACCGACTGTTGATTTGAAAGTTTCATTTGTTGGATGGTATTTAACAGTGAAATCTGTTATTTCAACCCATGATTTGTTTGATAAAACAGCATTTTTTCCCTGAGTGTAGAGTTCCATAGTGGCTGAAATTCAACCTTTTTCACATTCATTCTCTGTTGATTCGTTACAAAGTTAGTGTAAATTAATGTAATTAGTGTAATTTTCTTCATGAAAATTTGGCAGAAATATTTGTTTTAAAAGTAAACGGTGCACTCATTTAAAAAAAATACCTCATCAAAATCGTATGAGAAGACGTGAGAAAATGATACTGTTTTCCCAACACCTATTTATAAATAGATGTTTTCTTACGCTGACCTGGCACCAAATTTATTTTGTTCAGGCTATGAGTGTGTTCAAGGAGAGAGAGAAAATGAGGCAAAACATTAACAACAGCAATACAACGCACAGTGTTGCCAGATGCATCTCACCATTTACCCCTAGATTCGACTTCAAATCCCCCTAAATTTCTCTTTAAATTTTTTTGTTTTGTAAAACATTACTATAACCGAATTTCGTAAAATGGAAATAATTTTTAAAAAATTTCACAGCATATTTTTAGGCAGTTTTTGTTTTGTGATTTATTGAAACTTCAAAAACTTTTTATATTTTTTTTTTCATTTTGAAATTTTCAATTTTAAAAAAATTTTTAAAATTATTACGTCGTGCCTGCTATGGTTTCCGTTTTTAGTTTTAGCTATTTTATAAAAATTTGGAACTAAAAATTGTTTTTTGCACATTTAAAAATCGAATATCTGACCATCGCTGATTTCTAGCTAAGTGTAAGGAAAATAAATATTTAATATTTTTTCCTTCATTAAAACCGGGCCCCGTCATTTTTGACGGAAAGAACTAGTACTATAACATAATTCCGTAAGTTGTGAGTGTGGAACGCTTGATTTTTTTGAAAAATTTCAGATCATATTTTTAGGCAAACAGAAGTTTTGTGATTTATTGAAACTTAAAAATTTTTTTTTATATATTTTTTTTCATTTTGAAAGTTTCAGTTTTACAAACAATTTTCAAACACATTTCGTCGTACCTACTAAGGTGTCCATTTTTACTTTTAGGTATTTTTTGAGTATTTGAGACTAAAAATTATTATTTGTATAATTAAAAATCAAATATGTGGAAACGGAAATTTAAATATGTAGCAACGGGCACGTCATTTTTGTCGGAAAAGAACTCGTATTGAATTAAGACTTGTAAAAAGATTTTTTTTTTTTAAATAGTGTAGGGAAACTTATCAGGCTTTGAGCACCGTTAGCAATATCGGGCATTAGTTTTGAACAGATTAAGTTTTTGCTTATATACATATGTATATCAATGCAAAGAGGCCTTAAGTAAATGCTGAAGAGGAAAAAAGACCATTGTATTCCATCAAAAAGAAAAAAAATTATTAAACTTTTAATGAAATGAACAATTTTTAACGAAAAAAATCTTTTAACGTTTGTGGGCGCCTCTGCAAAATACCCTGAAAATGGTAACTTATATAAAGGAACAACATGAAACATAAAAAAAAATTTAATTTTTTTATTTTTAAAGCCTTCAGTAACACAATACGCGACGAGAATTAGCAAAATGCTTCCAAAACTAGACAAACATGAAATGAAAAAATAATTAAAATTGAAGTATTCATTGTCGGAAATAGAATCGCAATGTTTACAGGTATAAAAGCTGTCATGTATGCAACACACGTCAACACACGTCAAATGCACCAGCTGACTTTTATTGACAACATTACTGGACAATTTCTAGACGAACACACGATTTCTAAGAAAAAAATCAAGAGCCCACAACAAGTGAAAAATTGGTGCCGACCCACAACTAGGAAATTAAGAGCTTTTGAAAAACGATCGCCGAATTTTTTGGAGCTAAAATTTTAATCGAATCGATATAAAACAAAATATATTCAATTTACTTCAGAAAGATATTTTTTATCATTTATCATTTTGCAAAAATTTACTGGAATTAATCGCGTCTGTTTGCTTCAGTGTTAGCACTAAATCAACGTGCTGACATCTGTTTGCAGTCAAAAGGTAAACTATGTTAGATATGCTCACAACCGCGTAATGCTCACAACCGCGTAATGCTCACAGCTGGAGAAGTTCCCTTATATTAAAAACATTGTAGATACATTTGTTCTCGATCATAAACAATTTTTCTTCGGAATTGGAAAGGGGAGTTTCTGTTTTAAAAGAAAGTAGAACTCTTTTTAATGAACATTTTTTTCATCGACCAAAAGTTTTCATGAATTCATTAAAAAGATTTTTGATGTATTTATCTGCTATTTCAAAAATAAAAACTCCATTTTCCAATTCCAAGGCAAAAATTGTTCATGATTCAGCTGATTCTAAAAAATATTTACAAAAGTTTTTTATAGTTTATTCCATACTTGATTTCCTCCTAATTTTTAAAATGAATCAATTGCTAGTAAAGCTTGAAGCGAAATTGAAATGAAGTGGGAATTGATTGGGTATTTATTGGATGAGCTGTCAAATTAGATTTGTTTTTTTTTCAACTGTTTCTAAAATGCCCAAAAGCCAAATCTCTTCTTTTCTCTGTTGCTCAATATGAATAAACAAGTATTTGTCTTAAAATTTTTGCATAACTTTAAGGAAAAATAAAAACAAACTTTATTTTCAAACGTGCATCCTCTAGGTGCTTTAAAAAACCCCCAAAAAAATATTAAATTATAAAAAAAACCCAATGATTCATTAACTCTTAACTCCCTCAACAGTTAAAAAAACTCCTAAATCTAGGCTGAAATCCTCTAATCTGGCAACACAGATAACACAGCGCTGTTAATCTCTGTCCCTCTCACTGTTACGCTCGCTTTTACTCTTCTTTCTCAAGGGTACAGCAGCGATGTTTAACAGAGCTGTGTCAAAAAAAAAAAAAAAAACAAATTGGCCATTTCAGCCCTTGAAAGAACTTTGACCGTGTGTGTTATTAAATGTTTGCACACAATTCACCGAGAAATGGACCTACATGTTTTATGCCGACTCCGAACGGCTAAAGTTCATGTTCTCAAGAAGCTTTACATGGCATTGTTTACTCTCTGAGGTTTACCATTGTCTGTAGAGAGGTGGTGACCGATCAGAAAAATTTTTTATTGAAAAAACTTTTCGCCGCGGCTGGAGATCGAACCCGGGCTCCGAGCATGCTAAGCCACACACTTAACCTGCATGCCACGGTCACAACAGAGCTCGGTATTTATTATACCCTTAGCCTGAAAGGTCAGGGTAAATAAAGTTTGTGCAAACATTTCTATAGCATAGAAATAAGCGAGTCCGATATGGAAAAGTATATATATTCTTGATCAGTGAGTCGAGCTATCCGTGTCCGTCCGTCCGTCTGTGTGTTGTCAGTGAACGCAGGATAAAAGGAAGGAGTTGAGATAATTGAATGAAACTCAATATACATGGTCAAATGTACCCAAGGATATACACTATTCAATATTTTTGGAATCCGCCAACGGGCACGCCTACCTCCCATATAATGCAAAAATTGAAAACTGCAAAAATAAGCTCAAAAATAACCTATAACAATAAAATTTGGTACGTATGCATTTTATATCAACAAAAATATGCCATCGAATAATGGGTGTCATCCGCTTACGAACACGTCCACCTCCCATACAACCCAAAAATTGAGAACTCAATATACAAGCTTCTGCTCAATCTACAGAGATAAAATTTAGTATGTATGTTTTTTTAACAAAACAAAGATGTAGCTGAAAAATGAACGTCATCCGCCCACGGACACGCCTACCTCCAATACAAACCAAAAAAAAGAAAATTTAAAAATAAGCTTATGTTTGTCTTACAAAGATCAAATTTGGTATGTATGAACTTTCTACTAAAAAAAAAGATGTGAACAAAAATTGGGCGTACGCCGGCCACGAACACGCCCAACTCCCATGCACCCCACAATGGTGAAAACACTATAAGAACATGTGAGCTACAGAAATAAAACTTAGTATGTGTAAATTTTTGATAAAAAAGTTAATGCAAATAAAATATGAACTTCATCCACCCACGGATACGCCCTTTCAATAATACTAGTATCGCCTGGGGTCGAAATTCGACCAATTTATTGATTGACTATTTATAAATATATGCGAGATGATCAAAATAAGTTCGAGGCTATGACTTTTCATTGATTGGAGATATTAAGTAGCCTTCATTTTTTGATAGCACGGACAGTTTATTAATTTAGTGTCAAGACAAAATAAATTCACCTTAAATTTGGTAAAGAGTTTGAAAGAAAATAAAAAATGCAATTTCGAGTTTTTGTTTTTTTACAACAAAAATCATTTTTACCCCATATTTTAAGAATAAATCAAATTTTATGGTCTTTTTTTAAAATGAATAATTTAAATATAAACAAACAAAAAAAGGTTTTATTTTCAAAAGTTTTTTTAAGTTAACTGATAAGACATAAATACAAAAAAGAAATATATAAAATCTATTCACAGATGGCGGAGATATTGGTTTCCCAATTTAGAACATTCAATTTGAGATAGTTTTTTCTCTCTCTTGGCATTTGGTTGAAACACACGCTAAATAACTAACGACAATATTAAGAAAATTCATTAAAAATTCTTTTGGTAGGAACTTTGCTGTAATTTTTGCAGGATTTTTATCACATTTAAAAGAAAATTAAACAAACTTTTAGAAAAAATTAGAAAAATTGAAAAACCGTTAAAATCCTACCAAGATATTTACATGGAAAGTCAAATTTTTGAATTCAAAACACATTTTTTTACAAATTTTACAATTGAAGAATGGATAAAACTAAATTTTTTTAAGAAATTGTTACTTTTAAAAAAAATTCAAATTCGTCCAACTCAAAAACTCTTCCTCAACCAAATTTCATATATATCAAAGAGCGGGTTTTTCTCAAAAATTTAATTTCTCTCTTAAAAGGTTGGGAACCCCTCTATCAGATATATCATTCATATATACATTCTGCACATCTGGGCAACATAACCTTTCGAATGATATAAGTTGCATTTATTTTGAGTTTTAATTAATACCAAAAAAGCGTACGACAAACTTTAATGTTCACGTATTAATATAAAGGATTATTGTATTTTAAAAAAGCAGATTTAGGTTATTTCAAAGTCGTGCTAGACCGACTTAAGGTTTTCTTTACTTGTTTTGATGTTGTTTTTGATCTCGGAAACAGGTAAAAAGAAAAGTGATTTCAGATTTATTAAAAAAAAAACATCATTAATTTATTGTTTTTATTTAGAACTAGTTGAGACTGGTAGTAGTGTCCGTGGCATGCAGGTTAAGTATGTGGCTTAGCATGCTCGGAGCCCAGGATCGATTCCCAGCCGCGGCGAAAAAGTTTTTTCAATAAAAAATTGTTCTGATCGGTCACCACCTCTCTGCAGACAATGGCAAACCTCAGAGAGTAAAAAATGCCATGTAAAGCTTCTTGAGAACATGAACTTTAGCCGTTCGAAGTCGGCATAAAACATGTAGGTCCAGTTCTCGATCAATTGTGAACGAATATTCATTAAAATTCAGTCCATGGGGACTCATGAGGAGTGGTCTCAAGAGTGACTACTGGAACAAGCATGTTCATGTGATTTTCATCAAAATCATCTCGACGTGTGATAAAATTACTTAATCTTTCCGAGAACTCCTCTCTCCCCTACGTGAGAGTGAGTGAGATTCACCTTAAGCCCCCAACCCCCCCTAAAAGCCACACGTAAATAAAAAAAATACCTCCAAAGAAAAACATGGATTTCAAAATATAATTAAACACTAGATGAAGGGTATTTCAAAGTCGGGCTAGACTTGAGAGTTTCTTTACTTATTTAAGTATATCGCTCATTTCGTACAAGCCCAACTTAAAATGTAATCTTTTGGAAAATACCATTTGATATAGTTCGTATCTCGAAGAATGTAAAAAGAATTATGCTATAAAAATAAAAAATGGGAAGGTTTTTTATTTAGTAGTATAATTTAAGATTTTAATTATATAACGTTGATCCCCAGAAACCACATTTCGTTATGATCGTCTATATAATGGTAAATTTTGATGTCAATACAAAAGATTGTCAATACACTTAAAACTGTACGACAAAGTGGAAAAACTTCCTGTTTTCTGAAATTTTTTTTTTTCTAGCTTCTTCTAGTGTAATTGGAAAAAAAAAGTTCGAAAAATACATGTTGTTTCTGAATAATTTTTATATAAATCTATATTGGACGAAAATTTTTCTCTTAAGCTAAGACATAACATTCGACATATAAACTGGCGGCAAAAAAAAAACAACGGGTCCTCGTGGTTGCAGCGCTGGGAGTCGCAAAAAATGTGCGATCTGGAAAAAAATTACTTTTTTAAATCTTAACAAAATTGATTATCATATGCCAGGAGCTTTTTTTAAATTTTGTTTTCAATGTTTGGTGATGTTCCAAATTTGAAAGTGTTTTTTTTGAAAAAAGTATTGACTTTAAAAATTCATTCAGCTCGTGTCATACAATAGCGAATCAAGTTTAAAAAAAATATAAAAAAAAATGTTCGTCAAAAAATGAACCCGCTAGTTCCGCAAGCAGTACGAAAAACATGGTTTCGAGAGAAACGCGTTCAAAGTTTGTGAACAAAAAAAAAAAATGCAAAGAAATATAAATATGCGCTCTCACTGTATCCGGCTGTAACTTTTGAACCCGTAGGATTTTTTCCATGAAATTCTTAGCATTTATTTACTAGATATTTACTTAAATACAAAATTATAAAAAAAGTCAATTTAAAAAAAATGGGCAATGTCATGTCCCCCCCATTTTTAACAAAATTTCACGATTTCAGTAATGATGGATTTAATAAAGAGGTTTCGTACCTTATATGTCAAAATCTCGAATTTTGATAAATCTCGTTACTTACCCAATTCTATCAATTGAAAGAGTCTTAATGAACCGTTAAGATATTGTCTTGGTCGAAAATTAATTTAAAATTCCGTGATTTTGAACGTGAATGTGTTGGTATATTAACTTGTTTTGATTTATAAAAAAAAAACTCGACTTTAAGGAAATTATAATTAAAACAGCGTCTATCCTAAGTAACAATTAACTACATCATATTAATAAAAACTTCATTACTTGCGATATTTAGTACTTTTGTAATGCTCTTTGAGTATTAAATGTTTGAACAAACTGAAAATAATTTCTTATTATTTTTTTTTTAACATTGAAGTATGTATCCTTGTAAGTCTCAAAACATCTCCATTACTCTGCAAAAAATAAAAAAATTAGATGTTAAGAAATTTCTTTGAACTTCATTCCCATGCTTTTATGCTAATTGTGAGCTGTTTAAAAATTTAAATTTTTTACATATTTTCTGTAGTGCTTTTGCACTGCTTGGGTCAAGTTTTATTGTAGTAACGAAGAAAATAATAATGAATGTTCTTTGCAAGCATTTCTTTTTACATGTAAAATTTTTAAATAATCAACATTTCAAAAATTGAATAAGTTTACGCTGAATTAGAGCACTGCACAAAAATACGCACACTCACGCACAAACACGCACACAAACACACACATAAGTACATACAAAAAAAAAAAAAAAAACATACAATGTATGTCCTTCGCATGAACTTCAGTACAATAGTTGTTATCATGCTGAAAAATCGTAAACAACAACAAAACCAACAACAACAAAATACCATGAATAAATTGCTATGTGTGTGCGTCGACGACAAAATGGCGCCCAGCACAATATTGCTTGGCAGACAGAAAACATGTGGAAATGAAAATACAAAACTACATTTTCGCAATACAATAAAACTTGAAATGATATGAAATGAAATGAACAAAAAACATAAATTTTAATATGAAGCAACAAAACAACAACACAACAGAAAACCTTAAAGTTCCGTTTACTAGAGCAAAGCAGTGCTAAATTAGTGCTAAATAGCAGCAGCATATAAGCAGCAACAAACAACAACAACAACAACAATAACAACAACAACAGAAAAACCTCAACAGCACACCGCTAACCAACACGAAATGTAAAACTCTCTGCGATTGTAACTCCCCTTAAGGGGAGCTCAATAAAATCCAAGTGGAATACATTATTTTTTCCTTTCATTTTTGTTGTAAATATTTTTGTGTTGTTTGTTTTTTTTTTTTAGTTCATTTTTATTTCTTCCAAATAATGTTTAAGTAAATATGTACATATTTTAGAGAATGTGTGTCAATAAAAGCAAACGATTTTGCCTGCAGGACATTAAGGCGCGCACACAAGGCACAAGCAAAACATTTATACTATGAGTATCCTTATTGCTGCTGTTGCTAATGTTGAAAGGCAGAGTAACAGCTTGGCAGGGTCTGGCAAGCTGCTAATGTTGGCTAGTGTATATGTGTGTCTGTGTGTGTTTATGTGGGTGGATGTCAAAAATATGGCTGCTTATTTTATCTAAAAATAAATTTTTTTAAAACTTCTGCTGTCGTGCATCAATAAAAATCTAGCAAAACTCAACAATTGAAAATTGATTGATATAATGTTAGATATGCTATGACATAAACACAAACGCACACATGCACACACTCACACATACGCACACTAGCAAGCACGAACATGTGTTTAAGTTTATGTTGTGTGTATGTGTGTGCATTGCTTGAGTTGTCTTTGATTAATGATCGATTTTGTAACCATCAAATACTCAACATGCACAGCTCTACACCAACACAGACAAAGCAACGTTTACGTGTAAGAATGCTGTTCCCTTTTTTCATTGTAGCTTTGATATATTATTTTTGTTGCTGGCATCTCTGCGTTTTCTACTAGCATATCTTTTGTTCAAAACACACTCTTATGCATAACAACTGATACACAAACACATGCATACACTAGCTAGAATGTGTGTGCGTTTCACTAGTTGTGTAACTACTATGTTGCTTGCTCCATAGACATGACCTTCAACTATTGATCCCATCAATCTACTATTTGTAACGGTAATTTTTCAAAAAATTTTTCCTTTCTCTCTCTCTTTCAAACCCTGCGCACAATTTTATCGTTTTTACTATTTTCACGTACACATGGGAAGAATTGGATTTTCATGTATTTAACGCTAAAGATTAACACGACTGATCGATTGATTGATTGATTGATCAATCAGTAATGCAGGAACAGTTATGTGATAAATACTTCAAACATAATTTGTTGATTTTTGTTTAATTTGTGAACTGTTAAATTAGGCTGAATCAGTGTAAATTTTTAAAATGTACTTTATGAATTTTAAGACAGATTTAAAATAAGTACTCATGAGGCGGTTATTTTATGACAAACTTTTAGAAAAAACGAATTGTAAATACTTGGCTAGGAATATAACTTTTTTTTCTTATTTTTGTCATACTGACAAGAAAATGTGCTGTTTAGATAAAATAATTCAATGATAATGTGTCATAATTTCAACCCTGAACGAATTTGATGCCATATGGTATCATCGGTTTTTAAGAATCCGTGAAACCAACTAAGAATTACTTTTGTCCGATTTAGAGAAATAAGAAGAGCTTGACGTATTATTAGATTTATATGAAATATTTGAAGGAAATAATTCGTTTTTATAAGAAACGCTGACTCGAAATGGCCAATACGAAGTAAATGTCAAAGATCCTGATGTTGATAATGACGAGGTTTTAGATTTAAAAGAAGATAAAACTTTAAGAGAAAAATTACAGTTTAAGAAAGATCAGGGTATATTAACTGTGTGCAAACGTTTGTAATATCTAGATATAAGCAAGTCCGGTATAGAAAAGTGTATAAATTCTTGATCACAGTCACCTCGTGAGTCGAACTATTCATGTCCGTGCGCTCGTGTGTTGTCCGTAAACACAGGATAAGAAGAAAGATTTGAGATAATTTCATTAAAACTCGGTACACATGTTAGCATGTATCCAAGGAACTGCACTATTGAATATTTTTGGAATCCGCCCGCGGACACGCTTACCTCCCATACAACAAAAAAATATAAATCTCTGTATAGAGGGTTTTATTAAAATTACAGAAATAAATTTTGATATGTTTATATTTTGTACACAAACTAAGTCATGTACAAAAAATGGGCGTGATCTGCTCACAAACACACCCTCCTCCAATACAAGTCACAATGTTGGAAATAGGATAACAAGGTTTATATAGGAAATTAGCAGTAAAATACTAAACAAAATATTGAACTGGAACTTTTAAGTTTCTTTTGGGATTTTGCTGCTCACAAGAAAAGGTCCCCAGGTGACAGTCTTCAACTTAAATGATTTTCGGATATGTGATAGAAGACAAAAATCTTAGGTCGACGTGTTTTCTTAAACCTGCTCAATCGATGGTTTAGAGTTTCAAACTAGCTTTCAAAACTCAGCAAAAATTTCGTTTTTTGCTTTAATTTTGCTTTTGCTTTAACCTTGAAGAAGACCAGAAGACTTTTTCCAACGAAACTCGTCTATTTCTTCAATGGATGTTCTCAATATTTCACCTTCTTTAAAGTCTGAAAGCCAAAAATTTCCAAATTCAAGTCCTTTGGATTGGCTCAAGTGGATATAGGATATAAAAACACCGCTTAGAATAAAAGCTGATATGAAGGATTTCAGCAATTTTATTTTTTTTTTTGGGTTTACTATAAAAGAGCCAAAATGGTCTTTGAAGTCTTTAAAGTCTGAAAGCTAAACATTTCCAAATTCAAGTCCTTTGGATATAGGATATAAGTGGATATAGGATATAAAAACACCGCTTAGAATGAAAGCTTATATGAATGATTTCAGCAATTTTATTTTTTTTTTGGGTTCACTATAAAACAGCCAAAATGGTCTTCGAGTTATAAGATTAGTATTTTTAGTCTTCTAGTTACAACAATAGTATGTTTAGTCCGATCATTGAGTGCATATCATGTATATCGTTGGATATGTTTAAAAGATGACATGTTTTTTTTGCTGTCATTGGATTCAGATGACATCTTCAAGTAGATATTTAGCAATTTTTATTTTTTGGCTATAAGTATCTCATCAATTTCAATTTAAAATTTAAAATAAAAAATAAAACAAGTAAAGAAAGTCTAAAGTCGGTCTAGGCCGACTATGAAATACCCTAAACCCACTTTTCAAAATCAAAAAATTTTTTTATTGTAAATGGGCGTGTCTGTGGGCGGATGAATCCCATATTTTATATGCATTTAAATGTTTATGAAAAATTTACACATACCAAGTTTTATTCCTGTAGCTCACAGTTAATGCCTTTATTGTGCTTTCCCTTTGGAAGGTGGGCGTGTTCATGGACGGATTACTTCCAATTTTTGAACACACCTTAGTTTTGGTATAAAATACATGCATACCAAATTTAATTTCTCTATGACAAATATAACCTTATTTATTGAGTTTAAAACTTTTTGAGTTGTATGGGAAATAGGCGTGTCCGTAGGCGGATGACGTCCATTTTTCAAAACCATCTGTGTCTTGTCATAAAAAACATACGTGCCAAATTTTAGCTCTGTAGGTTAAACAGAGGCTTATTTATTGTGTTTTCAATTTTTGGGTTGTATGGGAGGTGGGCGTGTCTGTGAGCGGATGACGTCCATTTTTCGAAGACATCTTTGTGTTTGTATAAAACACATACATATCAAATTTTATTGTTATAGGCTTATTATGAGCTGAGTTATGCAGTTTTCAATTTTCGCGTTGTATGGGAGGTAGGCGTGTCCGTGAGCGGATGATGTCCACTTTTCAAAACCATCTTTGTTTTGTTACAAAAAACATATGTGCCAAATTATAGCTCTGTAGGTTAAACAGAGGCTTATTTATTGCGTTTTCAATTTTTGGGTTGTATGGGAGGTGGGCGTGTCCGTAAGCGGATGACGTCCATTTTTCAAAGACATTTTTGTGTTAATGCAAAACACATACATATCAAATTTTATTGTTGTAGGCTAATTATGAGCTGAGTTATGCAGTTTTAAATTTTCGCGTTGTATGGGAGGTAGGCGTGTCCGTAGGCGGATGATGTCCATTTTCCAAAACCGTCTTTGTTTTGTCATAACAAACACATGTGCTAAATTTTAGCTCTGTAGGTTAAACAGAGGCTTATTTATTGCGTTTTCAATTTTTGGGTTGTATGGGAGGTGGGCGTGTCCGTAAGCGGTTGACGTCCATTTTTCGAATACATCTTTGTGTTAATATAAAACACATACATACCAAATTTTATTGTTGTAGGCTAATTATAAGCTGAGTTATACAGTTTTCAATTTTCGCGTTGTACGGGAGGTAGGCGTGTCCGTGGGCGGATTCCAAAAATATTCAATAGTGCAGATCCTTGGGTCTATGTGACCATGTGTACCAAGTTTCATCCAATTATCTCAACTCCTTCTTCTTATCCTGTGTATACGGACAACACACAGACGGACGGACGGACCGACGGACGGACGGACGGACGGACGGACGGACGGACGGACATGGATAGCTCGACTCACGTGGTGACGCTGATCAAGAATATATATACTTTTCTATACCGGACTCGCTTCGTTCTATGCGTTACAAACGTTTGCACAAAGTTAATATACCCTGACCTTTCAGGTTTAGGGTATAAATAGCGAACGTGGTTATGTTTGAAGCCGATGAGTACTCTGCAGTATTCGTTTGTTGTAATTAAATTAATTGGATAACCTCTACTTGACTAACAGAGTTCTGTTTAGCTCTGAATTCTGCACTGTTGTTGTAGAAAAAAAAATGTACATTAGTACAGAGGCTTAGCCCTTATTCATACCATCGTCATCGTCATCGTCATCGTCATCGTCATCGTCATCGTCATCGTCATCGTCATCGTCATCGTCATCGTCATCGTCATCGTCATCGTCATCGTCATCGTCATCGTCATCGTCATCGTCATCGTCATCGTCATCGTCATCGTCATCGTCATCGTCATCGTCATCGTCATCGTCATCGTCATCGTCATCGTCATCGTCATCGTCATCGTCATCGTCATCGTCATCGTAATCGTCATCGTCATCGTCATCGTCATCGTCATCGTCATCGTCATCGTCATCGTCATCGTCATCGTCATCGTCATCGTCATCGTCATCGTCATCGTCATCGTCATCGTCATCGTCATCGTCATCGTCATCGTCATCGTCATCGTCATCGTCATCGTCATCGTCATCGTCATCGTCATCGTCATCGTCATCGTCATCGTCATCGTCATCGTCATCGTCATCGTCATCGTCATCGTCATCGTCATCGTCATCGTCATCGTCATCGTCATCGTCATCGTCATCGTCATCGTCATCGTCATCGTCATCGTCATCGTCATCGTCATCGTCATCGTCATCGTCATCGTCATCGTCATCGTCATCGTCATCGTCATCGTCATCGTCATCGTCATCGTCATCGTCATCGTCATCGTCATCGTCATCGTCATCGTCATCGTCATCGTCATCGTCATCGTCATCGTCATCGTCATCGTCATCGTCATCGTCATCGTCATCGTCATCGTCATCGTCATCGTCATCGTCATCGTCATCGTCATCGTCATCGTCATCGTCATCGTCATCGTCATCGTCATCGTCATCGTCATCGTCATCGTCATCGTCATCGTCATCGTCATCGTCATCGTCATCGTCATCGTCATCATCATCATCATCATCATCGTCATCGTCATCGTCATCGCCATCGTCATCGTCATCGTCATCGTCATCGTCATCGTCATCGTCATCGTCATCGACATCGTCATCGTCATCGTCATCGTCATCGTCATCGTCATCGTCATCGTCATCGTCATCGTCATCGTCATCGTCATCGTATCTTATATATTAATACGTGAACATTAAAGTTTGTCGTACGCTTTTTTGGTATTAATTAAAACTCAAAATAAATGAAACTTATATCATTCGAAAGGCTATGTTACCTAGATGTGCATGTATATGAATGTATATATAAATGATATATCGGATAGAGGGGGTTTACAACCTTCTAAGAGAGAAATTAAATTTTTGAGAAAAAACCCGCTCTTTAATTAATATGAAATTTGGTTGGGGTAGAGTTTTTGAGTTTGTCGAGTTTTAATTTTTTTAAAAATTTAGTTTTATCCATTCGTCTATTGTAAAATTTGTAAAAAATTGTATTTTGAATTAAAAAATTTGACTTTAAGTGTCAATATCTTGATTAAATTTTAACGGTTTTTCAATTGTTCTAATTTTTTATGAAAGTTTGTTAAATTTTCTTTCAAATGTGATAAAAATTACAGCAAAGTTCTAACCAAAAGTATTTTTAATGAATTTTCTTTATATTGTCGTTACTTATTTAGCCTGTTTTTCAACCAAATGCCAATAGATAGAAAAAAATTGTCTCAAATTGAATGTTCTAATTTTTGAAACCAATAACTCAGCCATCTGTGAATAAATGTTATTAACTTTTTTTTGTGTTTAAGTATTATCAGTTAACTTAAAAAAACTTTTAAAAATAATACCGTTTTTTGTTTGTTTATATTGAAATTATTCCTTTTAAAAAAAAGACCATAAAATTTGATTTATTCTTAAAATATGGAGTAAAAATTATTTTTGTTGTAAAAAAACAAAAACTCAAAATTGCATTTTTGATTTTCTTTCAAAGTCATTATTGGATTTTAGGTGCATTTATTTTGTCTTGACACAAAATTAATAAACTGTCTGTGCCATCAAAAAATCAAGGCTACCCCCTATAATTTCTTTGACAAAATTAAATTTTTTAAAATGTTGTTTTTCTGTTTTTGAACAAAATAAGTCATCAGCCTTTAAAATAATACAATAATACAATAAAAAAATAATACAATAGTCGTTTGAAGTAGACATAAAACATGTAGCCCAGTTCTTGGTTGATTTTATTAAAGTCCATCAAGACTTTTGCAGTATAACACTTTTACAGTATTTTCATAAAATTTATCTTAGTAAATATACTCATCTAGTAATAATGCCAAGCATGTTACCTCCAGACCTCCATGGCCACGTGACAGCATATTTGTTTCCAGTTTTTGTTAGACGATCCAAGAGCTCGCTTTTGCTATCGCAACACCCATTCTGACCGAGTTTTAAATCTATGCAATGATAACACACGTTTTTTGCATAATGTTCTAAGTCCATGACCTCATTTATATTTTTGACTCAATGTTATCAGCTTATTTTCATCGTAAACCCTCAACTGTAGCTCATATTCTAATTGAGTTAAATTTCATGCAACGCCTTTGAATTTTCTATATTTAAGCTGTTTCGTGATGTTGAGATTTTTTTTTCATATATTTTGCTAATGGGCAAAGATGCAGCCTTTAATGGGCTGTCAGTATATATAAAAATATATATTCAGCAAGTGCTACAAGTTCATTCAACACTTGTACAGTTTCGTTGCTTTACTCTCTCTCCTGTTTTTGGTGACGTCATTTAGTATTTGATTATTTTTGTCTGGAGATGAACTATAAACTTCAAAATAATCTCGCTCCATAACCTATTTAACAATTATACAGACCTAGTTAAAGTTCACTGAATTCACACCTGGTCATTTTTCTTTATACATTTTACTGAAAGGGTGCAGAAACACGTTATCACTTTTATAGAAGTCATGTCACAAAATTTTTTTAAGTTATTGTTGTTTTTGTTAGAGTTCAACCACACTCTCTGTGGTCCTGTTTTCACAATTAAACTGCATTTTGCTCTTAATTATGAATATTCATCAATCATTTTGAGATTTTATTTTTAAACATTTTAAATGTGACTTAAAGTTAATATTTGTTTTTTAAAATATTTTTATATCATTTATGCTTCGACACAATCTTGTTAAAATATTTCAAAAACATGAAAATTAAGCCAATTTTTGCACTTCATGCTAACAATACAAATTAACTCACTTGACTTGCTGTCACTGTAACAAATTTTTGTGGCCAACAAGCAATGTACATAAATATGTATATCAAATATATAAATTTTATTCTGTTTGAACATATGTTTGTGTGTCTGTTTGCAATTAAATAAATGCAGAACATGTTTACAGAAAACAATGTAAGTGCAATACAGACAAAATAAATACGAGTAGTTTTAACAAAGCAATAGTGTTTGCTTTGCAAGCATTAATCTTGAATGAGTGAATTTTTGTTGTTGACAACATTTTAATTAACATGCCAGCAACATGTTGCAGTTAAAGAATTAAGCAAAAATTTAGTTAATTTTAATAAAAATTATTGTATTGAATTGAATTCAATTGAATTCAACCAACAAAATAAACAAAGAATAAAACTTTTAACTAAATAATATTAAATTAAATATAAGAAAATGAATGCAGTTGGTATGCTGTATCCACCTTGTGCTTTTCTTTGTCCTGGTTCCTTTGCTTATCTGTGTTCATTGCTTAAGCCGTAGAACCAAGATTCAGAGAGTAATAATTTATGCAACACTCTTGCGTCACTCAAGACGCGTCATAATGACGTCATTAATTTTTTATATTTTTTTTTTCTCATTAGTATGGAAGATTAATTATCATCTTATGCATTATTATCATCTATATACAAATATTAATTATCACCATATGATTAATTATCATCAAAATTGGTAAATTTTTGTATATTTAACAATTTGCGTAATTCAATTATACTGAAAATTAATTGACTTGCCATCTTTCTTGGAAATCGTTCCATAATATCATGTTGTCATGTCAAAAATTATTCCTGGAATTATCATATATATTTATTAATTTCTATAACGTTTCAAAAGTTAGTTTTTGTTAAGATAGAAGAAAAGAAAAAAACACATTAATTGTTTAGAGAGAAATTTATTTCAAAAGACTTATCTGATATGACTCATACGTCATACATCATACGTCAATCATCTGAACGCCTTAAGCATTGCGTAGCAACAAAATAAAAGGAGGTTTTAACATTGTTTCAAATATTTATAGCCTAGAACTGTTAACGTAGCTCAAATTTCAATGATAATTGATTTCTATTTGAAATCTTAAACAGAGCATGTATTTCTCACGAATTTGTATTTTTGATGAAAGCATCAGATCAAATTGCAGAGCGTATCAGATATTGAAATAAATACACAACAATTTTAGGTTTTAAACACACTCGGGCGTACTTAATGCAACCCATTCAATGTTATACATTGTCAACGGAAATAAACATTTATATTTATTTTTATACATATTTTTTTAACAGCTTTACCTGCTGTTTTTCTGCTTTAGTATATTTTAAGTACTATTTTCATAAATACGAGCCAAAGAGCATTTAAAATGCATTAAAATGCATTGTTTTTTGTGCACAAGCTTTGAGTGTGCATGTGTGTGCATATGTGCATATGTAGTGCTTGTGTGCAAGTAGATGTGTGATATAAAGGTATTTGTTAAGTACAAATAAGTGTTTGTATTACAAATGCATTAACACAAACATTAAATATTTATACAAAACATATCTTTATACAAGTATGTATGTATATTACACCCACACATGCTAACATGCATACACAGCGAGGTATAATTATAAAATATTTGCTGTATAACAACACAAATAAACATATCAGCTAACATAACGTTATCAACAATAACTGCGTGCTTATGTGTGTGTAGCCATGCATGTATATTGTAAACATGCACTAGTGCTTGTTTGTGTATGTGTAGCACTTTGGTTAGTAGATGTTAGCAAAAATTTATAATATTTTGTTGTTGTAGCTGATTTGTTGCTGCATGAAAACACTAAAGCGGAAAGTGTGAAAGCAAAGTGTTGCCAAAAAGCAAAAACAACAACACCAACAATAAGGCAATACAAAAATTATATCACAAAAACTAACTGTTTAAAATTTTAATTTTAAAAAAATTGTAGCGAACAATTTTGAACTTTTTTGTTTTTTTTTGTCATGAATTGTTGAACAAAAAACAATTCTCTTGTGACAGCAGCGCATACAATTAATAATGAGTTGCTGCAATTTATAAAATTAAATTTGCCGTTAATAGTATCTAGATATTTGCGAAGCTTTCAACACTTTTTTCATTTTGCTGTTTAAAACAGATTCGATAATTATGACGACAACATTGTTAAAACATTTGGAAAATAAATATATATTTATTACACTCAGAAAAAATTTCTTGGAATGTGATAAAAAAGGCATTATATATAGAGAAAAATGGTATCAATTTTGCTCCAGAGAATGTTTGTCTCTAAATGTTATTTTAAAAATTCCATAAAACTAATAAAAGGTTTCCATGAAAAAGAAAGATATATTAAAATATATTGTTTTTAGAAAAAAAAACTCTTATTTTTGTGAAAAGATTTGTTTGCGTCAAAAAAAAAAATTCGCCTCCTCAATATTTTATCAAAATATAAGAAAAATTTTTAATTTTAAAAAATTTGTTTCTATAAATGAGAATTTTTTATGAGAGAAAATACTTATGATGATTAGAAATAAATACTTATGATGATTAGAAAAAAAAAAATACTTATCATTATTAGAGAAAAATGTGAAAATTTATTCTTATTTAAGAATATTTTATTTGAATAAGAGAAAATTGCTATTATCGAAAATAGAGAAATTTTTAACGCAGAAATGACGAAATGATATTGCTTTAAAATGTATGCAATTGACTGCGTCATCGATGTACTCGCAAGTGTGTTTAAGTATACTTATCGCTGTATTCCTGACCTAAACAATCATTCATTTTCCAAAAGTTGTCTTTATTCCTGTCGTTATCCTTGACTTACTCCTTGCCAAATCCTTGCGTAATCCATGAACAATCACTGTTTTAATTCATACACAAATTCATGTTTTCAATGTCACATGTCACAGTTGCCATCCATGTCACACTTGCCCAAATCCTTGTTGAAATCCATTTATCTGCAAATATTTTTGTCATAATCTCTGTGTATATTATTAAAGTAACCCTTCTCTTCATATTTGTTCTATTATTAAAAGTAATATCAGTTGAAAATCCTTGTTCTAAGAATTGTCAAATTTTTTTTTATTCTCGATTAATTCCTTGTTTACAAAAATAATAAAAATAAGTACAAAAATAACATTGTCCTTGTCCAAATCACTGTTCTAGATGAAGTTGAACATGTTGTTGACGCCGTTATCGATGTCAATGTCAATGTCAATGTCAATTTCAATGTCAATGTCAATGTCAATGTCAATGTCAATGTCAATGTCAATGTCAATGTCAATGTCAATGTCAATGTCAATGTCAATGTCAATGTCAATGTCAATGTCAATGTCAATGTCAATGTCAATGTCAATGTCAATGTCAATGTCAATGTCAATGTCAATGTCAATGTCAATGTCAATGTCAATGTCAATGTCAATGTCAATGTCAATGTCAATGTCAATGTCAATGTCAATGTCAATGTCAATGACAATGTCAATGTCAATGTCAATGTCAATGTCAATGTCAATGTCAATGTCAATGTCAATGTCAATGTCAATGTCAATGTCAATGTCAATGTCAATGTCAATGTCAATGTCAATGTCAATGTCAATGTCAATGTCAATGTCAATGTCAATGTCAATGTCAATGTCAATGTCAATGTCAATGAATGTCAATGTCAATGTCAATGCCAATGTCAATGTCAATGTCAATGTCAATGTCAATGTCAATGTCAATGTCAATGTCGATGTCGATGTTGATGTCGATGTCGATGTCGATGTCGATGTCGATGTCGATGTCGATGTCGATGTCGATGTCGATGTCGATGTCGATGTCGATGTCGATGTCGATGTCGATGTCGATGTCGATGTCGATGTCGATGTCGATGTCGATGTCGATGTCGATGTCAATGTTGATGTCGATGTCGATGTCGATGTCGATGTCGATGTCGATGTCGATGTCGATGTCGATGTCGATGTCGATGTCGATGTCGATGTCGATGTCGATGTCGATGTCGATGTCGATGTCGATGTCGATGTCGATGTCGATGTCGATGTCGATGTCGATGTCGATGTCGATGTCGATGTCGATGTCGATGTCGATGTCGATGTCGATGTCGATGTCGATGTCGATGTCGATGTCGATGTCGATGTCGATGTCGATGTCGATGTCAATGTTGATGTCGATGTCGATGTCAATGTTGATGTCGATGTCGATGTCAATGTTGATGTCGATGTCTTTGTTCTAAGAATTTTAAATTTTTTTTATTCTCGTTTCATTCCTTGTTTAGTACAAAAATAAAATTATTCGCCATCATTGTTCTCGATGAAGTTGAACACGTTGTTGACGCTGATATCGATATCAATGTCGATGTCGATGTCGATGTCAATGTCGATGTTGATGTCGATGTCGACGTCCTTAGTCTTACCTTTTATGTGTCGAATTTTATCTCATAATGTTTTTTTTTTCAAACCTTGTCCAAATCCTTTCCCTTATCAAATCCTTGTTCAAACGCTTGTCCTTATTGCGTTTCTTATTTTAATCCTTATTTTTGTTGAATTCCCTGTCAATATCCCTGCTGTTATCCTTTTTCATCTCTTTGATCCTATTCATGCCCAAAATTTAATTTTTGTGATGTTGGTGTTGATATTTTCGTGTTTGTGCTTGAAAATCAATCTTGTTTGTGATAAATTAATATTAATCGAATTGCCATTCACGAATTCTATTGAATGGTGAGGCATAAAGGCGCTTCTCCAGATGTCTTCTCATGTTATTTTTCACCCTGGTGCAAAATACCATGCAATCCCGTTGCAATTTCAATACGAATTTTGTTTCGTTAGGTTATGAAGCTTGTTTTAATTGTGACCATCATTCTCAGAGGGAAATAATTCAGGCAATATTTTGCAGATTCGTTGCTTTAGACGTTTTGGCTGCTTCACGATAGCGTCTTAAATCCTTCAATAGTTTCGTCATGTGTAAAAAACATAAATCTTTCTTCTAATGTTTTGATTTTATGTAGCATCTTTTCTTAACGAGTAATGATTCAATAAAATTTCGTGTCCTGTTTCTTCTCAAATTTTTGTGGAAGGCCTGCAGAAACATTATCATTTTATGAAGTTCTCAAACACTTTCAATATATTCTTAACTATTTTGGTTGGAGGTGTAGAGTTATTCAATGAACATTTATTGATTTTTGCACAATTTTTGCTTATTTTTAATGGAATATTCTTAACGAATATTTGGAAAAATTTCTTCACTAAATGTAATGCAAACACATTGAATAAAAAACCGAAGTAAAATTAAACAAGTTGGCTTTGCTAAGCAAAACGATGTTATGAGTTAAAGAAATTTGAAAATTTATACAAGAACAAAATGAATAAATTATAAAAGTCAAAAAATGCAATACGTTTAACAAAATTTTTATATAAATTAAATAGAGGCTTGTGTGACGAACTCTTTTTACGACTATTATTTAAGCAAACAAAGTCAATAAATGAAACCTTGTTGGGTTACCTATGAACTTAGCAGGCTTAAAATTGTCGAAGCTCTTGTGTAAACTGACTTAAGTTTTTTGTTAGTTTTACTTAAGTAATTTTCTCGTTGTAGTTAAGCTTTAAATATTCGTTGCCCTTCAAGATGTTTGCAATACATTCAGTCAAAGCTAAAGACAATGTCAAGTGTCCGTCCAGCTACCAGCTGTGCATGAACACATACAGGTGCGCATCAACACCCACACATAAATCAAATAGACTGATTTGAATAATTAATTATTGCGAACACAATCCTTTTACTGCTGCTGTTACTGCTACTTAGTGTTTTAGTGTTGCCTCTTAGTGTTTAGTGGTAGTGGTAAGTAATCTTTAGTGTATATAAAACTTTATTTTTGTAGCACTTTTAGAGCTTTATCATGCTCAGCTTAGAATTGCTTGGCTTAGTTTGCCTGCCCATTGCTTAATCGCACTTTATAATGTGTTTTTATTTTTTTTTCTCTTATCATATACCTACTTACTCTTCCCCTTTCACTTCGCTAAACCACTGCTTTTGTGTCTAATGTTTGCTGTGTGGCAACAGCAACAGTAGCTTTAACTAGTTCGTTGCCATGCTCCATAGTTTCAGACACTCTGCATTTAACACAACTTTTTTACACTTTGCTGTATCCTTTGTCCCACTGCTGCATTGGCACATTCTCCTTTGCTGTGGAACTTTGTAACTTTTTTAAGCTTATTGCAAAGTCTTCGAAAATTATGTGGAAAAGTAAAAGTTGACAGTTTTTGTTTATCCGCAGCATTAGGGAAGTTTTATTAAAGATCAAACCTGCCGTCGCTACTACTCGTTGGTAGTGTTACTCCTACTTTCGTCAACCGGCTAAGTTTTCGTTAACAGCTGCTTTTGATGCGGTTGTCAGTAATTTTGTCGAAAACAACAGCTGGACTGAAACTATGGACTTTTTCAGTGTTTCACAAACAACGGTTTAATGACTAAAATTAAGCATTATTTCAGAGTAGCGATGTTTTTTTTAATTACAAGTTTTCAAAAGTTTTACCAGTTTACACAAATTTTTTTAAATAGAAATAACACATTTTTTATTGGGAAGCACACTACCTTTTTTTTGAGGAATTGACAATTAAAATTTTTTTAAATTTAAAATTTTTTTAAAATTTTTAGTAATAAATATTTTTAAAATTTACTTGGTAAAATTGCATAAACGCCAATCTAGAAATAATTTGAAATGTCATATTCAACAGATACATATTCATATCTTAAATATAGGCTTCTTCTACGAAAATTGACTGCCAATTGCATGTTTTTAATTTTGAATTGAATTTTCATTTATATTCAACAACAAAATGTTTATTTTGCATGCAAAGATATTTTCAATCTTCAGCTCAATAGCAAGTTTGTATCGTAAACTAAGCCGGATGTTATGATGCATATCTATTTGTGTGTGTGCTTGTGTGAGCCAAGCTGGCAGAATGGCAGTACATGCAAGTTTTGAATTTTCTTTAGCAAAAAAATTCATTTAACTGCAGCTGATGCATCAGTTCGATGAAAATCAAGTTAACGCAAATTCAATTAAGAAGTAGCAACTCTTTTCAAAAGTATATCTAACGCCAGCTTCCTGGCTATGCAATTAAAATATCAGTTTGTGGAAAAACATTTTCTTCTTAGTGTGAATGTTTGTATATATGTATTAGCATGCTGATTGGTAGCTTATTTAAAATTGTTTAATTTTTGCGACGGACAGTGAGTTGAAATTTCTCGGATATCTTGATGATAAGGATTTGCCTCCAGAAGTAACTGAATGCAGATCTGACATTTAGGTTTAATATTGAAATGTGAGCTGAAAATACAAAATATTCAGCAAAATGTGATAAATTGTAAAATACCTGTACTTCAAACAGATGATGCAAAAGAATTGATTCAGTAATTCTGAATTATTTTCAGAAAAGGATAAAATATTGACATTAACATTGACATTGACTTTGACATTGACATTGACATTGACATTGACATTGACATTGACATTGACATTGACATTGACATTGACATTGACATTGACATTGACATTGACATTGACATTGACATTGACATTGACATTGACATTGACATTGACATTGACATTGACATTGACATTGACATTGACATTGACATTGACATTGACATTGACATTGACATTGACATTGACATTGACATTGACATTGACATTGACATTGACATTGACATTGACATTGACATTGACATTGACATTGACATTGACATTGACATTGACATTGACATTGACATTGACATTGACATTGACATTGACATTGACATTGACATTGACATTGACATTGACATTGACATTGACATTGACATTGACATTGACATTGACATTGACATTGACATTGACATTGACATTGACATTGACATTGGAAATGAAATCGATATCAACATAGATTTTAACGTCGATATTGAAATCGGCATGATGACCGTGGCATGCAGGTTCAGTGGGTGGCTTAGCATACTCGCAGCCCGAGTTCGAACCCCAGTCGCGGCGAAATGTTTTTTCAATAAAAAAATTGTTCTGATCGGTCAACTCCTCTCTGCAGACAATGGCAAACATCAGAGAGTTAATAATGCCATATAAAGCTTCTTCAGAACATGATCTTTAGCCGTTCGGAGTATGTAGGTCCAGTTCTCGGTCAATTGTGTGCAAACTTTTTATTACATACACAACACAATTGATCATAACAAGCTCGGTCGAAGTCCTTTCAAGGGAAATCGCATTGAAATCGACATCGACATCAACATCAACATTAAAATTAATCGACCTATGTTAAGTATTATGACAATTATTGAAAGATGGGAACAATCATTTGGTAAAAGATAAAACAGAAATTCAAAAAAATAATATAATACTTTGGACATGAATAAGATCAAAGGTTTGGACAAGGACTAACACAAAATTATTATTTGGAAAAATTATTATCTTGGTAAAGATTATTGTGGAATGTTCCTAAAAGAAAATGCATTAAATTTGAATAGAAAATATGTAAATTGTCGAGAAAACGTATTGAACTTGGGTTTTTTTTTACTCTATTTGAAATCTAGTTAAAATTTTAGAAAAGTTAAGCAAATGTCAAGTTGTAATTTTTTGTTAATATAAGAAATGACCATGAAAAACTGTTCAACTTGAGCACCAACATTATAAAATCAGAGATTTAAGTTTTAAAATATGTCTTTACAAAATCAAGCATTCACCAATTTATTTATATAGTACAAGGTTTCAACAAGTATTCAAGGATATGAATTGTTTAAAATGTTCTTTTCCAAAAATTCAAATTTAGAGTTGTAACAATCATGCATAAAGAATATAAAATTTTTATAATTCTTCAAAAATTTAAATTTTGTGAGAATGACTGAAATATTTAAACGAATTTGTTTGGCTAATTAGAAAAAAATTTTGCTGGTTTTATTCAAATTAACGATATTCAGATCCAATATTTATTATGTTATCGATTTCATAAGAAAAGTTTCTGGCACATGTCTTAAACGATATGTTTGAAAATTTGTTTGATAAATTTAAATTTTTGGTAGAATCTTTTAGTTTTGTGAACTTTCCTTTGATGACTTTATTTAAAAAATAAAAAAATACTTGAAATGATAACAAAACCTTGTCTTACAGCAAATGTCATCATAAAGTTGTTAACTGTTATAAATAAGCATATTTATATATACTGTTGACACTAACTTGACATAAGATTTTTGAAATTTCCTCATAAATTTTAAATATTGCGACTAAAAGTCATGTCTAAAAGTTTCAAAACTCAATAACAGTGTTTTGCTACGCTGTGATAATATTATTTTAAAAAAATATTTTATTAAAAGCCATTTCAAACATTGCCACTCAAGCGGCTGCCAAAGATAAAACTTTCAAAATCTTATCATCTAATCCTTTTAAAGCACTGTTCAAGGACAACACCACAGCTGCGTAGACCATGAAAAAAAAAAAGAAAAAAGAAAGCCAACCTGTTTCAACGCAGCATTTGAAGAGCTTCAAGGCAAATATTTAATGTGGATACACTAAATTCGCGATCCTAGCGCATAAAGCACCACTTGAATAATAAAAAGCCAGCAATTGTTGTTGTTGTTGCTGCTGTTTTTCTACTCAATGCTTTTATACCGCTTTGCAGCACCACAGCGCACTGCGTCAGAGTATGCTTTATGTATATAAATGTATATATGTGTGTGTAAGTGTGTCGATGTGTGCTAAAATGCTTTCACAACAGGAACTAATGTAAAAATTTCACCTTGGAATTTTGAACTTATACGGTTTTGAAGTACAACACATGTGTATGTGTGTGTGTGTGTGTGCGTGTGTGTGCAGCATAATGTTCATGCTTGCATGTTTGTGTGCACATTTGTGTGAAAAAAGTGTGGAAGTCGGTCGTGTTGTTGTGTTCATTAACCTTTGCCAGCGACACTCTTTGTCAAATTTGTGTCAAAACAACAACAACAAAAAAACAACACTTTGGTACACTGGTTTCCATGTTATTGTTGCTGTTGTTGTTGTTGTTGTTGTTGTTGTTGTTGTTGTTGTTGTTGTTGTTGTTGTTGTTGTTGTTGTTGTTGTTGTTGTTGTTGTTGTTGTTGTTGTTGTTGTTGTTAATGTATATGGCTGCGTGGGCTTGTGTTTTTCTGTCATTGAGCTTGAGTGAATGAATGAGGGTTGCCAAATGTTGCTGAAAATAATTTTAATTAAAAAACTGCTTAGATATGCTTCAGTCAGTGTTTGTTCTATGTTTTTGTTGCATTTTGTTTAATTTGATAATCTGCTATGTCGTTTATAAAAAATACAGCACAATTAATTAACGAAAAAAATAAATGAAAATTAAACAAACTTTGCAACTTCAAGCAAGCTCAAAATCTTATTATTTTTAACTCCTTTTTTTGTTGTAAATAAATTGTATGTGTAACGCGCTGTACATGAGTGTTTTCTAATTAATTGTCACTCATACGCCATGTAGCACCGATAACCAAGTCATTTGATGTCATGCTGTTTGTACACAAAATTGTATACAACCAAAATTGAAGAGCTTAAAGCTTCAAGCACTTAATTTAAAAATATGTTTTTATTTCAATTGTTACTGCCTCTGGAAAAATGAAAGCAATATAAGTCCGACATTAAATTAATTTTTGTTCGCATAAAAAACGTACTTATCATCACTTGACACACTCAACAAACATACACACACACACACACACACACACACAAATACACATTTATTCTGATGAACAAACACCCTTTTAATTAATCAATTGCAAACATCTAAAAAAGATTTTCTTTTTTTATGCAAAATTTTTTCATTATTTTAATGAAAGTTTTGGCGTCACCAACAGTGGCGAAGTTTTTTTTTATTTTTTCCATAACATAACTCATATTTGCTTGGTAAATAATCTGAATGTATTTTTAATTGCAATTAAAAGTGTTGTTGAAATTGTTGTATGCATTAATATGAATAAGAGAGAAAAAATTGAAGCAATTTGAAGCTCATGAAGCAGTGCAAACATTTTTCAGAGCAAACGTGAGCAAAAACTTGTGCAATTTGAAATCATAATTTTGTTTAAACAATTTTTTTAAGTCTCTTTTAATGTTTAATTTGCAATTGTTAATTAAATATTTAAACATATCATCATTAAATAAGCTGATAAATCGCAAATCTTTGAGTTTTGCTGATTTGAGTGCAAGTTTTTATTGAACTAAGTTGTATGATTTTTTTAATTAATTGACTGTGATTTTTAAGTATTATTTTCAGGTGTTTTTTTAGAAGAAATATTATTGCATGTAAGGCACGAGCAGTTAGACCAGTTTACTAGCTTCGAAGTTATAAAAGATCGAACAATTCTCAAACTTAATCTTAATACAAAAGAGGCATGGATCATGCTTTGCGCCTAACAACGCTTAAATTGTAATTATTTCTTTTTATTGGAGCATTTTCAAACTTCTGCACTTATCCATTCGAACAAATGTTTAGCCTGAAAGTATGCACAGTAAATTGTTTTCTACAAAACATTATGTGGATGAATGTAATAAAATTTTTGTAACATTTCTTACTCTGAACAACCCGTCGAAGGACAGTCTTTTATTTTATAAGTTAAGTACAGACTAAAACAAGTAAAGAAAGTCTAAAGTCGGTCTAGGCCGACTATGAAACACCCTAAACCTACTTTTCCAAGAAAAAATTTGGAAAAAAAATCATCTCATGTCCTCCGGGCAAATCCAGAGCTAAATGAAAACCTTGATTGTTCAGAGATATTGAAAGACTCATGTCGCATAGTAGACAGATTTTTACCAAAGCTAAAGAATCGGGAAATTTGGTTCACTGGCTCGAATGTAAACTTAGTTAAGGTACTTAGTTAAGGTACTAAGGATAAAAAAAAAACAATAGTTCCTGGTGAAAATGTGTGCAGGGTATTTATTTACAAGGCCATTTGATTTGTATCTTTATAAAAACTATGCAGCTTGAGAACAGAAATAGCTATACACGTAGAGAATTGAGCGCAAGAATATAGCATTTAGCACAAAATTCATGCAAAAACTAGCTATGATTCTATGCTTTAAGACACAATTCATGGTATATGACTTATGATCGCATGATTCGTGGTTTCTTGCACTTAAATTCTAAAATGATATAAATTTGCTACGAACGGGCACCTACTTATTGAAATTGAATCACAATTTTCAAAGTTCGATTTAAGTCGGGCTTGCAGGTGTTTGTTTTAAACGCTGGACTGCCTGAGTTCAAACCCGGATGAGGGCAGTAACATTTTTTTGTTTTAAATAATTATTTTTTTAAATAAAATAAAATATTAAATGTAAGAAAACATATTTTTTGGATGCAAGTGCAATCTTATTTCGGAGGTTAATTCTGACTAAGCAACTATTGTGACATATAGTTCGAATTTTAATAATTAAATTTAAATTTTGATATTTACACAGTCGGAGTTCGAACCTACGTCCTACGGACGCCAGCCCATCACACTTCCACTGAAATGTTGGTAAGAATAAATTAATTGTAGCAAATCATATTTTAGAACTGCTCATCTCAAAAACTGTCAGAAAATTCCAACAAAAACACTATGGTTTTTGTATATGACATATCATTTTAGCTTAGCTATGAACCATAAAATTGTTTTTCTATTACTATTAATATTGACATTTATTACAAAATATTGCAAAAAAATTTGTTGGTCAAACCCGGGCTCGAACCTGTGTACATTTTTATTAAATCTCAACGTTCAGCACGGTCGACCAACAAGGCAATGAATTTCCATGTTTCTTTTTCAATATAAAATCATTAACAAAATATTTGTTGGAATATAAAACATGATTCACGCAATAGTTGCTCAAAAAAATGTGATATTAGTTTTATCAAAAAATATGGCTATGAAATAGTTCTCAAAATGCATGAACATAAATAAGACCATAACACGTGAATTTTTGAGTATGGTGTATGCGAACAGTAACTAACCATGTGCCATGCATAACTTTATGTGCCAGGCTGTACAAAAGTGATGCATAAGGATGGCAGCAGACGTGAGTTAAAGGAATAATCTAAGTGTCAAGTCACATGAATTGAAAAATGGGTGCAGCATATACATTTATCAGTCGACTAGGCATGAATCACACATAAGTAATTTTCTCCGTGTACAATAAAAAAAAATGCAAGTATGGAAGATTAAACAAAGGCGCATTCAATTGGTCCTTTGAGTTGAAACACATGGCCATATTTGAAACGTTTTCTTTTTCTATGATGATCTATTTGAAGGATTAACTTGAAACCAAAAAGTTACTGCGTATATAAAATAAGAAACATTAACTTTTTTTGTATCAAAATAAAATTTTTGGTATCGCCAAATCCAGAAAAAATAAACCAAAACCTTCAAAAATAAAAATGCTTAAAGTTCAATAAAAATACATGGAGAGTTAAGGATATTCTTTGTGTTTTCCTGCGGTAAAAGCAATTTGAAAAAAACATATTGTATCCTTAAATTTTAACTGATTTTATTGAATGTATTTTTTTATCTGTAGCAAGTTAAAAAATTGTAGGTTTTTTATTTTTTTGTAATTTGATATTTCGCAATTTAAATATCAAAGTACCGTTACATAATATTCACAATTGAAACATTTCATATTAAAAAGTGAATATTAAAATTTTTAAAAAAACTTATTTTCTATCGAAAAATAAAATTTAAAAAAGTAATTGAAGAATGAAACGTGAGTGACAATTTTTATTGATAAGTTGGATTATCTTGGAAAATTATTGGCTGGCATAATTTATGTCTCGGATTTACTTTTAATATAAGATAAGTTAATTTTGCATTTTTTTGAATCAAGTAGACGCAATTATTTTTCATTAAAAAAGCTTTTGAAGAAGTGAAACGTGAGTGACATTTAATTTTTTTTTTTGTTTATTTTTGTATTAGAAATAAAAGAAGATGACGACAACATCAAGAAAAAATTAAAGAACGTACGAAAAAAAAATAGAGAAAAATTATAGTTAAATACGGATTCATATAAGAAACAAAATTTAGCAAATATTAAAAAGATCTAGTTAAATCATTACTTTAAGTCGTTGGCCTAATAGTCGTATAGTTAAATTTGACGCGGTTTTTAATAAGCATAAGGATTTGAATCGGAATACATTTTGGTAAAATGATATATTTCTGAAATGGTTTTTGTGTTGTTTTTATATTATGAATCATTTTTTTAACTATATTATGCTTTACATAACTCTTTCCATAGAAATTTTGTTTCCTTTTTTGTATAAAAATGTCCTTAATATTAAGAAAAATTTTTTTTTATAAAATATTTTTAATAAAGTTCACCAGATTAACCACGATGCAAAAAAAAAGAAAATTAAAATTGATTTGAAACGTGAGTGACATTGACGTGAAACGTGAGTGACTAAATCAGTATATGAAAAAATTTTAAAATTTTAAGAGAAAGCTAAATTTTTTCCTGCAGTTTAAATTTCTACTCAATTTCGTTACGGAAAATTACTTTATTCCTTATATTAACTCAAACAATTCGCAGATTTTAAGCAATTTGTTAGAAGAATTCGAAAAATGAAAATCGTGCGAAAACGTGAGTGACACACCATTTAAAGAGAAATTTTTCGGAATGTGTAAATATATATAAAAGTTTTTGCATGAACTTATAAAAGTGAGCCTTAGAATTATTGTACCCATATAATTGTATGTGAAAAGCTTTTATTTTTGATGTAGAAAAACTTATGTTTACTGCTATGACAGAAACGTGAGTGACACTGGATTTGCCGGTATACAGTAATAAGAAATCTTTAGCAGGGATTTTTTAAAAAAATCATTAAAAATAGAATTCGTTGGAGATTCAACTTAAAATTTTGCGTAGACCTTCAAAATGAATGTTTAGATGCAACATTATTTTAAAAAGATGAAAGAGTTGTTGCGCCGAATGTGAAAAATATAATGATACATTTTGGGATAACAACAAAACCTTTCTCCATAAAAGAACTGTGCAAAAAATAAACCACCGGAAAGATTCAGTACCTAAACTATAACTGAGTTTCTTGTCGGTGCGACTTACAGTTTGGAAGATAGAGCTGTTTGAATACCTGTACCTATTTAATTTTTGTATCATTTGGATGTTTTTGAGAGTGTATAACTTTGCAATAAAAAAAAAAAAATTCACAATAATAAAAAACACAGAATATCTTTTTTAATGTGAACAAACTAACCTACAAAGTTTCAAACAAATCGGAAGCACTAAGGTCAGATTTTGTTTAAAATTTGTCGCAAAGACATGGAATCACCGTATAGCAAACGGTTTCTGTTTTTGTTTTTGCAATGTTTAAAAACCAAACGCTTAAAAGAAAAATAAAACAAATAGAAAAAAATCAATGAAATCCCCCGAAACCAACCAAATCTTCAACTTAATCATTAGCAACTAATAATTTTATTCATGATTTTTATTAAACGAAAATGTGACTTCTTGTGTTCTTCTATACCAGTCATGAGCAGGAAAATAAATTTAGTGAGCCAAGGTTTTTGTTTTTTAAAACAAACACAAAATTATCCTCATATTTGCTTTTGCTCATCGTTGCAAAAAAAAAAAATAACCAGCAAAACAAAAACAAATCATGAGCGTTTTGTGCTACACATGTACAAACGTTTCAAGCGCAGCGCAATCGAGTAAGGCTTGTTTGGCTTTGCATGCATTTGTTGTTGTTAGCAAGTTAGAATTTTGGTGAACGTCGGTTTTGTTGCTATTCTTTGCACGTGTTGTTGTTATTTTTTGCACGCGTTGTTGTTTTTACAAATGTGCAAACACAAAGTTGAAAAAACAAAACAAATTTGTAGCTGAGCCAACTGAGCTAATTGAGCTACTCGAAGCTCATGTCTGTTCTATACGGAGAAAAAAAAAAATGGGCTAAAATCAAGGTCTAGGCATTCGTAACTGAAATCAACTCAAAAGAGACCAAAACCATTTCAAAACGTGCTATTCTTGTTAGCATTTTATGCCAGATATTGGGCTTGACAGTTTTTCGATAAATATTTCAATTTGTGCTCAATACGTGTAATCTTGGGATTGTTTGTAAAAAAATTAATTTTGTTGTTGTTGTTTATTAGTGTCCAACCGATTATTCGGCTTCGGCTTCGGCTTCGGTAATCGGCATAATCGGCCGATATTTGGAACTTCGGCATCAGCTTCGGCTTCTGCCGAGATAGCCGATTATTTTTGCCGAATGTTTATGCTTTGCTAAACAGTTTTTTTAAAAGTTTTTAGAATTTTTTTTTATTTTGGTTAAAATTGTACGAAGATTCTTCTGACCTAGTAATACAAGATAGACTTTTAGAAGTTTAAAAAACTTTCGATAGGGCGCTTAAAGTAATAAAATATATATGGCTCAATAACGCCTGAACGACTGGCCCGAATGTAAAGAAATTTGGTATGAAATACGAACCCAAACGCAGATGAACCTAAGGCTAAAGTCCAAAAGCGAAAACGAACTTCACTAAAATTTTGATTCGCTGTAACTTTTTTTCCTACGAATGAAATTTAATAGTTTCTTTACAAAAGTTTAATGATTTTTTTTAAACTTTTGTTATATAAAAAAAAATTTTTAAGTTTTGAGGGTGCTTGTGTACTAATTGAGACTTATCCAAAGATATACTTCTTGTTACGATCGGGTTAAAACTGGTGAAGTAATACAAAAACACCATTTGGGGCAGATTTCGGTTCACAAAAAAAATTTTTATTGTTACAAAATCCTCTCAACATAAGCTTTCATATAAAGGGCGGTAAATACAAACTTTTTTCCCCACATGGGATGACCCACCTTAATACTCATACCTCATGTAATAAAATGCACGAATTTTAAAATGCTATATCTTTTAAATGAACCATAAAAATCACTTAAATTTTTATATCATCAGAATCCTCTTATTACGTAGTCTATTTAACATTAATTTCAAATGTTTTCACCCGTACCCATTGGAGATATTTGACCCCAAAGTTGGGGCAAATTTGAGATTTCTTATTTTTAAAGTTAAAGTTTATGATCGAGACACTTTTAAAAATTTATATTTTAAGTTTTTACTAAGACGTACCTAATACCAAAAAAATGACTTGCCACTAACTTCTTTATATTAAAATTTTTTTCAAAGTTACCAAAAATTACGATTATTTTCGCAAGCTTTAACGTTTTATTTTAAATTATGTAACATCCCAATTAATTTTTCTGATATGCAAGAAAATAGACAAGGTAAAATTAATATTATGTTTATACATTTATTACTGTATGTTTAACAGGAGCTGAGATATGATCATTACCGCAAACTCTATAAAATACGAAAATCGCTCGTGGTTGCATGAAAAACATGGTCGCCATTTTGTAAATACAATAAAAAATTTTTTTGAACTAGTTCTTAGATGCCAAAACATTACGAAATTAACCGTAAAAAAAAAGTTTTTTTTTAAATGGTTGACCGACCGAATTTAATATTTTGTGATCAATCTCGGTGGAATAACCCAGCTAGTATCAGTTAGTAGCTTTTCTCGACTGGGTCGAAAATTGATAACATTTTTTTCTACGTTATCCTGACGTCAATAAATCAATTACAGAAACATTCGAATTTTGTAGAAAAACTCTTACATTTAATTCGAATTCGAATTTTTTGTATATTATTTTATTATTTATTTAAAAATTTTGCGGAAATTTGATACATTTTGATTGTATAGATTGGGCGCATTAATTTTTTTATTATCAATTCATACACGGCATGCATTGGGCACAAATAAGCATGTTGTTTTTTTTATAAACAATACCAAAATGACGTAAATTAGGCACAAGTGAGCATATTAATTATGTTTTGATAAATGATCCAAACATCACGTACATTAGGTATGCACAAATGGGCGTGTTAATTTTTTGATAAACAATAATATAGGGCTTGATATCAAGAGCATTATTTATGGCTTAGCTCAGAATCACACCCAAAATTTATTGGTTTGTGATATTTTCAGCTCAAATTTTTATCATTTCTTCCTGCCCCGACTAAAGCGATAAGAGACCTTAAAGGTAGCCTACAGTCATTTGTCAGTGACTTTACCCAAGAATAAGTTCTCTCTATGTTGATATTCTTGTTATAATTAATTCAAGATCTTTTAGACTAACCACTCAAACCATTCCCATATGCCATGAATTCTTCTTTTCGATGAGTATTGAAAACTTCTAACGTCTATCGTCGACATTAAAAAAATCCATTGTTTGTCATACCGTACCAAATAATGTTCTTATATCTTCATAAAAAACAGGTAAATTTATTACTGCAATACAGTTAAACTTTGACGCAAACTAAAAAAAAACAAAAAAAAATGTTTGTCGAATCAAATTAAATTGAGTATTTCATATAACGACGATATAAAACGACTTCAAAATTTTAAATGACATGTTTTTGATGCATGCATATATCTCTTATTGCAGTGAAAATTAAAAAAATATAGGAATAAAAACTGTGAAGCATGCAAAAAACTGACAGCATCAGCAGTATAGTCAGTTTGAATGTCAATTTATTGGTTCAATAAAAGTATTTAAAAGAAATAAAAAAAAAATGGAATGAAATCGCCAACTTTTTTAATACATGTCATGATGATAAAAAACTGTGATCGTAGTAAGCGAAACGTTAAGCATGAATTTTTGTGATTTTATAAAAACATGAATGGCACATTGATATTCAAATATCAATTGTGTGTTTGTAATTGGTTTGGTTTTTTACAATAAATTGGTCGTCGCCAAATGGTAGTCGAACATTTATGAAAACAATAAGGATTGAATTAGAGACAGTTATTGATAACATTGAAACCAAGGAATGCATGGTTTCTATGGTGCATGGATAGAAAATTAAAATAAGAAATATTAATGTTAATTAAAAGTATGTCGCATAGGAAGAATGCATAACCCTAAAATTGTACTCATATCTTTTATGTAAGTTTTTGAAACTGTCTTGTGTCATTTTTGGTCTAATTTTGCACATAAAGTCAAGAACTATTGAAGCGTATTTGTTTTTTTTTTTTCTTTTAACTACTTTCAACTACATTATTTTAATGCCAAAAACATTGTTTTTTTTGTGCTTCATATGTCTTGTCTTATAGCAACTTTTATGAGTTTTTCTTAACGATAACTCATATAAATTCTTTTGATTCTTTTCTTGTTCTTGATAAAAATACAATTTTCATTAAAAAATTGTCATCATTTTTGCTCAAATTTTCAAAGCATAACCATAAAAATAATAAAGTTGATGTGTAAAAATTATTCAAATTGTCAAAAACAATTGTTATCGAAATGAAAACTTCGAAGTGATTTATTTTGACATTTTCAACTGGATTAAGTTATTCGCTTTTTTGACATCGAGTACTAAAGAATGTTTGTGATAAATTTTCACAATTTTAACTGTTAGCTTTTTTGTTGTTTTTGTTGTTGTATTGTTGTTGTCTGTGGTGTGATGCGTTGCTCTTCGTATAATAGAAAAATGCTTGCTCTGAGTTATTGGCTCAAAATGGAAGCCTAAGCCATGACTATAAACAATTTTTTGTTGTTGTTATTGTTATAGTTGCTGCCATTGTTTGTTGTTGCATTTTATGGGTTTTATTTTTTAAAAGAATCACATCAAAAATTTTGAATGCTTCTTTCTGCCTGCTCTGCTGGCAGCAAAGTTGTGTGAAGTTTTTTATGTGCTGGAATTTTTCGGCGCGCTATTTTATATGAGTGTATATGTGTGTGTAAACCGTGAAAAAACAACCACATATGTATGAACACTGACACTATGGCACTGTGGCACTGGCACACGTACATTTATACATCCACACACACATACATGCTATATAAATTGCTTACGTATATTTTATCAATTGTGTGGTTGGCAGAGTTTGGCTGTTTTTCATATTTTTATATTAGCATTTTTCTTTTTTATATGCCTTTTTCTCTTCTTTTTATTGTTCTTTTATTCAAGTTTTTGTTGTGCTATTTTGCTGCTCTTTCACTTTTTTGTTTAGTTGTTACTTTTTACCCACTACATTTTGAATATGGTTTTGTTTTTTTACTCTTTTGCTGCTGGTACCTTCGTTGTTGTGCAGCTGCTGCTGCTGTTACTGTTTGTTTTTGGAATTTGAATAAATTTTATTTATCTGCTAGTGCCTGAGTGTGTTTCTGTGTTGCCTGAATTTACAAGAATACACTAAAATGCCTGAAACGAGCAGACCATGGCAACTAAATACGTTGGCAACAACAATAGCAACAACAACAACAACAACAACAACAACAACAACAGCAAAACTAGCAGCAACACCACAGCAATTAATCAAATGCAGTCTTTATGTGTGGTTTTGTTTATTATAGCTGCAGGGTTGCCGAATTACTTTGTTGGCAGTAGATCTACTACGTTTCAATTTGATAACCTCGGAATCATTTACTTTGCTGTGAGATATTTTTAATTTCTATTTTTTAAGTGCTGCAGCGTATTTTGTTTAAAAAAAACACATGTAAAGAAACTCTAAATTCAGTCTTTTCCGACCATGTTTTTTTTTAAACAAGTTTTCTTTATGGCTTTATTGAGATTGTGGGAGGATGTCAATTATTTTTTAACACAAGCCTCTTTTTCAAACATTCATTTGTGTAAATTTGGAAGTATTGGTTGTATCAGTTGCAATTTAAAGTCAAGGTTTTTTGCCACATGTATATTAGTGTGTTCCAAAAAAAAAATATTTTTTAAATTTTCTTTGGTCAATGACAAAGTTCAAAGCTCAATGACAAGGTTTTCAACTCAAGGCTGCCATCTCTCCAATAACTAGCATACTTCTTATCAATTTGTTTAGAGATGAAATTTATGAACTTTATTTTCATCAAAAAAACTATTTAAGCGCATTTCGAAAAAAGTATATTTTTCTCTTTAACGTTAAGCCTAGTACTCTGTTTGTTTGCGCGAAATTTTACTCGCAACATTAATTATTTTGTTGCGTGAAAATTCTGTCAAATATTTTGTTGCGTTGAAATTGAAAAATTAGAGAAAAACATGATATACTTCTCAAAATAGAGAAAAATAAATACATAACATAAAAAAAAGTAACGTCAGCTGTCACTTTTCACTTCAAAATAAATAGGCAGTTCAAGTAAATTGTAGCGAAAAAATGTTGCAAGAGAAATGTTGCGAGTATTTTTCACAGCTGAATAGAGTACAACCTTGACTTACATGTTGTGAAAAATTTCGCACATGTTTCACAGCTATACTTATTTGTATGTAGATTTGAGTGAAATTTCTCATGAAACTGAATAGAGTACTAGGCTTTGCACTGTAACTCATTTTTCTGCAATTTTATCGAAAATATTCAATGAAATAAAAAAAAAAATTATGCGTGCATGAAAGTAGACTTTCAGACTTTTTATTTTATTTAAAAAATTTTATGTCGTCTTTAACGTTACATTTTTTGGAAGTAAGTTTAAAAGTTACAAGACCAAAACAAATGTACTTTATTGAAGAAAAGAATCAAATGATTGACTAAAATCCAATAATTAAGACAAAATGTTGTTTAGAACTTCTAGGAACCAAAATATGTGGTATTTAACGTTAAATCATGTTAATACCATTTTGTTATCATATGAATTTTTTCAGAGTTTTTCACCAAACAAACAGTGAAGCTGCTGCTTATTCGAAACAGCTGAAATGGCCAAAAAGCAGCAACAACACCGCACTCTGTTTTGTATCAATGTAGTTTTTAGATTCTTTTTTGTGGCTTTTTGGTCAGTTTGATATATTTCTCATTTAGTTTTTGTACTAAAAACTACATAGCCTAGATGTTAAGCCGAAGTTAACTACTAAAGTTAAGAAGTTAAGAAAGTGTTATGCGGGTAGTGATGCCATATTATGTTTTTTAAATCCCGTCATTTTGAAAAAAGTGCTTTATTTTAAGAGATAATACTGCTTTTATTAAAGGACTTAAAATGTGTATTTTAAAAATTATTGTATGGTATCATTTTTAATATGTGATTTAAAGTAAACTATAATTTTACAAAAAATATCACATTTTAAATTGTTACATATTGAAATAAACAAAAATAAATGAAAAAATTACTCTCATAATGTTGAGATCACTAAAAATAAATAGTTAAATTTTATTTTCATAGGCAATTTTTCCAAACTTCTTCATCATACCTTCTGATGACGTTTCAAAATTTGTATAATTCTTATAATTTTTTCTTAAAACCTCTTTTGTACGTAGAGTCCCACACAAGGTGGGAGTTTCTAATTTGTGTCAGGTTTTTGTTTTGTTTATATTTATTTGAGAAAAAATTACAGAAACTCCCCAAACAATGGGAGAAATAGGAATCCTGTCTGTCTGCTTAAAATACTGCCCATAATAGGATTAACTGCTCATATGGCAAAACTGTATGCAGGAGATTTGTTATGGAATCTTGTCTGAGTTTCACTTGCATTTTAAGTACTGAATGTGGCCAGAATCGGTCAGCAGTCGTGGTGGTGTGGGTTTGAATACCACGACCGACAATTATTTGTTTTAGCAGTTTGTTATTATTTTTATCAATTTCAATAATTTTTTATGTGTTTCAATTTATTTTTTTATTTTTTCTGCTTATTTTTATGAATTAAAAGCTGTATTGGACCAACAGAATATATTATATTGATTATTTTTAAAATATTATATTGCTTATATACTATATATATATACTTTAACATAATTCCGTAAATTGTGAGTGCGGAACGCTTGATTTTTTGAAAAATTTCATGGCATATCTTTAGGCATATTTTGTTTTGTGATTTATTGAAAGTTCAAAAACTTTTAATATTTTTTTTTGTTTTCATTTTGAAATTTTCAGTTTTACAAAATATTTGAAACCTATTTCGCTGTACATTATATAGTTTCCGATTTTACTTTCAGGTTTTTTATAAATTTTTGTCACTAAAAAAATTTCTTTGCACGATTTAAAATTTTATATGTGATCATCGCTGATTCCGAAAAAAAAATAATATATCATGTTTTTTTTATTAAAACCGGGACCGTCATTTTTGGCGATAAAGAACTAGTTTTTAAAATATTACAATAATTTTTTTATATAATTTATAATTTAATTATGATAAATTATTTTTTTTTTTTTTGGTTTTGGTTGATCTAATAAAGCTTTTAATTTATTAAAATATATAAAAACAAATAAGAAAATAATTCAAAAAAATATCAACAAACATAAAATTGATAAAACTACAAAAAAAAATGCTAAAAAAAAGCATCGACCGAGGAATGCGAACCCAGGCCGCTACTTATTTGCTGGGAAAATTCGTTAATTTGAAAAAATATAATTTTTGGCGAATCACTAGAAAGCAATTATAGAATAATTAGAAAAATAAAAACACTAATTAAAATTAATAAAAAATCATAAAAAATTATAAAAAATTGCTGCAAAAATGAAGTCATGGAATTCGAACCCACGCTGCCACGATCGCTGAAGGTGAAATTCGTTAATTGGCAAAAAATTTAATTTTTGGTGAAATAAAATAAAAATGATTGCACGGTTGCCATTTTAAGCCAAAAAATGACTTCTCTGGCTATAAAAATTTCTTTCTCTCTCTGTCTTCTCTCACTATGAATTGCACTATGAATAAGTTTGAGGCTGAGATGCACAACGGAATCAAAAATTGTTTTAATTTCGTGTGTCATGGTAGGTAAGTTATCAAATTTATATCGTATTTGTATAGGAATAAAAATACCAAAACTTATTTCGTTAAGATGAAAAAACAAAATTATTGAAAAATATTATCTTATATGCTGTTTCTAAGTTAAAGTTGACAATTTCGATACATTATAAACCGTGGAGCATTTAAATATGCGGTGGGATTCTGAGCGAAGCTTGGTCGCCCAGGTACTGGTATGTTATATAATTAAAGGGCATACCATAAGTCGATACAAAGCAAAATAAAAAAAAAAAATGTTCCTACTATAGAAAAAATTTATCACATTTAGATCCAAAAGTAAATCTTTTTTTATCGGTTTTGATCCTTTCTACAAGAGAGACATACTTTTTTTTTAAATATGTAACAAACCTCTGGACGCTACTGTTATTTTGTTTTCAAGCCGGGGTAAGTTCAGCAACTGTCCAGGGTTTTGTACAAGAATTTATTTTCAGAGGTTGAAAAATACGGAGTCCTTTGATGTGGGTGTCCGTTAGTGTGGGTGTCTCGTTAGCTGGAGTGCCCCTTGACGTGGGTATCTCGTTAGCGTGAGTGTCCATTAAGTGTGGATGTCCCTGATGTGGGTGTTCCATGATAGACGTAGGCTGGTGTCAGGGTGTCTCTTTGACGTGAGTGTCCCACTGGAATATGGATATCACTGAAGAGGGTTTTCCTTCTCGTTGATGTTGCCGTGTCTTGTTGCAGCTGCTAGTCACCCTTTTGATGTGGGTGACTAGCAGCTGCGACTTTTCGTCTTCTTGATCGTGCCGTATATTTTATATACAATCGCGTGACTTTTTACCGGTCGTGCCGCTATGTTCGTCGCGAGTCTTTCCTGCCAGTGGGGTCTCGCAGAGAACAAGAGTGAGTGTCACACAGAGCAGAAGTAATACTCGTTGCGCCTCTGTATTGACTCAAATAAGGAGAGGGGTTCTGTCTGATGTTCTCGGCACGACTTACCTCATATTTCGATGTGATGATTGTCCTGCCCGGTATAAAATAAGACACGTCTGCTTGCTTTCGTGGTCTCTACTCGACTCATTTATTTTCTCATATTCAACTTTGTCTTAGCCTACGTTACTGTACAGAGCTGCTTTAACGGCACTTGACTACTTCGTTTTAGTACTAATGCATACTACGTAATTCAATGCATGTTATGAACTAGTAATATGTTATTTTAAATATTCTTAAGTAAAATATAAATATATAAGAAAGGTTATGATAAATAATTCGTTTAGCCTGTTTCAAAAGAGAAGAACATTTTCGCGCAGGTTTGAGAATAAGAAAATAATTTTGAGAGTGTTCTTCATTCTGATTGGTCGAAATAAAAAATCTAATTAAATATTCTCTCAGCAGAAAAAAAATTAATGTTTATTCTTGAATTTTGTTGTTCATCGTAACTGCGCTGGGGAGGTACTGAATTTTATTTTTTCAGCAGGAATTTCACTTTACAATTTTTTTTTTTGAGAAAATAATGTATATTTTATGTAATTTGTTTTTGATTTCTCCCTCACTATGCAGATTGCTGCAGGCCGTCGGTGTAACACAGTATTTGAGCGATAATTTGTCCTAAATATTTGCGCATATAAATATATAGAAAAACAGTAAAAAACACTAAAGAAAAACATAAAGTTCAGCTAACAGTACAAAAGGAGCAAGAATTTATACTCTAAAAAATTTTCTAGCTTTAGAAATAATTGAATTGAATACTTTCCTGAACTAGTTTTGAAAATTAAATTATTTTATTGATGTTTTTTCACAGAATGCTTTACTACTTTTGCAACAAAAATTTAATTATTGCTATTGCCACTAGTCCCTTCAGCACAATATGTTTATCAACTCAGAATATTTTTAGAAAATTTCATAATCATTGATAGCTTAAATTAAGCCAGTAGTACCGTCTCTGTACTTGGCTTTGTGGCTTGCATATTTTTTGAGCCAGTGCTGGCTGTGTACTGCCACAATTCTGCTGGCATCTAAGATTGCATTAATCTTCTCAATGTGTATATTTTAAGCGCAAATATCTACAAATCAAAATTGCTGCTTTTTTTTGCAAATTTTTTTTTTGTTTGTTTTGCCCGCCCTTCACAAAAATATTTACGACAAATTTATGTTAATTTAATATCATACCGAGCAGCGTTATATTTCTGCGCTAGTCATGCTAGCGTGTATGTTTTACCTTGCATTGCATCCGCTTTAATGGCTGCGTCAATTGAATGAAATTTATTGTAGTTCCGCCATTTTATTCCAAACGGAAGTCTCTTGTGTACAACAATAAAGTATAGTATTTGTATAAATATCATATTTTCTATGGTATTTTTTTTTCTTTTTTCATTTAATTATATGCAAAACATGTGTTCGCGGAGATAAATTTTCCTGTACTCGTACAACAACATCCTGTGCTCTATGCAACTGGCTTTAAGGTCTGTTTAAATATTTAACTGCCAAAAAAAAAAACAAAAAACAAAATGGTATCAATGGAATGCTTTGTATTTGTCACTTTATTAAATTAATTATTGAAAGTATTTTAATTGCTTCAAATTACATACTTCCGCTTAAAATGCAATCAATATATAATATTTTTTGTTTTTCATTCTTTTGTTATTGAAAAGCAATATTTTTTTCATAAAAGATGATAGTAAAGCGAAATAAAAGAAATGCAAGCTTATTAAAACAAAAAATGTGCTCATTAAAAAGCTTTTATTAACTGATTTATGAACATATTTAATAAAAAAAACTACAACTACACTGTCGAACTGTTATGCATTGCTTGAGGCTAGTTGGGAGATTTTTGAAAAAAGAAAAAAAAAAGGTATGACATACATTATTAATGACATTATCACATCGACCTCTTATTTTTTTTCCAGTACTATGTTACTTGCTTTAGGCATTTATCTCAAAATGTATTAATAATTTTTCAAAATATACAACTAAACATAATTTAAAGGCAAAATTACGAATTTGTATCATTTGACAGAAATCATACTATAAATTTCAACAAAAACTGAACCTTATTAAACATTTATTCCATAGAATTTTGATATTTTATGTTTACTTCATTTTTTTGTTGACTGTATAACATTGTAAAAAGCATTGTATTTTATAATTAAAAATTTCCTACAAATTCAGTAAATAATATTCATTTTCTTTTAGCAAGAATGTGGATAATTAATATAAATAAGCTTGCTTAACAGTTTCAGACGCACAAAAGAAACCTACTGAACTGAAAATGTTTTCAATACAAACATACTCGCACAACATTTTCATACGCATAAGTCAAATGAACTTTCAGCTGTAGCTTTACTGAAGCTTAAAATGCTTTTATTTATTATAAATAATTATAAATTGAAAGAATTCGATGGTAATTTGCATGCTTTTAAAGTCAAGGATCAGGTGATTCAGGTGGGTTTTTCTACATATGCATACATACTCGTACAATACAATTTCGCATTATGCTCAAAAGCTGGCTTTCGACTACATGAAAACTTGTGTATGTGTGCACATTTGCTGGTATCCGTTATTTATGATTGTATTAATTTAATGACTTTTAATTTACGAATTGTTTTCATTAAAACTTTTTAATGTTCACTGAAACATTGAGTTGAGTAGAACAGCAAGAACAGCAAATGATGTGCTGTAAACTTTGCTGAAGCAAACTTTAAAGCTTAAATTTTCATTTAACTTCAAAAAAGTTAAAAGTGCAAAAGAGTGTCAATGTGTTGAAAATAAAAAAATGCATTTCATTAGCTCTTGTACTCTCTAAAACATACATTTCTATACTATCATATTTTTTTCATCTACATTCTTTCAGTGTTAATACTGAGAGTGTAAACAATAAATCGTTTAATTTATAATAAATGCATTCGATGAAAATGTGCTAAGCTACACCTGCAATTTTTTATTCATCTCTAGCGCACACACACAGATATACCGCCCCCCCTCCCCAACCTCTACAACATGCATACAGCACTCACATAAGACTCTCCCTTAAATAATTTTCCCAGCACTTCTGTGCTCATTTATTTTTCACAAATATTTGAAAAATGCATTCAAATGGAAATTGTGCAGAAATGGAGGAATACTTGAGGGGATGTGTGGAGTGAGAAGTTAGTTTGTAAAAAAGAGCAGAAAAATGCCAGAAATGAGAAAAGTGTGCGTTTGCCGCACGTATTTCAATGTTGGTTGCATCAATTGTATTAAAATTAGTTGTTATACACATTCAAATGTGTGCGTGTGTGCATTGATTGTTTGTGAAATTAGGTCAAAATGAAGTTTTTTTGCAGTTCGTGCCATAATTAATTTATTTTCTACGTTTGCATATATTTATGACAAAGTAACCTCTCATAAGAGACACAGTTACATAACAAATACGTTGTCAATTAAAGATTTTATGTAAATTCTAGTGTCTGTTATATTTATTTCATATTTTTTTATGATCTAGCTACTATGTAAATATATAATAGTTCGATAAAATTTTCATTACAAAATAAGACGCAAAACTTTTTGTATAAATTTAAATTTAAATTTCAATTTCAATTTAAATTTCACTTAAAATTTCAAAATCAATTTCAATTTCAATTTCAATTTCAATTTCAATTTAAATTTCAATTTCAATTTCAATTTCAATTTCAATTTCAATTTCAATTTCAATTTCAATTTCAATTTCAATTTCAATTTCAATTTCAATTTCAATTTCAATTTCAATTTCAATTTCAATTTCAATTTCAATTTCAATTTCAATTTCAATTTCAATTTCAATTTCAATTTCAATTTCAATTTCAATTTCAATTTCAATTTCAATTTCAATTTCAATTTCAATTTCAATTTCAATTTCAATTTCAATTTCAATTTCAATTTCAATTTCAATTTCAATTTCAATTTCAATTTCAATTTCAATTTCAATTTCAATTTCAATTTCAATTTCAATTTCAATTTCAATTTCAATTTCAATTTCAATTTCAATTTCAATTTCAATTTCAATTTCAATTTCAATTTCAATTGCAATTTCTATTTCTATTTCAATTTCAATTTCAATTTCAATTTCAATTTCAATTTCAATTTCAATTTCAATTTCAATTAAATTTTAAATTTTAAATTTTATTAAATTTAGAAATTCAATATTTAAATTTATTAAATTTAAGTATAATCTTGGCTATCTATAAAAAATTCAAACATTTTTAAAATCATCAATTCTAATAAAAAAAGGATTAAAAAAACATTAGTCCAATGACTTCTTTACAAATTTGTTGAAGATTTTTAACCGTTGGAAATCCTATTCAATGAGAAAATTTTTATTGTGGTTTTCGTGTTTAGCATGCCACAATTTATTAGATTATCGATAACAAATGAGAAGTGGCATATCGATCAGAGAATTGTTTTTCCATTTTGGCGCATAGCTAGTATTAAAAGTGATGAAAAGATATTAAATTTTATTTTAATAAGAGCCATGTAAATAAAAACATCATAAATTTTGATGTTTATTTAAATTATTCTAATTTTATGATTTCACACGTTTTTGGCTCTAATTAAGTCATTGACATGTTGCGCTTCTTCATAATTAAAAGCTTACAAAAAGCTTTCTTATGTTTTTTAATGAGCCCAAATTCAAAGGAGAAACATTTTAAATATCTTAGCACAGTATTTAATACGTGTATCAAATATAAAACAAAATTTCACATCATAGAGCAGATTTAATAATGCTTCAGTTAATTGAGCAGCATTAATGTGAAAAGTTAAAATAAATATTTATGACAGACTTAAGCGTTATTCAAGCATTTTTGACCTTTAAAATCCTTTCAATTAAAATAAAAATAAAATTGTTTCCATGCCATCAAATATAATCAGCTTGCCAAAAAGCGTTATGTATGACACGATGACATTTATACTGTCTGCTTGCTTGAAAGGATTAGTTTTGAGCGTTGTCAATGAGAAGGTATATGTGTGTGGGTGTGTGTGTGTGCGTTTGAGTATATGCTTGTGCATGTTACTGTTATGCCAAGCAAGAAAATTAAGTCTTAAATTATCTTACTAATAACAGCATATATTTAACGAATGAATGATTTAGACGAGCGCTGCCTTTTGCATTATCTCATAAAAATATTATAATTTTCAAATGATGTATTTAAACAATATTTGTTTTTTTTTCATTAAAAACATTTTAACCCTTATCTATCAACTAAAAATTAATCCTCATCTATCAACTATAATCTGTTTTTTTACTTTCAACAACTTCAGAGAAAAAGCTTATTTTATCAGGTACTTTAGCATATTCAAATATTTAAAAGTTAGAAATGTATGCATATTTTCAATTTTAAATTTATTAAAGTGTATCATTATTAAGAAATAATAAAAGTTAAATCAAAAAGTGAAGAAAAAAAAAGTATTTCATGGCCATTCTTGTTGTAACGTTTTCTCGGAACTGTTAAGACACTTGTTCGTTCTGAAAAAATTTAAAAATGGATAACATATCTAACGGTAGCGGATAACAAAACTTCAGTCAAAGCAGGAGAGTCAACAAGACCAGTTAAAGTTTGGCAAAAGTTTGGCAAAAAACAAAATAATGTTTTTTAACAGTTTATTGTTTTCAACAATGCGGCACAGTTGGTCAACATAATTCTTTCTTTATGTTATAATGATTCTCCAAATATTTCAACTCTAGCGATTGCCATCAGTGATCTAGAATAGTTTGAAATAACCTCTAAAATTCAAGTATAATTTTTAAATATTGGCTAGTGTGGTAGTTTAAAATAGAAAAATAACGGCCAAAAATAATAGTAATAAAAAATTTTCAATATTTTCAGAATATTTTCACTAAAATTCAAATAACTTAATTATTTTAAATGTGGTTCTGGTTATCAAGATACCGCTTGAAAGATGTTTAATTACTGCAGACGTGCTTAAATTCATAAAAATTAAAACTTATATCGCACACTAAATTCAAAACAGTCACAACTCAAAAAACATAACTTTTCAGGAGAAGCCAAAAATAAAACCCTTTGGTTGAAAATGTAGAAGAAAAGCAATTTTCATTTAAACACACACATTTCATTCTTCCAGTTAATGAAGAAAATAATGAAAGAGACATTGAGATATGTGTTTTATGAATGGATTTATAACAAAAAGTTGATATAAAAAAATTTAGAGTTGTGACTGTTTTGTATTTAGTGTGCGATATGTTTAAGAACTCATATATTTGAGCAAACAAAGAACAGAATAAGACAAAAACACAGAAACAAGTCGCATTAAAAGTAATTTATTTGAAAGTATTTCAGAGACAAAAATTTATAAAAAAAAATTTAAAAAAATTCTTAAAAATTAGCATTATCTTTGGTCCAACGGAAGAAATTTTAAATTTTTTGATGCAGTTTAAAAAATTCTTTTGTTACTATTATTTTTTATCTTTCTGTTGTTTTTGCCTACAATACCATCCAACATTTTTAAAAACTCGATTTTTAGAGGTTGTTTCTTACCATTCCAGCTTACGGATGGCTATCATTAGAGTCAAAATATTTGAAGAACCATCAAAGCATAAACCAAGGATTATTTTGAGGTGCCTTAAGGAGGAACAATACATTTGCAGAAGAGAAAACATAACTTTTTTTTAAAAATTCATAACTCAGTCAAAAACAATTATTTTTCCAAAAATTTAATTGAAGAGAATTGAAAAAATTACAAGAAAAAAATTTAAAAAAATATATTTTTCACTCCAACATGGTTTTATAGAGCTCCAAACTGGTGGCAGTCGCGAAAATTGTCCGATCTGGAAAAAAAATGACTTTTTTAAATCTTAACAAAATTAACTATCGTATTAAAGGCGCTTTTTTTAATTTTTTTTCAATTTTTGGTGATGTTCCAAATTTGAAAGTGTGTTTTTTTCGAAAAAAATATTGACTTTAACAATTCACAAAAAATCACAAAAATTTGAACAAAAGCTCGTGTCATACGATAGCTAATCAAGTTTAAAAAATACAAAAAAAAAAAATTTCGTCAAAAAATTAACCCGCAACCAGTACGAAAAACATGGTTTCGAGATAAACGCGTTCAAAGTTTGTGAACAAAGAAAAAATGCCAATTAAAAATAAAAATGCCTGTAACTTTTGAACCCGTAAGAATTTTTGCATGAAATTTTTACTTAAATCATAAGAATATTTACTAAAAAACAAAATTATAAAAAAACCGATTTTAAAAAACGGCCATGGCATGTCCCCTGTTAATCTACATACATAAATGTTTTTGGTCGTTGGTTATTCCAATGTGATTTCAAGGTCATCATAGAAACAAACAGATATAGGATGTTCAACCTTCTGATATATAAAAAGGTTTTCATGGTCGCTGATTTTGAAATTGAGCTCAATTTGTCGATATTGAGGTCGTTTCAAGGTCATTCTAAGGTCAACATGAAAATAAACAGAGATTAGATGTTCTACTTCCCGATAAATAGGTTTTTTGGGTCGCTGATTTTGAATCTAAGATCGGTTTATCTGTACTTAAATCATTTCAAGGTTATTCTTAGGTCAAAATGAAGAAAATAACAGAGATACCATGTCAAACTTTCTGATATATAGATTTTTTGGGTCGCTGATTCCGTTTTCAAAGTATGTTTGTCTATATTGTGGTTATTTCAAGGTCATTCTAAGGTCAAAATGAAAAAAAAACATCAGAGAAATAATGCCCAAAGTCCTGATATATAGCTTTTTTGGGTCGCGGATTCCGAATTCATGGTTTAGTTGTCTATATTAAGGCTATTTCAAGGTCATACTAAGATCAACATAAAAAAACAGGGATACGATGTCGAACTTACTGATATAATGGTTGCTTTGGGTCGCTTATTTCGAATTTGAGTTATGTTTGTCTATATTGAGCTTAGTGCAAGGTCATTCAAAGGTCATCACGTAAACATCCAGAGATGCGATGTTCAACTTCCTGATGTCTAAGGGTTTTGGGTCTGTAATTCTGTATCCTAGGTTAGTTTGTCTGTATTTAGGTCATTTCATGATCATTCCAAGGACAAAATGAAAGCAAACAGAAATACAATGTTCAACCTTCTAATATATAAATTTCTTGGATCGCTTATGCCGAAACCGAGGTCAGTTTATCTATGCTTAGGTCGTTTCATGGCTATTTGAAGTTCAAATTGAAAAAAAAGATAGGTACGATTTCTAGCATACTGACAAACACATTTTTTTTGGCTCGCTGATCATTTTCTTCAAGGTCATTTGAAGGTCAAAGTGATAATATACTATGAATCTTGTTTTAAAATACTACGTTACACAATTTTTGTGATATAGTGAGCTCTTAATGAGAGAAAGAAAGCAATTCTTTTGACTTCTTAACCCATTTTTGACGACTTCAGGTTCCAGTAAAGCTAGAAATTTTTAATTTTAGATTCAATTTGTCTGTCTGCTAGTAAGAAGAAATTCACAAGAATATATTTGGAAAAGCTTTTAGTGTTCCGGAAAATTCACGTTGCATTTTTGTACTGTTCGCCAAAATCTGTATAAATACGGATATTGTGGTGCAATTTAATGAACACAAAACGCATAAAATGCTTCTTTTATATCAAATGTAAAATTTTTTTGATTGAAAGAAATACTATTTTGTAGAAACCATCATTTTTAAATTTTTTATTATGAGAATTATAATTATTAAAAATATTCTTAAATTTTAAAAAAATTTTTGTTTTTAATTTTTTACTTTCATCAGGAACGCTTCAGGTGTCAAATGCTTAAACGATGCATTTTCCCAACATCCGCAAAAAATTACCATAAATAATTTAAAACCATAAGACCATTAAGACCATAAATTATATTAGTTCATATTTTTTTAAAAAAGTACAGTTTTTGTTTGTATATCTCTCAGTTGATATTATTTTTTATATGCTCTTCGGTACCTCATGGGGGGTTTGAACCCAGTAATCCCACCAGCCTTTGACCTGTGGCCAACCTTTGGCACCAACCTGTCCTTATAATAAGATCCTTGCTTGTTTTTAAAACTTTGTTAGAGTACAAAGTCTAGTTATGAAATTACAGACTTCGAACAATCACCTCAAATCAAAGAATGTCTATTTTAAAATAATATTTCTCAAATAAAAGAATGAATGTAAAATTTTATACAAAGATTCCTATTTAAAATGTGAGAAATTTTTGAATATTTGAATCAAAACTATAATTTAAAATCATTTTTATCACACAAAAGCTCTGCATAAACAAAACTAGCAACAACATCATATTCGACAACTCAACTGACTTCTCGACCCTCAAATAAATTTCTGCCAAAGGTTTCACTTACACTGTGTTTACTTGAAATTTGCAAAATATTAACCCTTTTAGCAGTATCACAACCGTCATCAATATTTATTTGTGCACAGACACAAAGTTAACACATACATAAAGTTTAAAATATATACATACCCAATGTGCACAAAAACGGATGCGGATCCGTTTCGAACCCGTTACGAGTCCGTCAGAGCGGAATTTGTTTTTTTTATGTTTCGACGGATCAGTTTCGAACCCGTTACGAGTCTGTCGACGCGGAATTGTTTTTGTTATGTTCTGAAGGACCCGTTTCGAACCCGTTACGAGTTCAACGACACGGAATCGTTTTTTTATGTTTTGACGGACCCGTTTCGAACCCGTTACGAGTCCGTCGACGCGGAATCGTTTTTTTATATTTTGACGGACCCGTTTCGAACCCGTTACGAGTTCAACGACACGGAATCGTTTTTTTATGTTTTGACGGACCCGTTTCGAACCCGTTACGAGTCCGTCGGAGCGGAATCGTTTTTTTATGTTTTGACGGACCCGTTTCGAACCCGTTACGAGTTCAACGACACGGAATCGTTTTTTTATGTTTTGACGGACCCGTTTCGAACCCGTTACGAGTCCGTCGACGCGGAATCGTTTTTTTATGTTTTGACGGACCCGTTTCGAGCCCGTTACGAGTCCGTCGACGAGGAATCGTTTTTTATGTTTTGAAATAATATTCAGAACTTAAACAATAATCAACCATCGCGTTTCGATTTTAGAAAACGTTTTATAAATTGAAATTAATTCTCATATAATTTGAAAAAAGCAAAATTTAAATAAATTTTAGCAATAATTTGCTTACTTATTATAAATTCAAATAGCAAATTTTGAATTGATTCAAGCAAAAAGGTGTTTGGTTATTGAAAAACAAAAAAAAATTCGGACTGACTCATGTCTATAATAAAGAGAGAAAAAGATTGAATTTTTCTTTTTCTTCTTTTTTTTTCGTTTCTTCTTTCTCATCAGTAAGAATTTGTTTCTATTTGTTTTGTTTGTCGCGTGCCTTTGAACAAATAGGTTGTGTGTTAAAGTGGACAGCACAATTTTATTTTATGTACCTATATATTTTAATAATAAATAACAAATATTGTGTTGAGCTGTGTTTATTATAAGGTAAAAAAGTGTGGACTTGTATAGTTTTTGATAGAACTTTGCAAAACAATTTAAAGTGTTAAAAACTATTTCGCAAAAAGAAACGCACTTGAAACGGCGTGCCTTGCTTTGTTTTGTTGTTGTTGTTTGTTGCCGCTATGTAACTGGTATTTCTATCGGCTGCTTCTGTTCGTGTCAAAGCAAATGCAAAAAAAAAAAGGCAAATGAAAAAAACGGCGTCACTTGCATTGCTTTGGCGTTGTTGTTTTGTAGTTTTTATATTTGTCACTGTTGCTCAAGGTTGCCAGTTAAAATTCGGAATCATTCCCACTAAAATTGGCTTTTCATACAGCACCATAAATTAATAACACCTAAATTACCATGGTTTTATTATTAATTAACTGGGCTAAGATACGATTCGCGTTCAACTTAAGTGGTAAAAACCCACAAGCCTACTTGAGGACGTGTCTGCATGTTGTTTTCTCTGATGAATTAGCACAAAAGGTGATCTGGCTGGGCATGAAGGAGAAAAAAGCGGCAAAAAATTTAATTGTCGTTGATCCTATCCGAGCTAATAAATGTTTGCAAATGCCTAAGTACATAACATGAATTTGCATGCGTTTGAAAGTTGAAAATGTTGTTGCGGCGAGCTTACGTTTGCATTGCAGTCTGCTTCATAAATTCGAATCTATTCCAAGTTTTCATTCGTCATTGACTTAACGCATATGCATGCAAATGAATGCTATGTGCTCGGTCCTTTAAATATAAAAATCTTTTATTTAATTTTCCTCAGGTGCAAAGAAAATACCCAAATGAAAGTATATCGACAGTGGAGGACGTTGCCAAAAAGTTCTTAAATTACGCGAATGATCGCGTTACAAAGAAGAAGAAAACTGATTTTTCTTAAATTATTATTAATAATTATTAATAATTATTATTAAATTATTATAATATTTATAAATACAATTACTTTTACATATTTAATAATTTTAATATTAACATTTATACACATTATGCGAATTTTTGAATTGAAATAAAAAAATCATAAAATTAAAATTTTGCAAAAATATTTCAATAAATTCAGAATGTTCCGTTTTGAATGCATATTGTTAAAAAAAACGGGTCCGTCGCGGATTCGTATTATTAAACAAAAACGAGTCCGTTGCGGATTCGTATTATTAAATAAAAACGAGTCCGTTGCGGATTCGTATTATTAAACAAAAACGAGTCCGTTGCGGATTCGTATTATTAAATAAAAACGAGTCCGTCGCGGATTCGCATTATTAAAAAAAACGAGTCCGAAACGGACGCGTATATGGAGTCCGTTTCGAGTTCGAAACGGATCCGTGGAAACTGTAAAAACGATTCGAATTTTTGAGAGGAATTTCATACGAAAACGGACCCGTAACGGATCCGAAACGCAATCCGTTTCGGAAAAAATGTACGAAGAAGTGAGTCCGTTTCGAATTCGAAACGGATCCGTTTGGCACACTGGGTATATATTAATAATATAATGGTGCCTTAATTTGACTGCACCCTGTTATGGGCACAAATTTGTATCACTTTGCTCAAGGGTTAATTACTACTACATTCGGGTCATAATATTTGGCCGCATGTCAACGCTTTATTAAGACAAATTTTAATAATTTTAATAATGAACAATCATGAGCAGCCTAAAAGGCGGCAACAACAAATAACATTTACTTTTGTGTGCTCGACCACATTTTGACCCAAAGAGCAGCACCAGCTGCCTAAGATTGTTAGAGAATTTCTTTGGTATATTTTTCGTTGTTGTTGTTGTACTACTTGTTTATTTTCAGTTTTTTTAACACATCTTGGTTTGCTTGTTATAATTTTCATAGCTGTAGGGTTAGAAGATCTTTTTATGGTCGGTTAATTTAAGGTTGCCAGAAATTATGGCACAATATGGCAATTTTCAGCAGCTTGCAACATAATTTTAACAAAAAAAAATTACAAAAAAAAAAAAAAAAACTAAAAAGAAAGCAAACTCATACTTTTTGATGATGACATTAAAGCATTCTTTAGCATTCAAAAATCTTATGAATTTTCTTTGCCTACGGATATTTAAAATATTTACAAGCCCAAAAGTTAGTAAAGCAACAGAGAAAATGTTGCTGCTTAAGTTTATGTGCACAGCAAAATAGTCAATAGCTTAAAGTTGTGTTTATATTTGCTGATAATTAGAGAAAACTGCTATTTAAAGAGGATTTATTGCTAGGCAACTGTTTTGAGCTGATTAAAAAAAAAAAAAAGAAAGAAACTCATTTAAGCGCAGTTGATGCTTAAATAACTGACCATATTTAATTATGTTGTTTTTGTTTTCTTTTTTGCAATTTAAACAAATAACGGTACTTTTTTCATCACTAGGAATTTATAATTAATTACTAATTGAGAGCAATTTGAATTTTTGAGCTTTCCTCAACATTTTGAAGTTTTGAGGCGCATATTTACTTAATTATGCCTAAAAGTATGCAACGCTGTATAAATATTTTAATTATTATGCTATTTACTTACGCTATTTTTGATTGGTAGTAGTTGTTGAGAACGCAGGCAAAGGCAGCAGTGGCGCAGCATAAACAGCTATAAAAACAACAACTAGTACACGGTAACAGTTTTCACTCTCAGCTACTTGCTACCTACTTTTAACATATTAATTATGCTGATTATAAAGTTATTGTTCGCTAGTTTCTTGTTGTTGTTGTTGTTGTTGTGGCAACAAGTTTTGACCCACTTCTGACAGCTTGTTGTTGAATGTTTTAACCGCTTATTTATTTTACAGCAGCATTTAGCCTAGAATATTGCATATAAGTAGTAATAAAAACAAAACAAAACAAAATGCAAAACAAGCTGTTCAGCACTGGATATGTAAGTGTGTCTGTTTACGCAGGTGTGTGTGAAAATTCTTGTGAAAAGATATACAAATTAACCAAGTTCTGCTAAAATATAATGAAGCGCAAACTATGCTTAAGCTTGCGTCAGAAGCTTTTGAGCTCAAAGAGAAAAAGTTTTTTTTTGCCTTATGTTAAGTTTGGAATGATGACATTGTGTGTAACTTAATTTTGCTTTTATTATTATGATGTAGATGAAGATGATCATGGGTAGGTCTTATCCAAGAAAAATAGATATCAAAATATTGCAAAGACAGTATAAAAAGTTGTACAGATCTGCGCTTGTTGTCAATAAATAGCAAAAACTGCCTCTTTTTTAGATTGGTCGGACTGTTTGTTTACTTGATTGTGAGAAAATGAGAGAAAAACAAGTAAAGAAAGTCTAAAGTCGGTCTAGGCCGACTATGAAATACCCTAAACCCACTTTTCAAAAACAAAAAATTTTTATTGTAAATGGGCGTCTCCAAGGGCGGATGAAGCCTATATTTTATATGCATTTAAATATTGATGAAAAATTTACACATACCAAGTTTTATTCCTGTAGCTCACAGTTAATGCCTTTATTGGGGCTTTCGCTATGGGAAGTGGGCGTGTTCATGGACGGATTACTTCCAATTTTTGAACACACCTTAGTTTTGGTATAAAATACATGCATACCAAATTGAATTTCTCTATGATAAACATAACCTTATTTATTGAGTTTAAAACTTTTTGGGTTGTATGGGAAAAAGACGTGTCCGTAGGCGGATGACGTTCATTTTTCAAAACCATCTTTGTCTTGTCATAAAAAACATACGTGCCAAATTTTAGCTCTGTAGGTTAAACAGAGGCTTATTTATTGCGTTTTCAATTTTTGGGTTGTATGGGAGGTGGGCGTGTCCGTGAGCGGATGACGTCCATTTTTCGAAGACATCTTTGTGTTTGTATAAAACACATACATATCAAATTTTATTGTTGTAGGCTTATTATGAGCTGAGTTATGCAGTTTTCAATTTTCGCGTTGTATGGGAGGTAGGCGTGTCCGTGAGCGGATGATGTCCACTTTTCAAAACCATCTTTGTTTTGTTACAAAAAACATATGTGCCAAATTATAGCTCTGTAGGTTAAACAAAGGCTTATTTATTGCGTTTTCAATTTTTGGGTTGTATGGGAGGTGGGCGTGTCCGTAAGCGGATGACGTCCATTTTTCAAAGACATCTTTGTGTTAATGCAAAACACATACATATCAAATTTTATTGTTGTTGGCTAATTATGAGCTGAGTTATGCAGTTTTAAATTTTCGCGTTGTATGGGAGGTAGGCGTGTCCGTAGGCGGATGATGTCCATTTTCCAAAACCGTCTTTGTTTTGTCAATACAAACACATGTGCTAAATTTTAGCTCTGTAGGTTAAACAGAGGCTTATTTATTGCGTTTTCAATTTTTGGGTTGTATGGGAGGTGGGCGTGTCCGTAAGCGGTTGACGTCCATTTTTCGAAGACATCTTTGTGTTAATATAAAACACATACATACCAAATTTTATTGTTGTAGGCTAATTATAAGCTGAGTTATACAGTTTTCAATTTTCGCGTTGTACGGGAGGTAGGCGTGTCCGTGGGCGGATTCCAAAAATATTCAATAGTGCAGATCCTTGGGTCTATGTGACCATGTGTACCAAGTTTCATCCAATTATCTCAACTCCTTCTTCTTATCCTGTGTATACTGACAACACACAGACGGACAGACGGACGGACGGACGGACGGACGGACGGACGGACGGACGGACGGACCGACGGACGGACGGACGGACGGACGGACGGACAGACGGACGGACGGACGGACGGACGGACGGACGGACGGACATGGATAGCTCGACTCACGTGGTGACGCTGATCAAGAATATATATACTTTTCTATACCGGACTCGCTTCGTTCTATGCGTTACAAACGTTTGCACAAAGTTAATATACCCTGACCTTTCAGGTTTAGGGTATAAAAATACAGTTGAATTTCACTTCAGATACTTCGTAACGTATGCAACTCATGTGCTTGTCGAAATGTAGATAATTATCGTTCTTGGGCCTAACCTATCCAGCGAAAGCAGCGCTCTATATCGAATGAGATCAAGAGACGGCCAAATAAACCTAGGAACAGTTAGAAATATCTTACAAATAGAAAAATCAGACCATCTGATATCAGACCATCTGACTTCAGTATTTTTGGTGAACAAGAGCTTGAGAGTAGCTAGCGGCATGTCCGATAGTTCCGAAACATTGATGAATGCTAAAATAACTAGACATTTGCTCCAATAAAGCACTCATTCTCATTGAGTTTCATAAGGAACGGCCTACTTTTGTTTGTAACTCCCATACAAAATCGTGCACAAATTTAATATGGGTCGAAGGAAGGTATCCCTAAAGTCTTATCAATTTTGTACAACCATTTTCAATGCACATATATTGCTCTTATTATCTAGTCTTCTGACCAAATTTTGTAAAGATCGGACAACTTTTGTATGCATCTCCCATACAAAATAATGTAAAAAATTAATATTTGGACCAATATGGGAAGATACCCATGGTCCACCGGGTTTCCAGTATGACCAGGTAGGGTTGAGTGCACCATAGCTCCCTTCAAAGAGTAGCGAAAGTTTAGAGTAATCAGACGTTACTAAAATTAAGTTATAACTCTTCAGTACACTCAGAAGAAAATTTCTAGGAAAACTATAAAAAAGGTATTATATTTAGAGAAAAATTGTAAAGATTTTGCACAAGAGAATGCTTTTCTATAAATGTGTTCCTAAAAATTCTCTAAAAATGATAAAAAAATTTTTATAAAAATATATCATTTTTAGAGAAGAAGACTTTTTTATTTTTGAGAAAAGATTTGTGTTTATTGAAGAAAATACTTCGCACCGTGAATTTTTTTAGAAAAAGCTTGCGTCAGAAGCTTTTGAGCTCAAAGAGAAAAAGTTTTTTTTTGCCTTATGTTAAGTTTGGAATGATGACATTGTGTGTAACTTAACTTTGCTTTTATTATTATGATGTAGATGAAGATGATCATGGGTAGGTCTAATCCAAGAAAAATAGATATCAAAATATTGCAAAGACAGTATAAAAAGTTGTACAGATCTGCGCTTGTTGTCAATAAATAGCAAAAACTGCCTCTTTTTTAGATTGGTCGGACTGTTTGTTTACTTGATTGTGAGAAAATGAGAGAAAAACAAGTAAAGAAAGTCTAAAATCGGTCTAGGCCGACTATGAAATACCCTAAACCCACTTTTCAAAAACAAAAAATTTTTATTGTAAATGGGCGTCTCCAAGGGCGGATGAAGCCTATATTTTATATGCATTTAAATATTGATGAAAAATTTACACATACCAAGTTTTATTCCTGTAGCTCACAGTTATTGCCTTTATTGGGGCTTTCGCTATGGGAAGTGGGCGTGTTCATGGACGGATTACTTCCAATTTTTGAACACACCTTAGTTTTGGTATAAAATACATGCATACCAAATTGAATTTCTCTATGATAAACATAACCTTATTTATTGAGTTTAAAACTTTTTGGGTTGTATGGGAAAAAGACGTGTCCGTAGGCGGATGACGTTCATTTTTCAAAACCATCTTTGTCTTGTCATAAAAAACATACGTGCCAAATTTTAGCTCTGTAGGTTAAACAGAGGCTTATTTATTGCGTTTTCAATTTTTGGGTTGTATGGGAGGTGGGCGTGTCCGTGAGCGGATGACGTCCATTTTTCGAAGACATCTTTGTGTTTGTATAAAACACATACATATCAAATTTTATTGTTGTAGGCTTATTATGAGCTGAGTTATGCAGTTTTCAATTTTCGCGTTGTATGGGAGGTAGGCGTGTCCGTGAGCGGATGATGTCCACTTTTCAAAACCATCTTTGTTTTGTTACAAAAAACATATGTGCCAAATTATAGCTCTGTAGGTTAAACAAAGGCTTATTTATTGCGTTTTCAATTTTTGGGTTGTATGGGAGGTGGGCGTGTCCGTAAGCGGATGACGTCCATTTTTCAAAGACATCTTTGTGTTAATGCAAAACACATACATATCAAATTTTATTGTTGTTGGCTAATTATGAGCTGAGTTATGCAGTTTTAAATTTTCGCGTTGTATGGGAGGTAGGCGTGTCCGTAGGCGGATGATGTCCATTTTCCAAAACCGTCTTTGTTTTGTCATAACAAACACATGTGCTAAATTTTAGCTCTGTAGGTTAAACAGAGGCTTATTTATTGCGTTTTCAATTTTTGGGTTGTATGGGAGGTGGGCGTGTCCGTAAGCGGTTGACGTCCATTTTTCGAAGACATCTTTGTGTTAATATAAAACACATACATACCAAATTTTATTGTTGTAGGCTAATTATAAGCTGAGTTATACAGTTTTCAATTTTCGCGTTGTACGGGAGGTAGGCGTGTCCGTGGGCGGATTCCAAAAATATTCAATAGTGCAGATCCTTGGGTCTATGTGACCATGTGTACCAAGTTTCATCCAATTATCTCAACTCCTTCTTCTTATCCTGTGTATACGGACAACACACAGACGGACAGACGGACGGACGGACGGACGGACGGACGGACGGACGGACGGACGGACGGACGGACCGACGGACGGACGGACGGACGGACGGACGGACGGACCGACGGACGGACGGACGGACGGACGGACGGACCGACGGACGGACGGACGGACGGACGGACGGACGGACATGGATAGCTCGACTCACGTGGTGACGCTGATCAAGAATATATATACTTTTCTATACCGGACTCGCTTCGTTCTATGCGTTACAAACGTTTGCACAAAGTTAATATACCCTGACCTTTCAGGTTTAGGGTATAAAAATACAGTTGAATTTCACTTCAGATACTTCGTAACGTATGCAACTCATGTGCTTGTCGAAATCTAGATAATTATCGTTCTTGGGCCTAACCTATCCAGCGAAAGCAGCGCTCTATATCGAATGAGATCAAGAGACGGCCAAATAAACCTAGGAACAGTTAGAAATATCTTACAAATAGAAAAATCAGACCATCTGATATCAGACCATCTGACTTCAGTATTTTTGGTGAACAAGAGCTTGAGAGTAGCTAGCGGCATGTCCGATAGTTCCGAAACATTGATGAATGCTAAAATAACTAGACATTTGCTCCAATAAAGCACTCATTCTCATTGAGTTTCATAAGGAACGGCCTACTTTTGTTTGTAACTCCCATACAAAATCGTGCACAAATTTAATATGGGTCGAAGGAAGGTATCCCTTAAGTCTTATCAATTTTGTACAACCATTTTCAATGCACATATATTGCTCTTATTATCTAGTCTTCTGACCAAATTTTGTAAAGATCGGACAACTTTTGTATGCATCTCCCATACAAAATAATGTAAAAAATTAATATTTGGACCAATATGGGAAGATACCCATGGTCCACCGGGTTTCCAGTATGACCAGGTAGGGTTGAGTGCACCAGAGCTCCTTTAAAAGTTTAGAGTAATCAGACGTTATTAAAATAAAGTTATAACTCTTCAGTACACTCAGTAAAAATATTCAGGGAATATGATAAAAAATGGATCATATTTGGAGAAAAAATGGTATAGATTTTGGTTCAGAGAATGCTTTTCTCTAAATGTAATCTTAAAAATTTCCAAAAAATGATCAAAAACTTCCATATAAAGAGAAATATATAAAACTATATAATTTTTAGAGAAGAATACTTTTTTATTTTTGAGAAGAGATGTGTGTTTATTGAAGAAAATACTTCGCATAGTGAATTTTTATAAAAATATTGGAAAAATTTTTCATTTTCAATAAATAAGAGTATTCACGATTCTCTAAAAATGAGAAACATTTTTCCTGTGCGAGAAAAATATTTATCATTCTTAGAGACAAGAAATATTTCCATTTTCCACAAGTGAAAAAACATGTCTTCGAAAATGTGAAAATTTGTTCAAATTGAAGAACATTTTATATGAAAAAGAGAAGATTGCTTTTATTTAATACATAAAAAAATTTTTTTTCACAGAAATAAAGGTATTTTTTTCTGAGTGCAAGTGTCCCAAGTCTGTAATCGGCAACGAATCGTCTTTTCGATACGGTTTTCACGAATATTGTCTGCTACTGCAGCAACATTCTCAAAATGACGGCCTCTATGCATTCTGGTTGAATGATGAATGTCCAATGGTGTAAAGTTAGCTCGAAATTTGGTGATGATGTTACGCATAGTACAAAATAATGTTGAAGAACTCTATTACATTCTAAAACTGATGACTGATTTTGGTAGTATGTTTCCACAATTAAAAAAATATGTTCACCAGTAAGTCATGACTAAGCCGTTTTGAATACTTAAAATATACGTCAAATGAACAAACCATTTGACACTTAACAGCTGTAAATATAAACCAGCTGAGAAAGGAACTTCGAATTGGATCAACCTTTATAAAAAACATATTATTAACCTATTAAATTCTGAATATTTTTCTACTTATAAGAAAGCTTAGACAAAAATGATAATATCTCAGGATTGGTACGACATACGAGCACAATTTTGAAGTTGAATAGGGCGCAGATTATATGAGGTGTTTTTTAAATATTTTTGTCATGGATATGCAACGTTTTTGGATAACACTTTAGGGCATACCTACAGTCTTTTATACTTAACTTTCAAATATAATATAAATGCAAAAATATCAGATATATCTTAAGCTAAACGAAAAATTAAATTTGATTTTTTCATATTTTTAGTAAAGTCATGAACTAGCAAAATCCAAAAAAAAATTTTTACATTTTCATATGAAAATTGCGATAATTTTTATTAACTGCCTTCATTGTTTTTTGATAGTGTTATTGTTGTTTTGTACGAACTGCATTGTTTCTCTACTCAACGCAAGAGTGTATGGGCGCAATGGGTTCTTGTATGTACTACTTTTATAGCGAATGCACAACCAATGAGCTCAAACTGTCAAACTTAACGAAATGATCGAAAGAACTGGATATTTTGTTATATAGTGATTAAACTTAAAATTATTATATATCATATAAAAAAAATCGCCCCAAACTCAAAAAACAAATTCGGTACATAATGCGCCCAATGCGATGGAATAGAATTTTTCCTTTGATTAAGTAAAGACACTTTCGCAAAATAATAATGGACTTGCAAAAAAGTTTTGTACTTTGAACTTTTGTATATTTTGCATTAGGGGAAAGTTTTTATTACCTACATTACTTCCGAAAAGAAATAATTTTCAATCTTTATAAGAATATCTATTGTGGAGACTGAACGTGATACTATAATTTGAAACTACTATAACGTTTTGGTTTGAAGGCTAAAAAGGCACTTTTTGGCCAAGAAGCAAGCAAACCGTTAAGAAGCTACATCTTATGAGCAAAAATATCAAGTTCAGGGTAGTGGGTTAATCGATTCTTAAGGCCTTACCAGTCGAATATGACATTGGAAGTCCAATAGGATTTAGACAGAGCAGAAAATCTAGTACTTGTTAAAATTTTTTTAACGTAACATTCCCAAAATCGGCGATAAAAAGCATAATTTATAAAAAAATACGATTTTGGCAGTTTTTAAGGGGTTAAAAAATATTATTTTGTTAATAGAGCTTTTTCGAGGTCAACTATAAAATATAGCGTGCATTATGCCAGATCGAAATTAAGAAATCGTCGGACACCGACTCAAAATTTAGAAGGACTTTTAAAAACTATTTCTGCATCATTTTTTTTGGATCGGAGAATTCCCCATGGAGCGGTTTTGGTTCTTCTGAACCCCTTTTTAGGTCAAAAAATCAAGTTCTTTTTTTCTTCAGAATTCATACCGCAAAAAATTAAAATTTTGATAATGCTTTTGTTGTCCTGAAAAACTTGAGAACCCAAAAAATCGATATTTCATCATTTTCGAAAAAATGTTTCTTTCAAACACCTATTAAATATGTATTTTTCATGGTATATGCATGATATACATATAAAGGTAAATGCATTCACATGCATTTATACATACTGGAAAATCAATGGGCTCTTCCTCCTATTGATATATCTTATGGTATGGTTTAATCAAAACTAAGTTTCAAAATTATATAAAACGTGAAAAATTCATATTCAGAAGGCTTTTTTCAGCTTAAATTTTATTAAATTGCCATAATTAAAGTGCGATTTGGACAAATCATGGTATAAATGGGTTTTTAGATATGCAAAATTGAATTCTGACAACCATTTTTTAGAAAAGTATACGGCGGAGTTTCGGAAATTCATGAATTTCGAAGGTATATTTTTTTAAACGCATATCAGATAAGTATTTTTTATGGTACTCAGTTTTAACCACTCTATACGTTATACGAATGGAAAGACTAGCTTAATACTTTTCCAATTAGCTTAGATCCATGTAAATATCATGAAAAGTATATATTTTACAGGTGTTTCAAAAACATAGTTATTTTCGAAGATGACGAAATATCGATTTTTTTGGGATCTAAAAAAGTTTGTAAAGACAAAAAATTTATAAACTTTTTTAACCAATATTTTTTGGTAGTATCAGAATCCTCACTTTTTTGCTTATCTTGAATATGCATTCGGAAGAAAACCAAAGTTATGGCAAAAAACTTGATTTTTTGGCCAAAAAAGGGGTTCAGCAGAACTAAAACCGCTGCATGCGGATTTCTCCGATCCAAACCAAAATGATGCAGAATTAGTTTTTAAGAGTCCCTCTTACTTTTGAGTCGGTGTCCGGGGTATCTTTTCTTTCTCCATACAAAATTGATCCGGCGTAGGGCTTAGCATACTCGGTGCCCGGGTTCGATCCCCAGACTCGGCCAAAAGTTTTTTCAATAAAAAATTTTTCTGATCGTTCACCACCTCTCTGCAGACAATGGCAAACCTCAGAGAGTAAATAATGCCATGAAAAGCTTCTTGAGAATTTAAACTTTAGCCGTTCGGAGTCGGCATAAAACTTGTACGTCCAGTTCTCGGTTAATTATGTGCAAACATTTAATAACACACACAACACAATTGATCATAAGAAGCTCGGGCAAAGTCCTTTCAAAGGCTGAAATGGCCAATTTGTTTTTTGTTTTTTTTGTAGGATGCATTCTTCAAGCCTTTTTTTGACCCACTCTATTTTACATGCATTTCAATCTAAGAACAATCTTCGTGTGGGGAAAAAATGTAGACAAATTTTGCCAGGTCACAACATATCCACATATCTCTTAACAGTCATAAGTTCTCTTTGAAGACATGAGTTTACAGGAGTTTACATTCAAAACAAGATAAGTCACACAAATCGAATTGTTGAGAAATCGAAAAAAACGTCTTAATTTTGTCTCCACAGGAATAAAAAGTAGTCTCATAGTGCAAAAAAAAAATTGTATTTTCAATTTCCAATTTGGACTTGTCTGGTTTTGAAAGTTAGAAATGAATCAAAATTTAGATTCCACCGTTCAGGGTCTTAAAAGATAGAGGAACTCAATAAAATGATTTCTGCATTATTTTTTTATTCAAATCAGAGGAAAACTGTCGTGATAATTTTGATTCGTCTGAAGGTACTTTTTAGTAAAAATAAATGTTTTTTGCTTTTAACTTTTTATTTTTTACAGAACGCACATACAAATCAGCTAAAATGTTAATTTTATGACTTATACCAACGTTTTGACATAAACAAGTTTTTAAAATTTGAATGAAAACTACACAAATAAAAACTTGCTTGGACTTATATGGTTTTGATTGAAAATTTACAGTGAATATGTCTTCCTTTGATTGAAAAAGAGATTTTTTTTTAATGCATTTTTCTGTAGGATTTTTAACATTTTATCAAAGAGGATTTTATGAATCGATATATTGTAACTTTAGCTTTACAATGGCATTTCTAATTAAAATTTTTTTTTCTGTGACTTATTTGGTTTTGAATGTGAATTCCTCATATATGCACAAATATCACGCAGAGTAGCTCATTCCTTCATACATTGTGAATATACCCTACGGCATAAGCAGGGTCAATTGCTCTAAAGTGACCTGTCCTGTGGTAGTTTTTATTTCACCTATCACAGAACAGGTTCGATTTAACTCATAACGGGACCAATCGTTTTAAAATGTGTTTTTCTATATTTATCGTATCGTTACCAATAGCTCAGTGGAAGTGCGTTCAACTGTCACGCGGCTGACGTGGGTTCGTCTTCTGGCTGTATAAGTATACTTCATATCAACAATTTTAATTTAATAATTTAAAGTCTAATTCTGTTTCATTAACAGTTTAATCAAAAAAATCTTCAAAATAAGTTTGCTTAACACCTTGAACAACACTGTAAATTTCATTTTTTAATTAAAAAAAATTTATTTTAAATTAAAAAAATATTTTTTTGGTTCTACCGGGGATTGAACCCAGGTCAGTCAAGTACTAAACGTGAACGCTAGCAAGCTCGGCTAAACATGAATTTACAAAACATTGATTCAATTTCATTATCAACGTGCGTATAAGTGTGCCGTGTTCTAAAAATAGACCGGCTACTGATTCGGTCCAAAGGTACCTATGAGATGTCAATTGACACCTGCCGACATATTTTTGAACCGGTTCTAGGATTAGTCCAAAGGTATCTAGCCGGTGTCAATTTACCCCTGTCAATGACAATGCCATGTAAAAGGGACCGGTTGGTCTCATGTTGGTTGGTGCCAGAATTGGGACCGGTTACTATCACTTTGGAACCTATCACGTGATAGGTTCTGAACCGGTTATTTTGTCCATAGGGTAATAACAATATTTTGTTGTGTATTAATGATGGAACAATGATATTGCGTATATTTGGGGATACAATAACTTGAACAAACGCGTTTGTAAAACTACAAATTTTAAAATAAAATTGATTAAAATATGATTTTTCAAAATATCTGATCTTATACCAATAAGAAAAGAACAGAAAATTGTCTGTACTAAAACTTCTCACATTGAATTTTATGGCACATATTTTTAATTCAATAAATAAATATTCGATATCAAATAACAAATGTTGAGTTCAAATAATAAATTAAACGACTAGAATGAGTATGAAATAATATAAATAACTTTCTCTTGCGTAGTTAAGTAAACACAGTTTTGCCAGCTGGTTAAGCAGCTCTTTTCAATTTTTCTACTTACAGCCGCGGGCATCACAAACATGCCAACACCAACAACAACAACAACAACAACAACAACAACAACAACAACAACAACAACAACATAGCCAATATTATAAATTGATGAATTTCAACACTGTATTATTTATTGCTTATAAGTTTATGCAAAGCTATTCACACACACGCACGCACAAACATTGATAAGAAATAAACACACACTTGCATGCTACTATTGCGTGTTTGAGAAATTATGAATTCAACTGCACTGGCAAAAGTGGCGAGATACTCACATCAATATACATATGTATAAATATAAACATACATATATATGTATATGTTATCAATATACAAACATAAATATGTTGTTGTATTAAATTAGATGGAAACACAAAACCATACTCACACACATAGAAGCGTTTCTACTGGCTGTATGGTGCCAGAAAAACTCACACATCACATGTGCATAAAATGTGCGAAAGTTCAGGAGTTAAACGTGACTCAAAGCAAAGAAAGCAACACAAAAGCAAAATATTAATACGTTCAAGAAAATTTGTTGGCTTTGCTGTTTTGAGTTTGTGACTGTGTGCGAAATTTGTTGAGCTTTAGGTTGTGTGGGTGTGATTTGTTTACCATTTTATGCATTCTGATTGTATAACTTTTGTTGCGTTCAGCATGACCTCTCATGTTTGATTGCATGTGTGTGTGTAGCGAAGCATTGACATGTTTGTATATTATTAATAAGTTTTAAGTTTTTTGTTGGCAAAGTTTTATGATTAATTCTTCATTAAAATTAATAAAAATGAAATTGATATTGAAAATTACATTATGATTATCTAAAACGTAAAACTTGCTTTATTTGGCCATAAAGTTATATGACCGAATAAAACTTAAGTGATAAAGTTTGAAATCACTTAAAAACATTCTCTTCAAACACTCAAATCTAAGGGTTTCAAAGACGTATTCTGAGTTTTAAAATTGGAAAAAATTTAATAAAATTTTCACAATATAGCCATTCTACTTATATATAACCATCCGAACCACACCTTTTAAAGTATTGTGATCAATATAAAATCAAATAAATAACTTCAAAGAAACTTCAATATGGCTGTGATGGTTTCTTATTTCGGCCAAATCGAAGATATTTCTTTTTATAACTTGTTATTTTTTTTGTTTTTTTATTAAATTTATGGCTGACTAATTAATTTTTTTTTTTCTTTGCTTTAAGACTAACCTTATTATTTTGCATTTCTAATTAAGTTTCAAAATTTCAATCGCCAACTTTTAATCATTTCGCAATTAACTGATATTGAATAATATTCATGCAACAACAGTTAGCAAATAAAATACTCTCTCTACCCAAAATAAAAAAGAACGCCGAAATGTCATTTTCCCCAACATTTTTAGGGCGGCCCTAAAGCTGGTCAGGTATTAAAAAACGCACAAAAAAGTAAGGCAGCTACCAAAGAAGTCGCATAAATATTCAAAAGCAGAGCATCGTTAGGTATAAAAGCCGACTGTGACGAACTGAATGCTTTCAGGACTTAAGGTTTATAATTTTATTCAAATCTTCCAAGGCAATCAAATTAGAAACAGTGACTGGGGCAAAATTTGAATCACGATAAATTACAAGAAGAACAATTTTTCGCCAATGAATCGGATAATCATAGCCAGCTTCATTTAGTACAGAGCTTAAGCAAGCTGAGCAAGTTGAGCAAGTTGAAGCTAGTATCAGCTGGTGTTGTAGTTAACGAGCCAGCCAGCCACCCACAATTTTGCCAACCAACAGCCATTAGAGCAAAGTGTAAAGTTTTATTCTTAGAATATCCCTTTATGTTGCTTGGGCAGACTGTTGTCAGAAATGGCCCATATAATAGAACTAACGAAAAGCTTTTAAGCCTGGCACACACATTTCATCCCCCAACTGTGCACCTTTTCGTTTTCGACGGTTGTGCTACAAAGAAAATCAATTTTGCCTCAGCTGATGTATTTTGATAAAAATATTTCGATACTCGTAAAACTTTCCAAGCAGCCTGAACTAGTCAGCATTTAATGCTAGTCAAGGTGCCAAGGAGCAAAGCAGCATAACATTATTACTTACCACGCCATCGCCTATATGATGTATGGTGCAGGGTATGTGAGCGGTAGCACCAATCTGCGTTGTCACCACCGTTGAGTTTTCGGTGCCGAAATACATTGGCGCCGCATATAGTTCGCCGCCATCCGCACCCTCAGCTGATGTGTTTGTATCAATTAAAAGATTCTCATTCAGCCCACTGCCAGCGCTACCACCCACACCTACAACCTTGTGTAGCGGTTGATGATGTTTTTGCAGATTTGTTGGCTGGTAATGTTGTTGCATTGTAGCTAATTGTCTGCCGTGGAACTGATGTTGTTGTTGTTGTTGTTGTTCTTGCTGTTGTTGTGTTAAAACATTTGCTGAATCGAAACTTTTTATGCTGCTCCCACTCGACTGATGATAAACCGACGATGATGCCGAGATGGATGACGATGAAGCCGAAAATGATGACGTAGACGACGACAATGTGCCAGCAAAATGCGCTGGGTGGTGAAATACGCCATTAATGATGGCACCATCTGATGAAGACAACAAAGAGGATGAGGTTGCTGCCATTGCGGAGGACGCACTCGATACAGATGAAGGCGACATAATTAAATTTTGATTTATATTCCGGTGTAGTTCGTCATTTAAGTGTTCCTTGGCAACGTACGAAGTTAGGCCTAAGGGAGAGAAAAAGGGAAAGTAAGTGAGAGTGTTAAAAATAATTGACAGAATGGATAGGCAAGTTAAATGAAAACAAAAACTTTTAGTATGACGCACAGTGATTTGTTTAATGGAAAAAATAATGAGAAATTATTGCGCTTTAGAGACGCTCAATGTTCATATTGGTACGACAGGTTAATGTTTAAATGTGTTACATGAAAGTTGAGATATATTTCAAACATATTCAAAATTTAAGGTTTACGTTTTTTTTTTATAATAAATTTATAAAAATTCATGTTTGACCCAATGAGTCCATAATAGTTGACTCAAGTGAAATAATTTTGGATATGTTTTTTATTATTAAAAAAAACATTTGTAAGAACTTATTAAATTTGAGCCCAAATTCTGCTTGCTTTACCAGAACACAAATTACAACGGCAACAATTTTTAAAAAAAAAAAACAGCAGCAACTAGACTGAATTGCTATTCCATTATAAATTTTTTAACTAGCACACGAGCTCTTTTAACTAGCACGCGGTGATCATTTTTTAATTAAGAGAGTTAAATAAAGTAGCTTACTTATATTAGCTCTTTATTAATTTTACTAACGTACTTTAGTATTATATTTTTAATTACTTTTGTTAAAAAGAGATTATGACTTTTGTAAAAGCCAAATAAATTTTTCATTATTTAATGCAAGTTATTCGAACCTTCGACTTTGGAGAGCAACTTGTTTAAGGCTTTACCGAAGTGATTGTTAGAAATTCAACCGGAACTTTTATATTCAAGAAAAAAATATTATTTGTGTCAAGGATTGTCTGGATATAAACTCAGACATATTTTATCAGTTTCTGTCTCAACAAGAATTTTCACATTGAGCTTTATAGAGGTTACAGCTTCCAATGCTGCTAGCAGCTTCGTTAATGCTTTCATAAAGCTTCGGTAAATAAAATTATTATATTAATATGCTAACTCTATGCACTACTTTACTCATTTGAATCAAAAAAATGTCAACTTATATATCTAAGCAAGTAAAGAAGCATTGCGACTTCTAATTTTTGTATCTAGAATCTAGCAGGTAAATAATAAAAGTCGATGTATAAGAGGTTGTAAATTCTATAACTGGAAAAGTATTCATACTACCACCAGAGATTTCAGCAATAAACACCCTAAGAAAATTATCGTTTGGTTTGTTATTGAATATGGGCATTTAAACAGAATGGTCTAACGGGACCAAAAAAAAGTGCTTATAAACAAATATTTTTCTTTGTTATTATTTAAAAAAATGCTTGAATTGTTAGAATTTACTGCATTTACAACTTATTTCATTTTTATTCTGAGAAAATTAGCCTGATATCTGAGAAATATGTTTTTCTTGCTTTAAGCTACTTTTGAGGGCTTTTTCTTTTCAGTACTTTTCATTTATTTATAAATGTTATGTTTGCAATCTTCTTATAAAATCCATATATCAACTACAAATAAAAAATAAAAAACAAAGCTCGATTAATGGTTAATTTTTTATATTGCTTTAATTACTATTCAAATGTCGCGTTCTTGTACCTAAATCATCATTTATAATCACAACTTCGTGGTCGTTCTAAGAAAGTGTCTGAAAATTGTAGCTTAAATCAAATTTGGTCACCTCACTATAAAAAAAGAAGTTACTGTAGAAAAAATCATACTCAAAATTTAATATTGGTTTTTAAAGTGTCGCGTTCGCCATCATATGCTATTTATACCCTAAACCTGAAAGGTCAGGGTATATTAACTTCGTGCAAACGTTTGTAACGCATAGAACGAAGCGAGTCCGGTATAGAAAAATATATATATTCTTGATCAGCGTCGCCACGTGAGTCGAGCTATTCATGTCCGTGCGTCCGTCTGTCCGTCTGTGTGTTGTCCGTATACACAGGATAAGAAGGATATATATATTCTTGATCAGCGTCGCCACGTGAGTCGAGCTATTCATGTCCGTGCGTCCGTCTGTCCGTCTGTGTGTTGTCCGTATACACAGGATAAGAAGAAGGAGTTGAGATAATTGAATGTAACTTGGTACACATGGTCACATGCACCCAAGGATCTGCACTATGGAATTTTTTTGTAATCCGCCCACGGACACGCCTACCTCCCTTACCACGCAAAAATGTAAAACTGCATAACTCAGCTCATATTTAGCCTACAACAATAAAATTTGGTATGTATGTGTTTTATATCAACACAAAGATGTCTTTGAAAAATGGGCGTCATCTGCTCACGCCCACCGCCCATACAACCCAAAAATTTAAAATGCAATAAATAAGCCTGTGTTTAACCTAAAGAGCTAAAATTTGGCACATATGTTTTTTATGACAAGACAAAGATGGTTTTGAAAAACGGACGTCATCCGCCTTTGGACACGCCTACCTCCCATACAACCCAAAAATTGAAAACGCAATAAATAAGGTTTTGTTTGTCATAGAGAAATTAAATTTGGTATGTATGTATTTTATACCAAAACTAAGGTGTGTTCAAAAATTGGGAGTAGTCCGTCCATGAACACGCCCACCTCCCATAGCGAAAGCATAATAAATGCATTAACTGTGAGCTACAGGAATAAAACTTGGTATGTGTACATTTTTCTTCAACATTTAAATGCATATAAAATATAGGCTTCATGCGCCCACGGACACGCCCATTTACAATAAAAATTTTTTTGTTTTTGAAAAGTGGGTTTAGGGTATTTCATAGTCGGCCTAGACCGACTTTAGACTTTCTTTACTTGTTTTTAAATACACATTGATTTTTCTGAATTTTTAAATAAGTGTTAATAGTTCAAATTAAAACTCATGTGATAATTCTCAAGTCATTGGATTGATTTTTTTAATAGATTTTTAAAAAATTTTCCATTTTGAGAACGTCAATTTGTGTGGTTTTCATCCTATTTGGCTTATTTTTGAACATGACAATAGCTATTCGAATTTCATAACGATAGCTTAATAATAACGGCTGTTAACAGACAGAGGGACATAGAAAAACAGGGACGGACATGGTTAAGTCAAATGAGATGGTTATAGTGCAGGATAATATATGCACTTTTCTTTATCAGCCACACCTCCTTATTGGCATAAGAAACGTCGTCATAAAGTAAATAACCACATTTCAATAAAATATCATAATTTTTCTGACTAGCTTCATATGCATTTTTTTTTTTTTTTATTAATATTACTAATATAAAACTCACAAATAATATAAACGATGTTTTTGGTAGGTAATGCAATATTTATGCTGAAATTATTTTAACTACTTCTTATTACAAACGTGATGAAAAAATGTGTCACTTGCTAGATATCGCGTTCGCGATCAGGCTTAAGCTCAATAAAAAAAAAAATCAAATGGGAACATGCCAAAATGACAAGTATCTCTTGAGTGCCACATATATCAATTTTAATTTACAAATAAATGCTTTAAAATATTATGTTGCATTTAGCAGATATCTAAATTTTTCTAGATGCGTTCTATTTTTTGTAGCGTTCACGATGCCATGTCTAGAGAACCTCACTTTTTTTCTATAAATAGTGCTAATAAAATGCTATAGAAAACTTGAAAAAAAAAAGAAAATTTGTTTTGAGTTTTCTTTATGTTTTTGATCCCCAAATGTGTAAGAGTGTCGCGATCGCGACGATGGAAATGTCCATATCTGATGGTGGGGATTCCCCAGCCTTCTTGATCAACATGAATTTGATTGGGAGAGAGCTCTTGAGTATGTCGAATTTGAATTTTTTTCGGAAGAGAAAATTTCCTCAAAAAATAAAGTTTTATGCACTCATCAATTGTGAAATTAATCAATATATTTGTCAAATTTTCACGGTTTTCCAATTTTTATAAATATTTCTATAAGCTTTTTAAATTTTCTTTTAAATGTGATAACAATCACTGTTAAGCTCTAACCAAAAGTATTTTAAATGTGTTTTCTTAATATTGTTGTTAGTTATTTAGCGTGTATTTCAACCAAATGCCAAGAAAAAGAGAAACACACCATCTCAAATTGAATATTCTGAATTGAAAGGCCAATATTTCTGCATCTTTGAATAAATTTAATTTATTTCGTTTTTGTATTTAAGTCTTATCCGTAAAATTCAAATAATTTATAAGAATTGTACCGTTAGTTTTTTGTTAATATTTATTCTTATTCCTAAAAGGAGACAACAAAATTTGATGTTTTTGCAACATATGGTCTAGAAATGATTTCTGTTGTAAAAAAAAGAGAAAAACTTCAATTAGCATTTTTGATTTTTTTGCAAAGTTTGAAGCGCATTTAAGATGAATTTATTTCGACTTGTTTTGACAAAAATTTCTAAAAACAATTTAAAATTATGGACTTTTATTTAATATGGATAACGTTAAGTACAAAAACTCACTTTTGAAAAAGTCAAACACTAGAATATAGCTATGTTTTTAATTTTATAAAATCGCGATTTGCTACAACTTCGCTGTTCTCCTCTGAATCTAAAGAATTCACGAAACTGATCGCTTATTGAGAACAAAACAATAAAAAATGTGCATAAGCTGGCAGACCATGAAATAAAAAAAGGGATTAAATTAAAATTAGACGATTTTATGCATAGGCAAGTTAGAAATCGATGTACAGTATAGTGTACTCCACTTGCGAAAGGGTTAAATAGGGAAGCACTAGTACAAGTACAAGTACTAGAACTAGCACTAGTACTAGTACTAGTAAGATATGAATTTTCGAAAGCTATGGGGTACTTTCCACAAAATCTGTAACTGTTATGCTTTTTCATCGCCAAGTGTAAGAAATTATGTTTTCCATTAGTACTAGTACTAAAAGAAACTAAAATTTTAGTTGACACACGTTTAACTTCTTGCCAAAGTAGCTAATTTTCAAGTGATTTATAAAATGCAGAAAAAACAGAATTATAAATGCTTAAAATAAATTTTGCTTCAATCCTTTCGATAACCAAATCCCATTTTGTTTTTGACTTAAAAAAATAATTTTCTTTCATATTTTTACAGTTTTAGAATGATTTGTTAAAATTAAAAAAAAATTATATTATGTTAAAATTTTGGTTTTTCACATTTCAAACAAATATAAATTTCAATACAATCATATATAATTTTTTTATCAAAAACTGTGTGCAGTCATTGAAATTTTAAAAGACATATTTTAAAATGATTTCTTTTAATAATAATTTGCTTAGTTGCAGAAATATAAGAATATGTAAGGAAGTGTCATATAGGTTGGGATACCGTATAAGTGGGTACAGCCAATTTTTCAGGATTGTGGGTACTGGAGGCAGCTATTTTATGACTTTCGAAGTAAAGTATGCTTATAAGCTAAAAAAAAAAAAAAAACAAATTGGCCATTTCAGCCCTTGAAAGGACTTTGACCGAGCTTCTTTGGATCGATTTTGTTGTGTGTGTTATTCAATTTTTGCACACAATTGACCGAGAACTGGACCTACATGTTTTATGCCGACTCCGAACGGCTCATGTTCTCAAGAAGCTTTACATGGCATTATTTACTCTCTGAGGTTTGCCATTGTCTGCAGAGAGGTGGTGACCGATCAGAAAAATTTTTAATTGAAAAAACTTTTCGCCACGGCTGGGGATCGAACCCGGGCTCCGAGCATGCTAAGCCACACACTTAACCTGCATGCCACGGTCACCACAAGCTAACGCTTATAAGCTAACGTGAGTGAATTATGTCTATGTAACACAAAGCTTACATTTTTGTATAAAAAAGACCCTTTGGGATAGTTTTTGTATTATCTTAACTTGACGAATTTAACTCCATTGTTTCATGTAAGTGTATTCAATGCAATTTGTATTCAGTGCATTTTCAAAGTGTGGAAAAAGAATTGCTTAACTTACTGACGAAATAGCTTACTTTGTAAAGATTGGGACACTCATGTCGTACATGTTGAGACAGTTCGTTTTTTGGTTCAACACGTTTCAAAGTTTTCTTCATTAACATGGCTTTAAATTTGTACACGATGACAATATCACATAACTTCCTTGATTATAATTGTAGCCAATAACCTCACTTTTTTATTGGTTTATTCAAATTATCATTTTTCCCATCCAGTACAAAACTACACTTTAAAAATGAAACCCGTCCCAACTTTTACAACATTTCTTTATATTTTTCCAAAATATCAAATTAAAATTTCCAAATTTTATGGAATTTTATGGTATCCAACAACTACTACTACTATTTTTTGTTCATCGTTCATAAAAAGACAATTCAGTGTAAGGCAAATAAAATGTATACGAACATTTTTATTATGATGTTTAAATATTGTTGCGTGCTTTACTCTATTTTTTTCCTGAAGTTAAGGAGAAATGGTAATTGTTTAAGCTATTGTATTTTTACTTAATTTTTTTTTTTTCAATTAAGTAATTTCCATAATTTCTTGTTCCGCACATTAAAGTGGGTTTTCTTGGTTTATGACTGGGCGTTTCTTAATTAATGATTGCGAGAGAAAATTATGCTATGTTGACGACACCTGAAAAACATAAATAAGAATGATTTCTGGATTAAGATTTACATTAATTGTACAGCTATAATAATTAATGGTGCAAATGTCGTGAGCAGTGGGTGGCTCAAAAAGGCATTAAAGGGCGGCAAATGTTATTAAGTTTCAATTAAAATTTGGCTTACAAATAAGTGCTGCTTAAAAAATATGACCGATATTCTAAAAGTGTCATAGTTTTTGAGTTTAATGTTGCTTTAGATTCTTGAATTTTATTTGACCGATACACAAAACAGTTTTTCATCGCTTCATTTAATCAATTTTTTTTCAATTCTTTTAGTTTTAATTTATGTATCCTTGTCCACAAAACTTTGACCATTTTTAATTCCTCGTCTTTATTTGCATTCGGAAATGCATTGAATTTTCTTTAACCTTCATCTGCTCCTTGTGTCAAAAACGACACAAGAAGAACTTTTTTGTAATTTTTTTTCGAAAACCATCAATGAACAACCTACAAAATTATTTAACTTTATTTCTTTCGTTATTCTACATTCAAAAACTTTTTCATATTCCAAAATATTGTATTTTTAGGGAATTTATTCAAAAAGTTACGTTGGCTACCCTCGTGTGTCGTTTTTGACACATATGGCAACTCCACATGTTTTTGACGGGAAAACTAACATTTACTTCGCTTTAAGTGCTATACAGACAAAATAATGAAAAACTTGATTGTGAATAGTGCTTGTTTTCAGTAAAAAAATAAAAATGTCTTAGCCAAGATAAATTTCGAATGAAGAAATTGAGGAATTACTAAACGCAAGCGATAGCAATACTAATTTTTCTGGAGGCAGCGATGAAGAGTTTGAACCTGATGAAGAGCTTCCCGTAGTGGTGCAAAAATTCTCATTTTCTATTAAAGTGGCACACACAATGACCGATATCCACAACGATTATTGTCGTTAACTTTTGGGAATGCCACTACTAATCTTGACGATGACTTGTTTTCTCCCGATACTGATTCGGATATTGAAGAAAATAATACACCCAGTCAAATAAACGATTAAGATTGTGTCAGTGAAAATATTGATCCCCTGTTTTTTTCAAAAAATGGTACTGAAATCAGAACGATTTCAAAATTAAAGTGGAGGAGTTCATAATGAAAATGTTATTGTTCTTCTTCCTGGCACTACAAGATATACAAAAGTTCGTGTTGATGATATCAAAGATGCATTTCTACTGTTTTTTCCGCAACATATCGAAAAAATTATTCTAAATCATTCTAATGCCTTTGCTAGAACTAAGTATGGTTAAAACTATTTAAAAATCGATTCAAATCTGTTGAAGGCATATTTAGGTGTTTTGATATTGGCGGACGTTTACATGTTAATTTTTAGTGCTATTTTTTTGCAAATAAACTTATTTTGTTTCGGATTCCAGATCAAAAAATGAAACCATAACTAAATTGTTCGATGGCGACTATGGTCGCCTAGTCTTCAGAGCAACCATGTCAAAGAAAACGTTTGCATATGTGAATCAAGTTATTCGATTTGACGATGCAATTGGAAGAAGACATCAGCGGTCATCATTTAAATTTGCTCCCATTCGCGACTTTTTCGAAAAGTGGGCTGGTTTATTGTCAGTCAAAAATGAGTATCATCAGTAAATTTTTTTCAAATATTTCTACTAATGTGCCTTTGACATCTACATCTCCACATCCACAAAAAAGAGCAAAAAGTATTCCACCAGCAATAAAGTTATAGAAAGATGTCATCTTTGCTACGACAGTAAATCTGGCTCCAAAAACAATTTACGTGGAAATATTTGTTGCTTCTGTGCAAAATCTGCTTGCAAGAAGGACCACAATCAAAATGTCTGTGTAAAGTGTGTTGAAGAAAAGCTTCTGTGAATTCGATAATATTTCAGTTATTTGTATTTTTTCCAATAATTTTTGCATACATATATTTGAAAAAATTTACTTTAAATACATTTTTCCCTCATTAATTTGGATTCCTAAATTATTTAACAATAAAAATTACTTTTACTCACAAAAATATTGGAAATTTTTCACAATAATGCATTGAATTCTCATATGTGTCGAAATTGACACACAAGGGGCGTGAATGTTCTATTTTTTTTTTTGGAGCAAATGAAGGTTAATTTTTTAAATATTTTTAAATTATTATTAAGCATTGCATGGTAATTAAAAATTGCTAGGTTACTTCAATTAAACCGTTCAGCACATGCTTTTTAAGTCAATGAAAATCCTCACGTAAGTGTTATGAGAATATTTTCAAGCCTTGAATTTATTATGATTGTGTGTTTTTTTTTCAAAATTAACTGCTGAAGCGTTGCTGTATCTTGTGCTGCTTGAATGCTTGAATGATTGCTGAAACGATTTATTTTTTTTGTATTCCTTAATTTTTTTTTTTTTTTTTTGTAAGTGTTTACCAATTTTAACCGAAGCAGAAATAAAAGAAGTTAAAAAGAATTCTTGGAATTTACTCAGTGCAGTGCAGTGCGAAGCTACAATGAGCTTTACCTTTGAATCGCTATTTAAACAGCTTAACCTCAAAAACACTTACGACTGTCTAGCAGATAATCATGTTATGTTTGCTAAGATGTATAAACAAGCAAGAGAAAAAGAAAATAAATACATTTCATGTTATCGCTTAAGTTGAGCGACAAGATTTTTTTTATGGTAAAGTGTTATTTAAGCAAGAAATGAGATTTAAGGTTTTACATGACATTGGTCATTTTTTTAAATCGAATTTTTGTGTAATTTTGTATTTTAATAAATATTCTTAAAATTCATGGAAATTCATGCAACGGGTACAAAAGTTACAGCCGGATAAGTGAGAGCACATTTTCATTTCTCTCTGCATTTTTCTTTTTTCACAAACTTTGAACGTGTTTATCTCGACACCATGTTTTTCGTACTGGTTGCGGCACTAGCGGGTTAATTTTTTGACAAAACTTTTTTCTTTTATTTATTTTAAGTTGATTCGCTATCGTATGACACGAGCTTTTTTACATTTTTTTCGATTTGTTATCAATTTTTAAAGTATATATTTTTTTCGAAAAAATACACTTTAAAATTTGGAACATCACCAAAAATTGAAAAAAAATTTTTAAAAAAAGCGCCTGTCATACGATTACCAATTTTTTTATATTTAAACAAGTAATTTTTTTTCCAGATCGGACAATTCTGCGACTCCCAGCGCTGCAACCACGAGGCCCCATTTTTTTCTCAGCCGCCTGTTTGGAGCTCTATAAAAAAAACCATGTTGGAGTGAAAAATATATTTTTTAAAAATTTGTTTTCTTGTTAGTTGTTCAATTTTCTATAATAAAAAAAAAATTTTGGAAAAATGTTGTTTTTGTTTTTGAAATATTTGATAAATTTAAAAAAAAAGGTCTGTTTTCCCTACCGCAAATGTTATGTCCCACCTTAAAAAATATCAATATCTGAACACATTTTATGGGTTAAATTTTTTTATTGGCTTTTCCTCACATTATGTCTTAAATAATTAAGAAGAGTAAATAATAAAAAATAACAACATTTTTTGATACTTGTTTGTCCACATGCAAAAATATTTTTTTTTTGTTTTTATTGTTTGCACTGCCTGCACAGTGCAAAAAATTTACAATTGTTAACTTATTGAAGAATCATCAATTTATGATCAAAATAAGTGTGATCGTGGCTTTGTGGCAATTTTAACTTTCCATCATCTGGCCACCGCATGTAATCTTGTTACAATTTTGACACACACTGTCTCATTAAAATCAGTAACACACAATTAAATATCCTTCCGCACAACTTGAAAATAAAAAAATTTTCAAACAAAAAACAAAAACAAAAACTTGTTGCGCCTAAGTTAAAAAAATACAGCTAATGTGTCACTTCTTAAAAGTGGTCTCAAAAGGGCTTTTAACACTCCTCTACACAGGTATATGATGTTATTTTGAATTGTGACATTTTAGCATGAGCGTTCAAAAAAATATACATTGGCAGACGGTGTAATAAGCGTAGATTGCAAATTCCAGTAGAAAAAAAATACAGCTTGTTTTATAAAAGACATAACTTTGAACTCTCTTAAAATGTTACTGTCATAATTTTAATTAAAATCTTAAGGAATCTACAGCTTTTGCATAATTTTGCGCATAACTTGGCATTGTTGTGGGCATAGGTATGCGTTTGACTGTGGTTGTGTGCGTGTGTGTGTGTGTGTGTATGAATTTTTATTGTTGTTGCTGCTGACAATGGCATTACAAGAACATAAACACTAATCACATTGTAAATTCTTGGTAAGCACATAAAAACGCACACATAGCAAAAACACGCACACACACACACACACACACGCCAGCCAGCGAATTTAACCACATAAGCAAGCACATTGACACAACAAAGCAGTGCATTAAAATAATAAATTACAGTAGTGCGTTGTTAAAACACACACACAAACATACATACGCACACGCAATTCAAATATTCTAAAAAATATTACAATGAGTGTGACACACACACACACACACACACACTAACTTACTCGTACGCCATGTTTATACATAACAGTATGTCAGACGTTGATCCGCTCTAAGCTTGAACATAAAAATAATGAGCTTACATAGCATCAAATTAATTTTAATATTTTATTAAAAGCATGTTTGTGTGATTCTGGGCTCATGTATGCGTATGTGTGTGTGTGTGTGTGTGTGTGTATGAATGCTACTAAATACGCATGGTTGAGTTGGTTATGGCATGTATATGCTAGAGAATGTACGTCTAAATGTAAATTAATGTATGTTTTATTTTTTTTTAATTTTCACGCTAAAATCATAACACACATACGTACACAGTCTACAGACAAATACAATTAAGAGAATTAATAAATTTTATCCGGTACATGTCGTTCATGCGTGTATCTTAAATCGTTTACAATAAATAAAATTCAACTAATGTGCATGCAGTCAACAAAACCAGTTACAAAAAAAGTGTTACAAACCGTTTTATTATGGTTTGCGCTTAAATAGAATTAATAGACCGAGGTTGGTGGCGATAAAGCTGTTGTAATTGCGCTTTTTATTAGTGTAGGCTTAGATGGTTTTCTCGTTAATGATCGTAAAAAGCTTTCAGTTCGTTTGAACTAGTAATGAATCTGCAACGAATTTTACAAGCAAATTTAAAATTTCTAACAATTTTCCAAAAAATTTGCATGCACCAAAACATAATTTTCTCCACACTTCAAATTAAAAACAAAAAATGGTAGGCCTGCTTGGGAGAGAATTTGAGAAGTAGCCTTTCTTTTATTGAATTTTGTCAAATACCTACAATTCTGTCGAACAAACTTTTGTAAGAACAAAAAAAAAATTAAGTTCATACTCAGAGTTGCCGAATAAAATACTCTTGTAGTTGAGCATTATTACTGCCCTGCAAACATTTTCTGAGGCTCTCCAAAAAATTACTCTAAAAAGAGTGTTTTTTATGCATGTTTTATGATGACTCATTAAAAGGACTCATGAAAGAGTCTTTAATATGACTGTTAAATGATTGTTCAAAAATAAGACTCATAAAAGAGACATTAATGTATCTGCTTTATGAGTACTCATAAAAAAACTCATTAAAAAGTCCTAAATATGACGGTAACATGATTGTTCATAAAAAAGATTCATAAAAGAATCATATATTGATTGATATATGCGTAATCATAAAGAAGACTCATAAAAGAGTCTTATATACGAGTGTTTCATGGGAGAATAGAATCAGATTATTACAAAAGCATCATATCTAATAAATAAATAAGAACTTTATCGAATATATTGTTTAAACATTTTATTAAACTTTATCACTGTCTGTTATGGATATATCCTGGCTGCGCTTTTTGGTGAATTGTTTGTTTGTAGCGATATACATGCATTAAAATTTAACAACAACAAATGTTGCAAAAGACTTCTTATATGAGTCTTAAAAGAGTATTTAATATGAGTGTTAAAAGAGAACACGGTGGTGACCGTGGCATGCAGGTTAAGTGTGTGGCCTAGCATGCTCGGAGCCCGGGTTCGATCCCCAGCCGTGGCGAAAAGTTTTTTCAACAAAAAATTTTTCTGATCGGTCACCACCTCTCTGCAGACAATGGCAAACCTCAGAGAGTAAACAATGCCATGTAAAGCTTCTAGAGAACATGAACTTTAGCCGTTCGGAGTCGGCATAAAACATGTAGGTCCAGTTCTCGGTCAATTGTGTGCAAACATTTAATAACACACACAACACAATTGATCATAAGAAGCTCGGTCAAAGTCCTTTCAAGGGCTTAAATGGCCAATTTGTTTTTTTTTTGTGTTAAAAGAGAATGCAATATGAGTCTTAAAAGAGTATCAAATATGAGTCTTAAAACCGTCATTACTATGAGTCCAAAAAGACTCATAAAACAATAATTTTTATGAATCATATTTTATGGCCCACAACATACGAAAATGTACTCATAAAAGAGTCTTTTTTGAGCGCATTATCATGATAACCCTCATTTATATGAGTCTTGAAAGAATCTTTTAATAGTCATAATGTTTGCTGGGTTAAGATACAATACTTCTTACTACTACAACTACTCTTACTTTCTACCATATCTTTAAACATAAGACCGGTTCACAATGTCAAAAATGTGGAAATACTCTGGTGCGCATCCCTTTTCTGAAAGATGGTTTTAACCTCTAGATATTGCACTTGAAAGTCGTTTTTAGAGCTATGTATTAACCATTTTGAATAATGTGGTGTACAAACTGAAATATTCAAAGAACATGTTTCGATGGAAAATCAATTGCAATCATACAAGTTTTTTTAAGTATTTCTATTTTTTTTTTTTTTTTAATTTATTACTGTATGGCTGAGGTTTGAACATGCAATTGAACTCTCAGCAAATATTATCTGTTTTGTTCATGAGCTTTTTTGTTATTGTGTTCCAGCAACTTTATGTATGTAATTTTGTATTATTTTTCTAATGTTAAGCTTTTTTGAAATATAACATTTTATAGATTTTTTTAGACTATAACATGCAAATAAATAAAAATACTAAAAAAACTTAGTACTTTCGAATAAAAGAACTTAATTTTATAAGATATTATACAAGTGGCAGCTGTGTCAATTCATTTGAAGAAGTAGAACCAGATTTGAAATTTGGAGAGCCTCTTTTCTACCTTACGATGGAAAAAAACTATCAATCTATAAACATAAGTTTTTTAAATTTTTTCAAAATCTTTTTGCGCATAGAATATTCGGCTTGGAACCGTTGTAATCCAGTTTTAAGCATAGACCGAAAATCTATATAATTAATAGGCTAAGGTTTTTTTTTTGTGACTTCAACTCCTCCCAGTCCAATGAACTGATTTTGTCGACTCAGATGTCGTTAAATCAGGTTAAGGCTGAAAATGTGCAAACCACTTTTTAAAATTTAAATTTCGCTTCAGGAGGTTTCCAACCTTTTAAAGCAGAAATAAAATTTTTTTTACAAAAATCCGCCTTTTAATCGATTTGAAATTTAGTTTGAGAAGAGCTTATAAATTGGTCGAATTTAAATTTTTTTCAAAACTGAAAACTGTTACCAAAAATTATCTTTTATGCATTCCTCAAATGTCAATTGTACGAAAAATGCAGTTCCAAAATCTAAAATTCCACTTTCCGAGCAAACAACTCAGTCAAATTTTAACGATTTTCATATTTTTTTTTGTTTTTCTTTAAAATGTGTTGGTAATTATCTTGCCAATTGTATTTTGAATGAATTTTCTTAATATTGTCTTTGTTGTTTAACTTGTATTTTTATCAAACGTCAAGGCTGTGAAAAAAACTCTCTGAAATTAAAAGTTCTATATTTGGAAGCGAATATCTCTGCCACTTTTTGAAAAATTGCATTTATTTCTTTTTTGAATTTAATTGCAATTAATTAACTTTAAAGTTATTACAAATTTTTTACCGTTACTGTAATATTTATATTGTAATAATTGACTATAAAAAGTGTCTGTAAAAGTGTCTGTGTAAGTTTTTGTTGTAAAAATAAAAAAATTTTAAATTTGCATTTTTGATTTTCTTTAATTTTATTTACATAGTTTATTTAAGACAAATTTATTTTGTTTGACAGCAAAATTAATAAATACTATGTGTCATCGAAAAAGCAAGGCACCCCCCTATGGTTTTTTGCTCGAAATTTTTTTTATTTTAAAATGTTGTTCTTATATTTTTTAAATCTGCAACAAGCTTCAAAAACAATAAATTTGAAAAATATATATAGATATAAGTTGACTTTATATTTATATTAAAAATTTCATTTTAGCTACAACCAATTAAAAGTTATAGCCACAAATCTGTTGTAATCATCCTGCCTATCTAAAGGGTGGTATTTTCAAAAACAGTGTTCAATTAAAAATGTTTATAGAGCACTTCGTGAATTTTATGGTGCACATTATCGTCCATCTGAGGCCACCATAAAGAACGTTATTACCAAATTTTGGTCTATATTTACTCTTTTGGATGCCAAGTACACCAAATGTACTGTTTGGTGCGGTCTATGGGCTGGTGTAATCATCGGTCTTTATTTCATTAAAAATGAGGAAGGACGTCGCGTTTCTGTGAATGGAAATCGATACAAAACCATGATCAATGAATTTTTGTTGCCAAATCTTCAAGTTATGGATGTGGACGAAATGTGGTTTCAACAGGATGGTGCCACTTTTCATACTGCGGGCTAAACAATCGACTTATTGAAAGAAAATTTCAACGACAACATTATTTCGAGAAATGGACCGGTGAATTGGCCTCCATGTTCGTGTGATTTGACGCCACTTGATTATTTTTTGTGGGGATACGTGAAGTCATTGGTTTATGTGGATAAACCAGCAACGATTGACGCTTTGGAAACCAATATTCAACGTGTCATTGCTGAAGTACGCCCTCAAATGCTTGAAATGGTATTTAAATGTTAAAAATGATCAACCAAATAAAAATTTTTTTTGGTCATGTGTTTTATTTAAATTTCAAATCAGCAAGCTCTTAAAAAAACACCCTTTATAAATAATGATATTTATTTTTAAGCCTAGTACTCTGTTTTACGTGAAATTTTGCTGGCAACATTTTTTTTTTTTATTGCGTAGAAATTCTGATAAATACTTTTTTTTTATGGTTTTTGTATCGTTTTTTGTATGGAAATTCGAGTGATTCATCACATGAAACTGAACAGAAGACTAGGCTTAAATAAAAATTATGTTTTTGCTTTTTTTTGCCTCTTGCTTAAGCCTAGTACTCTTTTCAGTTTCATGTGAAATTTCACTCAAATTTCCATACAATAAACAAAAGCTCTGAAAAATGCGTGAACATTTTCACAACATGTTCGTCAAAGTTGTTCTCTGTTCCGCTGTGAAAAATACTCGCAACATTTTTTTACGACATTTTAATTGAACTGGCTATTTATTTTGAAGTGAAAAGTGACAGTTGTCGAAAAATTTTTGTTTTTATATATTAATTTTTCTCTATTTTGTAAAGTAAAGTATGGCTTTCTCAAATTTTTCAATTTCTTTGCAACAAAATGTTTGTCAGAATTTTCACGTAACAACAAATGGATGTTGCGAGTGAAATTTCCTGCAAACCAACAGAGTACTAGGCTTTAAAAGTAAAACTCATGAATAGATTTTAATTTTTATTTATTTTTTACCATGTATAAATATCCTTTTTATATTTTTATTCACCAAAATTGGAAAATGATTTTTGATTTTTATACCTGAACAAAAAAATAAAAATCAAAAATTTATTTTAACTACTGAGCGAAATAATAAAAGTGAAATATTCCACTCAGTAATTATGAAAAAATTGAAAATTTTTTTTTTACTTTTGAGCCAAACAACAAAAAGGAAAAAATCAAAACTGATTTTTTTTTTGTTTGAGGAAAAAAATACAAATATTTTTTTTTGATTTAAAAACTAAAAATCAGAAAACGATTTTTGTATCGGAGCAAAAGTTAAAGATATCAAATAATGATTATATTCTACATAGTTTGATATTGCTCATAATCATAACGGTCCTTGGTTTTAAGGTCGCAAAAAGTTTCTGTACGAGATTCGTGTCTGTGAAGAAGTACTTCTTTATACATTAGTGCACAACATTTTGGTCATTTGTTAAAAAAGTCAAGAATCAGACGTATTCTTCTTTACCAAAACTTTTAAAAGATAACCAAATCTTCACTCACCTGGCTGATTAAGCAAACCTATCGGCAGGATTGTTTGTACGAAACTTTACAAATCCTTAATGCAATTGTCACTGCATTTTAAAGGGACTACATCTTTCGCAATTAAGGAAGATAAGGAGAAGGGCAAGCCCAAGACATGATTTCCTGTCGTGATCGTTAGTATTTCATCCAAACGCCATCAATGCAGGATTCTCGCAAGGTTCAGTACACCTTATTTGCTTTTGCTTTTTATCAAAGATTTTCGGTCATCCACTCATAACCCAATTCATTCGTTTGCAGGCGATAACAGCACTTGTCATTCTTATTCATTCAAAAAACTCTCCAGAGCTTTTTGGAGATTGAGAGAAACAGCCAAAATATGAGTGATTCACTCTTTAACAATCTAAAAAATTCTCCGAGTGAGGTCTTGCTTATATAGTAAACTTTAATGCAAGCAAGTCCCTGTGTTGTCTGTTAACCCTTTGACACGGGAATGAAATGTAGCGGAAATAAAAATATGGGAAAGACTTTGTTTTTTGAAAAGCCTATATTTACCCATTTTTAAAGATTTTTTTTATAGAAAAAATGTCCTGGGTGATTGATTTTCGACACTAGTCTTATTGTTTTTAAAACACTTGTTTTGATAAAAATTTCTTAAACAATGTAAAATTTATCCAATATTTTTTTCAATACGGTTCAATACGGTACAAAAACTCACTTTTTTCAAAAAAAATCAAACCTAATGATATAATTTTTAATTTTATAAAAACTCATATTGATCCAATCTGTTCTTCGTTGAAATTATCATATATCATATCGATGTGACGTGGTGACCGTGGCATGCAGGTTAAGTGTGGCTAAGCATGCTCGGAGCCCGAATTCGATGCCCAGTCGCGGCGAAAAGTTTTTTCAATAAAAAAATTTTTCTGATCGGTCACCACCTTTCTGCAGACAATGGCAAACCTCAGAGAGTAAATAATGCCATGTAAAGCTTCTTGAGAACATGAACTTTAGCCGTTCGGAGTCGGCATAAAACATGTAGGTTCAGTTCTCTGTAAACTGTGTGCAAACATTTAATAACACACAAAACAATTGACCATCAAGAAGCTCGGTCAAAGTCCTTTCAATTGCTGAAATGGCAAATTTGTTTTTTTTTTTTTTTTACGAAAGAAACGGCAAGTGGCGAGTTTTTTTTTTAAAACGGCGTAAGAAATACTTTACTCCAGCAGATCTTCGTGCAATGGAAAAAATTAAGTACAATTCTAACATTTGTACAGGGACTTCAAGATCTTTTTGAGAGCGTCTGAACCGAATTAAATGAATTATGATTTAGTTGATAAGGTATACAAATATTTCATATGCTCTCAACTCTCTTAGACATCAAGGTAATGTTGGTTGCCTGACCCTTCTGTTTAAGTATTTCCATGGGAAGTGTTCAAGACAAGGATGAAACCATATCATGTGTTTCCTTAAGGCAGCTCACCAAGTCCATTTCTATACCATTGCTTTGTTTGAATTTCAGAGATAATTCGTTTTTTAGTCGCACAGTAAAATTAAAGAATAATCTCTCTGCGTTAAAAAATACTTGGATGGATTGAAGAAATAGCATAGTTTAAGTAATTTTTAAATAGTCAAAAATAAGAGAGATTTTAGTGTTAAATAGAGAGAGAAAGTATCTGAAAAGAAATTCAATAAACACAAAATGGAATATTATTCTGTTAATTACGAAAAACTGTTACTTTTGACGTAACATATAAAAGTAAAAAGTAACCTTTATTTCTCCCCGAAAAAATTACAAAGGCAAAAACCAACAGTTAGCTTTTAATTTCTAAAGAATCAGTTGAAATTTAATCACCTGTCAAGTTTTTGATAACAACCAACGTTATGATATGCTCTTTCAAACTAAGCTTTAAGCAAGAATTCGATATTCAACAAAAAAAAAAATATGCAAAATGTGTTGCAATAAAATTATAAGTTTATAAATGTTATTAAAGCATTTATTACAGCTGTTATATTGCAGCACTGAAAGTATGTATATGTCAGTGTGTTGCTATTTCTCCACACAGTTGTTATATTTTGTAATGTAATGTACAGCATTCCAATCTTAAAGAAATAAAATTTTCGTGCATACTTTTAGCATGAAAATCTAATGGTATGAACCAAAACGCGTTCTGGTTTGTGACATGGTTTGTGTCTGTGGTATACAAGACACGGATCACAACCCTTTCAATATTAATTGAATTTTTTTGCCGGTTTATCATGTGCCTATGTGTCATGGGATATTAAGTAGAAAGTCCGGGTTCTATTCCCGCTCGCGACAATAATTTTTTAAAAAATGTTCATATGAATTCAAAACGTTAGCCTAGCGTCACGAATAAGACACCTTGAAATTTCACTCGCCGCCAAAGAAGGTTCACTTCAAAAACAAGAATTGTACAAAATTTAAGTCTTTCATTTATTAATCCGGCCCTCATAAAATCATCAATTATTAAAAATAAAATTATCTAGGATTTAACCTTTGCATCATTCAATTTATGTTAATCTACATAATTTCGTCGCTGTAATAATTTTTTTTGTTTTCAATATCAACTGAAATTCATTTAAATTTGCATAGTAAAGGCACACACACTCACATTCCACCAGGATGATATCTATTATATCAATTTTTACTTTTTATTTTAATTTTTATTGCTTTTAGTTTGTTGAGCTATTTCTAATGCACATTAATTAGCTTTATGTTTGCTTTTAATGCATACCGGATTTATTTAATTGCCAACGTTGTGTTGGTTTTCTAATGAAAACTAATTTGCATTAATAGCTTTAGCTATACAATTCGTGCTAGTTGTTGTTGTTGTTGTTGTCTTTGAATTAATTATTAGTTAGAGGTAAAAGAGCTGGCAGTTAATATTAGAGCAGTCAATGAATGAATTTGAAATATAAAGTGGATTTTTTTTTGGCTTTTTAAATAGATTATGTTGATATATAATTAAAATAATGCAACATGCAGAGTAAATATTTTGAGCTTTAACTAACTAAATATGTTGGAATTTGAAAAATTTACAAAAAAATATTAATCTAAAGAACGAGTTAGCCAACAATAATTAGTTAAATCGACTAAAACTACAAATTATTTCAAATTAAAAAAAGTCTAGTAAATGTACATTTACATTTAAAAATATTATAAAAAAATATATTTAAAAACAAAATTCTTTTTTAAAGCGGTGTAACATTAAAAATTTAATGTCATTTTAACAGCAAATAGTTCTAAAACCTTTAAAGACTACAGCTTGTTTCATCATCATTTCATTCATAACTCAAGTACCATTACTTCAAACCGTTCATTGCCGTAGCCGTAGCAGTGGTTAGGTTAATTAGCGTTAATTACGTTAAAATTATTACTTATCGATTTAATCAATACATCACACGTCGCTGAAAATTCAATTAATCAAAATTTTCTACACTTGAAATGAAACAGCTGGAATAATTAATGCATCATTTATGCTACATATCAAGCTTGTCGTCATCTCTAGACCACTAGATGGTTTAAGTAGCGTTTTTAATATGCTCACATTAAATTTAATTGCATATGTATGCAATCGTTAACACATAATTACTGCATGTATGTGGTTGAAAATTTTTTAAAGATTTAAAATTTATAACCAATATAATGCTTAAAAGGATTTATGGCTTAAAGCGTATAAGATTAATGAATGATGCTACTGCTGCTGGTGCTGTTGCTACTGCAGTTGCTATGTCGACTGCAATCAAGCAAATTAATGAAACATTGATTCATTTATGCATTCCAGAGATTAAATAAATTACCAACAAAATAAAAAAAATATATTTGATGTAATGCATGACCATGTTAATCATAAGCGTTGACACACCATCCAGCTTCAGAAAACACAAGCCATAAGTCATCAGATTTGTGTGTGTGTGTGTGAGTGTGTTTATTTTTGTGATGTTGAAGTTGGTAACATGATATCCGTATTCAGAAAATTACAAAGAAAACCGCCATCATAATTAAACAATACAAATACAAATGTTCATATATGCGCTCTTAATCATACACACATGCACACACACACACACAAATGCGCAGAATACTCTCGCACTTGATAAACGATATGCTTGTCAAAAAAGAAGCAGCACAACAAAACAAACAAAGAGTTGTGAGCAAGTGAACACAGTAGATAAAAAAGGGAAATGCTTTGTTTTGAGTTTAAGTTTTTGCAGAAAGATATTTCTTTGTCATATGAAAAGCGATAAAAGTCAGTAAAAGATACATGTATTAAACAAAAACAAACAATACCACAAGCAAACATAAATCACAGCATCAAAATATTTTCATATCCATTTCCATTTCCAATTCCATTTATATTTGCAATTCCATTTCTATTTCCAATTCCATATCTATTGCTTTTCTTATTCATATACCAATTCGTATTCCTTTTCCTATTCCTATTCCTATTCCTTTTCCTATTCCTATTCCTATTCCTATTCCTATTTCTATTCCTATTCCTATTCCTATTCCTATTCCTATTCCTATTCCTATTCCTATTCCTATTCCTATTCCTATTCCTATTCCTATTCCTATTCCTATTCCTATTCCTATTCCTATTCCTATTCCTATTCCTATTCCTATTCCTATTCCTATTCCTATTCCTATTCCTATTCCTATTCCTATTCCTATTCCTATTCCTATTCCTTTTCCTATTCCTATTCCTATTCCTATTCCTATTCCTATTCCTATTCCTATTCCTATTCCTATTCCTATTCCTATTCCTATTCCTATTCCTATTCCTATTCCTATTCCTATTCCTATTCCTATTCCTATTCCTATTCCTATTCCTATTCCTATTCCTATTCCTATTCCTATTCCTATTCCTATTCCTATTCCTATTCCTATTCCTATTCCTATTCCTATTCCTATTCCTATTCCTATTCCTATTCCTATTCCTATTCCTATTCCTATTCCTATTCCTATTCCTATTCCTATTCCTATTCCTATTCCTATTCCTATTCCTATTCCTATTCCTATTCCTATTCCTATTCCTATTCCTATTCCTATTCCTATTCCTATTCCTATTCCTATTCCTATTCCTATTCCTATTCCTATTCCTATTCCTATTCCTATTCCTATTCCTATTCCTATTCCTATTCCTATTCCTATTCCTATTCCTATTCCTATTCCTATTCCTATTC